>JAUMIR010000001.1:222816186-223416186 GCA_030847615.1 Gambelia wislizenii | reverse complement strand
GCCTTAAGAGGCACAACCAAGTGGTCTTATGCTAAGGGCAGTGGCAAAATAGAACGTCTCATGTTGCCTATCTGAAATTGGACTGAATTTATCCCTGCTTTAATTCTATTGTTTTACAGAAATGTATGTAGATGTGTGAAAAATTTAAAAAATTATAGCTTTGGGGCTTTCCAATGAAAGTTCTGGGTGGTGGGGGGAGAATACTGATGGTTCAGCCCTAGTTTACAGGACCACTGTCAAGATCTACCTGACTTGTGGGCAGCAGAGACAGGACTTCTCCAGTGGTAGCCCCCATATATTTGTAGCTCCCCCATAAGAAAAGTATGTGTGGTCCAATCTTTGTTATATTTGAAATGGACAATGTAAGCTTATTTGTTTCAAACTGTGATCTATGAAAACCTGTTTGAATAGGATTTAGAGCATCTCTTAAAGTACAGTTATTAGTTTCTGTAATTTTTTTTTAAAAAAAACATTGTTGTTTTATAACGTTAGTTATCTTTCCTAAGCTGCCTTGAAGTACTATGAAAAAATACTCCCCCCCCCATGTGACAATTAAAAAGACAGGAATACTGTATTATCTTCCTTTGCTTTTAGTAAACCTACACTATTTTCTCTAACACCCATTTGATCCAATTGGATCAAATTATAAGGTTCACTTTTGTTGTCTAACTCATGCAGATGCCATTAAAAAAAAACTAAGCAAGAAGCATATTTAAAAGCTTCACATCTTTGCCATTTACTAATTATACCCTGTACTGGAGCATCTAAGCCTCTTCTTTACCCCCACAGTATTCTCACTGGGTCCTTTAATTTTTTTTTCTTTATTACAGACAGCAAATATAATTACACAACACATAAGAACAGCTTACATTAACCCCCCTTTAAAAAAATCTGCTTTTACCTTAGAGGCATATTAGCATTTCTTATGGGTTTAAGGGTTGAGGGATTAATTAGAGATTTTCAAAATGTGCCTAATTACATATTTGCTGGAGAAATAAATAATTCACATTTCATAAGTTTCCATGAAATGATGGCTTCCTTTTTAAGATGCAGAAATCCAGGCTTGAATAATGTTAAAGTTCAGATAATAAAAAGGCACCTAATCCTTTATTGATCATCATTTTGCTCAGCTCAGAAATACAGGAGAACTTGCTCTTTCACCCTAATGATTGGGAGGCCCAACGGAACTTCACAGCCTGACAATTTATCAAACAAAATGAGCAAACATTAAAAAAGGTACTTTGTTAATTTATTTTGACATTTGAGGGGAGATATTCAAAGACATTGGACACCTACATTTTATTAGAAGTCCCTCAGTGTTAAGCAATCCAGTTTTATCCTTGTCTTTGAAATCATATCCCCTTGATAATCATTCCTCTGAAGGATGCGGTAAAAAAATATGGAGAGAGCTGATGTGCGACTGTTTCAGCAAGGATTTGGTCAAAATACTGTAGGCAGACAACTGTATTTGCACAGAATATTAAAATAGTATGAAATTGGACTGCGGGGCAGTTCATACACTGGGGTCAGTGTAAAGAGTTTTCAGCATAAAGGGGTAGCACATTGCAAGCCTTAGGCTCTCCTGCTTGGGCACTTCACTCTAGAAATTAGTCTTCTCACAACAGGAGTAGATAAGATATGTGTATATGTTCATATCATATAAATGTATGATATGTACTCCGCATGCGTATAAGGATGCAAACATCTCCATGATCTGCGCACATGTAGAATTGATAGTATAGGGAAAAAATAAATATAAAGGAAATTGTCCCCACTTCAGAAGACAAAAAGCATCAGAGAAAACAAGGAACTAGTGTAATTATTTCAGAAGTAAATTGGAACAATCTGTTGTTTTGTGATGTACAAGAACCTGTTGTACAGGGTTAATTAAGAGGGAAACAAAGAAACAAAAAACCCAATGAATATAAAAGGCTGCAAAATACAACAAACAAATGAAGTCAATTAATGGCTGATATGTCACCAGATCTTGTTTCCATAGAATCTTCATTAGTAGTCAAACTGAAATGAGCTACCGTCTGCTTGTTATTTGGAAGGGGATAACAGAATGTATATGCCAGATAAGTATGTTTATCAGTGTAGATTATAACCAATTGCTGTTAAAACAAGACAGTGACTGGGCTTCAACACTGACATCATTCCCACTATGTGGTGGGGAGGAAGTCGTAGCACTGATGAATGCAAGGCTTCAGACTGGAAAAGTCCTGTTAAATGCCCTTTAAAGGGACATTTTTAAAAGGGCATTTGACAGGACTTTCCCATTTTACTTTTAAAAGTTACTTATAAAGTAACTTCATTCCCACTTGTTATAGTAAATTCAAAATGTGACTTTATTGCACCTTCCTTACGAAAAAGGAACTCATTGCAAATAACTATGTTACTTGTAACTTGTAACTTCCAGGCTCTAGGATCCTAAGAAGAATCAGAATGGCCAGATCTACTTATAGTGAACATCTATGACTTCCAGAGGCAGAGGCTGAAAATGTTTCCAGGTGCTTAGGACTGGCTAAGGACTCGCATGAAAAGGAGAATCAACAGTTGAAATACAGTTGAATTTTCTGACCTAAAATTGTTAAGCTTTTCATTGGTAAGTGAGGATAATCATGATGTTAGAAGGTCAGTGGACACTCAAGGCTCCACCAATGCTATCTGTATGACCAAAGGAATTGGATGTGTAAATATATGTTTCAATTTATCAACAAAAGTTGTTTGGGTCTACTTTTATGACAAGCTACTCTTTTAGTGCTGAAGAAGCAGCTGAAACTTCAAGGTGGATTTTGACTTATTTTCCTTCTCCCAAGACCAACAATGGGGCAGACAACATCTTGCCTCAGAAATCTGTATCTATCCAAGGCATATAATATGTTAGAGAGAGAAATGATCACAAAGCTATACATGCATATGTGTCTTCAAGTTGCCTGTCAACTTATGGTGACCCCAAGAATTTCATAGGGTTTTCTTAGGCAAGGAATACTCAGAGATGGTTTTGTCACTTCCTTCCTCTGAAATACAGCCTACAGCACCTGGTATCCTTTGGCAGTCTCCCATCAAAGTACTTAACCAGGGCTGACCCTACTTAGATTCCAAAATCAGACAGGATCTGGTGCCATTAGGTTCCATGCATAGCCACTTAAAAATGTGCATGACTAATAATGCTAATAAAAATGCCTACATTTTGAAAATAATGTGCACAAAAACAAATACCTTTTTGAAAACAAAAATAAATATATTTTTCTGTCTTGCATCTCCCTGGGCCATGTTTAGTTGTTGCCTTTCAGTAATCAATTCTGCTCAGCTTTAGCAAGACAGGATAATTTTTTAGTGGGTGAAAGTTTTTTGTAAAGAACTAATTTTGCCATTAATCTTAATTTATAAAGTAATCTTAATCTCTAAACTAATTAACTAATGTTCTTGTAAAATCACAGAGGAGGTGCTGGCAGCTGTCAGTTGGAAGTGGAAATACTGCCCAGTGCTTATTCAACAGGGAAAGTGAACCCTGTGGTGGAGGATGTTCCCAACGGCTGGTGGAGTGGGGTTGGTGAGAGGTCAACAGAGGTAGAGCCAACCATCTCTAGTTTGTACCGCCACCTCCCTCTTTTCTTCCAAAGTTTAGATTTGTATTGTGCACACACACTGCCTGCTCACTGGGAAGAGTGTTGGGGTTTAGGTGGACAGTGCCCCATCTGCCAAAACCTTAGGACTACCCCTGGGTGAACTAAATAGATTATAAAGGAGACATAAGCGTGGGAATCCAGTCAGTATCTGGATCCCATAGAATCACAGAGTTGGAAGAGACCACAAGGGCCATCCAGTCCAACCCCCTGCCATGCAGAAATACCCAAATCAAAGCATTCCTGACAGATGGCCATTCAGCATCTGTTTAAAGACCTCCAAAGAAGGAGACCCCACCACACTCCAAAGCAGTTCATTCCACTGCTGAACAGTTCTTACTATCAGGAAGTTCTTACTAATGTTTAGGTGGAATCTCTTTTCCTGTAGTTTGAGTTCATTGGTCCATGTCCTAGTCTCTGGAGCCACAGAAAACAAGCTTGCTCCATCCTGAGTCTGACATCCCTTCAAATATTTAAACATGGCTATCCTGTCCCCTCTTAACTTTCTCTTCACCAGGCTACATATACCCAGCTCCCTAAGCTACTCTTCAGAGGCCATGGCTTCCAGACCTCCCACCATTTTGGTCGCCCTCCTCTGCACACATTCCAGTTTATCAATATCCTTCTGGAATTGTGGTGCCCAAACTGGACACAGCATTCCAGGAGAGGTCTGACTAAAGCAGAATTTACTGTTCTGGCCTATTACTTCTCTTGATCTAGCTACTATACTCCTATTGATGTAGTCTAGAATTGCATTGGCTTTTTTAGCTGCCGTGTCACACTGCTGACTCATGTTCAGTTTGTGGTCCACCATGTTCTGCTACAGGCTTGCCCTGTGCCTTTCATAAGAAAACAGAACTTTATAGGGGGAAAAGGCTCCTTTTAAAGCATTAAAATAATCATCAAGCCTCACTTACCTTTTTAACTGAAATGACTGGTCTTGATATGGAGTCCTGTTTAATCTCCAGGCTTCAGAGCAAATAATTGGATTAGAGTGAATGCAACACATGTAATTTATGTTAATGTATTTATTGCATATAAAAAAAATCACTTCTTTCTTTGGCCTCTATAGCTTGGTGATACAGAGCTACCAACATGACGAATCCTCCTGAGGGCTTGCAGTTCTCTCTCTCCTTCCCTCAGCAATCATTCACTCATAAGAGGAAGAGAGATAAAAGCCTCATTTGAGAATATCACAATATAGCATAGAAACCTGCAACTTCTCTTTTACGTTTGTCCTCCCAACAGCTGTCCTGATGTGCAAGAAATTACTCTGTTGTTTACAAATCTACAGCTCCCTGTGAATTAAATGGAATAATGTAAAGCACTACGGTACTTTGAGAAACAACATGGTGATGGGTAAACTCTGCTCCCTGTTCCCAACCCACTTTAAGGGTGGGTGGGTGAGTAGCATTATTTATTTTATTTATTGCATATTTATGACACCTTTCTTCTGGTGGGGGACCCAAGGCAGCTAAGTTCATTAGGTGCCTTCTTGAATGGTATCATTCAAGGTCATGCTTTCTTATATAGGGGAATGGTTGCTATTGCCTCTTAGGGCTTATCTATGCTAGCCAGGATATGCCAGCTTTCTGCTGGTGTATCCAGACTTTGGAGTTGGCCCGTTTCCTCCCCGTTACCTAGAGAAAATGGGTCAGAATCCAAACAGGATGCTGGGCCGTTGCTGCAGCTGCCACCACCACCATTTTCTCTGCTGACGTGGAAGCTACAAATGCCCCCAACCTGTGACTGCAGGCCCCTTGCCTGTGACCAGCCTTGGTCACATGTTGACCAACCTGGCTTCTGGGAGAGCCAGGGAGCTGGCTGGTGGCATCAGCGAAGGATGGCATGCTGGGCTGGGCTCCTGTGGACATGCAGGGCCCAATCCAGTGGTACTGGATTAAACAGGGTTTTTCCTATAGCTGTTTATTGGGCCTTATCTGGGCTGGCCCCCATTCCAGCCCTGTATCTGCCCAAGGGGTGGTGATGACTACCCAGGGGCAGATCAGGGTAAATGGCCTGCATTGTTTGGAATGCAGTGCTCTGGAACAGGGGCAAGCCAGGGTAAATTGCCCATGTAGAGAAGCCCTTAGTGTACCCTCTTACACAGGGACATCCCTTAGCTTTCTGACAGAGGCAGGGCCTCAAGGTAGGTATGACAGAGGTGCAGTGCCAGTCAAACCACAGTGACCAACTCAAACCACAGGGGCCTGCTGTTGCCTGTCATAAAGATGGACACATGTACATAATCATGGTTCCCATTTATCAGCATTTCTGAAGGTCAGTGCTGATGTTTTCCTTTTGTGTAGGCATGCCACACTCATGTGTCCATTTTACAAAGTGAATATTTACAGCAGGGTTCCTCACCCCACATATTCTGACATTCTTGTCAAGTGTGCTAAGTTGCCTGTATTGGGATGAACACGTACATTTTACCAATGCACGCATTCTCATATTGACCCAGGGCTGGTCTAACACGTTTTGCTACCTCAGTCAGCAAATCACCTGAATCAAAGGGTAAGCCAGCCAAGGTGTTTCACCACATAAGGCACAATCTCACAAACTCATTTCTCAACCCTTAGTAAATAAAAATACAATAAGAATAAATTAAATCCTTAACAATTACTGTCCTTTTATGAGATCCCAAATTTGCTGCTTAAACCAACCTCACTCTGACTGACAGTAGGGATGGCCCTTCACACACCAATGTGCATGGAAATAATCCTTTGATTATTCCCCAAACAAATTTGGATTAATGATACTGTATCCCACTTATGAAAACTTTCAAAAGGTTGTGATGTTACTTATTTTGGGTGTGTTTTAACCTCCTTCCCCAGTGATTTACAGAGTGCCAGAGGTCTCTTCCTGAAATGGGACCTTTTCAGACGCGTAAAAAGTGCTGCGGAGGTCTCGGGAGAGGTACGCGCCTGTTTCGCGGCAGGGGGCCAATTTCTGACAGCACCGTCCCTCTCACGTTACCTTCTGTATTCCTTCTATGTCTCATGGAAGGAAGAGGCACCACTTTTTACTCACATGAATAAAAAGTGGTGCCTTTTCCTTCCATGCAACATGGAAGGAACACGGAGGGTAACGCAAGAGGGATGGCGGTATCAGAAACTGGCCCCCTGCCGCGAAACAGGCACATACCTCTCCCGAGCCCTCCGCAGCACTTTTTACGCATCTGAAAAATGTCCTTAGATTCTATTGAAAAGCAGAAGGATCAAGGAGATCAAGGACACTACAATCTGGATTCCTTAAATGCTGTAGAAGCAGAAAGGAATGGGACAGATGCTCTTACCTATTATCTAAACAGCAGTAAGCAAGAGCACAGCTTATACATGCATGCATGGGAACTGGGTCAGTTTCTTCTCTTGAAGAGTAGAGTCTTGTTTTACAGAGTGCTCCCTGGATAGTTCCCATGACTAGTGCCTGAAAAACAGATTTAGCAGAGTTAAAGGCAGACATTATGTTGCTTATGCCTACATAAGTTCCCTTATGCAAGTAAGTAGACATTATTGTCCCATGCACAATGGCCATATTCAGTTGTAGATTATGAAAACAGAGTTACACATGTGGTGTCATTGTGCATCATTGCACATTGAATAATGCATGTTGTGTATTGCACATTGTTGTGTGTTGATTATATGGTTGTCTGTAGCACATAAATACACAACAAAGTGGAAGGGAAATACATTTTCTCAGCAGCAATGTATTTTTCATGAATTATCCCTGTTGTAATCTAAAATATTTTGGGGTAGATTTATCTTGAGTGAAAAATACCCCATTAGCTTTACAAAAGACATGCTCCTACTAGAGATTTGGACTTTGCTTGGAGGATAACAGTGACCTGCATGTAAATGTTATGACCGGTATATAAATCATCAACCAGAAATGGAACTTTGATATTATATTATGTTATTGCAGGAAGATGTTCTTGATGGAAGCAGTTTGCACGCTGAGGTGCTTCCTGTAGTTCCTATAGTAATCCAGGATCCTACAGGGTCCTTTAAAAAAAAAAAATCTCATGCATTTCCATGCAGTAACATCTAGGATTGATCTACAGGACCCAGTTATAATGGCTGGTTAAGGGGAGCTTTGTAAATGAACCAAAGGTGATTTACAATTCTTCTTTCCTTCCTTGCCCACACAACATTAATTACATACATGGGGTTGTTCTAATTCATATTTCTTCTGCCTCATTAAGAGACAGGAGAGTTATAGGCAAATAGTCTGATACAATGAAAAAGAAAAGCAGATATCTGTAATGGTGCTTTAAAAACACATCTAACTTATGCCTCTAACAGTTTCATGCACTGAGACTTATAAATAAATTTGAGCCTGGTGAGTCTCCATCCCTCAGCACCCAAATAGTGAGTCTAATCAGTCATCTATAATACAGACAAGCAATCATTTAAAATGTGGAAGTGTGCCTTACGGGCACACAGTTTGCATTATGTACAGATAAATATTAAGATGAACATTCTTTATTTCCTGTTCCGTGCTGTGAGATTTTCTGAAATTGCCTCAGTCATAATAGAGAAAATGATACAAAGAATGTTCAGGTCCAGCCAGCCTGTTCAGGCTGACTTGATGGCAGAGCAAAAAGAAGACATGGGAAAGGGAGGATCTCTTCACAAAAAACATACACAAGGGAAACAATGATGCTGAACTGAGTGATCTGCTGTAATCTGATAGAGAGGAAGAATGAGGGTCACACTGGACATTAAAGGGGATGTGTATTCTTTAGGATTAACTTTTGCAATAATAATAATAATAATAATATTTATTTCTATTTTTCCCTCTGCAACGCAATTGGGGTGACTTATAATATAAAAACTCCATAATTGCAATACCCGAGCCCACCCACCCCTTAAAATAATATTAAATTAAAAAGAATTAAAAGCATACAATAATTAAAAATATATTAAATTAGAAAAAAAAACATACAATAATTTTTAAAAAATTCCAATGGCAGCTCAAAAGGAAAGGACAGCCGAGTCTTGGGCCGGGATAGTTATTCAGGAAAGGCCTGCTGGAAAAGATGGCTTTTTAAAAGCTGTCTAAAGTGGTAATAAGACGGATCTCATCCTGCAGGCCATTCCATAATCTGGGAGCGGCAGCAGAGAAGGCCCTCTGGGAGCTAGTGTTTGCCTTCTAATGACCAATCACAAAACAAAGCATGCTAAATGCAAGTTGCTAAGAGAAGCAAATCATGTGCTATGTCAAACACCACAAGCAATCATACCTTTCCAAAGCATACTATTGTATGCAAGCTTTTGAAGCTTCACTGGCTTCTTCCATCAGGCAAAGGTGTGAAAAATCATATAGGAGAAAAATATTGATGATGTTAGAATCACAGGCCTACAGTCTGTCTGAGATGTTGCCAGTTAAGACGGAATTGAGGGATTTCAGTGCAGGCAGAGGCCACTCCCCTTACTGGCCATATGAGGATTAGGGACAAAGAGCAATGAAAGATAGGTAATAAAATTTCAACTCCATTATCAAGAGAAAAGTTGTCTCGAGATCCATCTGTCTTTGTCCTGTACAAAGCTAACTGCTCCTTATTTAGGCAGAGAGATATTTTGCCATCTTTGTCACCTCTGCCAAAAAAAAAAGAAAAAAAAAAGAAGCCCAACCTATCACTTCTTTAAGTTGAGAAAGAGGTTAAAGGGAAGAGAAAGAATGTTTGAAGGAAAGGAACAGATATGGACTCAAGAAGGGCCTAGAGCAAAGGAAGGTTATTTCCTCCTCCCCACCAGAAGACCAGAAAAACACAGGAATCCTTACTGAGACTTCAGCTGGCACTCAAAGACCTGGTAGCCACAGATGGAAATTGACAAACGATGCAGTGACATAATCAAGGCACAGCTGTCGGTTACAACAGCATCCCAGCGTAGAAAAGTAGGAGTTACAGGCAGAGTCATCCATGAGCACTGTCAGGCACCTGGTAGGTAAAAGGCAACTCAGGACTTTTGGGGCCCTGGGGAAAGGAAATGCACTATTAAAAATGTTTCCTGGATTACATACTTGGAGTTTTGTGACTCAGGAGAGGGAGGGGAGAAATGCCTCAGGAGATCTTCCTTCAACAACAGGAGAGGTGTGACTAGATAAGCTAGAAGGACTCAGAGCGGTGCTCCTGAACTCAGGGTGGGCTCAGGATCACTCTCAGCTGTGCAGAAGGGGGAATCTGAATTAGTTAATATCCCTATAGAAATTGTTGCAAACCGATGCCAAATTCAGAGCTTGGAAAAGTTACCTTTCTGGACTACAGTTCCCAGAATCCTCAAGGAGAGTGGATTCAAGGAGCTGTGGTCCCAAAAGGTATCTTTTCCAGGATCTGGTCAAATCACAATAAATTGGGCCATAATTAACCCAGTGATAAGTTTCCCCTCTATTCCAGGTGTGGATGCCATGACCAAGGACTTTATCAGCCTAGCACCTAAAAATGCTGTAATTCCATGATTGAGGAAAGTGGAAAAATAGTGGCATTATTACACTAAGTTCCAAGTCATAAACTAAAGTCTTCTTCATTTCATTTACAGATTCATCCCTGTGGAAGGATGGCTACACTTTTTAAATTGAAGGGACTTGCCAATTTTTCTCATGCTTGAAAAAAAAAGGAAGCATCCATGAAGATGCTTAAATTCTGTGAATACTTTCAGCCACTCTTATCAACTATTGAATTAACAAAGGTGTGAACAAAATCCAAAAATGAATCAGCATTCTGGATCAAGAGATTTTATGTATGCAACACCAAACTGTAAATTTGTTAAATTCAGATTTAAATTGTATTTCACCAACTATACCATGTGTGTTGCTTGGATCCTAACTAACCGGGCATTTATTTTTCTCTTTAAAAGTAAGTGTGTGGGGGGAGGAATCTCTCTTTGGACACCACACATATCTGAACCATTGGAACCTTTTCCACATAAAATGTCAACTTGCACCTTGTTAATTAACCTTTAAAGCGTATTGTACAGGCAATTTCATTGCTGACTGGGGAACCTGGAGAATCAAATCATAGATATTCATTTCACTCAAGATTTTAGCTAGAACTTCAATTGCAGCCAAGGAAAAAAAAAAGCAGACACAGGGGGGTGGGGGTGGGAGAAGTGGAAAAGCTATTAGATCAATCTTGCCTCTTCAGCGGTTTATATGTTTAATAAAGACTGAATTTAGAGAGAGCAAAACCCCCAACTTAGTAATAATTCCCTTCACAAGCCCTCCTATAATTAAAAAAGCGGAGTCAAGGTCATGATGACTGCTATCGAAAATAAAAGACAGACCTTTAATTATAGCAAGGCCATCTTAAAACATGGGTTAAGGGTCTCTTAATTCTCTGTCAGCATTTCCACTATAACCCCTCAGTTTCAGGGGTTTACAGCTGAAACATAAATATTTGTTGCAGGACAAAAGTGATCCTTCAAGGGTCAAGCAAGAGAAGTAAATTTTGTTTACATTTTTTTTGGAAAAAAATGTCTTTGATATTGAGAAGCTGCATTGCTCTTTCCAAAGGCAAAAGGGGAAAAAGACTTTGGAGACAATAGATCCAACAAGAGGCCTGAAGGCTATCTGCAGTTCTCAGTGTGTGGGAGATAAGGTTAGCCAAAGACATTTTTGCTACCAGAAGCAGAGCAGCAAACTGCCCTCCCGCCTCCCATTCCTTGCTGACAGAAATCAAGGAGTATAGTACCACAGGTTAGTCAAGTTCACTGGGACATTCCACAAGAACCTCTTCCTCTTCCTGGCAGGAAAAATACCATTACAATCAGTAAGTTAAAAACAACAACAATGTGTTCCCCTTCTGTGGTAACCAAAAATTTCCTTGAGAACCTCATTCTTCCTGAAAATAAGGCTGGGCCCATTGGAGAACTATGTACAGATATGACAGGAAGAGTCTGCAATTGTGGATCTTAGTGATAAAAGACTATGTTTCACTGCAGACAAATCTGAATCCATCTTTGAATCTCCCCCTCAAACTCCTCCCCAAAACATAGTTTTTACTGAGATAGCAACAGTTTCTGGGCTGTACCACTTTAAACAGCAGGTAAAGATTTGCTCAACTGAACATTGCCCCCATACAAAATATTGTCCTGAACATAGATATCGAAAGAAGGTTTCCAGCTAGCATCTTGCCCAACATGTTGATTTTCTATGTGGAGATAGTGTTTCTGTAAGGAAAGCTGTCTGACTGCAGTCTGCAGTGGTACAGGCAAAGCAAAGATTTATTATCTCAGTGAAAGGTAAGCTAGAGTACTTACAAGCAAATTATAGACTGGTAAGGGTCTATGGCAGGGTGAGAATCATGTGGCTCTCCAGGTGTTGTCAGACTGCACTTCCCAATAGCCTAAGCCAGGACAGCCTGTGGTAAAGAATACTGGAAGTTTGAGTTCAGTAACTCCTGAAGGTCTGCATGATTCCCACTGTTGGTATACAGTGTAACATTCAGTATCTGAGCCACAGTGGTATAGTGGTTTGACTGTTGGACTAGGACTCCAAGACTCCAACCTGGCTTGCTTCACGGAGACCTGGCTGGGAGAGGATAGCACTGTCTCATGGGCACAGACCCTCCAAGCCGGGTATTCTGTTAGCAAGCAGGTGAGGGGAAGTGGGCGGGGGGGGGGCGGAGTGGCTCTAGTCCATAAGAACCACCTGATCTTGACCAGGATACCTGTCCGGAACACAGCCCACTTCGAGTGTATGTACCTAAGCCTGAAGACCAGGGACAGCTTGGGGATTCTGCTAGTCTACCAGCCACCCCGTTGTCTAGCAGACTCCCTAACCGAGCTGACACAGCTGGTCTCAGAGCTGCTGCTGGAGTCCCCCAGACTTTTGGTTTTGGGGGACTTCAACATCCCGCTCAAGACCAGCTTAACAGGTGCGGCTTGGGAGTTCATGGAGACCATGACAAACATGGGCCTATCCCAATTGGTCAACGGGCCCATGCATTGTGCAGGTCATACACTCAATGCGGTCTTTAGTTCGGATCAGGCATATCCGTGGACGGAGGTAATCAGTACATCCGCTTTGTCATGGATGGATCATTTCCTGGTCAAGATGGAACTTAGAGCCTACATCCGCCCCACCATTAAAATGGTCCGCCCTCGAAGGCTAATGGAACCTATGGGTTTCCAGAAAGCCTTAGAGGGTTTAATGGTTGGAAATGCCGGTGATCCTGTCGATGCTCTGGTTAATACCTGGAACACCAATCTTACCAGAGCTATCGACACGATTGCTCTCAAGCGTCCTTGCCAATCTGCTTCTAACTGTAGGCCATGGTATACACCTGAGCTTAGGGAAATGAAGCGGTTTGGACAATGACTAGAGCGCAGGTGGCGGAAAACTCGGCTCTTATCTGACAGAACTCACCATAGGAACTTTCTCTGGTCCTATCGGGAGGCAATGCGTGCAGCGCAGAGATCCTTCTCCTCTGCACGTATTGCGTCTGCAGAGTCTCATCCAGCAGAGCTGTTTAGGGTGGTGAGGGAGCTGACACAGGTGTCCCCTGCACCAAATCCTCTGCTTAACCCAACGACTGCCTGCTGTGATGCATTTAATAACTTCTTTGCAGATAAAATGGATGAGGCATCCAGCGACTCCGCCAATGTAATTATACTGGATCAGCTTCAATCTGTGAGTACCGATGACGTGGACAAGCTCCTTGGTAATGTGAGGAAGACAACCTGCCCCCTCGAACCTTGCCCATCTTGGCTGGCTGTCCAGGGAGGGGAGGCATTGCGGAAGTTCCTTATGAGCATCATCAATGTGTCCTTCAGGGAAGGATATATTCCATCATGTCTAAAGGAGTCGGCTGTTAAGCCTATTCTGAAAAAACCTTCCCTGGACCCCCTGGATATGAAAAATTACAGGCCAGTCTCTTTATTACCATTTTTGAGCAAGGTGATTGAGAGGGCGGTTGCTCTTCAACTCCAAGCTGTCTTGGATGAAACCAATTATCGAGACCCATTTCAAACTGGCTTCAGGACAGGCTTTGGGGTTGAGACTGCCATGGTTGCCTTGACCGATGATCTGCGTATGAGCATCGACAGGGGTAGTGTGACCCTGTTGGTGCTCCTAGACTTCTCAGCGGCTTTTGATACGATAGACCACAGCATTCTTCTGGATCACCTGAGGGAGTTAGGCATCAGAGGCACTGCTTTGCAGTGGTTCCAGTCCTTCCTCTCGGGCAGGTCCCAGAGAGTGTTGCTTGGGGACAGTAGCTCCAGTAAAAGGGAGATCACCTGTGGAGTACCACAGGGAGATATTCTATCCTCGATGTTATTTAACATCTATATGAAGCCGCTGGGTGAGATCATTTGGAGTTATGGAGCTGGGTGTTATCAGTACGCTGATATTTATTGCAGCCACAAAGATCTAGGCTTGCGACCACCTCCCAGAGGGCTTTTTCGGCTATCGCCCCCAAATTGTGGAATGGCCTGCCGGATGAGATCTGCCTATTGACATCGTTAGACAGCTTTAAAAAGGCTGTCAAAACGGATCTCTTCAGGCAGGCTTTTCCAGAATAGCTAATCCCGGCCTCAGGAACTCTTTCTGGAAGTTGATTCTGGAGCTCCTAACTGATGCTGCTCGCTAAGAAGGTTTTTAACAACAATTGTATTATAAGTTGTTTTTAATTTGTATTGATCTAATAATGTTTTAAGGGGGGGGAAGGGATTTTGAGTTGTTTTATACTATGTACTATTTTACTGTTGTAAGCCACCCCGATAGTTTGCAGAGGGTGGGATATAAATAAATCTTATTATTATTATTATTATTATTAAGAGAACAGGACTGGAATCCCTACTTACTCGGAAATTCCCTGTGTGACTTTAGGCAAGTCACAGTCTCTCAGCCTTAGCAGAATGCATTGGTCAACCTCCTCTGAATAAATCTTGCCAAGAAACCCCTGTGATAGGGCTGTCATTAAACAGATTGGACTTTAAGACGTATTTGTTGTTGTTAACTGCCATCAGGTTGACTTTGACTTATGGCAACTTCCAAATCACCTTATCAGCAGCCCTGCTCAGGTCTTGCAGACTCAGAGCCATGGCTTCCTTGATTGAGTCGTCTTACCAAGAATTATTGTCTTTTCTAGTGTGTCGTGTCTTCTCATGATATGTCCAAAGCATGACAGTTTCAGTTTAGACATCTTGGCTTCTAGGGAAAGTTCAGGCTTGATGTAGTCTAGGACTCATTATTTCTCTTTTTAGAAGTCCACAATATCTGTAGTTGATTTTCTTCCTATTAGGCTTTCTTCACTGTCCAGATTTCACAACCATACATAGAAATGGGAAATATGCTGGCATAAGGCAATCCTAACTTTAGTATTCAGTGATACAGTGGGCCCTTGGTAGCCACTGTGGTTTTATCCCAGGGCTCCCCATGGGTACCAAAATCTGTGAATGTTCGAGTCCCATTATATATAATGGTATAGTAAAATGGTGTTCCTTATATACAATGGCAAAAACAAGGTTTGCTTCTTTGAATTTTTTTGGAATATTTTCAAGCTGTGGATGGTGGAATCCATGGTTACCAAAACTGTGGATACAGAAGGATGACTATATCTTGACATGTCAGGATCTTGTCTAGTTCCTCCATAGCTGTCCTTCCAAGTCCTAGGAGATTATCAGGTGCGGCAAAAAAAAAAAAAAAAAAAAAAAAAACAGCAACAGAAGAGGAGCACATGGGGACAATGTTACTTTCTCGTGAATGGGTCCCTGTTTCAGATGTCATTGTCATCCTCGCGTGTTGTTTCTGTGCTGCAGCCGTGAGTGAGGCATCATTTTCATTGATGGGACCTTTGCACTTTCTTCCTTCACTTTCTTCAGTAATTATTCTATATCTTTGCTATTTTCTGCTAGCAGTATGTTGTCATCTGCATATCTTAAATAGTTGATATTCATTCCTTCAATTGTCATGCCTCCTTCCTCTGAGTGTAATCCTGCTTTACGTATGATATGTCCGGTGTGCAAATTAAGCAGATAGGGTGATAAAATGCAGCCTTGCCTGACCCCCTTGCCAATTGGAAAGCATTACTTTTCTCCCCATTCTGTCCTGATGGTAGACTCTTGTTCTGAGTATAAGTTATGCATCAGGATAATCAAATATTGTGGGACATCCATTTTTTAAAGCGTGATCCATAGTTTTTCATGATCTACACAATCAATAGCTTTACTATAATCTGTAAAGCACAGGCTGATTTTTGCTCTATTACCCAATGTATGTTTGCAATATGATCCCTTGTGCCTTTTCCTTTCCTGAACCCAACTTGGACATTTGGCATTCCTTGCTCCATACATGGTTAAAGTCTTTGTTGTAGGATTCTGAGTATCACTTTGCTTGCATGGGAGATAAGACACATAGCAACAACAAATGTAGCATCTAATGAAGGGGGCACAATGCTATTTCCCAGTCAAGCTACAATGAACCTACAATAGCGATTGCTAAGATATAGGATGTAATATGTGATATGGGACAACAGCAAAATGGGTGAACTTCTCAGAGAACCTAATAATAAGCAGTGATTTGCTGTGCATTACTCTGTGAAATGAGGAAAACTCTAGCAAGCCGGTGCTCATTATGGTAGTTTGGAATATGGAGGGATTATTATGTCAAAGTCATTGTTAAAGTATATTTAAGGTAATTTTATTTCAGTTGTAGAGATTTAAAATGCATGCTCAATATTTGTGTGTGTGTGTCTTCCTTTGATTGAATTATTCCAGGGCTAATGCTCCCCAAGTCAGTTTGGTCTCATTTTTCTTTCTTCTGTGTAACAATTTTAGGATCCTTTGACACACCATCATTCCACTTTAACTGCCATGGTTCAATCCTATGGAATCCTGGAGTTTGCAGTTTAGGGAGAGGTAATTAGAATTCTCAGCCAGAGGGCTCCTTCAGTGCAACACCAAATGACAAACCCCAGGATTCCATAGGTTGCAATCATGGGCAGTTAAAGTGGAATCATAGCACTATAATTGGGAAATGAGCAGAACTGTGTAGGGGAATATGGTCCTCTTTAAGATTTCTCTCTGTCTCTCTCTCTCAATCTCTCTCTCTCTTTCAACTTGCACATCCTCTTTCGGCATGATCTAGGTAGATTTTTTCCCCCTTTAACCAAAATTATATTGAAGATATAGAAGTAATTAAAAAAAACATAACCACGTTTCAAAGATACACACACACACACACACACACACACTGTATGTACTGCATATATCTATGTGTTTGTGCAAGACCTCAAAGATAAAAAGCATGGAACTATTGTTCCGGGTTTTGTTTTCAGTGTTATTTACGTAGGACTAAGCATCTCATTTTTCTTGTGTACAAAAAGTAATTATGCAGTCAAAAGAATTATAGCCCACATACTTCAAAACATATGAAAAATGTAAAACTTTATTGCACACATTAATTCCTAAGAAAGGACGGCCACAGCATCAGCTTAACTGGTATAAGCCAGATAACTGATGTATGGTAGATATACTGATGTTCTTCCCAAATGGGCTTTATAAAGGCAAACAAACAAATAAACAATTTCTTCCATTATATCTTTCCTCTTATAAATTTATACCGTCTGCTTTTGGAAGCTGTGGGGATGAGAGAGTTTTCTGTTTCTTTCTTTATTAACACTGAAATATTTTGTATGAGTGGAGAGATCTGGAGATTTGGATCTGACCTTGTATTGTTGTGGATACATGAACTGGAGAAGCCCTTGGCCTCAGCTTCTACCTATCAAATGCAGATATTAAGAACCTGCTTTGTAACATGATTGTGACTATAATTAAGGATTGTAAAGTACTTTGCACATGATTAAGACATGCAACCTGGCAGTTTTAAGAAGCAGCTCCCATTACTCCAGTCAGCATGGCCAATGTGTCTGCTGGGAGGAAGTCACTCAGGTCAGAGGAAAAATGGATAATTCTGAAAGAAACTATTTTATGTTTTGGTTGCTGTTTTTATTCCAGGATTTCTTGACACATCACATGGAAACAAGCACAGGTTTGCTATGGAATAGACATATGGGAGAGTTACAGGCATTCATGGATTGCTTAGGCAGATTTCTGCATGCTGGTGAATACATTCTTACTTGGATACTGTGAAATATGTACATAACATATTTAGCACAGAAATAATGCAGGGGCAGGATTGAAAGGGTAACAAAAATAGATGAGCCCAAAAGGCCTATAGACTTGTTTCTGCAAACTGTAGCCTATTGTGCCCCATGGCAAACTACTTTTGTAGGAAAGGTAACTTCAAAAGCAATCTGCCATATGACCTCCAGAGGAAAAAGCCAAACATTTCACAACATTAGCACAAATCCCTTGTGTTAGCCCAGTAATAATTCTGGTCTCACTGTGTGATATGGTCTTTAGTCTATGGAGAGTCAATAAGGTATCAAGTACTATTAATGAGAGGATAAAGATTGTGTTCAGGACTGGTTTAAGGAATTTTGGGGGGCCCTATGTTTATCTCTGGTCAATGTAAGCTAATCTGTTCCCAGTACAGGATATTCAGATTATTACTAATAATTTTTTTTGCAGGAGGAGGGTTATGATCCCCCCACACAATGACAGGGCCCCCTGCAGGTGCTGCAGGGCCCTTAAACCAGCCCTGATTGTGTTTTACCTTGCTTGGGTTAGCTATACATGGAAAGGAAAACTGGGAATGCCCTAGGAGTTCCAAAAGAAAAGCTTAATTACTTAGGTTTGTGTAATATCTTTATTTAGGCCAAAAATGGGAATTGTGTGGCCCTCCAGATCTTGCCTAATTGCAGCTCCCAGCAGCCCTAGTTAGTAGAGACAATGGAGGTAGTTACAGTTCGACAACTCCTGCCCACCCCTGATTTAGTCCATTCAGAGGCCACAAAATGCAATACAAACTTTCAAATCCACCAGAAGTCTTCATCAGGCAAGATGCTGAATAAAGCATTAAAAAAAAAAAAAGTATGGGGGAGTGGTGATGTTAAGTCAAGTGGTCTGCATCTGGTTACAGTTTTAAAAAGGAGAGTTGGAGGAGGCAGCAGACATACAAATTAGGTTCTCCAGAGAACTGACATGGTTTGAAGTGGCTGGGACCCTTCCAGGGGCTACTAGAAAGAAAAACAAAAATAGTTGTACCCCAGTTTAGAGAATAAAATATCTAGCTGTTCTCAGAACCATTTACCGGTATGTATTATTAGATTCTCCTCTCCACATTTTTTATCCTGTTAGATTCAGGGCATCCCAAAAAGTCTGAAAAGAGATGAGACATGACAACATAGTTGCATTCTAGTACTGAAGGAGGGGACCAAAATCACGAACAGTATTATTTATCTGAGTTGTATTAGTTAGACAATAATGAGAAGCTTGTTGAAAAGAAAGCACTACAGTATTTGTACAGGTTTACAGAGAAATTGGTGAATTCACTTCACTGCTAAGTCCTATCCTACCTATTGTAAGAGGAAGATAATAGGAAATAATTTAACACTTTATTCCAGTGTTTAAGCCTATTCACTGTTCAAATGGAATGCATTATTTCTAGCTTGTATTTTCAGCACCCAGCTTTATCCTCACAATGATGCAGCATTGAAACCCTTTAGTGTGCTATGTAGTTTCCTCCCAGGTAGGTAGTTACATTCCATAATCAAGTTGCCTATTAACTTTTTAATAAACTAAACGGATTTGAATTGCCCTGAGGGGAAGCTTTTCCATTTTACTGGTTGCCACCAAAAGCACACAGCAATGTGTCAATCTGTTACTTATATAGGTATTAGGCATTAGGGCTAATGAAGATAAATGCTCACTGCATGTCAGACTATATATTGACTCTCCAGAAAACATCAAGGTTTGATCTCCTTTTCCAATGCATGTGGTTTCCTGGACTGGAAGAAAAATGGCATGCCATGTCAATATTCTCAATAGCCTTCTCAAAGGGGGATGAAAGTAATATAAAAATTATGTCTTTTTCCATTAATTAACTTGCGTAAAAATTCATCTGCTTTGTGATTGTTTCAGATAGCTTTCCCTTTTTGGCAAATGGCTTTCCAAGGCTGGGGGAAAGTTGGCATTCTTTATACAAACCTTTTAATCCTAGCCACTGACCAGATAATATTAGCTCCCTGTCTTTTCTGTCTCTATTATTATGTGCCCTTTCTGTAATTCATTGTCAATCTACCATATAAGAGCTTTTTTGATTTAAAAAAGAAGACCTTGCCACAGTTCTCATGTGTTCTGAGACTGGCAAGAACATGGACTTTACCAGACTAGTATCTAAAAATGCTGTAATTCCACTATTGAGGAAAATGGAAACATAGTGGCATGATTACAGTAATTATCACACGTCACTGTAATTTCACGATACTATGCTGTAATCACACAATATTACCAACACAGAATCATCCCATGACCACAACTAGCAGTGTAACAACAGGATTTTACTTCCGTGATTTTGTATGGGTAAGATTTCAGGTGTTCTTGTGAGAAGACGTGACTTTGTTTAAACACCAAAAACATATAAACAATGAAAGAAATTAACAAATAAACACTTTAAACAAACATAAAAACACACCAAGAAAAGATGGCAGTCCATTAAAAAAAGAGTGTCCTGTATGTGCTGTATTCTCATTGGGAAAGGTGGGGAGAGGACTGCCCATTCATGCTGGAATCGTGCAATTACAGGCAGACGTGATTATCACACACTCATCAAATTGCAGATTGCAAAAAGAGAGATATTGAGGGCTATTCACGGATTTTCCCATCAATGAAAAGTGATGAGCAATTAAGGGGTGGAACAGACATTGACCATGGGAGACAACAACGTCATGCAATAACTGGAACCCATTTGTAGTACTGTCACACGGTAACTCTGTGATTACAGCCCCATCTGATAAAGTCCCATGTCTCTAGCCAGGCCTGGTGAGGAGGAACATCCCAGGCCTTGAGATCTGAGGGGCAAAACCTGTGACCCAAGGGCAGACCCTGGTGATGTCACAGAAGGCAGCTGCTGGTGATGCTACAAGGAGTAGCTCCCACTGATGTCATTACACATGATACATTAAGCAGAAACCACAGCTGCACAGAGCATGCCATTCCAATACCCACCCCAAATATTGCCCAAGTTTTTAAAAGATTTGCACTGAATGGGAGGAGGGGAATGCTTGCTGCTTTGTTTTGTTTTCCTTGCAAGCACTGCATTTAATTCATTAATTAATTTATTATATTTATTTATATCCCACCTTTCTCCCAATATAGGGACTCAAGGCAGCTAACAATGAGTCTAAAACAATACACAATCATTAAAAATATAAATATAAATATGAAATGTAAAAAACCAGATTAAACAATTTACAATTTTAAAACATTTAATATATTAAAATCCAATAAAACTATATACACCTTAAAAACTAAAGTACACACCACGTCCAAGCCCAGCCCCCACCAGACTGTGAATGTGTGATGGCTCAAGAATGTTTTAACTTGCCTTTAAAAATACATGGGAGCTACATTCCAACCAAAGAAAGTTTTCAAAGATCTGCTTTGACTGCTCTCTCTTTCTTTCTTTCTTTCTTTCTTTCTTTCTTTCTTTCCCTTCCTTTTTTTTTTAAAAAAAAGACAATTATTTGGTTACTTTTGATTTTGATGATTAGAAGGAATTGATTATGGAAAAAAGAGAGGATGTATTAAAGTTAGAGAGCAAGGTATGAATAATTATGGAATATGTATAACTGCTGAAAAGATGAGCGGAAGCAATCACTTTCTTGCTTTCTTTTCTCTTTTTTCTTTTTTTCTCATATCTTTTAGTGTAATGTTAAAATCTTTAATGATTTTTTTTAAATGATCACAATAATGCTATTACTAATCATGAAATATTTTGGGGAAAGGGAGATTATGATGAACATGATAACCATATGACAGTAACAGACCAATAGAGTAACCCTGTCTGTTAAGAAGCAAGACCAATTGGGGGCAAAAAGAAAAAGTTGGAGAGAGACAGAGTGAGAGGAAAGGAGAACAACCATGAAGGAGAAAGAGCATGAAGGGAAGAAAGAGAGGGATTGGGAAGATGGGAATAGATAAATCTAGCCTGGAGATGTTGGGAGGGGAAAGAGGGAAAGTGGTTCAGAAAGGAAACTGTGTTAGGGCTTCAGCCATTTAGGATCAGGAGAGGAAGATGGGAGGGAATAGGTGGGAAAAACCACAAAGCATCATCATATGACTCTTCATATGACTCTTGAGGCCTCTTCTCAGTACTTCTTGGAGGAGATTGCACCCTCCTGCTGATTCTGTTCAGTTTGAGAACCTTTGAGTGGGGAGGAGGTGAGTATGTTTACCACCTGGGGGGGGGGGGTTTATAAAGGCTACTCCAAAGTAGTTTGCATCAGCAGGAGCTAGTGACATACTGAAACAGAAAGAGAAGGGGAGGCGTTTTCAAGGCATTATTTTATTTATTTATTTATTTATTTATTTATACCCCGCTCTTCAGCCACAAGGCTATCAGAGCGGCTTACAAATTGTTTTAAGCAATAGCTATTTACACATCTACACTGCGTTAAGCAGTTTCCAATGTGTGTTAGCTAATTGCCCCCCACAAGCTGGGTCCTCAATTTACTGACCTACGAAAGGATGGAAGGCTGAGTGAACCTTGGAGCCGGCTGGAATCGAACTTGCAACGTGGTGGCTTGCAGTACTGGCATTTAACCACTGCGCCACCAGGGCTCCCTTGAGAGTCCTCGTCCTCTGAAGAGCAGAGGAGAAGGTCTAGTCCCAAGCTTCCAGGCCCTGAGATCTGGGAATCCTAGGCCTAGTATCAGCAAATGGCTTCAGAGTCCCAGAAGTGCTTGCTATCAATGCCTGTCCTGCAGCCTCCCTTCATTATTTTTCTGATGCACTAATCAATACTGGATTGTAGGTTTGGAAGCCACCATTTTATTTCCCCCAAATGTTTCAATTGTAACCCGAAGGCATGATGTGAAATTAAACTGGCAGCTCCCCATCACTGCCATAACAGCCACTTATGCAGGAAGGAACTCATCAGAGGGCAGAATCATCTCTTGAAAACTGGAACCAACCCTGATTCTGTTTATATTTTTGCATTGTACCTCCCACCCCTGTTTCAGGAGGAAAGTGTTTTGTCTCATCCTCTTCCATCCAATTTCCAACCCATGTTGGAACCCAATGTTCCAACCCATCAGAAATACCCATGAGTGAAAGGTATTATGAAGATGATGTCTGAAGTGCAATATAGTTCTATTTACAGTTTGCCTATATTGAATACTGTTCAGTATGGTCCTGTCTGCTCATAGATATCAATTAACTGGGATATGTTTTGACTGGTAAGTCAGACCTAAAGTAAAGGGGTATTGAAGTCAGTGCTCTCTCATGAAACATTGTAGGGGACAGGTTCGCACAGAATCCAGTTGCTTCATGACTCATCTCTCTTTACCCCTACCCTTCCTTCATGGTTATCTGCAAGAGCTGCTGGAAGGAGAGAGGAAGTTATTTGGGGGCCTTAAAAACCTCTAGAGTCCATTAGCAATGCAAAAGGGAGGCATATGATTTCTATCTCCTTTGTAGCCTATGGCCAAAGATCTTTTCTCTGAAATCAAGGTGTGCTGCTGCTACAAGCATCCATAAAGGCTATATTTCATGCTGTAATCATGAGATGGTCAGAGATAAGAACCTGAACCCTCAAGCAATGCTACAGTGTTTGAGACAACCTTAAAATCTGCTGTCACAAAATAGCTGAGGATTTACATCATGTGCTAACTAGGCATAACTGATTCTATTGAAGAATTCATATGGCTGTTTTAAGCCAAAGGTGGTGGTGATGGTGGTGGTGAGTATTAAGGCTGCTTTCCTTAGCAGAGAGACATTCAGAGTAGGTTCCATTGAGCATAATGGATCTTAATTGTGAATAAACATGAAAAATATTAAGGTTTTAGCTGTACATTAGTTGTCCCATTTCTGAGTAAGAGTGTTGTTCTGTATACATTTAACAGTGCCCAGTAAGGTTCTAAAAGTCAGAGAAGGCAAGATTTTAGCAGAGATCCATGATCAAATGCCCCATCTTTTTTACATTTCAAGATACAGCAACTGTGGAGGCTCAGGAGCATGGTGATGCAGGGGGAGATTTAAAATATCCTTCCCACGTGGCCATTTTTCCTCTGACCTCACCATTCTATAGCTGTTAGTAGTGAAAATATAACAAGATGATGAATCTCATCGTGCTCTCTGTTGTCTTGTCTAGTTTAGCCTTAGGGCTTCTAGGCTAGGATATATTCCATATATACAACTTTTTCCTTCATCAGGTGCCTCATCGTATCAACACTACCTGTGTAATTTCTGCCTTCCATATGGCTTTTAATCCCCCCTGCAAGATATTTCTAGGGTAAAATATAAAAACTTACTGTGTGGTATATTACAATTACTCCCTCTTAATGTGGAGGGTAGATATTATTTCATGTCAAAATTATACTGTTATAATGTTCCACCTCCTAAGCAAGGAAAGGTAGCAGTTCATTAGTGCTGGGGCTTCAAAACTCAGAAGAGTAGAAAATGAGTTTTTGATGGTTTAAGAACTTTGAAGTGTGTGCTATTGTACACAGAGAAGGGGGTTCACTTGCCTGAAAGAACTGCTAGAGCTATTGAATCCTAAGACACTAATTTGACTAATTGTGTAACACATTAGAGTGTTACACCCTCTATGAATAAGAAAAGTACATTCTTATAGCACTACTAAAGTTTGGTACTGGCATTCTGGAGGAAAGCTTATTAAATCTAACTCACACAGCAGAGGACTAAACAGGTAAGGCTGGGTCCAATTGACTGTGCCCACCAATGGTACAGGAACCTCTTGCAGGATCCGCTGCAACTTCCAAAATATGCTCAAGAGGGTTGAGGATTTGAGGGCAGTGGTATTTAGTGACTACCAAGTCAGAAGGCCAGTGAGTCCACTCCAGATTTTAGTCTAAACCTTCACAGAATGACCCAAGGTGCTGAACCCTATCTCCAAATAGGTTCAGCACTTTGGATAGTTTCTTGAAAATTTACACTAAGACTTGAGAGAAGGTCCTCAAAGAGATTTCAAGGCCTGTTTTTGATTACATTCAATATTAAATTTGACAGGGGAAGCCGGTATGATTTAAAAGCATTTATGTTTATTTTTGTTTGGACTTCATTGGACTAAATACAGTATAGCATTCTACCAACAGAAACTGTGAATAGAACCTCCCCTCCCCTCTCCTCCTGCATTCTGTACTACCTGAAAACCAGCTTTGGGCCCAGCAGAATGCAGTGGGGAGAGGGCTGCTCCCCCCAGTTCCACTGGATCCACCATTGTTCCTTTAAGTAGAATGTCACTGTTAGATATTATCCATGGTGTTAATGCCAATATGTACATGTGACCCAGTCATCATTTCTTTGTTTAGAAGGATTTGTGTCTTTGGCATTTACCCCTAGTGTGTACATCCAGTTAATTAAAGTCACTCACAACAAAATCCTAGATATGCCAACTCATCCATCCTTGAGTTTATACAGGCTTACTCCCAGGTAGAGACATATTAGTGTTGCAGCCACAGAGCACAGAGCAAGTGAACTAGCCAAAGGTGTGGATTCTTCAAAGAACACTCACAGACAATTGGAAACAAAGGGGTGGGTTAATGGGGAGGGGACTGAGGTTCGTGCTGAGTCCAACCAGATTTTTTTTTGGGGGGGAGGGCGTATATTTAGGATTACAGTGGTCATGAAAGGGAAGACCATCCTTGCTAACAAGCGAAATCCTGCCTTTAATCCTCGCTATAAGGAGAAAACATAGGCACATTATTTTTCTCTATACACAAACATACGATGGCACGATGCAAACATAAAATAATTGTACACAGAGGCTTATGCAAAGAGGGCTTTGTTTGCAAGGGCTGGAAAGCCACTCACCCTGAAACAATGGGGGCAAATTAGTATGCATCAAGCCCAAGGGTGTAAGCAGCAGACACACACATGAACTCCTAGTGACGGATGCTGAGCTCTTGCTGGGAGGTCGCCCATGAAGCATCTTTCTTGAGCAGGCAGCATGTCAGATTTCAGACACTTTCCTTACAAAGGGGCTCATGCCGCTCAAAGGAATGGCTCCCCCTCCATCCAAATAATAAAGCCCCATTTACATGAAAAGATGCACGCTTTCAGTGACATGATTAATTTTGGAAATACCTGGCATCTGAATGGAGCAAAGCCTTCAAGAGATGACAGATGAGGAGGAAAGATAATTAGGCAAATGTCAGGAGTCAGTGTTTTGATTGGTGACTGAAAAGCTGGCCTGACTAGGTTATCGTATCCTCTTCCCAGAAGGAAATCTGTCTTTGAAAAGAGTTTAGGATGATTATCCTATGTTTAAATATAGACTCTACCTATGTCTACAGTTCCTCAGGTTCCCTTCTGTGACAATGGGAAAGAACAACAACACTGAGTTCCTTCTAGTGCTTTTACTTCAGTGGCTGCTACATGCCAAACCAGCTTGCCCTTGCTTTGCCATGTTTTAAACATGAGCATCTGCCCTCCATTTTTAAAGTGTGCTGGAGTCACACACACACACCCTGGCAAACTCAGTTTTGTTATGATTGAGCTCAAGAGATGTTCAGAACTTGTTTGCTAGAGACCCATCTTTCTTGACATGTGATTAAACTATTTTAAAAATGTGCATTTATGCCTCTCCCTGTCTCTAGTTTAAAAAAAATGCAGAGTGCTATTGGAACTCCTAATTAGTCTTTCAAGACCCAGCACTGTGTAGTGGTTTGAGTATTGGACTATGACTCTGGGGACCAGGTTTGAATCCCTGCTCAGCCATGAAAAGTCACACACTCTCAGCCCTCAGAAAACTCTTGTGATAGGGTCGCCTTAGGGTTGTCATAAGTTGGAAATGACTTGGAGGCACACAACAACAACAACAACAACAATTAGTCTTTCAGAACATGCCATAATCACATGGTCTCTTCTCTTCTCTGTCTCTCATACACATACACAAAATATTTAAACTAAAAAGAAATTGCATCGGTGTTGAGTCCTCTATTGTCAAATGTGGTTCGTCTGTCCTTCCTTCCTTCCTTCCTTTGGCAGAGTGGAAGAACAAAGAAGTAATGGACTACTCCTTTCTTAAAGACAACCCCTTTTGTTTTCCCTTGGTTTCACAGTATGCCCTTTTGGGAAGATAATGCTGGTGCCCTCCACATGGTGCCCATGAAATTTGCAGGGTGCTGAATCTTTTGACAGTGCAGGATCTGACAGACTGCCTCCTTTGAGATTGATGGATAGCCTGCTCTCAGTGAAAGAATTAACCGGTTGGTCTTCTTAATCCATCATGACATTTTGGACCACCTCAGACATTACATTCATATTATGCACATCAGATTTTATTTCATAGCAAGGAGGGGATTTGCAACTAGGTTTATCATGCCCACATTTTCAAGGCTAATGGCCATTTCTGAGTTTTTTATTGGTAGATTTATGAGACCACTTGCTTCCCTCCTTCCTCACTTTGCCAAATGATGGTGAAGAGTAACAGTCTAGCCTGCCTTTTCTCATTCTGTAGTACTAACTGCTGGCAAAGGATCTTCTCCAAGAATAGCAAGAGCATCAGGCAGACACGTCATGCCTAATTTGACTAACTATCCAACGGCTGCAGCTGCCATTAGTTAATCTTCATATAATTTGTTAGACTGGGGCTTTGTGAAGTACTGGAAATAATTGACTTTTTTTTCCTGCTGAATTCTGTAGCTGTGGGCACTTATTGGTATAATAACAATCTGTATCATGCGATCAGGAATGGTGATGGTTTTATGGCCCTGTACTAGCCAGAGGTGTATAATGTATCTCTGAAGGGCTTGATTGACTGGAAACATATTTTCAGCCTGCTTAAAACTGCTTAGAGAGTGTCACAGAGGTCCTCAGAAATAAAGCATTCAGTGTGTTTAGTGAAACTCTACACTCTAAGTACATGCAAGGGCGCTGTAAGAGACTAATTAGGTTGTAACATAAAACACTGTAAAAACCAATGGCAAAACTCTGTCTTTCTGATGTTTTGTTAGGAGAGTGCTTCTAAACAGTACATAAAGGCCCTTGCATTTGATCTACTTCTGATAGTGCCTAAACACTGGGAGAAACTGACACAAAATTTTGATATAGCCCATTGTACAAGCAATGGCAAATTAATTAATCTTATGATGCCGAAGAACACAGAAATGTTGTAACAATGCTTTCTCCTCCTCTCCCAAGCTGTACTAAATTTGGAGTGGGAAGAATCAAACATTTGAAAATCAAAATGCATTTTCATTTCATACAATTGATTTAAAAACTAAGAGATGTATTTTAAAATACACAGCGAAATGGTATTAGTATCCCAGCCAATTTAAGTCTTTTAAAATGTCTTTGTTTTCAATGGGACTTAAACAGCTCAGAACTCTCCCCTTACAATCCAATGTGTTTGAGTTTGGCTAAATTTGTCCTCCCACTCATTCTGAACATAATGAGAAATAAACATTCTAAAAACAGCTTGTTCTTATACACAATTGCTCAAAGATCAGAGTGACTATGTCCTAATAAATTTAATGGGACTTACTGCCAATTAAGTGTGATGAATCTGAAGTCAAACCAGGGATCAGCTGTGCCACCAAAAGTACTTGGTCCAGTCCAGAGGAAGGAGGATGTGCCTAAGCCCCCACTGATTAGAAATGCCTTATTTTCTCAGGATTTCAATGATAAACCTGTGTGCTCTTGTGTTGTTCTAGTTTATTTTCATGGGGGCTTGTATTTGAGATTCTTGGATGGATGGAGCGTGACCAGGATGTGGTATTGTTATTTTTAAATTACGTGTAAATCCTGGGATGCTTAACTCTTTGGCTGAATTTCAGGCTTATCATGCATAGCAAAGGCATTTTCCTATGTAGTAAAATGCATTTTGCCATCTCAAAAAGATTCTCCCCTGAATACATGTAGGTTCTTATCCAAGGTTGCACCAGATCCAGCTTGTCCGAGGTCTTACATGTCTCCATGTGGAACTCTGTGACCAGTACCGTATATTCCGGCGTATAAAACGACCTTTGAGCCCTGTAAAATAGACTCCAAAATTAGGGGTCGTCGTATACGCCGGATACACTTTGCTTCACCCCGCCATCTGAACTCCTGCCTCTTCGCTCACTTCCCAAATGGAGCTAAGAGGCAAGAGATCAGGCGGGGAGGTGAGGCAAAGTGCTTATGGTTCATTCACCCCCCTCCTCTGCCTTCTCCCCCTTTGGGCAGCAACTGAAGACAGAGGAGGGGGGCGAATGTTGCTGGAAAGCCCCCCCTCCAGCCCCCCTTCCACCCTCCCCGAAGCCAAGATCGGCTGATCACGGCTTCGGGGAGGGGGTGATTGGTTGGGAAGCCCCCCCTTCCAGCCACCCTTCCACCCTCTGCGAAGCCCCCTCCCTGCAGCCCCCCTCCAGCCCCCTCCCCTCCCCAAAGCCATGATCGGGCTCCAGGTCATGGCTTCGGGGAGGGGGTGGATGGCTGGGAAGCCCCCTCCCTCCAGCCAGCCTTCCACCCTCCGCAAAGCCAAGACCTGGAATTTCATATAAGTGAGACTATTATACCCTAGAGCCACACAATAATGAGATAAAAGCTGAAACAGATAAATCATCTGCATTGCATAGGGGGTAAATATATCACAGTACCTTTAAAAGAGAGAGAAGTAATCTTTCCCCCACCACAGAGAGAGGTCTTCTCAGTAATGTGAGGTATCCAGGGGTTAACTATGTTCAACAGGCACGGGGTGGGTTGCAAATGATTACATGCTCTTTCAGGCACAAACATACTTCCAAAGAGTTCTTAGGAGAATGATTTCTGTAGTTTATCTTTCTCCTTCGCCTCTAGTTTTTATGCGGGCAGTCAAGGAACATTCCATCAGGTCACCAGATGAAGTCTAAAGGACATCATAGGCATGTTTATTGCCTCATGGACAACAAAGGTTTTGGAATTTTTTTTTAAGGCAAGTTTCCAGAATCCTCCAACCAGCATGGTCATTGGAGACAAGAAACCAAAAAGGTAATGTGTCAAAGCACAGAGAAAAAAAAACTTGAGGCACTTCTTCCCTATTGAAACAATACTTTTCAAAAGGAACTCTATTAAACACAAATAATCTTTTCATGCTTTCCTTCATAAAACACAGTATGGAGTTTTACACATCAAAACAAATGTATGAACTTACCCTTGGGGTCCATTCTTGACTTGCCCATTAAGGGAAATGCCAGACCTACCTCCTTACTTATATGATGTCCACTCCATAGCATGGCAGTAGCTCTAAGCTTTTGCCTTCAATGACCTCCCAGACTTGTCTTTTGTGGAAGTCAACAAGCAAGTTCTTCCCCATAAAATCTCACAGCACCCCCTCCCCAAGATGTGAGAAGGTTTTTGTTAAGAAGCAGTGGGGAGAGTGAACCAACAGAGTGCAAACAGGGAATGACTAACAGGTCCACCAAATGGATTTTTATAACTTCATTTTATTCAGAAGAGGACAAATTCTTCTGACCCAAAAGGGTAGAAATCCCACCTTTTATTTTAATTTATTTGGTGTTCAGAGAAGGAAAATCCTTTAAATATCTGTCATCTGGTATATGTGTGGGTGTGGATGTGTTTCACCCAGGATGCCTTCCAGCCACCCACCCCCTTCCCAAAGCCACGATCGGGCCCCTCCCTCCACCCCCCTCCTTCCAGCCACCCTTCCACCCTCCCCAAAGCCGTGACCGGGCTCTCAATCGTGGCTTTGGGGAGGGGGTGGGTGCCTGGGTCGAGGCAAACCGGGGTCATTCGGCCCCCTCCTCTGCCTTCACCCCCTTTGGGGAGCAACCGAAGGTGGAAGAGAGGGGCGAATGTTGTGGCTGGCTGTTGGCTTTCCCAACTCATTAGGAGATCATTGTGAGTTGGGAAAGAAAGAGGATCAGCTGGCAAGACTCCCCCAGCCAGTCAGCCAGCCAGCCAAATTGGGGGTGGTGGTCTTATATGGTGAATATATGCCAAACTCTAGATTTTTAGTTGAAAATTGGGGGGGGGTCATCTTATATGCCCAGTCGTGTTATACGCTGGAATGTACCGTACTTGTTTGTCGGCTTAGGACCTCCAGGAATCCTTTAAGGCCTTTATGTTTTATTACTGAACACTTTTTTCTCCCACTTACACACATCATCAAGCATCTACCAACTTCTAAACCATAATTTTCTGAACAAAGTCAATTTTGTTTCCTAAATAGGAATTAGTACATATTTAAACATTCACAAATATAATGCTTGACATTCAGTGAACATATTAAGATCATACAACAAAAAGTGGCAAGAAAATTACGGAAAGATTAAAAGTTTCAAGAATACAATTAGCCTGATCAAATTAGATGAAAATAATAATCTGCACCCTCTGAAATGTTTTATGTGGAAAAATCTCAGTCTCCCCCTGCCACAATGCTATACATTTTTCTTTGCTTTTGACCAATTAAAGGCATTTGAATGAACAAGAAAGTACACTGGCATTTATTATTGTTTACCATCCTCACTATGAAGAATATTTTTAAAGCCTTGACATCGTTAAAACATGATTGAAAGGAATGAAGCGTTAATTTAATAAATGTGTTGCTAGTCTTAGTGAAACTAAACACAGTTAACATGTGTCCATTGGTGTATGCGTATAAGATTGCAGACCTCTCAGACCTTAGGTATAAAATGTGCTTGCTTTGAGAAATGAGTTCACACTTTGTGGGGATTTTATTGTTTAGCTTTAATGTAGATGGTGGCTTTTCTTCCTTTATTTTGAAAAGTGTGGTTTATCGTTCTTTCCAGATTGATTGTTTCCCTGGAAGGTTTTGTGATTAACAATATAATATTTTTATTGAGGTAGCACACACACACACACACACACACACACACACAGAGAGAGAGAGAGAGAGAGAGAGAGAGAGAGACTAAGCCCATAGGGTATTCTAGGTTTACAAGATTTTTCTAATAGATGTGCTCCCCTTTGTACTGAGGCTGCTAATTAGTGCTTTTAAACAGCTCAACATTTAATTCTTTGAAGACTCCCTTTCAAGGGCTAATATAAAAACTGTTTATGTAGAAGGAAATATAAAATAAGGTGTTAAACCCAACATAAATTGAGTGGCTGAGGTTCCCTACAGTGCTAATTTTATGTTTGTTTTCATCCTATTTAAAGTAAGATGTCTGCATTATAACATAAGATGTATTCCATGTGCTCCGTAAAGATTATGTGAAAGGAGTCTGTTTATGAGCTTCAGCTGTCAGGAGACACATTCAACTAGTAGTTGCATCACATATACACATACACTCTGGGAATGCAATCTTTAGAAGCTTGGAATGTATCTTTTTTAAATTATCATTTTAATAAAAGGATTCTGTGGATATTTATGGGGCCATAGCTTTTTTTCTTCCAAATATTTGTATACACATTTTTATGTATAAAGTTTTTTGCTTTGGTTCTCATACCTACAGATATATTTTGCTATTATTTCTAATAGTGCTACTATTATTGGTACTTTTAATTAAAATCATTCCTTTCATTTCCCACCATCATGATGTGCAGTGATGCTGGCAACTGTAGTAGTAACGACAGCACTACTTGCTTGCGCTGCCATGGAACATGACCCAACCCATAAGTGGCATATGTCTTCAATGAGCATAACACCGACACTTAATTTTGGCCACCAAGATTATGAAATAACATGGTTTCCAATGTGCCATGTTCTGCCCACCTCAAAATGTACTAAATTTATTTTCTCCAGGAACTAAATTGGGCAGATATTAATATCATCACTACTAGCAGTACTAGTAGTATTGATACCTTTCCCCCTTGTTTTTAGGTTGGATCTAGATTTAGCCATGCTTAGAGTAGACTGGAATAAATGAGACTTAACATACTCAAGCTAACTCAAGTTGCTCAGGTTACTCTAAGCACAAATAAGTCTGGATCCAACCCATTATATTTTTATTCAATGATTTCCTCCCACAATAAGAACTTTCACCATTTAGTTGGTAACAAAAATATCTTGCCTTGGATCTGTTCATAGCAACTCACTGGCTTCCATTTGCTCCCTCCACCACCAAACTTTTCATTATTCTCAGAGAGAATGTACTCTTCTTTCTGAAGTGCTCTTCATTCTCTAGATTGAGATGTTTCTGTAGACAAAGCTAAATGGTGGTTTTAAAAAAATATTTATTATATATGTTGTTCAATGAAGAGAAGAGATCTTTTGTTTTTCTAAATAGTTGTTAATATAGGTTTCCTTCCACCTCCCTCCCTTCCTTCTCTTAGTAACTCATCATAGCTCGTAAAGGCAGCAGTGCCAGGGTACAGCCAACAATATCCATGCTGCAATGGATTTAGATTTAGAATTATAGATTTTCTTAATTTTGTATCTAACTCTATTACCCTAGCAGCAAAATTGGACGTGGCTGAGTCTTATTAGGTTAGTGTCCATCTAGTTCTTTTAGCTTTTTGGATAATTCAATGATCTGTTCCTGGTTTTGTATATGTCAGTTATGGGAAGAAGTAAATTATCCTATATGAGGTATCCAACCATGGAATATTAGCATTCATCTTTTGAAATCTGTTTTGCAGTATCTATAAGGACTGAACCAATAATGCAGCTTTGATGTCACATATATTACAGCTAAATTATCAGAGGCTTTTCCAAAGCTTGGAAAGAATGGATTACAAGCAATGCAACAACCTACTATAATCAGTTAGTATATAAAGAGTTACTGGGACAGGTAATGAGGAAACAACAATGTTACTTTAAAAAACTAACATAACAAATGTGAGCGACAATGTTTGTAGCTCCTTTCTAGTTTCAGTGACTTTTAAAGGACTTTTGGAGGTGTTTTGAGCAGATTTCCTCCCAAGGGTTTATGCCATTTTAACCATTGAGAATGGGGGTTATTTTGCCCAAGAAAAGCTACTGAATAATGTAAGAAAAAAATAAATAAAGGTCTTGCAATGTTATCAGCAACAAATTACTTTTAGGAGCAGGATAACAAGTTCCATAACAAAATTACTTTTGAGAAGCTTACAGTTTTTATATTTTACTGTGGTGAAGGCTATAGAGTAAAAACTACAGAAGTATAATTCCTTCATATATGACCAGGGATCTGATTTCTTGTTCATGAGAAGATGGTTTTCTTCTTCCAATATTTTCCTTTCTTCCACAGAAAGAAAATACATAGGTTGAGAAAAAAGAAAAGAAACATTCAGCTTTTCTTTTCTTCCCCCATTCCCCTTCTTTGCTCATTTGTACAAATTATTTAAGGTTAAGACTTCTGATGATGCGCTACATTCTCAAAGTACTCTTTCCTTTAAGTTAGAGAAAGAAACATACATGCCTCTCCCACCGCATCATGCAAGCATTTTCAATTGTATTCTCATCAAAGACTTAAAACAGCCAAGGGCTTTTAAGCATCTCATTTTACATGTACACACACACAGCCCATTATAACCTGCATAAACAAAGATGACAAGTTGAGATTAATGAGAGTCCCAAAGTGACAGAACAATTTAATTGTCAGAAATCATAGGGGGTGAACTTTGCCAGTGTATTTATATAAAACTGCCATGATCTTAAAAACTTCCCTAATTGATTATGACCAATAAGTAATAACGCTGAACACAGTTTTCTGTTACACCAATAGTAACTGACCCATAATAGTTAATCGTCGAATTAAGATGCAAAAGGTAAGAATCTGAGAAGGTAAGAATTTGAGAGGATAAATAACCAATAATGATGTGCAAATAATTTTACAGTTGACACTTTAGTGCTACTTAATATTTATTAGGAACAAAAAGTGTTCAAAGTTCCAGTCAAAAAACATAGTGGCATGTTGGTCTATGTTTAGTTTATTTATAATTCAAAGAACACCTGAGCCTTTACTTGAGTCAGTAAATTCTTTTGTTCTAAATGAATAGAATCTAATTCTATATATGTATGTTTACTATCAAGTTGCTAGTAATGGTTAGTACACACACACACACACACATGTTTGTTTAAAACATTTGCATCCTGACTAATCATAATAAACTGGAGAAAAATTAGCAGGGAGCAGACTAAGAAAGGAAGGAGTGATCGCTGATATATTATTTATTTTATTTATTTAAGATATTTCTGTACCACCTCCAAGCTCACAAGGGCTCTTGAGGTGATGAACAAATAAAAGTAATTGATGGTAGGAGGAACAGAAAGCTTGGAGTTGGTGTTGATATCAAAATAGATGGATGGAACCAAAAGAGAGAACATAAAGAGTAAAGAGAAAACAGGTTAATACTAACCACTAAGGAACCCCTAGAGAAAGGGGAAAACATGCACAAACAAAAGAAACAGCTGAAAGAAATCTTAGAGGACTCATTAGAAAATGATTAGAACAAAATTACCTGAAAGAGAAAGGTAACTGAGAAGAAAGTCACTGACTATATTCAACACCAAAGCAAGAGAGTCACTTTTAGATCTATAAAAAGTAACAGACAATTTTATTTGCCCATTAGAAAACAACAACATCTATGCTAAGGCTGTATTTTTGTTAGGACCAACTAAAATGCCATAAGATATTGAGCAAGGGAAGTGCTACAGGGTGCGGAGAAGATTCAGGACCCAACCTGATAGTATATAAGTGTGCATAAAAATGACATATGCCAATTTAAATTTACTGTACATGAAAATTCTGAAAACCAGGGATGATTCAAATTCCATAGAACAAAGCTGGCCAATTAATTTCCCATCCAAATCACACCAAATAAACTAAATTCTAGATTTTTTTTTTTTTTTGCATTCAACCATAGCACATTCTAAATCAGTCGTTACTCTTCTGTTACAACTGATTCGCAAAGGCCATGAAATGGTATGAGGAAAATGCACCAAAGAGTATCTAGTAGGTTGGCTGCTTTCAATCCTTTCAGAGACACTCCAAAATCTGGAATTTTTGCACTAAAATGAAGTTTAAAAATGTGATGGGGCACTGATCCATGACATCAAAACTGGAAGCCAGGTTGAGAACATCTGGATAAAAATTAAAGGGGAGGGAAAACAACAGGGATGTTATTGTGGGACTCTACTATAGACCCCCAAGTCAGATGGAGGAATTGGATGATGCCTTTCTAGAACAGATGAACACACACGCAGAAAGGAGAGATGTAGTAGTGATGGGTGACTTCAACTATCCTGAGATCTGCTGGAAATCTAACTCAGCAAATTTCTTACTTTCCTGGAAGACAATTTCATTGTCCAAAAAATGGAAGAGGCAACAAGGGGGTCAGCTATTTTAGATCTGATCTTAACCAACAGGGATAACCTGGTTAATGGGGTGCAAGTGGTGGGATCCTTAGGTGAGAATGATCATGTTCTCCTGGAGTTTTGTTATACAATGGAAAGGAGAAGCCATGCATAGTCAGACACGCATTCTAGACTTTAGAAGAGCTGATTTCAATAAACTCAGGGAAATACTGGGGGTGATCCCATGGTCAGGAATACTAAAAGAGATCAGACTTCAAGACGGATGGGACTTTCTCAAAAGGGAGATAATGAAGGCACAATTTCAAACAGTACAATTAAGGAAGAAAAATGGGAGGTGTCTTAGGAAACCAGGATGGATGACTAAAGAACTTTCAACAGAGCTAAGTTTTAAATGGAACATATACAGGAAATGGAAAAAGGGGGAAATCACCAAAGAAGAATTCAAACAGATAGCGAACATGTGTAGGAGTAAAGTCAGAAAAGCTAAAGTGCAGAATGAGCTCAGGCTTGCTAGAGAGGTTAAGAACAATAAAAAGGGGTTTTTGGGTATGTCTGCAGCAAAAGGAGGAAGAAGGAACTGGTAGGGCCACTATGTGGACAAGATGACAAAATGCTAACAGGGGACAGAGAAAAGGCAGAATTATTCAACACCTTCTTTGCTTCAGTGTTTTCAGAAAAGGAAAAGGGTGATCAACCTGAGGATAATGGAACAGAGGACACAATAGGGGAAATCCAGCACAGAATAGGTAAAGAGGTAGCACAGGAATACCTTCTTAATCTAAATGAATTTAAATCTCTTAATCTAAATGAATTTAAATGAATTAGACCAAATGAACTACATTCAAGGGTATTAAAAGAGCTGGCAAATGTAATCGCAGAGCCATTGGCAATAATCTTTGAGAATTCCTGGAGAATAGGAGAAGTCACAGCAGACTGGAGGAGGGCAAACATTGTCCCCATCTTCAAAAGAGGATCCCAACAATTATCGTCCAGTTAGTCTGACATCAATACCAGGGAAGATTCTAGAGCAGATCATTAAACAGAGAGTCTGTGAACATTTAGAAGGCAATGCCATAATCACAAAAAGTCAACATGGGTTTCAGAGAAATAAGTCATGCCAGACTAATCTGATCTCTCTTTTTTTTAAATAAAGTTACCAGCTTGGTAGATGAAGGGAACGCTGTGTATATTGCATACCTTGATTTCAGTAAGGCCTTTGACAAGGTTCCCCATGACATTCTTGCAAACAAGCTTGTAAAATGTGGGCTAGACATGTTAACTGTTAAGTGGATTTGTAATTGGTTGACCAGCCGAACCGAAACGGTGCTCAGCAGTGGACCATCTTCGTCTTGGAAAGATGTGACCAGTGGGATGCCACAGGGTTCTGTCCTGGGCCCAGTGCTATTCAACATCTTTATCAATGACTTGGATGACAGAATTACGGGCATACTTATCAAATTTGCAGATTACACCAAATTAAGAGGTGTAGCTAATACCCTAGAGGGCAGGATCAAAATTCAAAATGACCTGGATAGACTGGAGAGCTGGGCCAAAGCTACAAAATGAAATTCAATACAGAGAAATGTAAGGTACTGCACTTAGGGTGAAAAAATGAAATGCATAAATATAGGATGGGGGAGACCTGGCTGAACGAGACTACGTGCGAAAGGGATCTCGGAGTCCTAGTAGACCACAAGTTAAACATGAGTCAACAGTGTGATGCGGCAGCTAAAAAGGCCAATGCGATTTTGGGCTGCATCAATAGAAGTATAGTGTCTAGATCCTAACATACACTGGACTGACTATGTGATGAATGTTGCTGTCCTTGAGCAAGCAGGGATCACCAGCATTGAGGCCATGATATTGAGAACACTGCTGCGCTGGCCAGGGCAAGTTTCTAGGGTGGAGGACCATTGCTCCCAAAAATAGTACTCTACGGTGAACTCGCCATGGGTCAGCGTAAGAGGGGCACTCTAAAAAAGTGATACAAGGACTCCCTGAAACAACACTTCAGGTTCGGCCAAATTGATCACCAACAATGGTCCGCCATGTCCTCCCATCGAGAGGTATGGAGACGCACTATCCACAATGCTGCAGCCTTATTTGAGAACACACGCCGAAAAAGTCTTGAAGAGAAATGACAATGCCGAAAGAATCACAACCTGGAAACATCACCCAAGGAGACCTTCTGCTGTGCTTTCTGCAACCTGACTTGTTTATCTTGGATTGGCCTTTTTAGCCATCAGCGCGCTTGCAAAAAGCGCAGGATGAGTCCTTTCTGAATCTTCGTTTGCGAAGAAAAGCCAGAGAGAGAGAGAGAGAGATCAAGGGAAGTAATACTGCCACTCTATTCTGCCTTGGTCAGACCTCACTTAGAATACTGTGTCCAGTTCTGGGCACCACAATTCAAAAAAGAATATCGACAAATTGGAGCATGTCCAGAGAAGGGTGACTAAAATGGTGAAAGGTCTGGAAACCATGCCTTATGAGGAAAGACTTAGGGAGCTGGGTATGTTTAGCATGGAAAAAATATGGTTAAGGGGCGATATGATAGACCTATTTAAGTATTTGAAAGGGTGTCACATTTAGGATGGAGCAAGCTTGTTTTCTGCTGCTCCAGAGACTAGAACACGGAACAATGGATGCAAACTCCAGGAACAGAGATTCCATCTCAACATTAGGAGGAACTTTTTGACAGTAAGAACTGTTCGGCAGTGGAACACACTCCCTCAGAGCGTGGTGGGGTCTCCTTTCTTGGAGGTCTTTAAACAGAGGCTGGATGACCATCTGTCAAGGATGCTTTGATTGTGTATTCCTGCATGGCAGGGGGTTGGACTGGATGGCTCTTGTCTCTTCCAACTCTACAGTTCTATGATTCTATGATGCAAAAGCAAATCAAGGCCAAATCAGAGGGTCAATGTCCATTAAATTCCCATGCCCCAATTCTCACTCTGCATTGCACACCAAAATCTGATTCAAAACTATACAAAATTGCTATCAGTTTCCTGGGCATTGGATAATCCATTTTTCCCCCAGGGAATGAATAAAGGTGAATAGTTTTTCCATCCCTATTCTCCACCCTGCTGTTATCTCTTACCAGTGTTTAGAGATGCCAGTGGCCTGCCTTTCCCATTCTCTGCAGGTGTTTCTAAGTGCACTTCATTTCCCCATTCTCCTTCACATGAGGATGGAAGCAAAATGGTGTTGTCTCAGAAAGTGCTTTCAAGGGCTCTTTGAAATTTATCCCAGAATGAAAGCATGAACTTTTAAAGGGCAGGCTTTATTCCCCCCAGGACAAATCTGAAGAATAAATATGTGTACAGAGAGGCAAAGAAGACAGATGGCAGAAGAGGACATAGTAATTAGAAACTTTGTCAGAAAGTTACCTGCCCCCTCCCATTTTTTTTTTAACAAAAGGGCAAGAACTAGATAAAGAATACAGGAAAGAGCAGAAACAATGACCCCCTCGTTCTATTAGCAAACTCCAGTGCTTGACATCAGGATTGGGACCAAAATGGGGCCACTCAGAAACAAGACAAGACACCGTCTCAGCTGAGTTCCAAGGTATGCAGAAGTACAACTTAATTTTTTTAAAGATAGACAATGAAAAGGGCGCAAAAACAAAATTCAAAGCAGCTCCGGTGAATATTGAGAAAACCCAAGCTCCTCCCATTATATAAACTGGAAAGTTTACTTGATCATCTATCAGATTATAGTATCCTGGAGGACAGAACTCAAGATAGCTGGACTCCTGAACAGAAGCACAGCAATTGGGGAGGGGGGGTGAGGATACACTGAGACATTTAGTCGCTTTACCATTGAGGACTAGACTAGTTAGACATTAAATAATAAACATGGTCAGATGAAACAGCCTTGAGGCATGGCAGACTGAAGGTGCATCTTCTACACTCTAGAAATAATGCAGTTTGACACCACTTTAACTGCCATAGGCCAATGCTATAGAATTCTGGGATTTGTAGTTTTGTGAGCAGAGATCTCTGCTGCCACAACAAACTGCAAATCCCAGGATTCCATAGGATGGAGTCATGATAGTTAAAGCAGTGTCAAATGACATTATTTCTGCAGTGTGTCAGCAGCTTGGGTCGCCTTGCATTAAAAACAACAACAACAACAAACACTGTTCCCAGATGAGTACATTGTACCAGAAACACTGTGGCACATGGATTGCAGCAATGGGAATCTTTAAGAGCTTGAAATGTTCTCATGTCCACTATTAGAAAAATTGGTTTAAAAAAAAAAAACATTGGAAGGCTTTTAGAAAACACACCCTGCCCCCAATATAAGTAAGAAGAAAGAATATGTAAACCAGTTAGTTACCTAAGTTCTGATCCAACCAGTATACTTCTTGTTTACATGACTTGTCTCTCTCATCCTCACTGTTTACTCACAAGTGGAAGTATTTTGTTATTGGCCACAGAAATTTTTCAAAACCATTGGCTTCCTGCTAGTCAGTAACCAATATTGCCAAATGCACTCATTATGTTTGTACAAGTAAACATTCAGTCAGAAGGGGGCAAAGATAATTAGGGTGACTAAAGTCTTTACTTCAAAGCATTCCTTGTTTGGAGGGGTGTCCAGCCCAAATCTGGTTTAACGATAAAGAACCATTGGAAGAAAGAACAGGGGTCTTGTAGTGACCCATCAGCAGTTTAGCACCTGGTCAGCAGACCAGAGACACACACAAGTTATCTGGCTCAGGAGAGATATAGTGTTTTTTCCTCTTTGAATTAAAATCTACATTTTCATATCTACATATAATTTATCATCTACAATGTTTTGGTGATGCTATTCCCCTTTCTGGTGATGCCTAAAAGGCTCCCCCCCCCCTGCAAGGAAACTCAAATGTTTGAACCAATACTTATTCTTTTAAAACAAGAAGAGAAAGGAAGCAACCAACTGCTTTTTTATTTTTCAAATTAAACATATTTATCCAATTATCACTTAAATATATTTAATGTTGTTGAACTCCATCACCTCAAATAGAAGTCTCTTCCACCTGTTCTCTATCAAAAAATACCTTCTAACATTCTTCTAGCAAATGTCTTCTTTTATCTTAAATTTACATCCTTTGACCCTGAACAGCTCCAACTAATTTGGAAAATTACCCTTAGCTAGTTAAAATATTTTAGATGTTGTTTAAAGCATTTTATTTTAAGTTTCATGGAGACATACTTGAACAGGGGTGGATAAATGTAAGGCACCAATGTTCTAAGCAGACTGTCAAGATACACACAGTACTTGATTTTTACTTATGCAAAATCAGATTCCTAGGGCTCATGCATAGAAAAAAAAATGAACTCATGCCTTTTGTAGGAGGAACTGTATTCTAGAATCCATACGTCTTTCAGGCTTGTCTTCTCTTAAACAATCTAACAAAACCTCCAAGTTATGTTTGAATACTGGGGCACCCAGCTTGCACTTAAGCTAACAAACCAATGTTCCTGGGTCTAGTGGTATATGAGGAGTTTTAACTGATGTTGTTTGTAATTTGAACTATATTCTGCAGTCTAGAGGTGCTCTCTCAGGATTCTCATCTGTCTATACTTCCCCTGGGACTCTACAGCTTATTGTTTTAGCTTATATTGTAAGTGACTTTGGGTCCCATCTTGAGAGAAAGGCAAGATATAACTTAAATACATGAATGAATGAATGAATATTTTGTTCTCTCTTTCATTGCAGTGCACCTTTCAACAAGTTCCACCTCAGTTTAAACTCTTTAGCTCTGTTTAGGCCTTTGCTGGGCGCTTGTTTGTATTCTTCATGGCTGGACTTTCTCGTACCTACAAGTCCATAAGCCTGGTGCACCCACTTCTTTTCCTGTCTTTTCTGCCTCCCTCCCCTTTCATTTTTCAGCTTTACTCAGGGTTGTTCCTAAGGGGGAAGTGACAAGTTCTCCAGGTCCTGCTGAAGTGTCCTAAAATGTCTTCAGGCAATAAACAACCTCTGGAGGCCGCACGATAACCTGTGGAAATAACCAGTCTTTTCAACTTCATTGAACAACTAAATAGTACAACAAATAGTAAGAATAATTCGTGTAACAAGTCTTATGTAAGCTTAACAATGACCAGGGAAAGAATAGGTGATCATAATCTTGCAGACTGCCAGTTTAAGGGCCACTGATTTAGGAGACTTTCAGACAGCGTTTAACAGTGCCTACCATGGGATGAGGTCCCAGGAGAGGAACGGCACTCTTGCGCAGCAGGGGGTCATTTTCGGACACCGCCGTCCCACTTCCAGGATCCTTCGTTGCACGTCCGTGAAGCTTTGGAAGCGGCCGCGCCATATTTTAAGCACGGGCAACTTCCATGCTTAAAATATGGCGTGGCCGCTTCCAAAGCTTCACGGATGTGCAACGAAGGATCCTGGAAGAGGGACGGCGGTGTCCTAAAATGACCCCCTGCCGCGCAAGAACGCCGTTCCTCTCCTGGGACCTCATCCTGCGGTAGGCACTGTTAAACACTGTCTGAACATCTCCAGAGTCCATAGGCTACAGGATACCATTTTTGTTCTCACACTTTTACATGATAGTGGTCGAGTTTGACATGTCCTTTGTATGCAAGCTTGAAAAATAACCTATTTAAAATTCCCTAAGCCTTGTACATGATCTCACTGGGAAACTATGCAGAAGATACTTTGGAAGCAAATATGCACCAGAAATTACAACTCTGTCTGAATGACCCTCTCTCTACCTTGGAATGTCTAGAACTGTGAGAATTATAAGGTCAGGCAAAATGTACAGGCCTACGGCTTGGAAAAGCTACTATGCCTTATTTGGAGTCTACACAGACATGGAAACGGGAGTTGTATAAACTAAAAGGAAGATTTTCCCCTGTTGCTTGCATGCCTAGTCCTTGACCTATCCCATTTATAGCTTCCTTTAAGATACTATGCCTTGCCAGTTCATTTGTTTCCTAAAAGTCTTCCAACAAAGATTTTCAGGACTAGCCAGTACTTTATACTGAATAAAGCTGTGATGGGATAGCTGTAAATTATATACCTCAATAAAGGAAAACAGATATTACTAAATACATCTAACACTGTACCTCTGTAGAAAAGTTTAAATGGGAAGTATGACCCTTCATATGTACAGAAATATATTACACATATAAACTCACCAAGATATAATAAAGGCTCCTTTCTGTCAGATCATCTCCTGGCACTATTTTACAAGGTGGTGTGGGTTTTGTGTTGTAGAGCCAAACTCCCATTTGATTTCCAGTGCCTCTCTCACTTGCTCACATACACCATAGTGATAGCTGCCCTCATAGCCAAGCAGGGCTAGTTTAAGGGCCCTGCATCACCTACAGCTGCAGAGGGCCCCATCAGTGGGCCCCCTGTCATAACTCTCCTCCTGCAAAAACACTATTAGTAGTAATCTGAATATCCTGTACTGTGAATAGGTTAGGTTAGGTTACACTGACCTGAGATAAACATATGGGCCCCCCAAAATAAAGCCTTGCAGGAGGCCCCAAAATTCCTTAAACCAGCCCTGTAGCCAAGAGAGGGAGCTATAACCTCACCAGATTTGTGTTTCACCAATTTCTGCTAAACATTTGACTCAAGTAATAGTAGACCCTGAAGTGTTTGACCAGCCATGGCTGACATCTAGTTTGAATGACTCTCTAATCCTTTCTCAGGGAACTAGAAAGGTTTCCTGGGCTTTTCTTATTGTATTGTTTGTGATAACATGCCATAAACAGGTCTATGTTGTGATACTGCTGTAATTTCTGTAACTTAGATGCAACTGCATGTGTTTGGAAGCCTTTTAGAAAAGACATGATTGTGCTTATCACCTACTTGATGAGGATTGTGTATGAAATCCATTCAGTTCTTTTCTACCCTTCCCAAAAATCTAATTGACAAAACAAGTCTATATATTCCAAAAGGTCCAATTAGGGTTGCCAGGTCCAAAGCATCTTTAGATATCAAGAGCGAAATCTTGTGATATCATAGGGAGTGGACCCCAGTCATATCACAGGGAAGGCACTGGTGCTGTGATACATGAAGCATCAGCCACAGGTGCTTAAATCATGTCATTCAAATACAGTTTGCTCCCCACCCATATCCATGGGTTCAGTATTCATGGTTTCCTTTCTCCACCTCCCAAAAAATATGTTCTCTCTAGGTATTTCTAGGTCCTCCAATGTGATTGTATGGTCAACTTCTGGTCTTCGTCTCATTGAAAATAATAAGGGTCCCTATTATCCACAGTTTCAGGTATCCATGGAGGGGGGTGCCTTGGAATGTATCCGCCACAGATACGGGGTTGACCTATATATATAAAAAATGCAGTCTAACAAACAAGAAAGCATAAATACTGTTGGAAATAAAGTTTTCCAAACTTTGCATAGAACATACATTTTCCCCCAGCTCAAAAACAGAGCTAGGAACATCTTTCCAAGCACTGCTTTTAATGATACATGAGAGCTGTAATCTCACCAAAGAAAGTTTTCCAAGCTCAACTTTGAATAGAAAAACCTAATTCCCGGTTCTGTTTTGAACATAGTTGTAGCCCAACCAAAGATACTTTTCCAAGCAAAAATAAAATATTCCAAACTCTGTTTTTAATGGATTGCTCCCATTAACCAGAACTCCATATGGACCAGGTTTCCATTATCACTCTCTTTTTTCTTATCACATTGTGACACCTTGCCTCATCCTGAAATTACCACCACCACCACGTTACTAGTAATCACCAACTAGTTTCAAGAGAGGGTTGATAATGATGGTGGTGGAAGACCAATAGGGCAATAGAGACCAACCAAGACAATCCTATCTATTCCTACATGGCAGGGTGTTGGACTGGATGACCATTGTGGTTTCTTCCAACTCTATGATTCTATATCTATCCATCCTGTCTATTCAGTAGCAAGCCTACTACTACTAATAATATAATAATAAAATTTATTTATACCCCGCCCCTCTGTTAAAAACAATCGGGGCGACTTACAAAATTTAAAATACAAATACAGATAAAAATCCCTACACACCACCCACCCCACTCTCCCCCATAAAAAGATATTAAACAAATATAAATTAAAAAACAACTAGTCTAAAAGCACATTTAAAAAATAATAAATGCCCAGCAGATTAAAAGAGGCCAGGAGCTCCTGAGGCCGTGATCTAATTAGGAAAGAGATCCATCTTTAGTGCTTTTTAAAAGCTACTGAGGCTTGTTATCTGATGGATCTCGTTCGGCAGGTCATTCCACAATTTGGGACAATTACCGAAAAGGCCCTCTGGGAGGTTGTGGCTGAAGCAAATTCCTCCCAGAGGACCGGAGTGCGTGGGGAGGATTGTATGGGAGGATGCGGTTCCGGAGATAAGTTAGACCCAAGCCATTTAGGGCTTTAAAGATAATAACCAACACCTTATACTGGGCCCGGAAACTGATAGGCAGTTTCCTTGTCTAGATGGGCTATTTACCCCATCTTGGCTCTGTCTTAGAGTCCTTCAATCCATACATCGCAGGACATTTGTCCCATTTTGCCCTTAGGCAGTCTTCACAACGCATGGGGCAAAGACAGGGTAAAGCCCAATAAACTGTTACAGCAAAATACCTGCAAAAAAACAAAACAAAAACACATTTCTTTGCAGAAGAAATGGATCAGGTCCATGGGATGGCAGGAACTCATACTGGCAAACTGGCCCACTGCTGCATCTGCCATCCACATCACCCTCTCTGAAGCCAGGAAGGAGTCTCGCAGCTTGGGACCAAATTGAAGTTACTCTTTTTCCTTCAGATGTTCACATCAGTCAGAGTCTCCCAACTAACCAACATTACCCTAACAAACCAAACACTCAACAAAACCTTTAATGATCTCTGTGATAATTTGTTGAAGGTAAGAAGCCGATTGCTGGAACTGTTTTTTAATATTAACTTTTTTTGTTTTTTAAAATTTTTATTGCCATAAACATCACAATTTTCTATTAACTAATTTCAAAAGTTAACATAGATTCTTTACTATGATTCTTTTCATAAGACGACTTTTTAAACTTCTCAAAATTTTCTCAAAAGTAGGGGGTCATCTTATACGCCAGGTATTGCTTTATAGGGCTCCCCATCGCGGCTTCGGAAGGACGGGTGGTGACAGGTTAGATGGGGGGAGGCTTGCCAGCACCCACCCTTCTTGAAGCCACAATGGGGAGCCCAATCATCTCCACCCTGCACAGCCAGCCACCCCTCCGTGTCCCCCGAAGCCATGGGAGCCCGATCGTGGCTTCGGGAAGGGCGGGTGGTGGCTGGCAAGCCTGCCCCCTTCCAGCCAGCCACCTCTCCACCTTTCCTGAAGCTGTGATCAGGAAGGGCAGGTGTAGCTGGCAAGCCTGCCCTCCTCCAGCCAGCTACCCCTCCACCCCTCCCAAAGCCGCAATCAGTAGCTTGATCGCTGCTTCGGGAAGGGTGGAGGGGTGGCTGGCTGGAGGGGGGCAGGCTTGCTAGCCCTCTCCTTTGCTTCCCTAACCTGGGATGGGGCTGAAGAGCCCCAATTCAGGTTGGGGAGGTGTGGAGGGGTAGCTGGCTGAGCGGGAGGAGGCTTGCCAGCCACCTCCCATGTTTCCCAAAGCCACGATGGGGCTAGAAAGCCCAATCCGAGCTTTGGGAAGCACAGGGGGGGGTGGCTGGACAGGGGGTCAGGTATAGTACTCTAAAGCAGCGTGCAGCAGCAGGGACTGCCAGCACACAGTTGAAAATACATTTCCTTTTCAAGTCAGTACTCTCATCCTGAGATTCCTCCTGTCACCTGTGGGAGTGTGATGGTTTGTTAACCCTATCCCACAGCCAATTCTGGCTTACATGACAAGACATGGTTAATCCCAATTAGAGTAGACCCATTGACTCAATTGTTGTATGGTGAATCAAAACATAGATAAATCCCATTGATTCAACAGTATACTCTAGCCAGAAGTTAGTTTGTGTGTATGTGTGATACACACACACCACAAACAAAAACCAAAAACAAACTTATTTTAAATGCATAAAGACACAAACTAATACTAATAACTAAAACCACTGGAACTAATAAACAAACTAATATAAATAAAACTACTACCTGTAATGACTATTAATACAAACAAAACTACTAATGACTAATAAAATGCTTCCATTAAGTGATCATTCCAACTTCTACTTTTAGTTGAAACTCTACTATTTTAAAAAGCCCAAAGTTGATACAGGAGTTATAACAGGGTGTAGACCTTGATGTTCCCCATGTTGACTGCAATGCATTTTAATAGACGTGTGTGGTAAATCAGTTCTGTAAGGCATAAGGACTTAGTTTCTTGTCTAGATGATTTGACACATGTAGAGTGTGTACAAATTTGTTCCTATAATTCATTTGTATATCATAGATATCAAGGTGGTGCTAACTCAGTCATGGTGTTCCAGCTGTGGTGATAACCTGTGAGGGACTTCTACAACTTGGAAGCAAACACCCTGGCAGGTCAGAGTAGAAGGGTGGAGCCAGGACAAGAGGCAGACAAAAGGAAACGTGTGAGAGAGAGGCCTGGGCAGAAGTTATTGTTTAATGTCATGATCTTCCATGGATTCTGGTTATTAGAGTAGAATCCATGGAAGGGCCTGACATGAGTTTGGTTCCTGGCCTGATCCCCCTTCCTAGGCCTCTTAGTCCCTGGACTACAGCCAGCCTGCCTTTTGGCTTGGGAACGTTTCTCCTCTGGAGACTTCAAGGCCGCAGCATCTGGACGCAGCTCTCGTCTTGTCCCCTCCTCCCACCTTCCTCCCTGCATACCGTTCTCATGCTGGGAGGATTTATCTATTGTCTGTAGACGTGTTAGTTTCCGTTCTGGCTTTTTACATGCTACTGGCACACATTGCCTTTGTTCAATAAAGGAATCTTGTTGAGTCAATGTGAATGTGTTACTGGTGCGTCACATTTAATATGTATGTATGCAACTTGTAAGTAAACAACAACAACAACAGACACTTGTTTTCTGCTGCTCCAGAGACTGGAACACCGAGCAATGGATGAAAGCTCCATGAACAGAGATTCCACCTCAACATTAGGAGGAACTTTTTGACAGTAAGAGCTGTTTGGCAGTGGAACACACTCCCTCGGAGTGTGGTGGGGTCTCCTTCCTTGGAGGTCTTTAAACAGAAGCTGGATGGCCATCTGTTGGGGATGCTTTGATCATGATTTCCTGTGTGGCAGGGGGTTGGACTAGATGGCCCTTGTGGTCTCTTCCAACTCTGCAATTCTATGACTGTATGATTCTATGATTCATAGACAGCTGAAATGGACTTGCTAGGTCTGTGTGCAGATAAGCTCTTCAAAACATATTAAGTATATCAAAACATACTAAAATATGCATTTTAAATAGGTTTTATAGCACTAGTCTCCAGGTACCCAGTATTTGTACATCCTGCAATAGGGAGTCCTGTAACACTCTCCACTTTGTCCCCTCCCCTCCACAACTTTTTAAAGTAAATGTTTAAAGATAACAACAGGGTAACATAAGTAAATTGTTGTTATGCTTACAGCTAAATGGAATTTTTCATTCAGGCTGATCTTCAGACATAATTTAGTGAAGCATGGCTACAATCCCAGCTCAACTGATATTACTAAAGACTTTCAATTCCTCTGCATTAAACTCTTTTTGTTAAAGGAACTGCATAGCTAATTAACTACTGGATGTCTGTCTTTGTAATGGCCCAAACTGTAGTCAAGATCATGTCCCAGGGTAGTTTATATAACTAGGGCAGTTAAAATACCAGTGTTGACTATTGTAATTTTATTGCCAAATCTCATCAGTTGAAGAAGCTGAGGAAGCATATACAGTAGTTGTGGGCTTGTAGTAGCATGAAGGCTGCAGCTGGAGGGGTGGGGTAGAGGGGTGAGGAAGCTACTAGCCTTCAGTTATCATAAGGAAAAAACTGTACAGTGTCACTGTAACTAAATCTGAAAAGTTAAAGAAGAAGGGCATTTGTATCACTCCCATTTCCTTCAGAAAGCCTAGTCAATGGGTTTTTAAGTAGTTCAAAGACTAACATTAATTGTATTGGTCTGCCATAGCATTTTTCTGCCAGCCTTCTCTGTATAGCTTTTTACTGTGATGCTCTGTAAATCCCATAATCCTTCACTAGTGGGTCAGCTGCTTGGATTCATGGGAGTTGCAGGTCAACATCTGGGGAACTTCAATTGCCCCTCTCTTAGGGCTTGTTTACACAGATAGTTTACCCCATCTTACACCCATTTTGGAGTTCTGCAGTCCTGACGATACAGGTCTTTTGCCTCGTTCTGGCACTGGGCAGTCCTCATGACCCCCAGGGCAAATGCAGGGCTAAGACAGGGGGAAGATGGGGTAGGGCCCATTACAGCATTAAAAAAATACTTGTTTAATCCATTCCAGTGAGCAAAAAAACAGATTGGACCCCGTGCAACCACAGGAGCCCATTCTGGCATGCTGGCCCATCACTGCACCTGCCCTTTGCCTTGCTCTTCCATAGCCGGGGGGGAGGCACAGCTTGTGACCAAGGCTGGCCACATTCAGGTGGGCCTTGTTCACATGCTGCAAGCCTTCTTCCTGATGTCAGAGAGTGTGACGCAGTGGTGGCTGCAGGGACAGGCCAGTGTGCATGTCTAGACTCTGGCTGATTTTTTGCCAGTAATGAGGGAGGAATGGACCAGATCCATGGGCAGAATATGCCATTGGGAAGCCACCATATTCAGGCCCATGTAGATGAGCCTTAGATTCAGGAGCTAAAAGTGTTCCTTTAAAACTAAAGGCCAGGATTGCCCCATCCTCCCTCTTCTTCTGGTGGCAGGTGGAATCATTTTTATGCTATCAGGTTTTTACAAACTTACAAGGGCTACATTTCAGGCTGTGTTGTGTCATTTTTAAAGATTGCAAAGGGTATTTTATATAGTTTTTAATGTATTTTAATATTTTTTATTATTTAATGTTTTAAATTAATTCTTTTTTAAAAAAATTATTTATAATGTAATTTTTACATATGTATTGTTTTCAGCTTGTATTGTTTTAAAATGTTGTTAGCCCCCTTGAGTCCCACTGGTGGGAGAAAGGCGGGATATACAATAGTAGTAATAATAGTAGTAGTAGTAGTAGTACTAAGTTCCTATCTTGACATGCATTGCATTGGGAAACTTATTGGCCAACATGGGGATTTCTCCACTGTACTACCAGGGTTCCATAACCATGTCTTTTCTTAAGGAAGGTTGATCAGAAATTCAGGGGCTTTACCTACTCTCATTTAGGGGAGTTTACATAGCTCCTGATTCCTTTCACACGTCTACCTTTATCCTGATACAACCAGACTGCTGCTGCAAGTGAATTCTGGGACAATTGTATTAGAGCAGCCTATCCCAACCTACTGTCTAATGGCTGTATTGTATGGGGATTATAGGAGTTGTTGTTTGATGCCTCTGGAGATGCCAGAATGAGAAAGGATGCCAGGGTGAGATAGGATGTCCTGACCATCACAGAAATCTAATGTGATGTCAGCATAGAGTGAAATGTAAGATTGTGGATGTGACAAGTTCTGGAGAGGGATGGTGGAGGCAGCCAGCCCAGGGATGGCACAGTAGGCAGTTTCAGTGCCTGGTGCTCACCTCTATGGGCCAGTCATTGGCTGGTGAGGCTGATAGAGATGTGGTGGGGTGAACACAGGGGACTGTTTGTACTAGGTGGTATTGGATATCTCCTTCTCCAAGCCTGGAAAAATTACAGATACTTTTGCAACTGGACTTTCTGCCATGTGCACTGAAATTCAGACCTTTATTGTGAGTCTACTTTCTTCTCTGTCTAGTTCCACAAACAGAACAACAGTGTCAAGGGCTGCACATAATCAAGCTGACACTTCTCTATTTGAATCAGTTTTACCAAGGAGAATTGAATAAAGTAGGGGTGACTAAAGTCACTTTCACAAAACACAAATGCTCCAAGCACACCAGTGTGGATATCAACATTTATCAAATGAAATAAATATCCCGAGCCAATTTGTCAGATTTGAAATGTTCACTTCCTTGCTCTGCTAGTGGTACTGAAGACTGTTTGAACCTGTTGCATCAATTTGTGTGAAAGACAGAATAGTTAGCTTTTTATCTAGTCTGGCACTTCTAGATCTTGTATTTCTGTAGCTTTCTGCTCTGATTTGTGGTTTAACTTGAAGTAATTTATGCTCATCAGATCTGTAGAAACATCCATAAATTTAAGCTCTTTGATTCATATTTCTACTTGCCTCTGGATTCTTCCAGTTCTTGGATAGTTTCCCTCAGCCTTCACCAAAGATTTGGCCAAACAGGAACATGAAATGGATCCTGTGTTCCTTCCCTTCCATTTATGAACCTTTGTTGTTAAATTGAGTTCTGACTCTGAAAAATGTGTGACACAACCCAATTTGTAGCAAACCCTATTTTCTTCTAACTGCCCTTTCCTTCTTTTCTCCCCTTTTTTTGTGGCAGACCACTGACATTAATAAATCAGATTGTTGAAACCAAATGAATCTATTTAAAATACTTATAAAATATTAAAGATGCATTTGGGAAAAGCCTCTAAGGTTGCTGTGACACCTTGGCACCTCAGAGCAACTAATTTATTAAAGGGTTTGCAAACCTGAGAAGAAAGGAAAAAGAAAAATGGTTTCATAAACCAAGAGCGGGAGCCAATTTTTCAGCTCAGATGATGAAAGGAAGCATGCATTTCTAATCAAAAAGACAGATAAGCCCTTTCTCTCCCACCATTCCCTCACCCGCAAAGTGCCTTTTCATCATCAGCAACACTCCATTCCTAATGTCTGCTGAGGCCTTTCTGCACCTTCTCCATACACTAGTAATGTACACACAACATCCCTTTGAAACAAGAGCCCATTAGCTGTGACAGACTACCTTTTCACATGAAGTTCTTCTGTTGATAGTCATCAACTGAGTGTTAAATCATTCCAACTGGGCATGCTCAGAAACATGCTGGTGGGATAAACAGATATTTAGAACCATCACATGAAAACTGTTTTTCATCCGGTCCTGAAGGACAGGGTGGATTTCCTCTTTCTTTCCATTTTTCTGGGAGAGGGAAGGAAAGGAGAAAAAAGATCATAAACTACATATGGGACATGTAACTTCTTCCTTGTCTCCTTAAATCTAGATTCTATCCCCCATTCCCACCCCCAGAAAATGCATTTTGCTTGCACCCAGGTCATCTGTAATTGTAGACCTTCCAACAACATCCAGCTCCTTTTAGAGATTACCAACCCAACACAGTGCCATAAATTAGCCTGACAATAAGAGACCAGTTTGAGCATGCCCAGATAGAGGGATTTATGTGATCGTTTTTCCCTTTCACTGGATGTGGTAAAGAGCCAGAAAAACACTGCAAGTGCCAGCAAGAAAGAACTGCAATTCTCCACTATAGTTTAGTGAGTGACACAAAAGGGATTAAGCCCCAGATGAAGACTCCCATTTCTGAGGCTCATTAATTTTCTCTGTGTCAGGAAAGCCTTTTGACTTTTCTTAACATGGTTTTTGATTCTTGCAGTTCAAGAAATGTACAGGGGAAATACAATGGCACCTTTGGAGAAAAAAAAAGTCTAATTAAAGAGTCAGAATCCATTTTTCATTGTATTCTCTCATCTCTAATGCCCAAATTCTGAAATCTATTCCATAATCAGATATTTGATTTAAGGTAAGCTCTGGTTATTTTTGAACCAGCACCATTTTCTTCTGGCAGAGTTGGTTTTCTCCTCTCCAAGACTGACTGATGGTTTGGGGTGGCAATTTCTTGCTGCTTTTCACAAAAGGGAGTTGCCTAGCTGAATGCAGTAGAGCTATTTTACAAAACTAAGCTGTCTGAGGATTTTATCTGCAGACATCAGAAGGTTAGAAAAACACCTTTGTAATAAAAACTTTTAAATATCCAAAATTACCAGTTCCCTTTTAAACCAGTGATCAGGCTGATTTTAAGAAGGCCAGCTCAGTATTTAGAACAGGGCTGGGAAACATGTGACCCACCAAAGGTTGTTGGACTGCAATGCCTAGCCAACATAGCCAAGTGCCAGGGATGATGGAAGCTGCAGTGCAACAAGATCTGGAGGAGCCACACAGTTCCCTTTTCTAGAATTTGGATGGGCAGTACATTCCTATGCATGTTTACTCAGAGTAATCCCCACTGTGTTCAATGGAATTTTATTTCTGGTAATTTGTAGAATGTATCTGCATTACACAATGATAGCAAGTTGATACCACATTAAATGTCATGGCTCTCTCTGACAGCGGCCTGGGATTTGTTGCTTGATAATCTATTGAGAAATCCCTTCTAGAGAGCTTAGGGTGCTAGAAATCTCTAAACAAAGGAGATTATCAGATGAGCTACTAAAAACGTTTCACCCAACAATATTTTAAAGCGCAAGTATCCTGGCAGGAGAACAGTTCTTATCACATACTGCTGTAATAAGGAGAAAGAGCAGCCCCAGCATTATTGGAGCATGACCACTAGAGCTGTTTACTTCTGCATTCATGGGGGCATGTGATCTTGGCGGTTCTCACGAAAAGACACAAGCATGCTTAACAGTCTAAAAACACCTAAATAAACAAACAAAACAAACACACAAGGACTGAAACACACCTAAAAACTTACCAGCAGAATGGGGAGGTTAATTTTTTAAAAAAGCATCCCATAACTAGTTTTTGCATTCTCACTCAGAAGTGTTCTGGTGGGGACCACCCATTGACACTGTAATCCCACCAACAGAATGGGATGTGGTTTTGCACACAGGCAATACCGTGAAGAAAAAAAAAAGACATGGGAGATCAACTAGTGGCTTTTGCCCACCTATAAAAAAGTACACCTTCTTCACGACAGCAGAATGCAAGAGGATGACATCATGTGGTAGGGAAGCCCTTTTGCGGTTTCCTGACAAAGCTATAATGCCATATTTCCTGCATCTGATAATTTCCAAAGACGTCTAAGTGCCTCACCACACTACAAATCACAGCATTCCACGGGATGGAGCAGTGACAGTTACAATGGCATTAGAGTGCTACAAAACTGTTATTTGGGTCCCTTCTTGGAGAAAGGCACCATATTAAATAAATAAATAAATAAATAAATAAATAAATGACTGTGCAGCATAGATATGCTTTTAGACTGGGGAGATCAGGCTTTAATTCCTTGGCCAGCCACAAAAGTTATTGATTAAGATTGGGCTTGTTGTGTCTCAACAAATCTGTACCTTACAGATTTGTAGTGAAAATGGAAGGGGGGATACCATGCCCATTACACTGAGTTTGGGATCTGAGTTTGATCCCCTCCCCCCTGCTATCAAAATCATGTCAAGAAAAAATTATTCCGTGGTTAGTAACTTAAAAAAAAAAAGATGTTTGGGGACATCTGCTTAAAGATTTATCTTCTGCCTTGTAAATACTGTCCTCTAAATGGAAGCTTGCTATGATTACTCAGCAGGGAGGTAATTCCTCTGTACAGATTCAAAGGAACAGATTTTTAAAAACTATACAGTTCCCCAGGGTAGGAAATGCATTGCAATCCCTACGCCAGGACATATCTGGAACCAACAGATTTCCAGAACCTAGGAGTGCCAGTTTCTTCCCTAATCTACCTCCTTATCCCATTTCCTCAGTGTAAATCTCATTCATGCAGGCCTTAATGGAACTCCTGTGAATGGAAGCTAGTGTGGTGTCATATCTGGAGTAGTCTTCCTCAGCAAAAAATGAAAAGCAAAGATAAGAGACCCTGGCAGGAGGAAGTAAAGAAGAACCAGAAAGCTAAAGCTACCAGTCCTCCTCTGTTACCATGTTGAGCCTCCACACTCCAGAACCAGAAAGCTAAAGCTACCAGCCCGCCTCTGATACCATGTTGAGCCTCCACACTCTGAGGAGAGGTGACCTTAAAAAGGTCAGCAAGAAACCAGCTGTACTGAAATGCTAGAATTTAGGACAGCCTACTCAGCAGTACAATCTGTCCTGATAAATATCAGTGCATGCCCTAGGTATAAAGCATGCATGCCAGGGATGCTGGGTTGTTGGAATCCCTGTCTGCCTGTGTTCCCTATTTATGATGGTCTTTGAATTACTTGACTTTTTGACCCTGGCATGATTTTTGGATTTCCTTTTCACCCACTCCCTGTTTGTTCTCAGTTATCTGACCTTGGACTTTTTCTTTTCACAGCTTGCTCCTTCAAACACTTGCACTCCTGTGATTCCCTTTACATCAGCTAGGCTTGCTTCTGCCTCATCTTCTTCTTGGTCTCCTTCACTGTCTCCTTCAGTGAACATTCAGATCCTGTTTAGAAAGGGACAGTGAAGGGACATCTTGCTTTAGGAAACTTGTGACCCTCCAGATATTGTTAGGTTTCATTTCCCATAAGCCCTTGATAGCATGGCTAATGGTGAGGGATAGTGAGAGCAGAAATTGATCAGCATCTTGAGGGCCACAAGTTTCCTAGCCCTGTCTTAGATCATCCCTCAGAATATTGGCAGTTTTGCAGAGCTGCTATTTAGCTACATCTCCTGCCTGACTAAACCCAGCTAGCCATCTTGGGGAGATTAAGGTAATCATGGACATTCTGCAACAGGTGAAACCCTCAGCAAAGGTTGGGCATGCATGGAGGGTCCAAGAACCATGAGGAGGGTCTCCTGTCTCTATATCACCCCCTCCACATTTCTGCAGGCTCAGGAGTGATGTTCTGTTTACAATTTTCGCTGATTCGGGGCTGTTTCAGGGTGATCTCCATGGAACAGTTATTAAAATGCCTTGTAGAGTGTGATGTTGGGGAGCAAGGGTGCGGGACACACAGGACCTGCAAAAGACCCATGAGCTGCATGATTTCCATTCCTGGTTTACAGGAAGGGAGGAATGCAGTGGAAAGAGTCTATGGAGATTATCAGATGGGCTAAATATGGTGTGACAATAACACCAGGAGATTCCTAAAAGGCTTGAATATCAGATAATGTCATCCCTGTCTCATTATGCTTCCATGCTTCTTCCATTCCTGTGGCACTCCTTTTTATTCACAGCCTAAGCCGTGAATAGATCACCCATTCCATTTCTGTAACGGAATGATGGGCGACTGAAAAGGTGCCCCATTATGCTGCCAGCTTGAGTGAGAGGTCCCTTCCAGAACACTGTTGGGTGCAATTGGGACAACGAGGTAAGTGTCACTCTTTTTTTGTACCTTCCCTGGGTTATTTGGTATTTTTTAAAGTATGATTTTGTGCTTGCTATCATTTTTAAACATGTATTTGATGTTTTATTTTTGAATTTCCTGTGTGTTCATCCTCTCGCAAGAACAGCCCAGGGTTTGACACCAGGAAGTGAATGCAGCTCTGGAGAGGTGAATTCACTCCTGGGCTGCCAAGGGGGAGGGAGCATTGCACAATCAAGGTAGGTGTGAAACTGTCCGTTATTGTGCCAGGACAGGTTAGGAGGGGGTCAGGAGAGGAGACAGGGAGACAGGGATGCTATTTTTGTCCCCGTCTGAAAATCTCCTATGTCTAGCTGGAAACTGGCAGTCTGGTGATGTGGTGGGGGCAACCTTATCACATTTTATCCTGAGGAAAGCATGCAGTTGGTGTGAGGATAAACTCAGTTAATTGGAGTATATTTTAGGGCTCATCTGCACCAGTCAGGATACGCTGGCTCCCTGCTGGCATATCCTAACTAAGGATCTGTCCTGTTTCCTCCCTATTACATGGAGAAATTGGGCATGAGTCTAAACAGGATGCCAGCCTGTTATTGAAGCTGTCAGCACCACCACCATTTTCTCAGCTGACGTGGAAGCCCAAAAGGGGCTTTGTAACATTTGACTGCAGCCCCGCTGCATGTGACCAACCTCAGTCACATGCTGAGGGACTCCTGCCTGGCTTCCGGGAAAGTCAGGGAGCTGGTGGTGGCAGCCAGGAGAGGCTTACTGGATAGGCTCCTGCAGAAATGTGTGACCTTGATCTGGTTTTTGCTGGGTAAACTGGGTATTTTTTAAAAAATAGTTTATCAGGCCCTATCCTGGCTTGCCTCTGTTTCAGCCCTGTATCTGTTCCAGGGTTGTTTGGTCTGCCCAGGGGTAGATCTAGGTAAATATCCTGCATCATTTGGACTGCAGGTCTCTGGAATGGGGGACAGTCGGGGCAAATCGTCTGTATAGATAAGCCCATGGTCCTCCTGCAGGCCATGAAGAACTAATCCACAAATGGTCTGAGAAATCAGATAGAAGCTTGTTTAATTCAGGTCAGGGTGGTTTAAGGCACCAGCAGCGTCAGCAACTGCAGGGGCCCCCATCATTGTGGGGGCCCCTGTAGTAACCCTCCTCCTGCAAAAACATTATTAGTAATAATCTGAATATCCTGTACTGTGAATAGCTTAGGTTGAGTTAGGTTACACTGAAATGAGATAAACATATGGGACCCCCAAAATAAAGCATTGCAGGGACCCCCAAAATTCCTTAAACCGGTCCTGATTCAGGTCTTACATGTGCAGGCAGGTGATCCCTTGCTTATCCTCATTTCATATCCTCCAAGGACATTTTCAGACAGCGTTTTAGTGTGCCTACCGCGGGAGGAGCTTCCGGGAGAGGGACGGTGTTCTTGCGCGGCAGGGGGTCATTTTCGGATGCCGTGATTAAAATATGGCTCTGCGGCTTCCAATGCTTCACGGAAGTGACACTGATGGTTTCGGGAGAGGGACGGCGGTGTCCGAAAATGACCCCCTGCCGCGCAAGAGCGCCGTCCCTCTCCTGGGAGCTCCTCCCGCGGTAGGCACGCTAAAACGCTGTCTGAAAATGTCCCCACTGTCCTGATTTGGCAGGGACTGTCTTGATTAATCCTCTGTTGTCTCACTTTTTCAGCTGCTTTTAAAATGTTCCATTTTCTCTTTCTTCTTCCCACTTTCCCTCTTTGTCCATCACTTACTTCAGTTACTGTAAAGTGACTTTAAATTGCAAAAGTTGTTTTTCTAAATTGAGTACAGGGGGGAGATGAGAGGAAGGGAGAAATTCTTGCCCTTCACAGTAGGCTCAGGCAAAAGCAAACTGCTGCAGCATCTCCTAAGTCGTGTCTTCTTCCTCATTAATAACTTTTGCCACCTTGGCCACACTCTGTTGTTGTTTGGTTAGTTTTTCTCTATGAAAGTACCAACCTGTTGAAAGTAATGCAGCGCAGAGGAACAGTATGAGTGGGTATGTATATGCTTATGTGCACGTATATCACATATATAAGTATGCATACAAATTTGTGTGTATGTTCATGTATATTTATGTATATTTATCTGTATATGTGTGTGAGAGAGCCCCAATGTGAGGGAGTGTGCGCTCTGTTGCCTTAACAACAAAAAGGAGAATGGCTACACACAAGTGCCAAAAATGTGTGATGAACAGTGTGTGCATGTGTGTGTGTGTTGGTTATTTGCTATTGTTGCTCAGCACACATGTGTGCAAGTACACACACAGTTAATGTGTAGTGATGAGAAATGTTAAAAATTCAGCCAGCACAGGCAGAGGGGGGAAAACGTTGAAAGCTGAGGGAGGTTATTATTTCCTTTTGTGCAGGCTGGTTTTAATCACTTTCTTGTACCTCTCCCTGCCTTCATTTATCAACCCTTCACATAAAAGTTGCAAAGTGAGGTTATTCAGCGGGTACCTCCATTCATCTTTGATTATTGACCAGGGAGGTTTCCAGAGCAAGCCAACCTGTGTGATGGGATTCTTCTTGTTCTTATCGTACAGTCTGCTTTTCTTGCAAAACTGAACTGCATGTTTCCCTTTCCCATACAGATTTCAGAATCCACAGCAAATACCAGCCATCTTCTGTCATGTAATGTATGCTTCACACTGGTCTGCCTCTAAATGGACAGGAATTTAGACAGGATTAATAGAAGAAGTGGGCCCCAAACCAAATGCTGGCTCCCTGCCTCCTTCTATCCAAATTGAAGCATAGTAGATACAAAATAAATACTGAGTCCTGTCCTATTGGAATGCCAATGTGTGGCCCTGTGGCTTCGAGGGTGTCTTTCCTCCATAAGGCAATCTTCTACTCCCAAAGAGTTGCTACTGGAATCTCAGGAATGCCAAGCTCTCATTTAAATAAACGTAAGCTTCTAGCCCTAATCATAGGGACAATTTGAAATGCTATGCTAGTAAAAAAATAAAGAAAAGATAATTCCTTCTTTGAAATGCTCATCTTTTCAATATTTATTTACGAAAGCAAGATTGCCACCAACTGCGGTTTAAAACCCATCAAACTCATGAAAACATTGCAAAAATTACATTAATTTTACATGTAGCTAAAATATGGTTGGACATGTTGGCAGGCTTCCTGATTTTTACCATTTCATTGATGTACATAGTTGGCTTAAACCTTCTGGACTGGATGATGCATCATGTTTGCACACTTTTCTTTCTGTTTGCTTGGATTTTTTTTTTTTTTTTTTTTTTACCACAGCTCATTCGGTTGGCTAGTTGTTAATCTCCAAAGCAAGAGTGGGCAAAGGGTGGTCCTAGGGCCACAGGCAGTTCCTGCAAGAATTTGTATGACTCTCACCCTCTCTGTACTCTTAAGACAATGCTTTTTGGCTTTAAAAAATGTGAATTTCCTCTCCTGGAAGCCATCATGAAAATCAACTCACCTTTTAAATAGACTGTTCAAACCCTCCTACACGGTTTGACACAAAAACCAGTTTTTCAAAACCAGAAATGGGCTTCTAGTCACTTTTGGCTTTGTTTCTTTTGTTTTTAAAAACATTCGTGGTAGTCTATGATGCCCCCAGTGAGTTCTAGGATCAGGAAATTGGCCTTTACAGCTTAGCAAGAGGGACCTAACCTTACCAGAGGTAATCTAAGCTTACCAGAGGTAATCTCTAGAATTCATTGTAAGAACTGAGTGCTTTGGAATTAAGGAATGGAAAGAATAGTAACTGTTATTCATTTCATACCCTCCAACAGTCCTAATTTGGCAGGGACAATTAATAATCTGCCAGTCCACTTTTTCAGCTGCTTTTAAAATCTTCAGTTTCTGTCTCCTCCTCCTACTTTCACCTGTTGTTCTCAACTAAGGACTTTTTCAAATGATGGACCACCCCCCCCCCCCCGAGGAAGTCAGGAGAAGAACGGGGCTGTCGCATTTACAGAGCCCTGTTTCAGACAGCCCCGTCCTCCTCTCAACCTCTTCCTGACCTTCTCTGTGCTGCGGGCACTGATTTTTATTGACGGAGGTTTTCTGTCAATAAAAAGCGGCACCCACAGCATGGGAGGAGGTCGGGAGGAGGTCGGAAGGAGGGTGGAGGACAGAGGAGGACTGCATTGTCTGAAATGGGGCTCTGTAAGCGCAACAGCCCCGTTCTTCTCTCAACTTTCTCAGGGGTTTTTCCCCCTGTTTGAAAAAGTCCTAAGTTCAATTGCTGCAAAATGAGCTCAAAGGAAAAAAGTAGTGTACACTCAGTTACTTCAGTTACCCAGAATACTTTTGGATATGAAAATAATAAGTGAAAAGTGCATAGACAATTTTTTTTCTCCTGTAGTGGGAAAAAACATGGAAATTAGTCATCCTTGCATGTAAAACCAAAATCTGAATATTTTTATCCCTATTCTGAACATGCAGAAAGTGCTTTTATCCTTACTACTGAACAATTATAAGCAGCCACATAGATTGGTTGCCTGAGCTAATGTCTAATGTTGGCAAGAGACTGTGATGCCCAGACAAATTTGGGTTATACTGTTAGCATGTCCTACAATCCCTCCCCACGAGATTCCATGACTGAACATACTATACACTTTTTGGGGTCACTCTGGCTGTGAAGTTAGGCAAACTGGAGGTCAGCCAAAGGTCACAATAACCTGGGATGTGTCTAGAAATCTAATGGAGGGAAAGCCAAAGGAAAACCCCTGCAGTAATGGGTTTATGCTAACAACCCAGTCATTAAGGGGTATGTGCTGATCATTTCTTCCAGCCTTGCGCATTTCAAGCAATAATTCAATCATGCAAACAAGTGACCTTCCCTCAACCCGTACCTCACAGAAATCTCTCCTCACATCCCTCCTGTCCAACCTTATGAGGGTGTCACAAGACCATCAATGTTTTAATTAAAGCAATCAGTTGAGTTTTGTTTCCTTTTGTCTATCTGGTGGGGAAAGCCATCCAGTTTTTGTCATAACCAGACTACCCCCTCAAGATATGAAATAGAGTATAAATATTAGGGCCCAGACTCCAGCAAAGGCCATGTCTAAACGATGAAAAAAATCCATTTGGCATTCAAAAGATCGATCATGTGTACACATAGCCATTTGGATGCATTCGTGTCTTTCGAAAGGGGGGCTAGCGAATCCCCCATAAACTATGTGGATTTGGTGTTCTGGACCAGGCCAACAACTATCATTTCAGAATGCACAGAGAAGCTATTGAAATCCACAAACACTTGGACAACTTCAATAGGAAAGAAGAAACCTTTAAAGTAAACAAAATCTGGCTCCCAGTTTTGAAGAACAATAGAATCAAACTCAACACTTACAAAGGAATTCCACCCAGGGACAAGGAGAGTTCCAGTAGATAATGGCCCATCAACCAACCATTAGCCAAACAGACACTAACAAGCCTTGCATTTCTATACCCAGAAAATAACCTCCAAATTACACAAATTTACATATACTCCCCAACAGGGGTTCACAGCATATAAACTCCACATACACCCCTACCCAACCATTCTCTGAAGATGTCAGCCACAGATGCAGGCAAAACATCAGAAAGAAACTATTCCAGGACACAGCCTCACAGCCTGGAAAAAAAACCAAGGAAAATCTATGGATGCTGGCCGTGAAAGCCTTTGACTTCACACTACCCAAGAATGCTGGTATGAAACAGAAACATCTATAATATCCAAGGAGGAACATAAAATACCAAAAAAATTGAAAATGTTTGTTCTCAACAAGACTGGAACCCCAATTTTTTCAGTATTCATTTCTCACCTGCTCTATTGCTATGGGCTGGGTTAAGCTAGTAATTTAAGTAAGCTTCATTGTAAGAAGAAATATTTTAATGAATATCAGCATAGGTTCTGTTTCTGTATTTGTAATGTTTTCCCTCTTTATCCTAAGCATCCCATTTCCCATGTAGAATGGACAATCTGCTCCTGATCTTTTGCCAAGGCACACTGAGCACCAGCAATCTGCTTCCCTCTCTTTTCCAGCCAGACCATTCCACCATCCCCACCACCCTCAAATGGAACTCATAATAACTCTCTGTTCCTTGTCAGCAAGTGAACTGATATCTCTCCTCCCCCCCCCTGCATTATGACCTCCAAAAAAGAGCTAAGAATCTGGCAGCTGTTGGCTCACACACACACTGTTTGCCAGATATTGAGAGCTCTGTGCCTGACACCACTGATCCATCTGTAGAGCATAAACATAACTTTCATCAGCTGCTTCTCATAGCATGGGGTGAGCACTGGAGTCCATTACTGAGTACATCAACATCATACTCCAGCAACAACAATAATAGGAGAGGCCTTTATGATGGCATGAACTGCCAGACCCCTATTAACTGTACTAAGCTGAAGATCAGGCTCAACATCTGATGTTACTCCCTTCTTCTGTCTGCTTGCCTCTCCCCCCCTCCCAACATCTCCATTGTTTCTTCTGCACGTGCCTTTGCTTGGCTCCCACCAGCTCTTCTAAAATGCAGGAACACAGAGACAGGGATTGTGATGACAGGAGTGACAATATTATAGATGTCAGTTAGAACCAGTCAAAGACATCGGTGCTTCCATCCTGCTAGGGGTCATATACACAGACCCAGGCTTCTGTGAATAATCTTTAGTTGGATAGGAGGTTCATAAAGATTGGAAGTGATACCCTTACAAGGAACAACTTTACATTTAACACGTTAGTTTGAAGGGTAATGAGAGCCTAGCAGCATCCCTTAAAAAAAAATGTAGTGCCTACAGGTATCATTAGATATTTGGTGTAATGAGCAACATTTAATTGTTACTTCAAAATAAGGTGGAGTTATTTTGAGAATTTGGGGATATTTTCTGGTATTTTTAAAAAAAGAGTTTTAAAACAGTTAAATATTAACTTGTCAGCACCACATCAGTAACAAGTAATGTTGGTTGTTACAAGCAACTAGCAACAAATCCCTTTTCCAAAAAGTAACGTTAGCAGATTAGCTTTCGCAATAATGTTTCCATAATGTTGCATGTCCAAATGGCCCCTGTGTGCATAGTTCCTTTGCCAGATGAAGCAGCTGGAGCAATGCAGGTGTAGCCCCAGATAAATGTGCTGAATCATGTGGTGATACTCTGTCTAGGAGTCCTCCACAGCACTGCCCTTGCCTGATGAATGACTATTTGCTAGCAAAGATGCTGTATCTTATTTCCCCCTTGTCTAAATGTATCTTTGGATACTTGTAGTTATGAGTTATCCGGTCTTATTTCTGGAGTAGAACTGATGTGGTGGGAATCCTTACTTGCCCTAAAGGTTCACTTCTGAACTGTGTACAAAGCCCAGTGCCCTTCATTTCATTTGCATCTCCTCCCTCCCCAACACTAGTGGGGCACACTCTGCATTGAGATTTCTTTTGCACCTTTTTACTAGTGCACATGAGGATTTGGGTGCACCCACAAAACATTTCAAAAAGCAATCTTGATATGATTGTACAATCAAGGTGTGTATATAGTTTTATGCACTGGAGTGCAGGTGTGCCTTTCATGCTCTGCACATCTATTTTGTTTCTTCTGTAGACAATTGTATCACACATAGGATCTGATATAAAAAAAGAAAGAGCATCTCGGGATGTGTAAAAGAAAATTTCATTTCTCAAAATAGCCCAATGCATTTTAGTGAAAAATATTTGCTTGGCCTTTTTGGAGAGAAAATAATTTGGAAATTGACCTGCAAGCATTTTCTTCTTTTTTAAGTGTCTCCAAGGCTTTCAACAAATCTTTGTAGACACTTTTTTTGAAATCCCTTCAGGCATGAACCCTGGAATTGGTGTGTGTGGGGTGGGGGCAGGGGGCATGAACCCCACCAACACTGGACTGTGTAGGTGATGCCTCCTGAAATGATCTGCTAAAATTTATTTATGTATTCATATTTATTAAAATATTTGTGTCCTACCGTATATCAGAAGATCTCAGGGCAGCTTACAATAAATTCAACTTAAAACAATAAATAATAACAATAATTTAAAAAGACTAAAATAGATTAAATTGTTTATCAGTTTAAAACAGTCAATTAAAAATTGTTAAAAATATTTTAAAATAGTGCAGCCATAGCACATGCACAACTTGGATAAAATCAGTTGGGCCCAAAGACTTTAATAAAAAACCAAGTTTTGACTTGGTGCTGAAATGATACCATGACACCAATTGTGCCTCCATGGAAAGGGTATTCCACAAGAGGTAATTCCACAACTGGGGTCCTGCCACAGAGAAGATTCTCTCCAATGTCCTCCCACAATGTATTTTCCCTTCTGGTGGGACACAGAGGACCACCCAGTCTCCTATGCAGTTGAGCCTCCTCAGGAGTTATCAACCAGAGGATTACTAAATGATTAAGCGCACACACATTATTAAGACAGCAATTGTCACTGAACCCTTCTAGGAATAAGAAAGACTGCCTGCAATCTGTCTTATGTACGTACCATTACTGGGGAGTAATCCACACTGAACACATGGAAGATATTTTCAGGTATACATTGTTCTTGTATGAGTTTTTATATCTAAAGATGCTTGAATGATAATGGATGGGAAAAGTAATTTCTGCTCCCCTCCAAGTAGGCAAACTTAATAACAACCTGCCTATCAGTATTGAGCTTCCTACCAGGGAGCCCTGGTAGCACAGTGGTTAAATGCCGATACTGCAGTCACAACATTTTTTTTATTACATTTTCCATTATGCATAAGAACACACTTACATCATTCAACACATACATAAATATATCCACCCATACATATACATATACATATCAAGTTATGCTTCCATAATTTCCTTCTTTTTGAGTCTGGTAATACTGTAAATAGGCTCTTACTCAGCCTCTTTTAATTACACTATCTAACCTTATTCTACCAGCTAATATTATTTTCTTCCATTTATCCTATGTGTTGGTATTTATTCTGACATTTAGTAAACCAACTTTTTTTTTTTAGAACGCTATTGTAGCTTCTTTTCCCCATTTTCCTCCCATATTGGCAATAAGCATCTCCATTCTTCCCTAAACTTATTTTTGGTTTTGTCTTCCAGAAGAAGTGTTAGTTTATCTGCTATTTCATATAATTTCTGCAGCCATTCTTCTTCTGATGGTATTTCTGAGTTCTTCCAGTATTTCGCATATACAATCCTGGCTGTAGTTATCATATATAATATCACTCTCCCGTATTCTTTTTCTGTTTGTCTATCCAAACCATCAAGCATATTTAACAGATAAAGTTCTGGTCTCATAGCTATATCTATGTTTGTTAATTTAAATATCATTCTATGAATTTCCCCCCAGAATGTTCTTGCTTTGAGGCATTGCCACCACAAATGATAGAACGTACCTCTTCCTACTCCACATTTCCAACACTTATCATTTTTTGTTTTGTACATTTTGTCAATTTTATGTGGCGTCAAATGCCATCGATAAAGCATCTTATAATAATTTTTCCTCAGATCAAAACATTTAGTAAATTTCAAACTTCTGTTCCAAGATTTATTCCATTGATCTAACATAGGTGAGAACCCCATATCTTGAGCCCATTTGATCATATTAACTTTGATTGTTTCCTCTTCCATGTCTAGTTTTAACAACAAATTATACAATTTTGAGATTTCTTTCTCCCTCCCCTTTACCAATATTTCATCTAATTCCATGTAGTTTCTTTCAATCCCTTCTAGTTTCATATCTTGTAGAAATCTTTCTCTTAATTGTCTGTATAGGAACCAGTGACATAGCATATCTTCTTCCTCTAATTCTTCTCTAGTTTTTATCTTCCACTGGTCTCCTTGTACTTTCAAAATGTCTTTATACGTTAGCCATTTATTCCTACATAGGTTCTCCCTCATATGAAAAGCTTCATGTGTGGATGTCCACAAAGGGATCTTTCTAGAAATTTTTTGTCCACATTTTTTCCATGCCAATAATAGTGCTCTCCTTACAAAATGGTGATTAAAATCCTTATTCATCTCTGTCCTGTTATATATTAAGTAAGTGTGCCACCCAAACCTATTATTAAATTCCTCTAGTGCTAGAAGCTTAATGTCATCTAGATTTATCCAATTTTTAATCCATAATAAGCAGCATGCATAATAATATAATTTCAGGTTTGGTACCTGTAAACCTCCTCTCTCCTTCTTCTCATGTAGTGTTTTCCACTGTATTCTTGGTTTTCCCCCCGCCAAATAAACTTTGATACTTCCTTATTCCAGATTTTAAAAGGGTCTTCATTAATTATGATTGGTATGTTCTGGAACCAGAACATCATTTCAGGCAGAATATTCATCCTCACTAATGAAATCCATCCTAATAATGATAATTTTAATTTCTTCCATTGATGTAAATCTTTTACTATCTGGTTCCATCCTTTAACATAATTATTAGTAAATAACTCCGTGTTGTTTTTTGTCAGGGTTATCCCCAAATATATCACCTTTCGTACTATATTAAAATTGGATGTTTTCATTATTTCTTCTTCTTCTTCATGTGACATATTTTTTTTGTAATCATAGATGTCTTTTCTCCACTCACTTTGAACCCTGCTAGCTCTCCAAATTCATCTAATATTTCTAATAATTTTTCTATATTATCCTTAGGGTTCTCCAGACAAATTACTAAATCATCAGCAAAAGCCCTTATCTTGTAATCATAATTCCTAATCCTCACCCCTTTTATCAATCTGTCCGCTCTAATCTTCCTATTCAAAATTTCCAAAACTATAATAAAAAGTAATGGAAACAGTGGGCACCCCTGTCTTGTTCCTTTAGAAATATTCAGCTTTTGAGATTTTTCTCCGTTTACAACTATTCTAGCTGTTTGATTCTTATATAAAGTTTGAATCCAATTAATAAATCTCTCTCCTAATTTCATCTTTTTCAACCCTTCTATCATGAAGTACCAATTTAAGTTGTCAAAGGCTTTTTCAGCATCTATAAATACTAGACTTAGCTTTTTGTGGTTATTTACTTCATAATATTCTAATATATCCAGTACCATTCTAATATTACTTCTCATGTGTCTCTTAGGCAAGAAGCCATTTTGGTCTTCATGTAACCAAATTTTCAAAATTTCTTTTAATCTTTCTGCCAGAATAGTTGTAAGTATCTTGTAATCATGGTTTAAGAGGGAGATTGGTCTGTAACTTTTTAGTTCTTTAGGGTCTTTATCTTCCTTCAAAATTAGTGTTATATTTGCTTCCCCCCCTGAACTGGGTTTCTTCCCATTTTGAATGTTACTCATTATTGAGCTTAAAGGATCTAATAGTTCTTCATAGAATGTTTTGTAATATAATACTGAAAGCCCACCCGGTCCTGGTGCCTTTCCAAGTTGCATTTTCTGTATTGCTTTCATAATTTCCTCTTTAGATATTGGTTCATTCAATTTTTTTTCTCTGTTCTGTTATTTGTGGTACATTCTCCTTTTCTAAATATTCCTTAATTAGTTCCCCCTTGTCTTCCAGATGTTTTGATTCCGTAAATAATTTATCAAAATAACTATGGAAGAGCTTCTTTATTTCAGTTTGTTTTCTATATGAATCATTACCCATTTTTATTTCCAATATTATTTTCTTCTCTCTTTCCTTTATTACCTTATAGGCAAGCCACTTTCCAGGTTTATTTGCACTTTCAAAATACAGTCGTCCCTTCACATTCGCGGGGGTTCCGTTCCGCGGACCCCCGCGAATGTGAAAAAACCGCGAATAACGACACCCCTCCCCCTCCCTCCCCAGGCCTTCGCGGGGCCTTCCTAGGCCCCGCGAAGGTCTCCCCGGCCCTCCCTCCCTCCCTCCCCAAGCCTTCAAGGGGCCTTGCTAGGCCCCGCGGAGGCCTCCCCGGCCCTCCCTCCCTCCCTCCCCAGGCCTTTGCGGGGCCTTGCTAGGCCCCGCGGAGGTCTCCCCGGCCCTCCCTCCCGCCCTCCCCAGGCCTTCCTGGGGCCTCCGGAGCATCTCCGGAGGCCCCAGGATCGCCTCCCCAGCCCTCCCCAGGCCTTCCTGGGGCCTCCGGAGCGTCTCCGGAGGCCCCAGGATCGCCTCCCCAGCCCTCCCCACCGCGTCCCCAGGCCTTCCTGGGGCCTCCGGAGCGTCTCCGGAGGCCCCAGGATCGCCTCCCCAGCCCTCCCCACCCCGTCCCCAAGCCTTCCTGGGGCCTCCGGAGATGCTCCGGAGGCCCCAGGATCGCCTCCCCAGTCCTCCCCACCGCGTCCCCAGGCCTTCCTGGGGCCTCCGGAGCGTCTCCGGAGGCCCCAGGATCGCCTCCCCAGCCCTCCCCACCCCGTCCCCAGGCCTTCCTGGGGCCTCCGGAGATGCTCCGGAGGCCCCAGGATCGCCTCCCCAGCCCTCCCCACCCCGTCCCCAGGCCTTCCTGGGGCCTCCGGAGCATCTCCGGAGGCCCCAGGATCGCCTCCCCAGCCCTCCCCACCCCGTCCCCAGGCCTTCCTGGGGCCTCCGGAGCATCTCCGGAGGCCCCAGGATCGCCTCCCCAGCCCTCCCCACCGCGTCCCCAGGCCTTCCTGGGGCCTCCGGAGCATCTCCGGAGGCCCCAGGATCGCCTCCCCAGCCCTCCCCACCGCGTCCCCAGGCCTTCCTGGGGCCTCCGGAGCGTCTCCGGAGGCCCCAGGATCGCCTCCCCAGCCCTCCCCACCCCGTCACCAGGCCTTCCTGGGGCCTCCGGAGCGTCTCCGGAGGCCCCAGGATCGCCTCCCCAGCCCTCCCCACCCCGTCCCCAAGCCTTCCTGGGGCCTCCGGAGACGCTCCGGAGGCCCCAGGATCGCCTCCCCAGTCCTCCCCACCGCGTCCCCAGGCCTTCCTGGGGCCTCCGGAGCGTCTCCGGAGGCCCCAGGATCGCCTCCCCAGCCCTCCCCACCACGTCCCCAGGCCTTCCTGGGGCCTCCGGAGCATCTCCGGAGGCCCCAGGATCGCCTCCCCAGCCCTCCCCACCCCGTCCCCAAGCCTTCCTGGGGCCTCCAGAGTATCTCCGGAGGCCCCAGGATCGCCTCCCCAGCCCTCCCCACTGCATCCCCAGGCCTTCCTGGGGCCTCCGGAGATGCTCCGGAGGCCCCAGGATCGCCTCCCCAGCCCTCCCCACCCCATCCCCAGGCCTTCCTGGTGCCTCCGGAGCATCTACGGAGGCTCCAGGATCGCCTCCCCAGCCCTCCCCACCCCGTCCCCAAGCCTTCCTGGGGCCTCCGGAGACGCTCCGGAGGCCCCAGGATCGCCTCCCCAGTCCTCCCCACCGCGTCCCCAGGCCTTCCTGGGGCCTCCGGAGCATCTCCGGAGGCCCCAGGATCGCCTCCCCAGCCCTCCCCAAACCGTCCCCAGGCCTTCCTGGGGCCTCCGGAGCATCTCCGGAGGCCCCAGGATCGCCTCCCCAGCCCTCCCCACCCCATCCCCAGGCCTTCCTGGGGCCTCCGGAGCATCTCCGGAGGCTCCAGGATCGCCTCCCCAGCCCTCCCCACCCCGTCCCCAGGCCTTCCTGGGGCCTCCGGAGCGTCTCCGGAGGCCCCAGGATCGCCTCCCCAGCCCTCCCCAAACCGTCCCCAGGTCTTCCTGGGGCCTCCGGAGCGTCTCCGGAGGCCCCAGGATCGCCTCCCCAGCCCTCCCCACCACGTCCCCAGGCCTTCCTGGGGCCTCCGGAGCATCTCCGGAGGCCCCAGGATCGCCTCCCCAGCCCTCCCCACCCCATCCCCAGGCCTTCCTGGGGCCTCCGGAGCATCTCCGGAGGCTCCAGGATTGCCTCCCCAGCCCTCCCCACCCCGTCCCCAGGCCTTCCTGGGGCCTCCGGAGCGTCTCCGGAGGCCCCAGGATCGCCTCCCCAGCCCTCCCCACCCCGTCCCCAAGCCTTCCTGGGGCCTCCGGAGACGCTCCGGAGGCCCCAGGATCGCCTCCCCAGTCCTCCCCACCGCGTCCCCAGGCCTTCCTGGGGCCTCCGGAGCGTCTCCGGAGGCTCCAGGATCGCCTCCCCAGCCCTCCCCAAACCGTCCCCAGGCCTTCCTGGGGCCTCCGGAGCGTCTCCGGAGGCCCCAGGATCGCCTCCCCAGCCCTCTCCACCACGTCCCCAGGCCTTCCTGGGGCCTCCGGAGTATCTCCGGAGGCCCCAGGATAGCCTCCCCAGCCCTCCCCACTGCGTCCCCAGGCCTTCCTGGGGCCTCCAGAGATGCTCCGGAGGCCCCAGGATCGCCTCCCCAGCCCTCCCCACCCCATCCCCAGGCCTTCCTGGGGCCTCCGGAGCATCTACGGAGGCTCCAGGATCGCCTCCCCAGCCCTCCCCACCCCGTCCCCAGGCCTTCCTGGGGCCTCCGGAGCGTCTCCGGAGGCCCCAGGATCGCCTCCCCAGCCCACCCCAAACCGTCCCCAGGCCTTCCTGGGGCCTCCGGAGCGTCTCCGGAGGCCCCAGGATCGCCTCCCCAGCCCTCCCCACCACGTCCCCAGGCCTTCCTGGGGCCTCCGGAGCATCTCCGGAGGCCCCAGGATCGCCTCCCCAGCCCTCCCCACCCCGTCCCCAAGCCTTCCTGGGGCCTCCGGAGTATCTCCGGAGGCCCCAGGATCGCCTCCCCAGCCCTCCCCACTGCGTCCCCAGGCCTTCCTGGGGCCTCCGGAGATGCTCCGGAGGCCCCAGGATCGCCTCCCCAGCCCTCCCCACCCCGTCCCCAGGCCTTCCTGGGGCCTCCGGAGATGCTCCGGAGGCCCCAGGATCGCCTCCCCAGCCCTCCCCACCCCGTCACCAGGCCTTCCTGGGGCCTCCGGAGCGTCTCCGGAGGCCCCAGGATCGCCTCCCCAGCCCTCCCCACCCCGTCCCCAAGCCTTCCTTGGGCCTCCGGAGCGTCTCCGGAGGCCCCAGGATCGCCTCCCCACCCCTCCCCAGGCCTTCATGGGGCCTCCGGAGCGCCTCCGGGGGCCCCGTGGACGCCTCCCTGGGCCTCCCCGCTCCCTCTATGTCTTTCACGGGGCCTCTGGAGGCCCCGTGTCGCGGTTTTGGGGGGGCCCGGGGGGGGGGGCCTCCCAAAACCGCGAATAACCGAAACCGCAAATGTCAAGTTCGCGAATGTGGAGGGACAACTGTATTTTTGTTTGGTATATCTTAGTTTCCCCCCCCAGCTCTATAGCTGCCTCCAGGAAACTCATATTAGAGAAAAAGACTTAAAATTTCTGAAGAATCAGAAATTGGGAAAATATTTTGCAGCCACAGCACCAAAAAAGAAAAAAGGAGTTATAATATATGTAAACAGAAGAATTGAAGGGAAAGAAAAATTCAAAGATCCAGAAGGACAATTTATAGGAGTGGAAATTCAATTAGATAACAGAAAAATTTTGATGGTTGGATTGTATGCACCTATAGATAACAAAATGAGATTTTATTCAAGACTATGGGAGACGATACTAGAATCTGATTTTGAGGAATTGTTAATCATGGGTGACTGGAATGGGGTGGTAGATCCGTTTCTTGACAGAACAACAGATACACAAGGGAAGAAAAAACATGGGAAGCTACCAAAAGAATGTATGGAGATGATTGGTAATTTATCACTAGTGGACACATGGAGAATGAAACATGGTCAAGAAAAAGAATTTACATATTTTTCAGAAAGACACCATTCCTGGTCACATATTGACATGATTTTTGCATCTAAAAACATGATCCATAGAATTAAAAACATAGAAGTAAAAAATAGATTATTCTCTGATCACTGCCCAATAATATTGACACTAAGAAATAATAAAATTGAATTTTCATGGAAATTAAAAGACTGTCTTTTAAAAAATGAAGAAGTTATTCATAAAGCGAAAGAAACCCTTAAGTATTTTTTCCGAAGAGAATACAAAAGATGAAACAGGGCCAGAGATAATCTGGGACGCAAGTAAGGCAGTGATTAGAGGTTTTTTTATACAGAAAGAAATAGAGCAAAAAAGATTAAGAAAAGAAAAAGAGAAACATCTGATAGAAGAGATTGAGAAAAGAGAACAAGAACTGAAGATAAATCCTAAAGATAGAAGGCTGATTAATGAGATTAGTATATTACAAAATCAAATAGACATAGAAACAACTGCAGCCACAACATTTTGAGTTCCATCCTACAGGGCTCCAGGTTGACTCAGCCTTCCACCCTTCCATAGATCATTAAAATGAGTACCCAGCTTGTTGGGGGCAATTAGCTAACAAATTGTAAACTTCTTAGAGAGTGCTTTGGCACTGATAAGTGGTATAGAAATATCAATGATATTGCTACCTTAAGAACAGTTCTAGGGTCCCTGTCTGTCGATCACACACAGACACCCCACATTCTGAGATTCTGTCCCTCTTTTTTTACATCAGAGTCATTGGATGTTTCTAATTCATCCTGCTTTTTAACCACACATAGGAACCAAATAGGATTTTGAACCAATATACTCAGTAACTTTTGCAGGTTTCCATGCCTCCATCTTGATGAAGTGCAACGGGCCCATTTTTTTGGTGCTTAGCCGTGAAGGTTTGACATATGGCTGCACCAAGTCTTTAGCTGGGATTCACATACCTGACCAATAAGCTGCTTTCTGAGTTTTTCTTTGACATAACTAGCATTACTAGATGACCAGCATGTATGGTACTGAGTATTTCTTTCCTTAGGTTTTGTACTAAAACTCTGCCAGTAAAAGGAAAAATAATAATAAACCCATCATGTATGCTCAAATTCCCCTCTAAGTTCTAATACACATGGATATCTTTTTAAATTGCCACCCAGGCTAAGTGTCATGTCCTGGTGCCTTAGACTATGGGTTATGTAGTTACGTGGTTATGTTAGTATGAGTAGGCCTCTCTTGGCATCTGCATCAGTGACCTGACATGAATAGAGCCTGATGGGAGAAGGGATGGTATGCGCTGGTGGAAAACTACCCCAAGGCCACTGTTCCTCTGTGAAACTTTAGGGAGGGTTGCTTTGCTTTGCTTTGCTTTGATAATAGCCAGGTGCTAGTGAACAACAAAACTTGTATTGTGTATTTAAAAAGGAGGTTTTGGCGCCAAGCCTCTTAGAGTCATCTTTGTTATGTTACTGGTCACAACTAAGTCCTAATAATAAAGCTGCTATTCTTTGAAGCTTGTGTCCTCTGAGTAGCTGTTGCCAGAGTTCATCACAGTAAGATGACTCTCTCATAGTCCCTGGTGTGATGTTTAGAGCAAAATGTTCAAAGTGAGTGAGGCGCAAGTGGAAGATGCAGGAACTGGGGAATCTGTTCCAGATAAGTTGGATGGTAGTGACGAGGCTGCCAAAGGCAAAGGTGAAAAGAAGAAAGGTGCAAAGTAGGAGTGCAAAGCCAACGTGAGGCAGCCAAGACTGCGGAACCAGGCGGTGCCTTACTCTTCATCCTGGCTAGGGTGCTGGGGGCTGTACCAAGGGACTAGTGGGCCTGGGTCCTGGGCCCCGATGAGCGGGGCCATGAAGGGAGAGGCTCCCAAAGGTGGGATGTACCTCTGAGTGCTCCATACAGTGGTGGAGGGGGTTGAGCCTCCATCAACCTGGAGATAGACATGGAGCATATGAAGACGGAGATGTGGGGCATCCAGGCTAGCCTACAGAGCATCATGGAGATGTTGAGGGAAAAGGCACCTGTGATGGCAACTACCCCAGTGCGGTGGACCCCGGAGCAGCCGGGGCAGCAAGAGTGGTGGTGGAGGAGTCTGAAGAGGAGGAAGATGCTGAGGATGACACCTTGGCCAGAGATGGCCAACGTGGGCCTGCCCAACCATGCTATGAACCAGGTGTACAGGCTCCCAGGCAACCCGCACCACCAGTGGCACCTGCCTTGGTCAATCTGAGGCCAGCACCCCAGATCCTCATCCACTGTGGCTTAAAAGCTACGTTTGGTGGAGAGCTGCCATACTTCCTGACCCAAGTGAGTGGAGTGAAAGCCACATTCTTTATTAAAGCCAAAATATGGGCCCAAACAAAGAGACGTCAGGCAAATCTTATCCCAGGCAGGGTGCAGGGTGATGGTCTCTGCTTAGATACTTCCCTGCCAAACTGCTGCAATGAAGGAGCAACTGAGCTGTGGGTATGGGCATGTCTCCTCTTGTCCTGTAGAGTTTTGATGAATGCAGTTGCTATTTGCAGTTTGTGTACAAAACCAACAGTATAAGGAGGCGCAGTTTGGAAGCTGCAAGGGGTTAGAGGAGAAGGATTTGTATTGATTTGGGCTGCAGAGCTTGGAAGAGTTGACAATTTAAGTTTCATCTGTCTTTGTAAATCCTTCTTAATAATATTCCATGTCTTAACGTAATTGTTCTTCTGTAACATACAGTTCCTATTTGTCATAGTAATACATTAATATTTCCCCTTTTTCTCAATTCTAAAACCTGACTTTTCCATCAATTTTATTTGAGCCTCTTTTTGCATATTTTTGTTAACATCATTGTCTTTTGCCTATTAATTTTAAATCCAGCCAACTTTCCCTATGTTTTTAATGCCTCCAACAATGCATCTATACTGTCCAGAGGACTTCCCAACACAATCACCAAGTCATCTGCAAATGCCCTTATTTAACTTCAGTGCCATCTCTTAATTTGTCTTGTCCAGAAGAGTTATTAAAGCTTTGAACATTCTTCCATGTATATTTTTATTTAGTTGTTCTGGAACTGTTCTGAAGTGAAGACACATTTTTTCTTCTCTCAACTCCATTAAGACAGTAGTATCGAAATCTAACTCATGATCTCTATCCTATGTCTGTCTTTTAACTTCCAACTTCTCCGGACTTTATCAGACCATCCAAATACGGCATCATAAGGATGCCTAATGATTGCAAAAAGGTGTGCATAGCAGATGATGTTGCCCTTTCATGATCATGTCCAGTCAATCCCATCCTATTTTATTGATGGGTCAAGCTGTCAATTGATCCCCCATGGTGCTTTTGTGACAGCACTGGCGGCATTTGAATCCACATGCCATTGTACTCATGTGAATGCAGCATCAATGGCTAGTCCAGAGAGAACACTTCTGGGTGAGACTGCAATATCCAGGTAGGTGATGCAGTTTTTATGACCCTCCCTGGTTTACTTGGAAGTTTTTAAGTGTGTTTGTGTGCTTTCTCTTACTTTTTGAGTGTTATTTTTGTTTTTGAATTTCCCACGCTATGTATTCTCATGACAATACACGAGATTTCAGCAGAAGAAGTGAAGAGAGCTCCATTAGCTCCACATTCATTGCCAGGAATCCTTTTGCTGGGATGGAAGATAAGTGGGTCATGGGGAGTTCTTTTGCTGGCATAAAAATGGCAGAAGTTATGCTGGCAAAAGAATGGGGTTTACAGGGGTGGTCTAATAAAGTCCTCTGTCTTTAATTCCAATTTTTGCACTTTTTCATCTGTTTCAGTTCTGATGTCATCTGTGACTGATTGTTTCACTTCTTTCAGTTCAGATCTCAGATCCTTTTAAAATTTAGCTTTCAAATCTATTTTCAAATCAGGTTCTATTTGAGACACCTGATATTTAAAAGAGTCCAGCTCTTCCAAAACGTTTTGCAACATAGATTTTCCTTTTCTGGGATGTGAGGCTGTGTTCTGGAATAGTTTCTTTCTGATGTTTTGCCTGCATCTGTGGCTGGTATCTTCAGAGAATGGTTGGGTAGGAGTGTGTGTGGATGCTGGCCATGAAAGCCTTCGACTTCACATTGAATGTTTTGCAACATGTCTGTTGATTTTGATGGCAACTCTATTGATTTTCTTCATTCAGGCACTGTGGTTATAGATCTATCACCAGATCTAAGACCAGAAATCTGGTATTACATCTAAGACCAGATGCCATTAGTTTCTTCTTTTTCTTGTTAATTTATTCTGAATGACACTGTGATACTTCACACATTAGCTAAATACTAAAAGGCAGGAGAAGCAGGCTAATTTCTCACACAACAATGGGGCTGTACTTTCTGCCCTCTATCTTGGTTCATGGAAGTTCTAAAAGCTTACTTAAGGCAAACCAGGGTGAGGTGGTTATGAAATAAGGCTTTGGGTGTCACGTTGAGGATGGAGCAGACTTGTTTTCTGCTGCTCCGGAGACTGGAACGCGGAGCAATGGATGCAAGCTCCAGGAACAGAGATTCCACCTCAACATTAGGAGGAACTTTTTGACAGTAAGAGCTGTTCGGCAGTGGAACACACTCCCTTGGAGCGTGGTGGGGTCTCCTTCCTTGGAGGTCTTCAAACAGAGGCTGGATGGCCATCTGTTGGGGATGCTTTGATCGTGATTTCCTGCATGGCAGGGGGTTGGACTGGATGGCCCTTGTGGTCTCTTCCAATCTGCAATTCTATGATTCTATGATTCTATGAAACAAGGGCAGCTAATAGTCCAAATGAGTACTGGGTAGAATGCCTAGATTCTGGATAAATTCCAGCTAATCTTCTGGATAAATTCCAGAAACTTGCAGGAAGGGACTGGTGATTTGTAAATTTTGAGTTTGTTGATAAGCTGTAGAAATTCATCTTTCATCGTTTCTATGGACTTTATCAGACATGGCAAAAACCATGTCATAAGGGTTCAATAACACAAAAGGGCGAAATTAGCAGACGTCATCATCGTCCAGCTGGTCCAGGGGCTTAGCATGGGCATGAATAAGGCGTCACTTTTTATTGACAGATTTGAACATCAATAAAAAGGTGATTCATCCTCTGCACTAGTGCTATACCCCAGAAATGGCTGAATGACGAGGACATTGGATAATTTTGCCCTTTGCGTTATCATTGCATCCTAACAGCGTCTTAACACATTTTTTTTAGTGGGATGTACCTTGTTCGATAAATTCCTATGTATCTCATTCTTCAGACACCTTCCCTCAAGGGATCAATGCAGATATGGCTAACGGTCCAATATCATGTGCAGTGAAGACAAACACAAAAGCTTAATTCTGTTTCCCTGCGGTCACACCTATCCTTTAGCACTGCTTTCACTTCTTTATTAGTTAACAGATTAGAGGCCTTTTCTGAATGATTTCCTGCTTCTGTTTTTTTTTTAAAAATGGTCCTAATACTATTAACAATATGTTTCTTTTTAAGTAAATATAACACGTTGCTGCCAATCGTATTGAACACATTTGTTAATAGTAAGTACTATATTTCTTTCATTGAACATAACAGATGGTGCAGAGCCAGCTCTTTTGTGACACACCCTGCTCAGGGGGTAGATGATGTTGGAGTCAACATACTACTGCCCCCTGGTTCCTGCTCAGCTATGTCTCAATAGGATGAGAGAAATCACACAGAGGTCTTGGCCATGGCAACCAGACAGAGGCAGCCTGCTACAGGAATGAATATGGGTTAGAAGACAGTTGTAAAAGTTACTTTTTGGACTATACATCCAGAATCCCAAGCCAGCATAGTTACTGGATATGCTTGAATAGTCACCAGCTATTTCTGTTGGAGATTTTGGGAGATGTAGTAAAAAAAAAGTAACTTTTCCAAACTCTGTTTTAAATTAAGTTTTTATGTCCATAAGCTCAGATCTTGGAGCTTTTCCAGTCTTTGCATTACCTCCAGTTGACCAAAGCCTCTTTTATCTCAAAACAGTAATTCCAGAGGGTTCTCAGTATAAAAATATGTTTCAGTCAGATCTAGGGGGCCTAAGCTCATGTATAGAATTTCCAAGTGCTCCAGAGTAGAAAAGTCTAAATTCCAGAAAACCCAGCATTTGCCAATTACACTGTTAACTAGAGGTGTAAAATGAGTCTTGCCTTCCTATAACAAATTTGTTACACACTGTATGGTGAATGACACTTTGGAGGCCCTCTCCAAATTGCTAACTTTAACACTCACTCCTAATATATTCTGACTTAAAGTGTGCAACCTTGTTTAAAAAATGCACTGCTAAAATGCACATTCTCCTTTAGTGCTATGTCAGAATGCACGATAACCAAGTCTAAAATCAAATTATGTGTGTTATAATGACAATTGCAGTGTGAACACTGCCTGCTGTGCTGTGAATGAAACTTGTAAACAAAATTAAGTGTCTGCCTTTTCTCTTTGGTGCACAAACATAACCATGCATGCACGTGCACATATACAAACACACACATCCCCTTGCAACAAAAAAGGATTGTCATCTTCTACTGTCCTATTGTCATAGCTGCTCTTCTTCGTTGTGGATAACATCTCCAGTGACAACTCAGCATGAACCCTGTGTCCTGAAATGGAATGTTTTTTTTTAAAGAAATCTAACATTAAAGTTGTTGCATGAATAATGGTGGGTGGGAGGGAAGCAAATATCACAACAGAATCTGCACAAAAGTGGCTTGCTTAATTAAATGTGTTGACAGAGGACTTTCCTAAAGTGCTTTAGGAAAGCAGTGCATACACCAGAGTGGCACTGCTTGTATGCCGTATGTGTGTGTGTGTGTTTAGTCTTTAAATGGTATGTAATTCTATAGCTTATTACATTGCATTTTGAAAATAACTTTTTGTATGTTTTTATAAACATGTGTCCACCCCCTGCTTTATCTCTTTTTATCTTGTAAACCACATTACAACCAGGGCCCATTCACACCACACAATTGTAGCAATATAGCTCTTTTAATTGACATGGCTCCATCTTGTGGAATCCTAGGCTCTGTAGTTTGGTCAGAAGCACCAGAAGAGCTCCTTGACCAAGGAGTCCACTTCCCTCAATTGCTGATCCCAGGCTTACATAGGATGAAACAATGGCAGTTAAAGTGGAATCCTAGCGCTATAATTGCACAGTATGACTGGACCCCAGGTTCTCTTCAGAAAAATACATACTCTTCCCTGTGATCAAATACAGGAAACAGATTTATCCCAAGCCAGACTATTGGCCTATGCTTACTGGCTGCAGTTTTCCTGGATCTGTGGCAGAGATCTCTCCCAGCACCTCCTGATGGATCATTTTAACTGGGTTTCCCAGGCACTGAACCTGCCTGCAGAGCTTGTGCTCTGCTACTGATTTATAGTCCCTTGGATTTACTGGTCCAGTGCAGTCTGTGAATGAACTTCAAACCATGTAGGTAGAGCTGAGCAAACGTCTTTCTTAGTCAACTAGCCTCTTCCCTCTTGGTACCGAATGGAGCATCTCTGTCACTAACACATAGAGGGAATGAGGCAGCCATCTCAGGAACAAGTTTCAGGCATCACAAAAGGGCAGCAAGCTGAGTAATTCCTTTGTTCGCATTGCAATTTACACTATTTAGAGTGGAAGAGGTACTTGCTGGATTGTCTCACTTATGCAAGAAACTAACTTGGATTTTTTTTTTACTATGTACCTCTTTGGGGAGGGGCACTTGCGGGAAGCCCCCAATGGCTTGAACGAGCCTTGGGCAGTGGTTCCTGTTAAGTATGGGACTGTGTGTTGATGGACTGCTTTGTTCTATGGAATGGCTATCCAGAAAATAAAATTCTTGAAACAATGGAAAGTTCTAATCACAGCCACCTAAATCTTAAAATCATTCATACTCCTGCCTGAAGGAGACTGTTTCAGGCTCACTTTCAGCTTAACAGGAGGGGTAATCATTTTTTGGAAGGTGGGGGGAATACTTGAGACACAGTAATTAGATTATGTGAATGTATAACATCAAGGGGAATTCAATTGTCTTGATGCCATACAAGGCAAGGTTATTGGAAGATCTCAGTGAAAGAAGCCGTAAGCATGACTGTGCTGGATAGACAATCTCTCTTGGCAGCCTCAGCTGCATGCGACTGCCAACCATCAGACGTTCCCAATCACAAATTTTAGAGAGGAAAAACAAATCCAGTGAATTATGAGGGTTACAGTGACCAGGGACTGCTGAAAAAGCTATCTGTTACAGAAAGCTGCCGGGTGGGGTTTTTTTTCCTCCCCCAGCATTAAATGTCAAGCAGACAAATTTGTAACGTGGCGATACCAAGTACTTTACTAGGAAAAGTAAAGGAATGGCTGTTAAAAATGGAAGCTTATTCCCTAGTCCAAAAGGAAAGAGCAGGTGAATAGTGCACAAATAAGGGAGAAGATTTTTGCTTACTCAGTGGATGGAATAGTGAGCGAGTGAGTGAGAGGGAGGGAGGGCAAAGATTATTTGAACCATTTTTATTCTCCTTTCAAAAACATGAAAGTTGAATGGTGCACTTTCCTATACACATAAAATTGATGAAAACTCACTCGATTTGGGGCTGTTTGTAGGTGGGCTTAAAATAAATGAACACAGCTCTCAAGTTTATCATTGGCTTCCGAAAGATTTCTTAAGCAACCTTTAAAAGTTTCATTTAGCATACTTGGTCAACAACAGCCCAAAAGGTAAACAAAAGTTGACCCTATTTGTGTTTGCTTGTCTGTCTATCATCTTGCCTCACGGGCTTTTTGTTTGGAGATTTGTGATGGCTTGAGAGGTCATAAAAGGAAAAATGCTAGCTCTCTGGGAGGCTTCTCTTACACACGAGGGACAAGCCAACCCAGGTTTGGAAGCCATGTCTTCCTGCACAGCCCAACCAATTTATGAAATGGAATGAACAAAAACCTCCTCTCTTAAAAAGTAAATTTCCCCCTTCCCATTTCTTTTGAGTGCTTCCTTCTTACAAGTAGAGTAAGAACTTTAAAAAATGTCCCAAATGCCAAGAGTTATGAAAACTAACACTAATAATATTGACAAAATTCTCATAGCTTTGTTCTGTTCCTCACATCTTGGCCTGGGGAAAGAAAAAGGATTCTGAACAGATGAAACTGAATGGCAATCTGTTTTGGAATGTATCCGTCAGAAATACAGACTAATAGATGTAATCTTAAGTACCCTCTTTTGTCTCAATGAAAGACAGAAGATGTTCCACGATTTTCAGCATGCGTAGAGAAACCAAGTCATTTGTACTGCAAAACTGTTATTTATAGTTACGGTTAACATTGTTGTGGAATACTTCTTTATGACACAAAGTGGCTGCCATTTTAATTCTATCTAAAAATATCTGCCTCCTTTCTTTGAACTGACATTTTACTAATACTTTGTGCAAATCAAGTTTAATTTAAATTAATGCATGGTGTTGTGGTAAACTGATCCCTATTTGTTCATTAGCATCCCCTCAGGATGAGCACATATAAAATGACTGTCATGTGGTAGCAGCTTTAAAGTGAGTGTGGCAAAGGACACAGAGTGTGGCCTATGCAAATTAGGTAGGGCCAGATACAGTTCCTGACAATTTAGGGATTTTCTTTACCAAGGGAAAGCACGGCTCTATTGGTATGTACTTAGGAGTACACCACACTACAAAAGCTTCCTTGGCTGCAAAGCACAGCTTAATTCCATGCAATGGCTTCCTGACCTTATTTTTCACCTGTAATTTTAGACTTATGAGTAGGAGGCACTCATGGGCCAAATAGAGGACCACTATGGATGGCTTCCAGCCCACAGACTGGAAATTCCTCATCGTGGCCTCAGTGGGATAGCTGTAGAGGGTAGATGAAATTAGGACACTGCCCATCTGCATAAGAATTCTGTTTCCCAAATGAAATTTTCCTTCAGTCCTCAAATTTCTAGCACTACAGAGAGTGAGACGTTGAGAACTGCTCACACCTAGAACTCTTCTATTTGCTATGTTTGAATTCCCTTGGAAACTTGGGCTGCTGCCACACTGCAGAAATAATGCTGTATCACCCTGCTTTAACTATCATGGCTCCATCTTATGGAATCCTGAAATCTGTAGTTTGTTGTGGCACCAGAGTTCTCTGACAGAGAAGGCTAAATATCTCACAAAACTACAAATCCTAGAATTCCAAAGCATTGAGCCATGGCACTTAAGGCAGGGTCAAAACTGCATTATTACTAAAGTGTGGCAGCAGCCATAGTCTCCCACTTTTCTTTGAAAGCTTAAACTCTACTGAAATTTTAAATTACTTTATGGCAAATGATTTGGGGAATGAAGGGAAATTTCATTGGGGTCAGAATTCCCTCAGTTTGTTCCCACCTTAGCCTACACTCTGGAGGAGGTTAGTTCTGATACACAGGAGATTGATGTTTGGAAGAATGTGACTCATAGAAGTATAAGAAGCAGGGGCCATTCTATGAGTTTGACATTACAGAACCAGTTTGAAACTCTCTCCCTTGTCAGTGATGACAAGGAATGGGAAGGAGAGCAGCAGAGCCAGACCTCAGAGATTGTGCATGAGATCTTGGATGGTTTAGCACACAGATTGGCCTCTGCCAGTCCTCGGAGGAGGTGTGTGATAGTGGTAGGAGACTCTTTGCTGAGGGGTACAGAATCAGTAGTTTGTGGGCCTGAGAAGATGTCTCGAGAGGTGTGTTCTGTCTCCCAGGTGCTAAAATCTGCGATTTAACCTCTGTCAGAGGCTGATGAGACTTGTGAAGCCTACTGACCCTTATCCCTTCCTTTTGGTCCACATGGGAACCAATGATACTGCAAGGCATAGGCTTCAGAATATCAAAAGGGGTTATGAGGCTCTGGGTACGACGCTGAAGGATTTGGATGCACATGTAGTTATTTTGTCTGTCCTTCCAGTGGAAGAGCATGACCTAGGAAGGGAGAGAAAGATAGTGGAGGTGAAAAACTGGCTGCAAAGATGGTGCCACCGGGAATGTTTTGGCTTCCTGGACCATAGGGTGCAGTTTCATGGAGGTGGACTACTGGCAAGGAATGGGTTGCACTGCACAGCAGTTGGCAGGAGTGTTTTTGCTAAGTGTCTGAAGGATCTGATCAGGAGGGCTGTAAACTGAATTGTGTGGGGGAGGGATTCATGACGACAGGAGTTCATCAAGTCCTGGAGATAATAGCCAAATGTTATACAGACAACAAAGCAAATAGTACAACAGGGGGAGGAATAAAACCTTTTAAAAGGCAGATAGGGGGGATGGCCCATGGTCTTAGATGTCTCTATACTAATGCACAGAGCATAGGAAATAAACAGGATGAACTTAAACTCTTAGCACAGCAAAGCAAATATGATTTAATAGGCATCACTGAAACCTGGTGAGATGAGTCTCATGATTAGAATGTAGTAACAGAGGAGTATAACCTATTTCAGAGAAATAGGCCAATCAGGAAGGGTGGTGGAGTAGCATTATACATTAAGGATGTGTACACCTGTGAACAGGTCCATGACTTAAATCTTGGGAGCCAGGTTGAGAGCATCTGGGTAAAAATCAACGAGGAGAGAAACAGCACAGATGTCATTGTGGGGTGTATACTACAGACCTCCAAGCCAAACTGAGGACTTGGATGACGCCTTCCTAGAAGAGATGACCACATATTTAGACAGGAGAGATGTAGTAATAATGGGGGATATTAGCTATCTTGATATTTTTTGGAAGTCCAACTCTGCCAAAAATGTAAGGTCCAACAAATTCCTCACTTGCCTTGCAGATATTTCATTGTCCAGAAGGTGGAAGAGGCAACAAGGGGATCAGCTATTTTAGATATGATCCTAACCAATAAAGATGATCTGGTTAATGGGGTGGAAGTGGTGGGATCCTTAGGGGAAGAGTGACTGACCATGTTCTCCTGGAGTTTGTTATACAGAGGAAAGGGGAAGTCAAGCATAGTCAGACATGCCTTCTAGATTTTAAGAAAGCTGATTTCAGAAATCTTAGGGAATTACTAGGGGTGATCCCATGGTCAGGAATACTAAAAGAGAAGGGAATACATGATGGATGGGAGTTTCTTAAAAGTTAGATATTGAAGGCACAACTTCAAACAGTTCCAATATGGAGGAAACATGGCAGGTGTCTAAAGAAACCAGTATGGATGTCTAAAGATCTTTCAATTGAGCTAAAACATAAAAACAAACATGTACAAGAAATGGAAAAAGGGAGAAATCACTAAAGAAGAATTCAAACAAATAGCCAGCTCGTGTAGGTGTGAAATCAGAAAAGCAAAAGCACTGATGGAGCTCAGGTTTGCTAGAGAGGTTACAAACATCTAAAAAAGGGCTTTTTTGGATATGTCCATAGCAAAAGAAAGAACAAGGAAGTGGTAAGATCACTGTGCAGAGAAGTTGGTAAAATGCTAAAAGGGGACAGAGAAAAGGCAGTTACTCAACACCTTCTTTGCCTCCGTCTTCTCCCAAAAGGAGAACAGTGCTCAGCCTGGAGAAAATGGAGCAGATGATGCAATAGGGGAAATACAACATAGAATAGGTAAAGTGATTGTTCTGGAATACCTGGCCAGTTTAAATGAATTCAAGTCTCCAAGTCCAGATGAACTACATCTGAGGGTATTAAAAGAACTGGCAGAAGTAATCTCAGAACCACTGTCAATAATCTTTGAGAAATCCTGGAGGTCCAAGCAGACTGTAAGCACTTAGAAAGGAATGCTGTGCTCACTAAAAGTCAACATGGGTTTTTGAAAAACAAGTCATGCCAGACTAATTTTATCTCTCTTTTTTTGGACAGAGTTACATACTTGATAGATGAAGGGAATGCTGTGGATGTAGGATATCTTGATTTCAGTAAGGCCTTTGACAAAGTCCCCAATGATATCCTTGCAAAAAAGTTAGTAACATGAAGGCTAGACAATGTAACTGTTAGGTGGATTTAAAATTGGTTGATGGGCCGAATCCAAAGGGTAGTCACTAATGGCTGCTCTTCATCCTGGAGAGATGTGACCAGCGGGGTGCCATAGGATTCTGTCCTGGGACCAGTGCTATTTAACATCTTTATTAATGACTTGGATGACGGAATAGAGGGCATGCTTATCAAGTTTGCAGATGACACCAGATTAGGAGGGGTAGCTAATACCCCAGAGGACATGATCAGAATCCAAAATGATTTTAACAGATTAGAAAGCTGGGCCAAAACTAATAAAATGAATTTCAACAGGGAGAAATGTAAGATACTACACATGGGTGTAAAAATGAAAAGCACAGATATAGGATGGGTAATGCCTGGCTTGATGGCAGTACATGCAAAAGGGATCTAGGAGTCTTAGTGGACAACAAACTGAACATGAGTCAGCAGTGTGACATGGCAGATAAAAAAGCCAATGCGATTCTAGGCCACATCAATAGGAGTATAGTGTCTAGATCAAGGAAAGTAATAGTGCCACTCTATTCTGCTTTCGTCAGATGTCACCTGGAATACTGTGTTCTGTTCTGGGCACCCCACTTCCAGAAGGATATGGACAAGCTGGAATATGTCTAGAGAAGGGCGAATAAACTGGTGGGAAGTCTGGAAGCCATGCCCTATGAGGAGTGGCTTAGGGAGCTGGTATGTTTAGCCTGGGGAAGAGGGGACATGATAGCCATGTTTAAATATTTGAAGGGATGTCATACTGAAGATGAAGCAAGCTTGTTTTCTGCTGCTTCAGAGACTAGGACATGGAGCAATGGACTCAAAGTACAGGAGAAGAGAGTCCACCTAAACATTTGGAAGAACTTCCTGACAGTAAGAGCTGTTCAGCAGTGGCATGCACTGCCTTGGAGTGTGGTGGAGTCTCTTTCTTTGGAGGTCTTTAGACAGAGGGTGAATGGCCATCTGTCAGGAGTGCTGTGATTGTTTATTCCTGCATGTCAGGTATTGGACGGGATGGCCCTTGTAGTCTCTTCCAACTCTATGATTCTATGATACAGCCTGCTTTCACTTCCTGGCGATCTGCTACTAGAGTCACATGAGAGTCAGGCTCCTCCAGTAGCCCACAGGCTCATACTTTTGCTAGGATTAATACTAACTGAAGAAGAGGAAGAGGAGGACAAATAGCAGCAGTAGCAATAGCAGCAGCAGCACACAATAAACAGAATTCCCAAACTTTCCTCAAGAAAAGTCAAAACTAGTATGATGCGAGGTGTAGCAAGAAACAAAGAGAGTCAGCATGGTGTAGTGGTTTGAGCATTGGACTATAACTCTAGAGTCCAGCACTTGAATCCCCGTTTGGCCATAGAAACCCACTGGGTGATCTTGGGCAAGTCACACACTTTCAGCCTCCCTACCTTCCTATGTCATTAGTGGGGAGGGGAGGCTACTCAGTAGAACCCTGAAACCTCTCATGCTGCTTTCTGTGTGAATGCTACTAGAGAGAAGATGAAGCTATTCCATCTTTGTAATACAAAAGGCATCAGTCAATTAGATCTTTACAAAGCATAGTTCCTCATTAAGAAATGGCCAAATGAAATAAATAAGCACAAAACTTAGTAAAGTGTGTGGGGTAGGGTGGGGAAGAACTAGGCTCAGCCAGCTAGTCTGCATGTCCCTATCACAAACTGAGTCTCTGTCCACAAGGGCAAAACACATTTCTACTTTGACCTTAATTTAATTGAGGCTTGAGGGTTTTGGTATTTTTTTTAAAAAAATGACAAATGAGCTGAGAACTTGGACCAGTATCTTCTTGTTGAGAGACATGTTCTACTAATGCACTTCTCTCTAGTTTCATTCATGGGCTGTTAATATCAGAAGTGAAAGGCACACAGCTGTGGCTACTGACAGAGCAAATTTGGCAGCTGCAAAACTGAGGCACCACTTTTCAGCATGCCATTTCCTTGCTGAAGAGTCTCTGAATGTGTGGCTGACTTCATAACCCTCCTCTTTAGGAGGCACTTAAAACTACAAAAGTCTGATTTAGGTTTCAAAGAGTCTTCCTCTCTCCTTTCCTTTTTAGGTCTGGTTTAGTCATTTTCCTTGGGAAATATGGGCTGGGCTGCCACGTTGATCAGGGTCTACCTGTCTAGGTAGCTTACTTTGCTGGTGGTTCTCTCACTTTAGTTTGCCAGTAATGCTCAGCGTCATGGAGCCAATAGTGAAAGTTTAAAATGAGGAAACTAAAGCTGTGCAATGCAGCAAACCTTAAATACTTGTTCATAGGAAAGATGTGATGTGATAGAAGCTTTGCCAGTGCTTCAGTTTTTATACTGCAGCTGTTTTTATACTGCAGATTTTTTTTGAGGGGGAGGAGTCATAGGTATACTATCTTATGAATATATTGGGAATACTGTTTATAGGTTCTATGCATTAGCATTTTCACTCTTCACAGTAGTGATTTCCATGAAGGTAATTGGTTTGGTTCTAAAGCAGTCCACAGTGGGGATGCCTACCTATTTCTCACCCCTCCCTTTGCCTATTAGGTGGAACCTTTGGCAAGACTTTTTTTTCTTGGTACACTCAAAAATAAACAGAAGGCAATGGAGCCTTAATTTATTGGATGTTCAGTTTTAGTGGGTGTTCTCAGTGGGTAATTCTCTTTGTAAATGGCAAGGAATTATGACAGCTTGCAGCTTCCCATGAGAAGTATATGTAGAAACAAGTAATTAGGATTGCTAGACAGTCTTTCCTAACGAACACTTGTGCAAGTGCCATTGGGGGTTGAGGAGCCTAACTGCCATGAATGGCAAAACCTTAATCTTAACACCCTAGATTCAGATGGGCAAAATGTGTCATTGTAAGGTCTTTGCAGAATGAAAAATCTTTCTGAATAGAAATATTTCTCTAGAAAAGAGTATGTCAGGCCCTGACTAAAGTCTTTCAGAGGTGTTGCAGATCATGGTGCTGGGAAGTGACATCCACAGTGGATTCCCATCATGGGGTGCCTTGAGAACAGGCAGTTGGAGAGCCCCTTCTGGTTCTGTCACATTTTAATCAGGGTGCTGACAAGCTGTGATGGTAGGTTTCTGGGGTCATGTTTGGTTGTTCATGAACGCAAACATGGATCCCCAGCAGTTATGATGTTGAAGGTCCATGTTACAGTATCATACATGCTGCATAAGATGCTAGCTGTTATTTGTGGTCACCATACTCCAAAACATTTAAAGGCGGTGATTCTTTGCACACTTTCCTGGGAATAACCTCCACTCAGTGGGACTTACATCGGAGTAGGCAAATATTAAAAAATTTGATTGTATCAGTGGTGTCTAGTGGCTTTGATGTCAGTGTGGTAAATATTCTCTGGGTTTAATTAAAGACTTTGAAGGCACTCTCTAAGGTGTTGGACCCCTTTATTTTGTGGTGGTGGTGGTGACAGTGATGACAAAGGCTTCTGCACCTTAGATAGCACATTTAACCCCTGGAATAAAAGTCAGAGCAGATTCAGCACTGCATCCTTGCAATGAAAGCTACTGGTGACAGTCAAATGTACTTGAGTGCACACCAAAGTTCATCAGTTTTACTTTTGGACTAACTGAGGACTGAATGTTCGACAATGTTGCCATTTTTTTGTCAACAGAAAGCTTTTCCTACTACTTTAGTGCCCTGATGGGAGAGCTACTGTTGCTTAATAATTTCCCCTCTACCAGACTGTTGCTTCAGGAGCAAAGCCCTTAGGAAAGGGTGGCAACTGCCTCACTGGAAGACCACAGCAACTAGTAACACTAAAATGGATGAAGTTCTGTCCCAGCTAACCCATCTCAAAGTACGTTCCAATTTGTTCAGCAGGTAGACCATTTCTAATGCCATACTGCAGCATGCAGTGCAGGATGACACTATCAACGTATCCTTATTAAAGAGCCTTTCTTTCCTCAGTTTGCAAGAATGCAGATCCCTTATTTTCCAAAATTACCTGGCTGGACTAAACTACAGTAGCAATAATTTAACAACTGTGGGAGAGACTATAAAACTTTCTGCCCCTTATTACCCACTGTGTGACTGGTTTATGGAGGATGTTAACATTGCACAATAGGAGGGGAGGTGGGAGAAACCCTATTGTAAACAGGCCGCCAAACTGTTGGAAAGCAATTTTCCCCATGAGAGGTAAAAGGGACCTTGCCAACTTCTCTGAGGCATGTGAGGGGGTCATGCACCAATCATCTAAAACAAGTCAATTCCATGCTGCTAAGTAAATAAACTTAATTGCAAATTTGTGGCGTCCTGAGATGTTTTAAAGTAAGCACGCCATCCAGAGCTCTGAAATCTCAACTCAGAGTTCACAGAAAATGAGAACGGCCTCCTTAAAAATCAGCTTGTTGCTCATAGTTCCCCAAACAGTGCCTCTGGGCAAGTGGTTAAAAATACGATTTTTATAAACAAACCTGACATTGCAAACTTAATGCAAAACCCTATGCATATAACATAACTTATGCATTTGCAACTTGTTTAAATTAGAGCCGGAGATGGGGGTGGTGAGGGGAGGGGAAGCACACAAGAAGGAAAGAGAATTGGCAGGTTAACTTTTTTTCTTGAACAATGCTCACTACTTGGTAGTGTATTATTCAGCTGCAGATGTGGTTTCAGTGGCTCCACTCACTGTGCCATGGCTATTTTGCTGGTTAGGATGTCACAGCATTTGTCTTTATATGTGTGTCTCTGTGTGCTCTAATGTAAACTATACAGAGTTTAACTCAGCTCTAAGAAGTGCTGAACCGCTTGCATGCAGGGTTGGGGCTGCGGCTTCCAGTGCATCTTTACACCTGCCGGTTTCGTCCCTCGCCAGTCGCTACAGGGCTTTTTTGGAAATGGATTTGTCCTTCGAGCCTGTGCAATGGATTTTTCTGGTGGAGCGCAGCGTGCACAGAACTGGCCTCACCCTTTAAACCAGAGATTCATCTGCCGTGGCCTTGCAAGCATGGACGTGGCAGCGAGGTCCTCGGGCCGTAGGTTTGATTAGAGTTTCCTCTCATAGATGGTTGACCTTACAGGGTTGGACGAGCACCATCTGCCTGGGTTTGGGATTAGAGTTTTCCTTCTCCTAGGATGGTTGCCACAAGGCTAGAGAGCCCATCCTGCCCTTTGACGCTCTTTGTCAGACCCTTCGGTTTTGACCTGTCTGGCATGGGAGACTCTATCAGCGGCCATTATGCCACCACCAGCATAGCTCAAAACATCATTAGGGTACGCAAGCCTCTCTCCCACGACAAGGGGGCGTCAATGGAGAGGAAGAAGTGCTACCAGATTAATAATGGTGTGCATATCCGCAACATACATTTTTTTAAATAACAAAAAGTACATCTTTCCTTTCCCCCCACTTCTCCTCATAAAAGCTCATCACTATATATTGGTACAGTCGTAGGAATCTAACTGGGAAGATTATAGGATTTTTCTTTCTCTATCTCAGCATGTTCAAAATAAGTCATGCTGTTGAGCTGAAATATTTTTGGCCAGAGTCATGAAGAACAGGTTTCTTAAGAGCTTACGCACATCACAGAAAGTGTCATTCAGTTCAGTAAAAAGCAATTTATTACACAAAACCAGAACTGTTTCCCCATCTAGTTGAAACAAGCCAAGTCCAGAAGTTCTGTTAGTAGCAGTGTACTTCTATGTGCTTGCTTAGAAGTAGGGCCCATCTAAATGGTGAAAATGCCCCTCATGGAATTTTCTGGGAATCCTACCTGTCTAAAAAGGATCTAGCACCAATCCACACTATTTGGAAGGAGGGGGGGGCCAAAACAGCAAAAATAACAGGGTAAAAGCCTTCACAGATGTTTCCCCGTACTTTTCCAAAAACTGCAAGGGGGTTGCACATTCCTGCTCATTTGGACTACCAAACAACAAAAAATTCAAAGGGAAGCACAAAGCTGATTGGTTGGGCAAGAGTGGGGGTGGGGCTTGCTAGCAGGGCAAGTGCCCATTGCCATAATGTTGGATTTTCACCTTAGCGATCGCTCGCTAAGGTGATAAAACAGGATGAATAGTTTCTGTTTTGCTGTTCTATAAAATTGGAAAATAGCTCTATTGCACCAGTGCAACTTGGACATTTTTTTTAAAAAAAAAGCAGTGATAAAGAATTAATGTGGGTAAATCACTTGCAACCACAATCAGTGATGTGAGGCTTATGGGGGCTTCTGAGGCCAGAAAAACCATTTAGACATGTCACTGCTGCTGCTAGATGCCAATACTATGAGGTACTTTGGATTTTTTCCTCCTCGTGTAGATGGGCCCTAAGTCTCAGTCATTTAAATGGGGCTTACTCGTGATGTGCACAGCAAAATAAAGCCTATGTTTTCTCATAAGCAAAGTTTGGCTTTAGTATAAAACAAGATGTGGAACCTTTGCCTCTCCAGATACTTTTGACTATGTCCTCCTGGCTCCAGCTAGCATGGCCAAATATTGGGATAATGGAAATTGTTAAACCATGTGACAGGCAAAAGGTTCCCCTGACATAATGCAAAGTAGGGGTGGGAAAAATGCAGCTGTTTTTTTGTCCCACCCTCAGCCACCATTTTTTTTCTTAGAAAATCCTCTCATTTACCCTGTGAGGTATGAGGAGCAATTCTGCCATGTTTTTGGGCCCAGGATCTGGGCCTTTATTGAACAAGGAGATAAAACAGAAGTTGAGTTCTGGTTTACTTTATGAAATGAAGACATCTTCTAGGGCAGTGGCTTTTAACCTTTTCTTTACCAGGGACACCCTTTCAATATTTTTTGTTGCTGCTGACCCCCAAGACTTATCTTGAGATTTAAAACCCTAACAACAACAACAGCCAAATACTAATACTAATACTAATACTAACACTAATACTAATACTAATACAATTACACCATCTATTAACCCTTCCCTCAGAGGCACTGGAGGGGAGAGAAGATTTTCACCTGCTTCTTCTTGCAAATTTGTGGCTGGAGCAAATTGAACAGCAATGCCCAGGCCAAGCCAGCCAGCCTTTGCCTTGGCTCCTGTCATGTGGGCTGAGCAGCCTCCAAGCCTTCAGACCCTCTGTAAGGACATCATGGCCCCATGGGGGTCTGTGGGCCACAGGTTAAGAACCACTGTCCTAGACCTACAGGTGGATAACTCTTAGATCTCATGAAAAGTCTTTGCTCCTGACTGAGTAACATCAAGGGGCTGAGCTCTTAACTTGGTTCACACCACACTACCCCACTGCTTTGGAAGACAATGATGGAAGTGTGCTTGGGAGAGAGAGTGAGAGAACAAGCACAACCAGTCAGTCAGTCAAATAACATTCAGAGCTTGGAAAAATGATCTTCTGGACTAAATTTCCCAGAACCTGCTAGCCAGTATAGAGAGATGTATATACTCCCCAAAGCATCACTTGCACCAGATATAGAATTTCCATGTCTGACATAAGCAATACAAAGTTACAGCACTTTCATACCTCTTTAACTGTCCTGGCCCCTTCTATCGAATCCTGGGATTTGTAGTTTGTTGAAGTAGTTTAAGAATTATTCCCTATTGAACTCTTAAGTGCTATAGGTAAGGGGACTTGAGCTCTCTAAGCAGAGAATGCTAAGTACCCCCCAGGGATTCCATAGGATGGAGCCATGACAATTTAAGTGGTACCACACTGCTATAACTGTGTTGTGCAGACACATAGTTAAGTGAAACATTTTGAAAACATCCCCTTCCTTGTGCGTCTCTATACTTGCAGCTTCATATTTGATATCCTTATCAGACTGAATAAGTGGAAATAAAGTTTTGCATGTTTGGAGCCCCTGTTTGAGAAATAGGCAAGGTCTTCATCTCCAAATCAAAGAACCCAGGTGAACCCCCACCTATGGAGTGGGGGCTTGCAGAGTGTTCCAGGATAGTCAGAGGAGGTTCCCATAATTTATTCCTCTGTCTCTTGTTGCAAGGAGCAAAGCTTGCAACAATTTTGCTCCTACTTCCCTATAGAATTGGCTGCAACTATTTGTAATCGAATTAGATTAATACAAGGTAAGCGTATGTGTCGTTAAGAGGAAAAATGAAACCAGAGAAGCATCCACTGAAGTGCTTCAGAAGGGCTTGGTTATGTTTTTTTTTCTAAACATGGGACATGAATCACACTCTAATGGCCAAATTGTTGCTTTTAAAAAAATACATACAGTACTTAGTGTGTTGAATTGCTGTCCTTGGCTTCCCTCCTCTTTATATGAAAGGAAGCACTTGCTAAAAGGGTAAGAAACCAATACAAACATCTTAGTGATCCTGTTCAGAGACATTTTTATTCTAGCCTGGTGTGGATGCCACAGTTGACATTTGAAAACTGGAATTTCCAGAAAGAGTTTTCCTTTGTGTCCCTCCTTGCGGTGTCATCAAAGGCCATCTTATACTATGGATATCTTTGAGGATAATGAGCAGCAGTCATGTATAATGATGCTGAGATCCAGGTTATATAGTAGGAGCATTCTTTTTACTCATTCCTCCAGGTTAGAGGGCTTTATATCATTTACACAACAATACAGATAAAATTTCTAAGCCTGGCACAGTAGCCAGTACTCTGTGTAAGGCAGGTTAGGTTACAGTGGTCCCTGTATTAAAATGGCTGAACCTAGTTAGAAATTCCTAAAGGGTGACTACTAAGCTCAAGGAAATGTCTCATTGCAGTTAAATTAAGAAATCCCCTCTTTGGCCTGATTAAACTGGAAGACTTTGTTAAGCATCTGTCCTGAGATAGATCATCTGTCCCTGCAGACAAAGGCATCATTTTTTCCCAATAAATATTGAGAACATGGAGCGGGAGGGGAATTCTGCACATTCAAATGGTTACAGAAGATCTCTTTAAACACTTTTACAGACTAGTAGGTTGCAGATCCAGACAGCAGACTTTTAAATCATCTGAAAGTTGACACAAACTGATCCCACTTGGAGTTCATAATCATGTGGGGTTTATTTTTTGTGTGTTCTGCTTATTAGTTTAAGGCTTGTGACGATTACAAATAGTTTGCATTTCATCTCAATCATCTTCTGAGCTGATTGCATTGTCAGGGGCCATTTATCTGAGCTTCATAACAAGCACCTACATTCTTTTTTTACTCCCAGCCTGACCCAAAAGAAAAGAAAAGAAAGGAAAGGAAAAAAGATGTCTAGCAGACTATCTCACTATTGTGTGTGTTGTGTACCTTCAAATTGTTTCTAACTTATGAAGATCCTATCTTATAGTGTGCAATTTGCCCAAGGTCACCCGTGGGTTTTCATGGCCAAGCAGGGATTCACACCCTGGTCTCCAGAACTGTAATCCAACACTCAAACCAGTATGCCATGCTAACTCCTATCTAGGCAGAACTACCAACACACCAGTTATAATAAAAGCTGTGGGACTTACCCCGCAGCTTGTGTTGCGCCGGGGGAGCCCTCTGCAGCACCTACCTCATGGAGCGGCATGGGCGCCGCCATCTTCTTCTGTGCCTTCTCCCAGGCAGCTTCGGCTGGATGGGAGAAGGATCGTATGGTAGCCAATCAGAAAGGGGCTGCCCCTTCCTGATTGGCTGTTTAGGAGCACCCCCGGCCAATCAGAGAGCAGGACTTTCTGGCTCTCTGATTGGCCAAGGGGCGGAGACTGCAGCCTGCAGTCTTCCTTCTGGTCCGGCAACTGGGGATAAATTCCCCAGCGCGAGCCGGGCCAGAGCAGTTGGCTCCATGGAGCCGAAGACCCAACCCACCTACCCTAGATAGATTAACTTTGTATTAGCTAGATCTTGCATGTTTTGTGTGTTTCTTGTCACAGCTTGTGTGGGGTGGCAGTGAGCATGGGGGGGACCATTTTGCTGGAGGGAGTGTGGGGGGGGAGCTGTTCCCCCCACCTTTCCGGTGGGGGGGGGAGGGCTGGCTTCCACCTTCCCCTCACAGGGTAGTCCAGTGACCCAGTCACGTGTTTCCGGTCACGTGTTTTCTGGTCACGTGCCTTCCGGTCATGTGATTTCCGGTCACTGGTTTTGCCGGTCACGTGTTTCTGGTCACATGACCCCCATTTGCTGACCAGGTTTGGCTGGTCCACCTCCATGCTCATGCGCCAACCAGGCAACTACCATCCACAAGTTGTGGCCTTTTCTGCCACTTACTTCTCACTTGTACCAATACACTTTGTGAATCCTATGTTGTTGCAGTGTCGTTATTTCTGGGTCATTTGGGGAAGGGAGGGCTGCGGGGGAGCTGTCTCACTCCGGCATGCAACAGCTAGCAGCACAATCCCAGACATGCATACTCATAAGTTAGCTGCATCCAACTACATTCAGTGGGGTTTACTCCCACATAAGCATGTATAGGATTGTGGTCTAAAACTCACACTGCTGGGATGTAGCTTTCTAACTTCCATAGTTAAGAGAGAAAGCTCCACCATTATTTCTGTTTCTGCATACATAGGGACTTTCATGTGAACATCTTAACCAATTTTCTGTACCTCACAAGAAAAGCCTTGAGAGGCCTGTTTCTCTTGACAGGCTTATTTTGAAGTCCAATAAAACTGTGTGATATGAAAAGTTTTCTTTTCTCTTGACATTCAGCTACAATGACCTTTCAAAAGCAAACATGAAATTTCTTTTCAGTTGCACAAATATTTTAAAAGACACAAAACCTATTTTAACTATCATCTTCAGATTCCATTTAAACTCAAACTAATTTGTTCTAACTAATATCAAAGATCCAAACAGCTACCACAACAAAATAATCTGGTTTTCATGCAAGATGTAGATCACACTGTTGCTCTGGAAAGAACAACTTGTTCATGTATCTGTGTATCACAGTGACTATATGTACTTTTATGACCTCAGTCAAAAGAATTAGGATCCATGTGATGTGTAGAACTCTTTGAGTTTTAGAAGAGAGATTCTGCAATCTCTTTTCAAAAATGATTCTCAGACCTCACACAATCAAAGCTGTGATTTGGCTCATGATTTAAACTTTTGCCTTCTACTAAACTAACTGTTAAAGCCAACTTAGAATATAATCCACATTGCAGCTGCTGCCCCCCAAAATTAATAATAGAATTACAGAATGATAGAGGACTTTATCAGATGCAGCAAAACCCGTGTCATAAAGATGGGATGAGAACAGAAATGGGTGACATTATCATACGATGTCACCCTTCAGCTGGGTGTGGCACAGGTGTGAATAAGGTGTCCCTTTTTGTTGATGGCTTAGTCTGTCTATATCAGTGCTATGCCCAGAGAACGGCTGAGGATGTGGGCATCTGATAATGTAACCCTTTCTGTTCTTGTCTTGTTCTTCTAACGCAATTTGGGATGTGGTTTTTTTGCCATGTTTCTCTGCATCTGATAAAGTCCAGAGTTGGACCAGCTAGTCCAATGCTGGCCAGTGCAGCTAAAGCATCCATGACAGGTGGCCATCTATTCTCTGTTTAAATACTTCCAATGAAAGAATGTCCAGCATCTTCTAACATAGAATATTCTACAGTCAAGCAGCTCTTACCATGAGGTACTTGGTGGTAACAGCTCTTTAGAACCACTCTTTTCCTCTGCAGCCTTGACCATGGTTTAGCAGAACAATGAGGACTGGAGCTAAAGGATGGTTCCTTACCCTCTATCTCCTCAGGAGATGTGCACTTGAGTTCCAAGACCAGAGAAAGAGAGGGGAAACACTCATCAGCCAGCCTGACCAAACTTTTTTTTTGGCCCACAATTGCTTGCACCCAGCTTCAGAAGAAAAGGGGAAACATGATCATCCAGCTCCCTTCTGTCCTAGTGGTTGGCTTGCTAGATCTCCACTGAGAATCTGTTCAGGGGATCTCACAAGCTGTTTTGTTGTGATGTTACACATAGTTAGTTGACAGCACCGTTCAGTTTCTTTTTGCAACTGCAATCTAAATGAGCAGAAGCAAAGTCCTGCTATTAACAATCTGCACTGCTTTGCAGCTCCCCCCTGCTGAATACACATGTCCTCCCCATCCTGGTTGCCACCTTCTTGATCAATCCCACACCTCCCTCTTCTCTCTCCCCACTCCCATTCCCAGTGTATGGAGTGGTGAAGGTATTTGGAGAAGAAAAAGAGGGGAAATTACGAATCAATGGGGAATAAAGCCACACCCCATAATGTAGAAAGCATTATGGTCACTTGTATTCCTTTTGTTAATGGATCAACACAGTGTGGATCCAGAATGCCCCCACCATCTAATCAAAACAGCCTGCAGGGGATGATGATGTTGTATGTATGTGGGAACACTACATGACACTGACTTATTCTGACACTGCCATGCAGTGCTACACTTTAATCATCTTGGATAGTCATAGCACCATTTGGCACATCCATCCTATTGAAATATACTACAGTGGGACCTTGGTATCCATTGGGGTTTGGTTCCACCCCCCCCCCCCGATACAAAAATCTGTGGATTATATTATATACTGGCATAGTAAAATGGTGTCCCTTATATAAAATGGCAAAATCAAGGTTTGCCTCTTGGGATTCTTTTTTAATAGTTTCAAGCTGTGGATGGTGGAATCTGTGGATGCCAAATCCATGGATACAGAGGGCTGGCTATAATTTCAACATCTGATTAACACTTTTTGCAATCTGTTTCTTCTACTTTCTGTATTTTATGTCTGTGATGACTGAGATGCAGTGAGTTGTGAATTACAGGTTTAATGCTGTGAGCTGCCATGCCTTCATGTCATCACCTTTCCCAAGTAGATTCTGTCAGGCCCAAATGGTGGAAAGGGGGAGGAGGAAGGCTTGAAAAAGAGGGAGACATTCACATGATACTACATTTCAGAGTTGTATCTCTACAGTGGTGAGGATCAAAGGCACCGTGAGTTGTGAATCATGTATTTAATGCTTGGAATCACCCTGACACACTGTTGCCACCCTGCTGGAGTACATCATTTTTATTAGAACATGAGAAAGCATATTGCCAAATGAATGGAAAGATGAACAAGAAGCTGGCAAAGCAGGAGTTGACCTCTGTCACCTCATCACTACACCCATCAGATTTTGAGGCCAGAAAAAACATACGAATGAGTGGCATTGCACCACCCTTTTAAAGTATTGGGTTTATCATGGCATGAAAAAAACTACAGGTGATATTGGGAAATGAGGCTGAACAAATCACAACAAGGAATGTGTTGTTTGGATTGTCCAAAAGGAAATGTGATGTCCCATATACCTTCTAAAGCAGGACAATGCCCCCACCTTATTTTTCTCTATGACACTGAACTGCATCACCTCAAATATGTATTTGAGATAGCATGCATTGAACTTTCCTCCTATGTGCCAAGATGATATATCATGGATAATCATACACAGCCATTTACATTTGTGTGTTACTCACTGGCAGCTGGTGGTGTTCATGTCAGTTGGGCAGTGAATTCATTCTGGATTCCAGGACTTTTTCAGATGATACTTACTGCGCAAGGAGGTCTTGGGAGAGGCACGGCACTGTCGCACGGCAGGGGGGCCTTTTTGGATGCTGACGTCCCTCTTCCAAAATCACTGGTGTCACTTTCATGAAGGACTGGAAGCGGCTGTGCCATATTTTGCCATATTTTAATCACAGGCAACTTCCATGATTAAAATATGGTGCGGCCGCTTCCAATCCTTCACGGAAGTGACACCAATGATTTCGGAAGAGGGACGGCGGCATCCAAAAAGGACCCCCTGCCATGCGACAGCACCATGCCTCTCCCGAGACCTCCTTGCACGGTAAGTATCGTCTGAAAAAGTCCCCAGTCTCAGTTTTAAATGAGCTATCCAAGGTGCTGAAATTAATTTGGAGTTGGAATTCAGTACCTTGGCTAGCTTCCTTAAAGTGTGAACTAAAAATTGGGCCGTATCCACTGCTCCATTGACATGGAAGCCAACAGTCTTACATGGTCACCATCTTCACCACCACCATCAATAATGTTTGGCCTCCATGCCCTGGAATGAAGATAGAAGACAAAGGTTGCATTTGGATCGATACACTAGGGTTTTATTGTTACAGGAATAAGCCTAGGCAAACCTTGAGCTCATCAGCTTCTACTTTGGCCTCCAAAGAGATGTGTGTGTATCTGCCTTCAAGTTGCCAGTTGAATTTCATAGGATTTTCTTAGGTAGAGGTGTTTTTTCCAGTTTCTTCATCTGAAATATAGCCTACAACATCAGGTATTCTTTGGCCTTCTCCCATCCAAGTACTAGCCAGGGCTGACCTGTGGCATCACTAAGGCTGGTGTTACCACTCCCCTGATGTCACCTGGTGTGCTTCAGCCTCTCTGCACCCCCCTGTTGCCACCACCGAGGCTGACCTTGTTTAGCTTCCAAAAGCACAGGATCTTGCCTTTAGGGCATTTAGGTAGCATAGCACAATTGTGTCTGAACCAACAGATTGTGGTTCTTAACTGTGGTTTGTTGAAACAGCCCAACTTGATACCTTGGTTTATGAAGCTGATTTGTCACAATAAGCTATAGTTAAGATTAGTTTTAGAATGAACACTAAACTATACTTGTCCCTCCATATCCACAGATTTGGTATTCATGGATTTACGTATTCATGGTTTGAAAATATTCTTAAAAAATTAATCCAAAAAGTAAACCTTGATTTTTGCCATTTTATATAAGGGACACCATTTTGCTATACCATTGCATATAATGGGAGTTGAGTATTCACGGATTTTGGTATCCACGGGGGTCCTGGAACCAAACCCCAGTGAATATGAAGGGACAACTCTATAGTTAACTGAAAATGGAAATGAAACCTTTCAACCTGCTCTTCATAACATGGCCACAGTAAAGTGGTTTAACAACAAGCTACACTGTTCTTATTAGTCTGATTTTACTCTTCTGAACAGCACAGTTTTCAGTAGTGAACAGGTATAAAATCTAGTTAGAAGCAACAACTGAAGATGTCAGAACAATTAATTAACATTTTGTCACAAAAACCCAATTTTCTGGCAGATAAATGGGTCTTTTAAAAACACACACCCCAAACCCTGTTACCCATGAAGACTAACACATAGTTTAGTGCTGAAAAGTTTTGGGATTTAGTCCTGATTGGTTAATTTGACTTGTCATGATTGCTGTGGGTCATGGGTATAAAGCCTTTGCCACTTGCTTATTGCTCTACATTTGGTAATACGGCTTTGTGTCTGTATTATTTCTTGGCGAACAGTTGTCCCTTCATATTCACTGGGGGTTGGTTCCAGCCCCCCCCCCTTGATACCAAAATTTGTGAATATTCAAGTCCCATTATATGCAATGGCATACCAAAATGGTGCCCCTTATATAAGATAGCAAAATTAAGGTTTACTTTTTGAATTATTATTTTTTAAAGAATATTTTCAAGCCATGAATACTTAAATCCATGGATACCAAATCTGTGGATAGGGAGGGACAACTGTATTGCATTCTGGTGTGTGCTCTGTTCATGTGGTCTTAGACCTCGCTTAGTGAAGTCAACTTATTAATTTTTTTTATATTGAAGGCATTTATTTATCACCTTTTGACTGACCAGAGCCCTTGAGGCAATGGAGAATGGATAAAATCAGTAAATAAATAGGTAAAAACCAATTAAAAATAGCCTAAACTCTTCTTTTAAAAACCAGACAAACAGTCTAAAAGAGAGCCAGAGGAGAGACCCTTAATTTTAACAGCCAAAGGCCATGTGAATCAGCACAGTTTTCACTGCCCAGCAGAAACTCAGAAGGGATGAAGTGAGCTTGACTTCCCTTGGTAGGGAGTTCCACAGTCAAGGTGCTGCTATGAAGAAGGACTTCTCCTGTGTAGTCACCAGCTTAGCCTCACAGGGTGATGGAACAACTAACAGGGCCTCCACTGATGATCTCCGATTGTGGGCAGGCTCATATGGGAGGAGGCAGTCTTTCAGATATCTTGGCCCAAAATCATTTAGGGCTTTATAGGACAAGATCAGTAGCTTGAATTGGGCTTGGAAGCAAACTGCAGTTCTTCAAAGACTGGTCCCTAAAATGAACACCTGATAATGGTCTGGCTGCAGGATTTTGTATTAGCTGCAGCTTCTGAGCACTTCAAACTTGGTGTGTATAGTTAGCTTAGCTATATCTTATAAAATTTAGTCTCTTGTATTATATATCCCTAGGTGTACTCTGGCGAAGAATAGCCATCCCTCTTCCCTTGTAAATAAATCCATCTGCTTAATTTGGTTCTGTGTGTCTTATGCTGGGACTTGCCTGGTACTAAGTCTAATTCTGACCATTTGCTCACATGCTACTGTTTAAAGTGTTTGTCAAACTCTATTATCACACTACATTGCTATAGTGCTATTATTCCACTTTGATGGTTTTTGCTGCCTCCTATGGAATTCTGGGCTTTGTAGTTTAGTGAGGACTAAGTTCTCTTTGGTTGAAAGTTCTAAATACCCCTCCCTAAACTGTAAATCCCAGGATTCCACAGGAGGCAGCCATAGCAGTTAAAGTGGAATAATAGCACTATAACAAGGTAGTGTGATAATCTTCTCTGGCTCTAGTCCAAACAGTACTGGTTTAGCCCTTTGGCATTTAAGACTCTTAGGAATCTAATATAGGTTTATGTTTCCCCAGACTCAAGCTGGACATTTTGGTTGATGGCTACCACCTTCTCCTTCTCTCCTTTATATATATATCCTGCCTTTTCCACAAAACTGTGTCTCAGTACTAATTTCAAGGCTTAATTTGGGTGCAGAGAACAAGGTACTTTATTACAATTACAGATCAGACAAAAGCCAGGTAGTTTTAAGGCAATAAGAAATTAAGAGAAAGAAAAGACAACTTACAAGTACAAAAATTCCTATTATATATACATGGGTGGCAATACAGCAGCCAGTACCCAATCAAGACTAATAGCATTCACTGGAACTGAGACATACCATAAAGCGGTTTGATCAGCTTACTTCTGGTAGAACATGCTAAAGTACAGAACTTGGCAAGCTTCAGAACAGATTCCTTGGAAGAATCTGTGAGGAAAAAATGAGATATAAAAATGATCAGGCTGTCTGGAAACTGCTTCAAAATTGGGTCTATCATTTGGGATTGAATGTCCTTGTAATACAGGCAATATAGCAAAACATGGCCCACTATTTTGACCATGCCTGACTGGCAAGGGCAGATATGCTGTACATAGGGGATTTATAAGTATCTCCATTCTAGTAGAGAGGATGGCAGGATGTTAAAATGGACCAGTATAAGGGTCTATGATATTTAGGAATATCAAGAGTATAAAGGTAGTTAAATGGAACAAAATTCTTGCCATGGTTGCCTGCCACAGGATAACATGGGATTCTGTCTCTGTCATACTGCAGATCCTTTCAATGTTTCCTTTGAAGGGTCAGTTTGGGCCCAAAGAAAGGAATGAGGTGGCCCAGGTTGTCTGGGAGAGGGGATCCTGACAGTCCTCCATTGACACAGGCATGATCTAACAAATAGGAGATTTTCACACGGGCTATATATCCCGTGGCAGGAACAGAACAGGTTTGGGAAAGGTTTTCCCTTTCGGACGATGTTGACCCCGTTCTGTCCTGCATCCATCCTGCTCCCGTGACTGTTCTGGAACAATGTCTTTCAGCTGTCTCTCTCTGGATGTGTCATCAGCGGTTGATGCTCAATATGTCCAAGACGGAGCTTCTTGTCTTTCCATCTAAGTCCTCCCTTCAATTCTCTTTTCTGTTTTTGTTGACAACACTTCTATTCACCCGGTCCAGGAAGCCTGCAGTCTCAGTTTGATTTTTGATTCTTCGCTGTCTTTTACTCCCCATATTCAGACCACAGCTAAAGCCTGCAGATTTTTCCTTTACAACATCGCCAAAATACATCCTTTTCTTTCAGCCTCCACTGCCAAGACTTTGGTCCACGCTTTGGTGGTCTCCCGATTAGATTATTGTAATCTCCTTTTAGCTGGGCTTCCCCTTTCTCATCTTTGCCCTTTAATTTCTGTTCAACATTCAGCCACCCGCATCAATACTTCCGCTCGCTGCTTTGACCATGTTTCCCCTTTGCTGTTTTCTCTTCATTGGCTTCCCTTCACTTTCTGTATCCAATATAAGCTTTTGTTGCTCACTTTCAAAGCCCAGCATGGGCTAGCCCCTCTTTATTTATCTGACTTTCTTTCTCCTTATATTCCCACCCATACCCTTCGTTCTAGTACTCAAGGCCTATTGTCCCAACCTAGGATCTCCACTGCTCCATCCCGGATTCATCCCTTCTCACTTGCTGCCCCTCACTTCTTCCCCCTCAAATACGGGCTATTACTTCTTTGTCCACTTTTAAATCCGAGTTAAAGACCACCTTGTTCAGGGAGGCATTCCCTGGCTTTGTTTGATATACATTTACTTTTCTGTCACTTGGGTTTACTGTGGTTGTTGTTATTAATTGTTGTAATTATCCTTGTTTTAATTGATTTTTATTATTTTGCCTATCGCGTTACTTAGATTGTACGCCTTCGGCAGGTTTCATTCTGTTTTATCCTTGATTGTCTTTATATAGTGCTGTGTACACTGACAGCGCTATAGAAATAAACTATTATTATTATTATTATTATTATTATGTAATCATGGTTTTTCATTGTGAATAGACCTCCTGTTCCGTAACTATCATGCAATCACGGGTGTGCGAACAGGAGCCCTGTTCCTGTTCCGAAATGACAGCCGCAGAGGGGAGGTCCATTCCGGGCACTTCCTGGTATGATCTGGACATCTAGGTAAGTGGCACCCTTTATTTTACCCTCCCTGTTTTGATTGTGTGATTTAAAGTGTGTTTTTGTGCTTGGTGGACTGATTTTATGTTTGGGGGAGTTTTATTTTTTAAATTTACCGCCCAGCCGTTATCATGTGATAATGGCTGGGATTTCAGATGGCCGGTTGTAAAAGCAGCCTTACAATGGCTGCATTTACAGCCGGCCAGCGAGGGGAGGGGGAGCCCATTTCTGCTATGGAATTAAGGTAAGTGTGTGAAAGATGTATGTTATTCCATGGCAGGAACGGGAGAGGAGGTAGCGGGGCAGTAATGGGGCATTTTGGCCTCGTGTGAAAATCTCTATACTTGTAGCTGTAACTTTGAACAACTTAAAAACCTTTAAAGAAGTTATCTATTTATTTGAATTTATTTCCTGATTGCTCCAGGTAATTTACCAAATCCAAACTTCCTTTTAAAACCGCAGCATAAAAACTGTATTATGTTATTTTCAGGTATAGTATGACTTAAGGAACAAAAAGAGGATCGATAGGGTCAAGGAACCAAATCCAAATCTTATGGAACAGCAAAATATAAACAAACAAACAAAAATGGAAAGACTGCTACATTTCCTGTCATAGCAGTAAATACAGTTCCAAATTATAATACCAACCCTAATATGGCTCCCCTCATAATGTTCTTTACATTGCAAAAGAGAGTCCCAGAGCTCAGGAGCATCAACCTGAAGTGATTCCACTTATTTTTATAATTTCTTTCGGATGCATGGTGCTTTCTGTCATGTAGTTGCTCTCTCAACTGATCTAGAGGCTGTTGTAGAACACAGCTGAGAATGTAGCTTCTAATATCAGTAGAGATCAAGGGTTTTACAATTTATATGGTACAACTTTTAAAGGCCTTTGAAATAAATCTTTGACTGCATATTAATTTCACTGGTTGACCCAGATAATTTTAAAAGACTCTAGAGGTTTTATTTCTGGGTTGTAATGTTCTTCTGACCCCACTTTGTTTTTCCCAGCCATGTATTTATGCCTGTGAACAAGAGAAATAAGGTACTCAGTAAATAATGCACAGTACGTCATTGTCATTGTGAAGCATTAATGTAATGGATCATCATGGACTTGTCAGAAAGATTTATTACCCCCCCCCAATACCTTAAGAGGGTAGGAACGTATCAGAAATGGAGTTGACTGAATGTTTATTTTGCTGAGTTAAGGACTTTTAAAGTAAGTTTAAAAATCCCTTTTTAGCTTCAGGAAATAGCTGAAAGGAAGGGACCCCAGACCAAAAAATCAAGATTTAAGTCAACAACATGATGAGGACTCATGAGGCATCATAAATGCCTGGAAAGATATCCTACTTTCTTCAACAGAGTTTACATAAGGTCCCTGAAGTACAGAGTCATATACACAACTCATTCAAAGTTTCAAATGAATATTATAAAAGTTAAATTAAACAAATCTTAACTGGATTTTTCTCTGTATTTGTTTCTTCGAGGTTCAAAAACTGAACTGGAGTGCAAAGTTTGCATGAAATGGGGCACTGATAAGAACCACTGACCAATGCAAATAAATATTTGTACCAGAAATTATAGTACTCCCTCATGCAATCAACATCGCAGAATACTCCCTTGCTATATAAAGACTGTTTATGCAATATGCTTTTGCTTCATATCATCATGGTTTAATACAGTCCATGAGATTTTATCGAAAGGGTTCACACATTCCTCAAGTTGCACATTCCTCCCAGCTCTTATGATCTTGGGACCTGTATATCATATAAACCAAAAACATTAAACAAAAAGAATCTTGCTTAGTGTGATTCACTGCAGTGGTAAGGCTTGTTTCCACATCTTCCGAAATAATTGACATACGGAGAGTTGGGCTACAACATTATTGCATTAAACCAACAAAGGTGTGCTATGGTGAACACTATGGAGCTTAGCTAAAGAAAGGAATACTGATTCAGGACATTTTCAGACGCCCCTTACCACGCAAGCAGCCTCCGGAGCAGTAACGAGGCTACTGCTCAGCAGGGGGTCCTTTTCGGATGCCGCCGTCCCTCTTCCGGGACCATTTGTGGCACGTCGGTGAAGCTTTGGAAGCGGCCGTGCCATATTTCAATCACAGGCAACTTCTGTGATTGAGATATGGCGCGGCTGCTTCCAAAGCTTCACGTATGTGCCACGAATGGTCCTGGAAGAGTGACGGCGGCATCCAAAAAGGACATCCTGCCACGCAGCAGCCTCATTACTGCTCCGGAGGCTGCTTGCGTAGTAAGGGGCATCTGAAAATGTCCTCAGTCTTAAGTCACCAGACTTAGGGGGAGAAACCTTGGTAGAATTCTTTTTTTTTTCCTACTGTAACTCTCAGATTCTTGCAGTCAGCTTAGCCAGTGGCTGGGGGATTCTGGGAATTATGGTCCAAAAAAAGTAACTTTCCTAAGATCTGGTTCTAGTTGGTTGTCTCCACCCAGTGGTCACCTTTTAAATGTTAAGGGGGGCATTTCCCAAGACCTAAGCATTTTACCAATCCAGAACCCTAAGGGGGAATATGTTTTCAAGATCTAATGTGGTAGGTTCCTCTGTGCTCATGAGGACTCACTCCCTTTGTGTTTTAGGAGATTATCAGACGTGGTAAGTACAGCATTATAATGTTGAAAAGAGACCACAAAAAGGCTTCCTTATCACACAATGTCATGTCCCAGCACTCTGGAAGCATTCTGCTGCTGTCAAGAGGGTGTTTTTTTTTTTATTTATTTATGGGCAGAAGCTGCCAGTTTATTTCCCATAGCGTTGTTTTTGCAGCTTTGCTTATGTGCGAAAACATGCCCCATTCTGCTGGTGTGATTCAATGTCAATGGCCGGTCCCTGCCAGAACACTTTCGCATGAGGTCAGGAAAACTAGGTACTGTGTGCTCTTTTTAGGAACCTCCATGCCTTGCTTGCAAGTTTCCAAGTGTGTTTCAGTGCTTGCGTGTTCATTTTGTTTGGTAATTTAGGTGTTTGTGGACTTTTACACGCACTCGCATCTTCTCACAAGAACTGCTGAAATCTCACCCATGGAAAAATGTGGAAGTAAGCAGCACAAGCAGTCATATTGCTGGATTTCAGGGGCATCTTTGTCTTGTTATTACAGCAGCGTGTGAAAAGAAGTGTTATCATGCCAGGATACTTACGCTGTAAAATATAGTGCCAAAATAACATTTTTGACCCTCATCTGATAATTTCCTTAGCTGCACTGCCAGCCCTGTTATGACAAAATTAGCCTATTTACTGTCACTGCAACCCCTAACAGCTAATTACCACCCAGAAGTTCAGTACAGAGTCAGTGAAAACAAATGAACAGCTGAAGCCATCTGGCTGTTGTGTCTCCTCTCAATATCTGACTTGGCCCACAGTGTGCTTAGGGTGCTTTCGACAAAGAGCAAGTGAATAGTCAAGGTTGGCTGAAATAGACGAACCAAGTCCCCAGTCATAGGCCTAGTGTGCCCACTTCCATTTCAGGTTGGATGCAAAGACTGCTTCCTTCTGGTACTGCAGTATGAAAACATGGGAATGGGCTTTCTCAGCTGTGACAGTCCAATGGGAGAATTCCCCCCTCTTTGGAGGATCAATGGACTCAATGGTGGTTTTATTTAGGCATCAAGCAAAAATACAGCCATTTATTAAAGCCTTGGGTTGTTAGGTCTGATTTATCTATTCAAATGATTTTTATTGTTTTAAATTGTTTCAACTTAACCTTATTTGCAAATATTTTATTTGTATGCCATCCTGAGATTTTTTGATGTAGGGTAGGATAGAAATAATTTTAATAATTAATAATAATAATAATATGTTGGGAAAGAAGCAGGGATGAGGGTATAGGGTGAGCAAGAGAGAGAGAGAGACAGAGAGCCATTGATAAAAGTGTGCTGGTGATTTATTAAATACATCATGCTGAAAATCTTAAGCAGGCTCAAAATGTTTGCATCATTAGGGATTTAGAGTTTATCTAAATCTTTTTCTTTTTCTAGTTAGATCTCAAGGAACCTGATTGCAAAGAAATACAGAATTTTAGGAGGCCTCTATATCCTTCCTCTGCAAACGTTTTATGGTCATATCTTGCTCAGACATCTGAGTATTGGTTGAATTCCAGGTGTCTCATCCTTTTGTCCTACTAGGCCATTTCAATAGCCAGTTCTAGAAATGAGTCTGAAAGAGACACACAAAGGGCAGAATTCCTTTCTGGAATAATACTGGTATTTCCCCTATCAATCTGAAGGGGAGGAAAAGTTTTGAATTCTGTAAACTCCATCTTATGCTTAACTTTTGTACATGTGTAATAGACTGCTTGGAAGAAACACATTGCAAAGAATGGGTTTCTTGCAATCAATTTGTATTTCCATAAATAGTCATAACAAGATATGACTTAGGGCTTTTTCAGATGCCCCTTACCGCACAAGAAGCCTCCATAACAGCAACGAAGCTTCTGCGTGGCAGGGGGTCCGTTTTGGACAATGCCGTCCCTCTCTCAGCATCGTCCGTGACTGTTCCGGGTAGGATTGAGGATGGCTGCACCATTTTTTACTCACGGAAGTTGTCCATGAATAAAAAATGGTACGACCGTCCTCAATCCTACCCGGAACAGTCACGGACGATGCCAAGAGAGGGATAGCGTCATCTGAAACAGACCCCATGCCATGCAGCAGCTTCATTACTGTTATGGAGGCTTCTTGCACAGTAAGGGACATCTGAAAAAGTCCTTAATTACACTGGGATTATAAATTTATGAAGGATAACTTCAGGATGTATATTTTAATTGTTGTAAGCCGCCCTGATTGCGTTTCGTAGAGGGGCGGGATATAAATAAATGTTATTATTCTTATTCTTATTCTTATTTACTTTGCTCCTTTTGCAGTATGGTATGTGGCCTCACTGAATAGTGCAGGAAGAATATCACATGATACAAGTGCTAGTTCACACTATACAGTTGTCCCTTCATATTCGCTGGGGTTTGGTTCCAGCCCACCCCACCCCTCCCCGTGGATACCAAAATCCGTGAATACTCAAGTCCCATTATATGCAATGGCATAGCAAAATGGTGTCACTTATATAAGATGGCCAAATCACGGTTTGCTTTTTGGATTATTATTTTTTAAAGAATATTTTCAAGCTGTGAATACTTAAATCCGTGGATGCCAAATCTGTGGATACGGAGGGACAACTGTATTTCTTGCTGTTGCCTTGCATCCCATTGTGGGTGTTGAGGCCAGAACACAAGAGATCGGCAGAAAGTGTTTTGTACCATAAAGCAATGCATCATAACTTCAAAAGTTTTTAAAATAACTATTTTGCTTAGTTGTGAGAAGTGGAATCCCCCCCCCATTTTAACTATAACAGTAATTCTAATATTTGAGGGACACAGCTTCAGAAAGATTATTCTGAAGTGGAATTAACACCAGAGCTTGTACTCATAAGACCCATAACTGATGTGTATCCAGGCTACAACAAAACATGTTCTGTTACAAAGTGAGTTCATTTGGTCCAGGTAATTTCCCCAGTGCCTAAATACCTAGATGCATCAGATCTTGTATGATCTTGGAAGCAAAGCAGGGTCAGCCCTGATTAGTTCTTGGATGGGAGACCACCAATGAACACCAGGTGCTGAAACATATATTTCAGAGGAAGGAAATGACAAAACCATCTCTGAGTAGTCCCTGCTGATGAAAACCCTGTGAAATTCATGGTTGCCATAAACTGACAGTCAACTTGAAGGCACATACACACACAAACAAATTGCATTTAGTTACATGAAAGCTTGCTGTAATGTGCAAACAAAGTCTCTGGAACCATTTGATTTATTACTTTGAGGTTTTTGGAGTCTTGGATCTTTTGAAGGAAGTATAGGACCTGTCAATTTTGTGGGAGAAAAAAAATCTTTAGAGTTCTCCAGAATGCAGAACAAACTCCTTCTTGTCATAAATAAATAGATAAATAAATAAGTAAATAATCTTAATATACTTTTAGTATGATCTCCTGCTTCATTTATTCCATATGTCGGGATTTACAGGATCTAAGGAGGTAAAAGAATCACAGTTCAAGCTGCCCTCTGTGTGTGCCAAGAGCCTGTTCATCTGAAGGCTGGAGGAAGGTAGGAGGAAGGTGGTGTTTCATTTTGTCTTCAGTCCAAATCACTAAGAAATATTTCTGGCAAGTGGTTTTTATAAAACTTAATAAGAATGTGTGCCTTTTAAACTTTTTAAGGGAACTAAAAACTGAACAACCGATTCCTTCTTACACTGAAACTCCTTTTACTTTGCTGAAGAGTCTATAAAGGAGTCCCACTATATGGCAACATGGGGGGGGGATGGCAACATAAATTTAAGCAGTTAAACATTTAACAGCTGAGTGTCAATATTAAACATAACAAATAAACAGTTAAAATGGTGATTCAGTTAGGGGACAGCTGAGTGGTGTTTCAGAGTCTTAAAATTGACATGGGACATAGCCAGATTATGGTCTGAAACCCCGTGAGAAACAAACTCTCGTGAAGCTAAGCAGGTTTGTGCCTGGTTAGTGCCTGAAAGGAGGACTGTCTGAGATCCCCACATAAAATGGTTTTGAATTCTCTAGAAGAAATGCAGCAGGATATAAACCAAGGATTTATTTTAAACAGGTGGTATGAAGGAAACATGCTGTTTATGAGATGTACATTCAATTCATTTTCATCTGGTTTAGCTTCAAAAGACTTGCTTGATTATGGACTTTTTCGGATGGGGTTTTATAATGCTAGCAGCCTCGTCCCCGTTGCGAGGCTGCTGCGCTGCAGGGCGTCCCTTTCAGATGACACTCTCCCTTGCCGATACTGTTGCGTAACCGCGGGGACGCTGCAGTCTTATATTTGGCGGTTTTCTAATCACGATCAACTTTTGTGATTAGAAAACCGCCAAATATAACGCTGCAGCATCCCTGCGGTTACACAACAGTATCGGCTGAGGATCAGCATGGGAGAGCGTCATCCGAAAGGGACACCCTGCAGCGCAGCAGCCTCGCAACGGGGACGAGGCTGGTAGCATTATAAAACCCCATCCAAAAAAGTCCTATGTCCAATAACAGTGAGACAAAAGTTACCAAATATGCCCATCACAGGAAACGGTGACTCTTATTATTCTACCTTCAATTCTCTTTTCAATGGGGGAGTTTCATGCTTCAGTCATTCCAATAGTGCAAGCCATATTTCAAGTCCATAGAGATGGGGCCAGTTGAGTGCTTTGATGAGTATAAATTAATGGAAAGGGAGTATAGAAATGATTAAATTAATAAATAAATATATTTGCCTTCAGCAGTTGCTTAGATTCAGGTATAGGAGATTATTAGACAGAAACGAAAAAAGCATTCCACTCCCCATCACTGACCCACCACAACCACCCTCCCCATCACACTTACCTTCTCTCCCCTCATTCAGGCAGCCCAGGAGTGATTGGAGCTCTAACGAAGCTCCCTTTACTTCCTGGAGTGAAATCACGTGGATTCTCATGAGAAGACATGCACACAGGATATTCAAAAATAAAAAGAGAAATACACAAGAAAAAGTTAAACCAAGCACCTAAACACTCTAAAAACATTACAAGTAACCCGGGGAGAACATAAAAAGGGTGTCACTTACCTGGATGTCCCAAGCTCACCCAGAAGTGTTCTGGCAGGGACCTCCCAAGACGCTGGGATCTTGCCAGCATAACGGGGCACCTTTTCACTCACAGGAACATCCATGACAGGAATGGAATGGGGGATCTATTGACAGCTTCTCGCATCAATAAAATGCAGTGTCAGCAGAACAGCAGTAGAACGGGTACATAACACGTGGGGAATGACATCATTTGAAAAGGGAGCCCTTTTGCAATCTCCTGGAGTTCGTGTAATGCCACTTTTAATGTGTCTGATAATCTCCATAGTCATATGCAGAGTATTAACCACTCTTCCTTATAATCAATGTATACTCTTATGTATAATCAACCAATGTCCAAATGACATTGTTATTGGGGTGGTATACAAATGATGTGAGTAAAAAAGCAAATATATATGCATTAAAGAAAGTTAAAATGATATGTGAGAAATTTGTTTGGTTTGCATTACAGTGTGAACTCAGAAAACCCATACTCTTAAACATGAACAAGAGTGCTGTTTGCCAACGAAATCTGTACATTTCCGTTTCCATAGTTTTCAATGCAGTTTTCAAAAAAGAAAAGAAAAGGCAAGCATATGAAAATTGATGCATTTTTTAAAATGTGCACACACAGATGTGTGCACAAAAACACAAAACATACAAAAATATTTTATTCATTGGGAAATCACCTGTATAAATGTAATTTAAAATGTGTCCAAAATGTGTACATTTTTGTTGAAAAAAGCATGCATGAAAATATTTATGAATTTTCATGTGGATTGTGAAAAGTTTGCATTCAGACTGGAATCAACCATGCACTGGAAAATAAAAAGCTGTGCAAAAATAATCTTGACAGAATTGCCAATCCCTATAAGTAGACCCTATAAAACAGACTCATTAAAAGCTATGGGAGCTTGGTTACTCATGATAAATCCATTTAAATGTATTTGTTTAAGGAAGACTAGGACTGGATTGAACCTAGTTGTGTTGTGGGAGTTCATTGTAGGTCAAACTGAACCAGCAGTGGTTCTCACTCACCTGTTGAAAGCTAGTCTTCTAGGGCAGAAGTAGGGGAAGTATTGCTGAATTGAAACTTCCATCAGTCCTAATCAACACCATGAATAGCGAGGAATGATAGGAGTTGCTATCCAACAATATCTGGAGCTCCACAAGTTGCACATTCCAACTCCAGCCAGGACATACATTAAGGCTAGTCATGCATAGGAAGTTGACGAGTTGAAGCAGAAGTTACAACTTGCCAGAACCAAGAAGTCAACTTTAGACCAGTTAAAGTCCCACTGAAGCATGAAGACTGATGGAACCCTTTGTGTTAAGGCAAAGTCCCAATCAGTTTAAGTTATTTGAACTGTAATGAGCATTTTGAAGCAGACATATTTGTATCCCAAACCAAGTATTCATTAATTAAGGCAGAAAATTTTATGTGCTAATTTTTCACAATAAAATGGCCCGAAATAACTAATTTCACATTGATATAATCTTTGTAAGTAATGGCCACAACCAGATTGCATAAAGAACAGGGGCAGTCCTACCTCTTTCAGTTCTGTAGTTTCATTCTCAGTCAGTCATGAAAATATCAACAGGTTCCATGTTTTCTCTAATGTTCTTATGCTGACACTTTCTGATTTAGCTACCGGTAAGTGTCCTACATATTCAACCAACACCAACTAGTTTTAAAGCCCAGTTGAGTGGACTGCACTACTGTAAAGTTCTTCAAAAGGTATATAACAATTATAACCTGACAACATTTCACAGTAGCTGGAATCCAAAAAATGATTTTAGGTGTGCCCAAGGGCATTTTAGCTTTGTTCTCATAGCAGCCATGTCTCATCAGAAAATGCTTTTGAAAATCACAAAAAGAAAGAATGAATAATAGAAATATAAATGATACCAAAAAGGTGATTGGGGAAGCAAACAGATACACCGATGGATATGGTTCCTAAACTGTTTTGAGAAAACTATTAACAGAGAAATTTAAATGTTTCTTAATAAAAACTGCTTGGCTGGGACACATTTTTTTGCTACAGCATTCCTTCCTTCTGAAGGGGTATAATTGTGTGGCAAAGGGGTTTGTTGTAGAGCAACAAAGGGTATTCCTTTTGAAACATGAACACTATTGGCTATACAGAAGTAGGGTGGCCACTTGTGCAATGCCAAAAAAAGAACAAAAGATCTACATCCAATTTGAAAATGTTAATTTGTATGTACAGTATAGGTCAAGGGTAGGAAAGATTTTAACTGTTGTGGGAAGATTGTGGCCAGTCTGCATCACAGGTATTAACTTTTTTATGGGCAGCTTCAAGACCTCTGACCACAGGATTGGCCAGTAGGATGTATGGCCACCCTCTGTAGAAGAAGTTGTCCCATTCTTTGAATTTTGACCAAGAATTATACTAATTAGTATAAAATAATTAGTGCCATTAAACTTCAAGCTTATGTCTGAAAACTGAAGTTAAGCTTAAAAGAGAGATGCAAAAAATATTTGAAAATACTAAGTTGAAAAACATGTATCTTGAGGGTTAGGAAATCCTGACAAAGAAAATCCTAGACTGACATAAATCTTCATAGTTTGGGATTTATTCTGCAGAAAATTTACACATTTTTCTTTTGTACAGGAAACAGCATTTTCAAGGCAAAAAAACAATATTTCTTAGCAGAAATACTTTTCTGTGCAGAAAATACAGTTTCCTATGTGGAAAATGCATACTTTTTCAAACTTTCTCTAAGTAGGCTAAAATTACTACTGTCTATACCTGTCTATAAGTTGACCTCACGGATAGGCCAAAGGCAGGTTTTGGAGCCAAAATTATGGATTTTGCTATGACCCATGGGTAAGTTGAGAGTAAAATGTAGTGGCATGTAACAAACAAATCTTTTCCTCTCCTTTTAAAAATGCATAGAGGGAACATACTTAGGAACAGCTGAAGAGGAGAGGATCTGTTTATTGGAGGGGTTACAATGGGAGGGGGTAAATTGCATTTCTGATCTTAAAATGTCTACATCTATCCAAATACATATAGGGAAATGAATATAAATGAGGAAAAAGAATGAGAATGTGGCCTGGAAAAAAAAAAAAGGAGGAGGGGAGAGCAAGGAAAGCAACCTGCCTCTATTAGGGACCCAGTGCAAAGGCAGAAGCAAAAAGCCCCTCTTGGGACTTATCCTCCTGCCAGCATATTCTGTTTGTGGATCTGGACTGTTGCTCCCCCGTTGCCTGAACGGAATGGGATGGAGTCCAGATTGGCATGCTGGCTGGTCTCTGCAGCCACTGTCGCTGCCCTCCACATCACTCTCTCCATAGCCAGAAAGCCAGCCAGCAGCACGTGAGTAAGGCCCCCTGCATATGACCAGCCTTGGCCACGTGCTGCATGACTCCTTCCTGGCTATGGATGAACAAGGCAGATGGCAGCTGCAGCGATGGGCCAGTGTGGCAATCTGGGCTCATGTGGTCATGTGGTGCCTGATCCATTTTATTTTGGCTGGAGCCGATTTTACCAGGCATTTTTTGTAAAATGATTTAATGGGTCTTAACCCATCTTCTGCCCATGTTGGCCCCACCTTTGTCCGGGGGGGTGGTCATGAGGACTGCCAGGGGCAAAATGGAGCAAAACTCCTGCATTGTCTGGACCACAGGGCTTCAAGATGGGGGCAATATGGGATAAATTGCACATGTAGACAAGCCCTTTGAGTGGCAGACCCTGTTAACCTTCCCTTGTCCAAACCAAGGAAGGAAAGGCAGCCCTCCCTCCTTCCCCACCTTCTTTTTCAGCCTGAGCAGTGTTCCACAGCAATGTAGCAGAGCCTGAAGAATGAAGCATGCCTGCTATTTTGGGCACTTGAGGTGGAGGAAAGAGGCAGCAGCCATTTTTATTAAGAGCTTATTGTATAAGCCTCACCTTGCAGTGGCTTGCAGACAGACTGCAATACATCACGAGGCTTATACAGTAATCCCCTATTAAATCCACCTCAAGTGCCCAAAATAGCAGGGAGCGCAGAGCTCATCCAGACAGCATTGTCATAATCTGTTTCCAACACTGACCTGTGAATAAGTTGACCCAAATTTTTTGTGTCAATTTTTGGTTATTTTTTTAAAAAAACTTATACACAAGTATATATGGTAGTTGCTTCCTTCAAAAATGAAATTATTGTAGAATTACATCCCTAGTTTAAAAGGGTGTTAGGTTATGGTCAAAATAAAAAATATTAGAACACAAACACTGCCTCATAGAATCATAGAATTGTAGAGTTGGAAGAGACCACGAGGGCCATCCAGTCCAACCCCCTACAATGCAGGAATCACGATCAAAGCATCCCTGACAGATGGCCATCCAGCCTCTGTTTAAAGGCCTCCAAGGAAGGAGACCCCACCATGCTCCGAGGGAGTGTATTCCACTGCTGAACAACTCTTACTGTCAGAAACTTCCTCCTAATGTTGAGGTGGACTCTCTGTTCCTGGAGCTTGCATCCATTGTTCCATGTTCTAGTCTCTGGAGCAGCAGAAAACAAGCTTGCTCCATCCTCAATGTGACACCCCTTCAAATACTTAAACAGGCCATCATATCACCCCTTAACCATCTTTTTTCCAGGCTAAACATACCCAGTTCCCTAAGTCTCTCCTCATAAGGCATGGTTTCCAGACCTTTCACCATTTTAGTCGGCCTCCTCTGGACACGCTCCAATATGTCAATATCCTTTTTGAATTGTGGTACCCAGAACTGGACACAGTATTCTAGGTGAGGCCTAACCAAGGCAGAATATATATATGTGCATTTTCAAAACTAGGATGTAGAGTTTCTTACTTAGGAAGGCCTTTTCTAGTTAAGTAAATTATCTAAAATCAAAACCGGCAAAGTTCTTAGAGGCATGTTCTCCATATCCCCTCTCCTTGCATGTCTCTCTCACACTGCAACATATATCCAAGTTTCAAAACAAAAGTAATAACACAATTGTCTCGCACCACACATACTCCCAGTGGAAATTAAAATGCATGCTTTTCCTCATCATTCTTTATTTAACAACTGGGAGTATTTTAATATTTGAAACTCTGTAAGAAAATAGTCAGGAAACACAGAGAGCCTTCTGAGATTTCAAATTCTACTTTCATTGTTTTCCTTTCATTTTAGGTGTGTGTTTGTTTTCAAGCCAAGTGGCTGTATCCTGTGATGGAATGATAGCTAATGGGATTTTCTGTGATGATTTCTCAGTCAATTATAACAACAGAAAAACCATGCAGATGGATATGAAATCATCCCCAGTGAAATTATACCCCTCTTTGTAATCACAGCAAAGAAACTCAACCAACCAGGCATTCTGCAAGCTTCTTCCTTAAGGACGTTGGATGAGGAACATACACATGCAATGGGCATAGTATATATAGACACCACCCAAATTAGCAGTGAGGCTTGAGAAGGTGGTGACATTAATTGATAGCACCACTCATCTTCTCAGGAGGAAACAGGAAGGCCTGGATATGGGCTGTCTCCCCTCTATAGTTTCTTCCCATTGAGCAATGGATTGGCTTATATTTTAATGGAACATATTTAAGGTATATTTCTCTGTGTATTGGGGATGTTTCTGACCAAGGGATGGGAAAAAATCACTGGCTTCAAAAGTCTCCACAAAAGTAGCATTTTCATACCCCCCAAGATTTGTAGAGGGAATATGTGCAATTCACTTTGAGCATTCACACATTTAGGAGACATACAGTGTTTCTAAGTAATAAACTGTGTGCAGAACAATTTGGTATTTTTAAATGCAAATGGATAAAATGCCTATAATTGAAAAAAATGCATACAATGCTTAAATTAATGGGGAAAAGTTGCTTAAATTAAGTAAACTGCAAATAAATGTGCAAATGATGGGGGGGCGTGTATAAAAATTCACATGTCACTGTGGAAAGAAAACACAAAGTCTTGCACCATAAAATGGAAATGGATATAGAATCATAGAATCATAGAATTGTAGAGTTGGAAGAGATCACAAGGGCCATCCAGTCCAACTCCCTGCCATGCAGGAAATCATGATCAAAGCATCCCTGACAGATGGCCATCCAGCCTCTGTTTAAAGACTTCCAAGGAAGGAGACCCCACCACGCTCCGAGGGAGTGTGTTCCACTGCCGAACAGCTCTAACTGTCAAAAAGTTCCTCCTAATATTGAGGTGGAATCTCTGTTCCTGGAGCTTGCATCCATTGCTCCGTGTTCCAGTCTCTGGAGCAGCAGAAAACAAGCCTGCTCCATCTTCAACGTGACACCCCTTCAAATACTTAAACAGGGCTATCATATTGCCTCTTAACCGTCTTTTTTCCAGCCTAAACATACCCAGCTCCCTAAGTCTCTCCGCTTAAGGCATTGTTTCCAGACCTTTCACCATTTTAGTCACCCTTCTCTGGACACGCTCCAGAGTCAATATCCTTTTTGTCAATATCCTTTTTGAATTGTGGTGCCCAGAACTGGACACAGTATTCCAGGTGAGGTCTGACCAAGGCAGAATAGAACGGCACTATTACTTCCCTTATTGATGCAGCCCAAAATCGCATTGGCCTTTTTAGCTGCTGCATCACACTGTTGACTCATGTTCAACTTGTGGTCTACTAGGACTCCTAGATCCCTTTCGCACATAGTCTCATTCAGCCATGTCTCCCCCATCCTATATCTATGCATTTCATTCCTTCGCCCTAAGTGCAGTACCTTACATTTCTCCGTATCGAATTTCATTTTGTTAGCTTTGGCCCAGCTCTCCAGTCTATCCAGGTCATTCTGAATTTTGATCCTGTCCTCTAGGGTATTAGCTACTCCTCCTAGTTTGCTGTCATCTGCAAATTTGATAAGTATGCCCCTAATTCCCTCATCCAAGTCATTGATAAAGATGTTGAATTGCACTGGGCCCAGGACAGAACCCTGTGGCACCCCACTGGTCACATCTTTCCAAGACGAAGAGGAGCCACTGCTGAGCACCCTTTGGGTTTGGCCGGTCAACCAATTACAAATCCATTTACCAGTCAACTTGTCTAGCCCACATTTTACAAGCTTGTTTACAAGAATGTCATGGGGAACCTTATCAAAGGCCTTACTGAAATCAAGGTATGCGATATCCACAATGTTCCCTTCATCTACCAAGAATTTGTGTACTAAAAATGTCAAAAGAAGTATAATAAGTATTCAAGAAAAAAAATATTCAAAGATTTATAAAGACGTGTGCTCAGCTTCTTACTAAAACTCACTGGCCCTTCTCAGGAGTTCATGTACTTCATGTTCTTACCTGAATGTCTTCATCCTACAAAAATCTGCCTCTTTGATAGGATAATGCTAACATATACATACTGTTTAAAGCACTTTTATTTATTTAGTTATTTACTTAGTTTAAAATGTTAAAATATTACACCCTCTACCAAAAGATCTCAAGGTGGCATACATTAAATCAGTTTGACTGATTTAAAATAATAAAGGGTAATTTGCACAGACAAAAAAATTAAATAATTCAAGAAGTTAAAACAAGGGAGTTTAATACTAGTGAAAACAGTTTAAATCAATTTAAAACCAAGAGGATGTGTGGATTTATACTAAACCAGTTAAGCCCTTTAGTAAAGAGCCATGTTTTTATTTGATGCTGATATGACACCAGTGTTGGCTCCAGTGAGGCCACAAGGAAAGGGTGTTCCATAGTTGGGGTGTACAGCAGAGAAGTCCCTCTCTCATATCCCCCCCCCCCACACAGTGGATTGCTCCCTCTGGCTGGACAGAAGAAGATCCTCCAGCAGACCTCAATTTCCAGACAGGGAGAAGTGGATGTTCAATTAGTGGTAATGTCCCAAGCCATTTAGGGTTTTGAATGTCATCACCAACACCTTGAATTAAGACAAGAGGCATGTTGGCAGCCAGTGCAACTGCTTTAAAACTGGTGTTATACACTTGCTATGTGGTGTTCTAGTCAACAATCCAGCAGTGGGTTGAGGGGCCAATATTCTGCCTTCTGGAACACTCTGGGGGCTATACGGTCTGCCAAAAATGCTGAAAAAAACATGAACCTAAAAACAGAGTTTCATGTCTGTTTTGAAAGGGCATTATATGATGCTAAATAGTACTGGGGTGGGGAGGCAGGCTGCAACCTATTGAAGTGGTGAATTGCCTCTCCTGGAAACTTCCGAGAGAAGAAATTCATGCTTTTGAGGGCCCAGAAAAAGTGCAATTCAGTTTGAGTCTGAAAAAGCTGAGGGTCACAAACAGCATTTAGAGGTCCCAACCTACATAGTTTTTCAGGGGAGTAGAACCCCATCCAGGACAGGCAGCCTGCCCAATTTCTGAAACTAAGAGCTACCAATCCACAAAGCCTCTGTCTTATCAGGATTAAGCCTCAGTTTAGTGGCTCTCATCCAGCCCATTACAGCATTCAGGCATTGCTCCAGCACCTTGTACAGCTCCAGCCAATCCTGATGACAAGGAGAGGAAGAGCTGAGCATTGTGACCAGTGATACAGTCAACCCTCAGACTCTCAGCAACTTGCCCCAGAGGCTTCAATGGATATTGAATAATATGAGCAATAAAATGAAACCCTGTGGCACTCCACAGCTTAATTGCCATGGGGCTGAACAGGAACCATTCTCTGAAATCATCCCCACAGATAAGAGTGGAAGCACTGTAACACAGTGCCCCTTTACTGCCCACTTGATGGAGCTGGTCCAGTAAGATACCATGATCAACAGTATCAAAAGCTGCTGAGAAATACAGGAATATCAATAGATAACATCCCCCTGCCCTGGTCTTTCACCCACAGTTGGTCATCAGCCAGAATGACTCAAGCTGTTTCCATGCTATGCCCTGGCCTGAAACTAGATCAAAATGGATCCAGATAATCTGTTTCCTCCAAAAACATCTGGAGCTCCCAACCATCAAAACTCAAAAGCACCCTGTCAACCCCCACCCCCAGGATATTGATGATAGGGCAGACATTTTCACATATGTCTGGATCCAAGGACACTCTTCAGGAAAGGGCACACTGAAGCCTCCTTCAAAGAAGCAGGTTTGATCACAACCAAGATGGGTAAGGATCAAGTGTATTGGGATCACTTTCAGTTGCTGGATCTTGATGATGTGGACAAGATGCTTGAATTGGTCCATCTCATCACGTTTAAACTTTCCTCCTGTCTGTCTTTGCTGTTAAGATTGAGCCAAAGAGGACAGACAGGGGAAGGTAAATACCTCATTCGGTCAGAGCCGAGTGCCTGCTCTTTGGAAAAGTCTGTAACTCATTTTTGGTGAGGCACACAAGGACTGAGTTCATGATAAAAACATAGGCAAGTACATAGGAGCCATGGAGAAGAAGATTTGACTATGTTTCTAAACCATTTGAATAGCATCCACCTGAACATCTAATTCACGATGGAAAAAGAAAAGGAAGGAACATTGCAATTCTTGGATGTCCTGGTCATCTGAAAACCAAACCAACGATTAGGACAGAAGGTATACAGAAAACCTACACACACGGACAGATACCTACACAAGAACTCCAATAATCACCCAGGACAAAAAAGAAGCACAATAAAAACATTGGTAGACCATGCAAAAAGGTTCTGCTAACCCCACTACCTGGAGGACGAACTGAAATATCTATCGCAAGATATTTCAGACCCAGGAAAAACCAGAGGAGTGAAGAAAAACAGCCACCCAAAGGGAAGGTATTTTTATGATACATCAAAGCAGTCACAGACAGAATAGGGAAACACAACCTCCAAATGATCTACAGACCAACCAACCAACCAAGAAAATCCAAGAAATGCTGCAGTCAGTGAAGGACAAAAGAGATCTTCTCACAGCTCCAGGAGTTTACAGCATACCATGCAGCTGTGGACAAATTTACATAGGGACCACAAAATGCAGTGTGCAAACACGAATCAAGGAGCATGAGAGACACTGCAGACTGGGCCAGCCAGAAAAATCAGCAGTAGCAGAACACGTTATAAACCAACCTGGGCACAAAATGCTAATTGAAAATACCAAAATTCTGGACCAGGCTAGCAACCATCAGGTCAGAATCCATAGGAAAGCTATTGAAATCCACAAACACCTGGACAACTTCAACAGGAAAGAGTAAACCCTAAAAGTGAACTAAGTTTAGCTACCAGTCCTGAAAAACACCAAAATAAAACTCAACACATGCAAATGAACTTCATCCAGGGATAGGGGGCTTCCTAGCAGACAATGGACCATGAGCTAAATAGACACTAATCCCCCTCACATATCCTCCCACCCTAAGAACTGAACATCCAACAACTGAATACACAAATTTACATACTAATCCTCTTCAACAGGGACTCTCAATATATAAAATCCACACATCTACTCACCACAATTCTCTGAAGATGCCAGCCACAGATGCAGACAAACCATCAGGAATAAACTCTTCTAGAACACAAACTTACAGCCCGGAAGAAACCCACAAAAAAACCCCCTATAGGTAAGTACACTTTATAGCATGGACATTATTTAAGAGTTATAGCATTATTTTGTATGTTTTTTGTATTCAAAGAAAACATTATGCAGAAGAAACAGTGAAATTCTGCTGGGTTCAACTCTTGTTGTTCAGAATCTTATTGCTGCAGGAACCAAAGACGTCTTTTAATTTAAAGGACAGAGTATTTTTTTAAAGAAAAACACCCTTCTTGTCCGTGAAAAGCATTCTGATGAAATTTTAGAATGAAACTGAAGTCCTTATAATTTCAAGATGTTTGTGCAAAGAAAGAGAGACAACTTGTTAAACCATCATTACTTTTGCTGTACATTAAAATGTGCACTGTATTTGCTAAAATGCCAGTTTTCAGGGGAAAGAAACAGCTGTTGATTTGATTCCTGCATTTTTGAGACATAAGTCATCGAGAATTCAGGCCATAACATTCAGTGTGAATCATCTCCTGTCTGCATAGAAGATGACACACTTAACCTGCTTAGTGAAAGCTTTTATCACCACGGAAATGTATTTCTAAATATTATCATGCTGAGCACCTTTACATTTACAATCTCCTTGGAAAACACCAGAGTCGGGTGGGGGAGGCCCATAGAAAGATATAAGAGAAGTACATTTCTTACCTTGTTACCGTAATGGAGGTAAAGTCAGGTGAACTCTTGTAGATGTAAGATCTAACCTATTAAGAATATGCTCCATAATGGCAATTTATGGCCTCTTTTTTCACCCCAGGACAGGTCATGACTGAGAGGCAGACTCCTTGGGGCTTTGTCTTCTTCTTCTTCTTGTTGTTGTTGCACAAAGTCCCATGCATCTTTGTGCAGTGGAGGAGGCCAAAATAAAATGCACTGGACATATTTAATAGATAACAGGATTCTACTTGAGCTTTTGCAGAACTAGATCTTGTTTGAGCTGCAGAAGCTACAGCAGATCAGTAGGATGAGGCTGTAGATCAACTGAAATCCAGATCAATTGTAAATCATAGCTGCTCCATCCCATACCAGGGGCTTTTTGAACCAGTACAGTATCCCCACTGTACTTTATCTGAAATAATATTAATAATATATATAAGCTGTTGTAATTTCTTGAATTGATCAAATTGGTTGCCCTTGGAGAAAAGTCATATGACTAGAAATGTTCTGAACAAATAAATCACTCTCAGTGTACATTTGAGATATCCTATCCCTTTGGCTTTGTATTGATTCCTTCCTTCCTCAGGATATTGCAAAAGCCAGACTCAGGGAATCTGCATTTTATAGGATTCTCCATTTCCATTTTTGATAGACCTTTATATTTCTTAATCCCTATATACTCCCCAACAATGATTATAATAGCTACATGATTAAATATGTTTTGTGTGTGACCACAACTTGTGAAATACTTTTTTTATTCTTCTCTGATCACTATCATTACGCAGTTTCCCCCTTTCATAAAAAGGTGATGTCATAATTTATTGTTACGCTGATTACTAAAACATCATTAGCCAAGTAATGTTTTAATTGATGATGTTAAGCTTGTTAATCAGAAAGTGTCAAGTATCACTTTCATGACATAAACCAGCCGTTATGATCATATAGTATCAATTATTCTTCAGCAAATTGCATTAGGTAAGATAGTTCTCAACTAATGTAGTTGAGGATAGGTTTCTTTCCTTCCAAGACCATTTGCTATTATTAATTATTAACGATAACATCCACTTTGGATGAAGTTTGGATTTTTAAAACAACTTTTCCCTTTGGAAATCTTACACCTGCTTTACCAGTCTTTCCTGATGTGATCCCATCAACAGAAATGTCTGAGGAGAGCAGTGCACTGATCTATGCTTCTTTACTTTACAACCTCTATGGAATCCAGACTTATGGACTGGATATTTTAAGAAACAATAAACACATTTTAAAGAGCAAATTGAATTTAGAATACTAGGCTTTGCCTGACAGCCTATAAATCCCTTTGCATACTTTTACAGTTTCTTTTATTTGAATGTCCTAAAGGTTTCAGAATGTTATTTAACCTTACTGAGACACAGCGGTGGAGAGGAACTTTAGTATCCAAGACAGTACAGAGCCAGATCACAAGAAGAGATTTTATTAACAATGCAGAAATGCCAGAAAAGGGAGCATGATGATGATGATGATGATGATGATGGATCATTCCAAAAGCAAAGCAGAAATGCTAGTCTTGACACCATTTCATTATATATAAGCACATAATAAAAGGCTATACCATAGAATTTCTGAAAAAATTCTGCTTGAATGGAATCATATTTAAAACAATTCACATGGTAATCACATTTTTGAAGCTGTGCTGTAATCTGTAAGACAACCTTCTTCAGCCTGGGCTGCAAAGTGCTGGGCTACAATTCTGATTAGTCCCAGGCTACATGACCAACTAAGATGTACAGTGGTGTAAGGATAAATTCAATGTACAGGTGTTCCTTATGATCATCATAGGCATCTGCTCCAGGAGCATTAAAATACCACCCAACAACCTAAAAATCTTACCTTACTTTTCAAGACAGGCCATCCCCATATACTTTGTGTTAACACAGATCACAGATGTATATTGTGATGGGGAAAATGCTCAAGCTACTTAGAAGAAACAGAGAAGGCTGAGTAGGGTGGCAGATGATGTCATTTGTTCCTGCTAATCAAAACATCTTATAGATCACTAAAACATGCAGATCACTAAAACCAAGATTTCTTTCCTTCTGCCTCTGACCATTTTGGCTGTTTCATTGTAAAGTGAGAATTGAGGCTTGGTTCAGGCACTGAGCCCACTGGATGTCCAGACAGGGAGGAGGAAGGTCCAGCATATGCTTGCCATCTCAAAAGCTGGTCCTGATCTGACATCACTGTTCCCTGCTAGTTGATTATCAGGACTGCATCTTCTGTAACAACTGCATGGACCTTGTTCACAGTTCCATCTGTGCACTCTACTGCATTTGAGGTATAGGGATGTAATTTCCCATTTGATTTTTTAAAAATGCTGTTTTTTATGATGGCAGAAAAAGAACTACTGGTTTCATCGTTATCCAAGAGAAGGTGGACGTTTTTTTCTTTCCACACACCATCAGCAAATTGATCATCATTTGCAATCTTTCATAGGGATCCTGATATTAATAAGAGCTTGGAATATTTTCTTAACTCTTAGAATTATTATACATTGAAGAAAATAGTTGCCTCTGTGTGGAGTTATAGTTGTACTGTTGCTTTAGATAAAGAAGTCTCAACATTCTCGATTGTAGATTACCGTATTATGATTGTCATCAGACTCATACATACATATTCAGGAAAAGTGTTGGAAGCTGCACATTTATATTCATTTTGGTTTGACTTGACTCGAATCATAAAAGGAATGTGAAGACTCAGAGAGCCTGTTGCTGAAATGGAGTTGATTTTTTTCACTCTCTGGAACTTGGGTTCATGACAGCTTTTTGTTGAGTAGGACATTAGCCTTTTGTAATTTATTGCTTTTAGATTAAATCTGGGGAAACTCAATATTGCAGTTGAATGATTAGAGCAATACCCCTTGGAGTAATAAATTTTCTTTGGTGCTGTGCATCTCCCGATCTTGTTTCCCTTCTAATTACATTTACATAAATGATATTCTGTAAAATTAAATTAACATTCCAACTGTTACACAGGCAACAAGAGACAAAAATAACTTCTAAACCTTCAACTCTTAAGGAAATGTTGAGGTCTTTTCATGAGCTGAATCTCAGCTACCTCTGGAGTGACAATTACACAACTGCACATTGTGCTTAGTAAACAACCAGTCCAAGTCCTTTTCTTCTGATACTTGGGCCCCTGTTGTTTAATAAGGCTTCCAGAAACTCTAGAGGACTGACACTGACAGTTTCATTACTCTCTGTTTGGGTTATGCTAAATGTGCCTTTGGTTTTGGCCTGTGTCTCTTGTCGTTTGACTCTTTCAAAGTGTACTTTCATAGTGCTTCACAGGGTTCTGCTCACTTGGGCTGCCTTCTATGTAATGCAGAGGAAAGACTTGAGATTCCTCCCTTAGAAAGGTCCTCCAACACTTGATTCTCATTCTGTGTCTGGTTTTAGGAGGTCACATGGTACATAAAATAGCATAAAATAAGGGCTACATTATAGGGAGAACCTTAACTTCAAAGTCCAAAATTATTTTCCAGTCCCCTGGCATGACAACAATACTGGAGCCAGGAGGCAGTAATAGTCCACTGGCACCCTCCCCCACAGGTAGGTGGTGTCACTCAGTCACATGAGGGTTGATGCTGACCAGACTACTTCTGACCAGACTGACCCTTCTGATGCTGCCACCCAGATTTTAGAACAGCCTCCAAATAGAAGTTTATCTGGTCCTTGTTTGCCTAGATTTAAGCATATGCTAAAAACAGTTTTATTCCAGTCAGGTCCCTTTATATGTACCTTTGAGGAGGGGGGAATTGTGGCTATTTGTTGCTGATGTTGGTTTTAGGATTGCATTTTCATTTATTATAATACTGCATTATGTATTTAATGTGCCCATTTTGAAATAAATATGTTTTCATTCCAGTCACAATAGGCAGCTAAAAGGATGGAGCCCAAGATTCCAGAAGCACACTGCTAAAATATAGGAGGAAAAAGGGAAAGGGAAAGGAAGAGAAGGCATACAAACATGGGCTTTTATGAACCAATTTGTTCCCCCATAAGGGCATAGAGAACTGAGGCAGCCAAATTTATCATCTGGTACATCTTATAATTGGGTATTTATTTTTTATATTTATTTATTTATTTATACCCCGCTCTTCAGCCACAAGGCTATCAGAGTGGTTTACAAATTGTTTTAAGCAATAGCAGTTTACACATCTACACTGCAATAAGCAGCTTCCAATGTGTGTTAGCTAATTGCCCCCACAAGCCGGGTCCTCATTTTACTGACCTACGAAAGGATGGAAGGCTGAGTGAACCTTGGAGCCCACTGGAATTGAACTTGCAATGTGGTGACTTGCAGTACTGGCATTTAACCACTGCACCACCAGGGCTCCCTGGTGTTATATGTGTTGTATGAGGAATATATTTTTCTAAATTTGGCTGCCTCAGTTCTCTATGCCCTTATGGGGGAACAAATTGGTTCATAAAAGCCCATGTTTGTATGCCTTCTCTTCCTTTCCCTTTCCCTTTTTCCTCCTATATTTTAGCAGTGTGCTTCTGGAATCTTGGGCTCCATCCTTTTAGCTGCCTATTGTGACTGGAATGAAAACATATTTATTTCAAAATGGGCACATTAAATACATAATGCAGTATTATAATAAATGAAAATGCAATCCTAAAACCAACATCAGCAACAAATAGCCACAATTCCCCCCTCCTCAAAGGTACATATAAAGGGACCTGACTGGAATAAAACTGTTTTTAGCATATGCTTAAATCTAGGCAAACAAGGACCAGATAAACTTCTATTTGGAGGCTGTTCTAAAATCTGGGTGGCAGTATCAGAAAGGTCCTATTGTCTCTTTTCCCAACCGGAAGAAAAACAAATAAAGTTCCTGGGCATGTTAATAGTCCACAAAATGCATAATTTGACCATTTTGTGCATCTTCCATTTTTATTTTTCCAACTTGCCAGCACTTACTATAACTGGACCCCATTTTGTATTGTTAACAGTTTTGTTTCACCATTAAAAAATTCTGTGGCATCTTCTGTTTGAAATCCACAGTCCCATTGGACCTACAGCAAGCTGCCTCTATTGAATGTCTGGTCTTCCTTCCCTTCAAAGGAATGGTATTGAGGACATTATTAGACGGGGACCAAAAAACCCCCAAAAAACATCTCCATCTCACTATGTCCCCTCTCGCCCCACTCCCGACCATGTAACTGAAAAGAAAAATTATCAGACATCTACCTTGCTGTGCTATTAAAGTGCTCCCCTCCCCTCCAGCAGTCCAAGAGTGAATGGAGCTTGAGCAGAGCCCCATCCATTTCCAGGAAAGCAAATTCTGGCTGTTCTCATGAGAGAACAATCATGTGGGAAATTTAAAAATAAAAAGCAAACCAAACATCAAAAACAAAAACCAAGCCCCAAAACACATTTAACACCCCCCCCCAGTAACCCAGGTAGGGGAGAAAAGTGTGTCACTTACCTGGATGTCCCGATCTCAACTGGAAGTGTTCGGCAGGGACTTCCCACCATGGCTGGCATCACACCAGCATAATGGGGCACCTTTTCACATACCTGCTGTTCTGTGAAAGAAATGGAATGATGAGTCAATTCATGGCTTAAACTGTCAATAAAAAGGAGCAGGGGAGCAGAAGAGACATGGGGGCATAATGCCACAGGGATGACGATGTCTGATATTCAAAGTCCTTTAGCAACATCCTGACATCCCTGTGGTGGCATATTTGGCATGTCTGATAATCTCCTAAGTTTGAGGGGACCTCAAAAATACTAGAAACTGTGGGGTGGGGGGAAAGAATCACGAGACCCTACAGGGATTCTTTGAATCACAGCTATAAGCCTTTCTCCTATTTTTTATTTATTTTTTTGGTTGAAAAAAGTTTCATTTTTCTTGATTTTCAATGCAGTTAGTACAGGAAGCTTCTGCCTTTCTATGGCTCATTATCTGATGACTCACTCTTTCATTGCTTGCAAATTAAGCACACGTCCCATTCATTTGACAAGGGGCTTGTCCAAATGGTGAAAAAATTCCTCAAGGAATGTGAGGAGAATCTTACCTGGCCTAATGGCATCCCATATGATTTCGCTCTATTGTGAAGGAGGGAGACAAAAAAAAAAAAAAAAAAAAAGGCCACAAAACTCCCCAGAACAGCCTTTGCCGCTTTTTTCGTCTTTTTTAAAAACAACAACAACAACAACAAGGTGGTGTGCATTCCTGCTTGTTAGAACACATGAATTGATCTGATTCATTTGCCCAAATCAGAGGAAACATGCCCCTTATTGGCCAGATAAGTACAGGAGGTGGGGCTTACTAGCAAGGCAAGTGCCCACAGCCACCATTCCCCCCGATTGATCAGGGATGGGGAAAGGGGGATGGTGATTGTCATTCCCACAACCCCAGCCCTCCCGCTGCCGGGGGTGGAGAAGGGAGGAAGTCTCTATCCTCCTCTTCCTCCTTCCTCAGTTCCCTCCCCCCTGTCCTGCCACCAATGCCCGCCAGCCTGCCCGGTTTCTCAACCACCCACCTGTCTGTCCATATGTGGGGCTGAGGAAGGTGGAAGAGGCCTTTCCCCCTCTTGGTTTCTCCACTGCCTGCCTGCCTGCCCGTCTACCCGTAGGGCTGAGAAAGGGGAAGTGGGCAAAAGAGGTCTCTTTCCCCTCTTGGTTTCTCCACTGCCCATCCATCTGTCCATGTGGCTGAGGAAGGCGGAAGAGGATTAAAGAGCCCTCTCCCCCCTTGGTTTCTCTACCACCAGGCCACCTTTCCGTGGGGCTGAGGAAGAGAGAAGAGGGTGAAAGAGGCCTCTTCCCCCTCTCGGTTTCTCCACCGCCCACCTGTCCGTCTGTCCATGGTGCTGAGGAAGGGGGAAGAGGATGAAAGAGCCCTCTTAGCCCTCTTTTCCCTTCCCCAGCTGTCATCTGGAACATGAACCTTATGGGGGCTGCTGGGGATAAATCACCATTAAGACAAATCACAGCTGCTGTGACTTGCTTTTTCTGAGGGGCAATACATTTTGGAATCCACTCTTCCAACAGTTCTTGCATGCAGAGGCCGAGAGGGGAAAAAAATCACCAGCCAACTGAAAGACTTTGCAAACAGCGCATTGGTGGATGTTCCAAGCAAGCCACAATAATTCCCTCGTGTTCCCTACATGGGTTCTGCTTTTCAACCAATTCCAGTTTTTGAAACTGCTGCAGTCCCTAACCTGTCGGATAAGTGGAGGATTCCTATACTGTAATTTCCCCTGGAAGGCTAATACTGTCTTTAAGCAGTCCTACAAAAAGCTTTTCTGTTACTGAAACATACACAGCTCTGGCCTGGAAAATGTTATTTTTAGACTACAACCCAGAATGCCACAAGTATGTGGAAAACTGGCAGGTTTGGGGATTCTGGGAATTGTAATCCAAAACAAATGTTTCTCACGTTTTGGGATGAGCCCCACAAATTAGCACCTTTGCTCAACCTATGTAGCCCTTCTCTCTAGGCAATTCATGTGCCAGACCTACTGATCAAGTTACTCAGTGATATGTAGCTGGGTAGGCTTGTTAAACATTTTGAGAAGGCTGACAAAACTTTTCTCTACTTATCTGCTTGGCTGTTCCTCACTCTTATATAACTGGTCTTGGCTATACTTTAGCATTAAATATAGTAATTTTCAGTAACAGATGTTGGTGATCTCATCCAAGTCCAAATGCCTTTTTAGACATTGTTTGGTTGTGCAACAAGAGGCCCAAATTGTTGGCTTCAGATAAGTGAAAGCACAATCTGTTTTCACTGGAGATATTGAGCCCGTTATCTATAAACATTCACATTTTGAAAATGAGATCAAAAGCTGTAAAGGGACATTATTATGTTAGAGAATATGGTATCCCCTTAAAAAAAAACATTGCAAGTATGTGGAAAACTGGCAGTATCTGATTTCCATAGCAGTAGCCTAGATTTGCTCAAAAAGCACCATTAACTGCGAGGACTCTCCAGATAGGGAATTAATAGACTGTTTAAGACACAAATGTATGGTTAAAAACATCTGCAAAGACATGACAAGGAACATTCTCCAAGGAATTAAGTCAAGAAAGTCAGGTAGCCAGGCAGCATCCTCCCCTCCCTTGTTTGAAGAGATGGCTGACAGCTGCTAAAGGACATTCCAGTCAAAAATCAATGCTAGTGTAGATGGCAGTTGGTTTGGGAAGCTGAAATAATAGGACCGGAAATCTGGGAAGAACTCTAGCTATTTATCTGGGAAAGGGTGCTGTGTCATTATCCTCTGTAGGAATGGTAGTCTCCTAAGAATTCACACACTTCCAAACCCTAAGAGAAAGAATTAACAAGTGAGTATAACAGTGAAGGGTGTCGGGGTCATGGTGTTTCATTTTCATATTAATGACCTTCTCAAACAGCTGTACACATAGATAAACAGAAGTACTCTTCTGATACAATCAATGGATGCAGGTGGAGAGTTCTTCTCCACATCTGAATTCTGAAGCATGTATTATTATGATCATTTCTGAGAGAGGATTAGTAATTTCCAGGGGAAAATTTATATATATATTTAACTTTTGTTTAATGTTTGGGATCATTAACAAAAGATATTTTTACATACATTCATATGATATACCCAAACATTTATTCAAAACCTTTAGTACTAACATAACTACCAAGTTAATTATCACAATAACTCATACATTGATATTCCTTCTACAATAACCCTTCCCTCCCTCCCACTACCTTCACCCCAAGGGAATAAGTTATGTATTCAAAATCCCTTTCCTTTGATGTGGAGAATCATGTTAATTGTATCTTTTATAATTTTGTATCCCTCCTCTTTAATTTTATTTCTATTAATTTATTCCATTTTCCTTAGCCAATCCCCTCTTTTCAATTGACCCATAATCTCCAAGGGGAGAATAGGCATTCCAAGGGTGTATTTTTTTTCTTCAGAAAGAGAGAATTGGACAAAACTGTACTTGCACCTATACATGACTATTCAGAAATGAATCCTACATCAGATCCCAATTCTTTGATTCTTAGTATGTATACAGATCTCTTAAACATGATATGAACAAACTTCTTCTTGGATAATGGAACTCTAATTTCTTCTCTCTTGTGGACCACCCTGCTTCCTCCTCAGATCCTTTCTAGAATCATAGAATCATAGAATTGTAGACTTGGAAGAGACCACGAGGGCCATCCAGTCCAACCCCCTGCCATGCAGGAAATCTTGATCAAAGCATCCCTGACAGATGGCAATCCAGCCTCTGTTTAAAGACTTCCAAGGAAGAGGACCCCACCATGCTCCGAGGGAGTGTGTTCCACTGCCGAACAGCTCTTACTGTCAAAAAGTTCCTCCTAATGTTGAGGTGGAATCTCTGTTCCTGGAGCTTGCATCCATTGCTCCGTGTTCCAGTCTCTGGAGCAGCAGAAAACAAGCCTGCTCCATCCTCAACGTGACACCCCTTCAAATACTTAAACAGGGCTATGATATCGCCTCTTAACCATCTTTTTTCCAGGCTAAACATACCCAGCTCCCTAAGTCTTTCCTCATAAGGCATGGTTTCCAGGCCTTTCACTATTTTAGTTGCCCTTCTCTGGAAATGCTCCAATATGTCAATATCCTTTTTGAATTGTGGTGCCCAGAACTGGACATAGTATTCTAGGTGAGGTCTGACCAAGGCAGAATAGAGCGGCACTTAATACATAAGAGAAGACATCAGGTATGTGATTCTAAAGAAGTACCAGGTGTTTAAAGTAATTAGTTTCAAATAATTATTTTAATTAATTTCCTTTTCTAATAATGAAATTATTACCACATTGTATCTTAACAAGGGACATCACTCCTTTTGCTGTGCAACTGTTACTTTGGGCAGTATAATCCTTACTGAAAGGTATGCTGGTTGTTGGGAGTTAGGATAAAGAACAAGTCCTTTTTAAAATCAGAACCCTCTTTGACTGGCTGATCTCAGAGATCTGCTGACATAGCAGTCTGTTGGCAGATCCATGCTATTGGCCAAGTGCTGCTGGCAGAAGACCTCAAAAAGGAACACAGAAGAAGATTGGCAAGGAAGAAGATGAATAATGCCAGATTCAAATTTTCTCCACTCCAAGGACATAGTGATAATGTTGGCACAAAGATGGACATGAGTATTTCTAAGTAATTTTCAAAATTCCTAAGCTGGGAGAGATTTGGATTCAGCATCATTTCAGCTGGCTTACTGCTGATGCCCTTGGTCAGCCTCACCAGTTATGATACTACTCTTAGGATGTTATCAGACACATCAAATATGGCATCATAAGAATGCCACATAAACGCAAAAGGGCACACATACCAGACAATGTTGCTCTTTCACATTTAAATACTGGCTAAAACCTGTTGTATTTTATTGATGGCTCAAGTCATCAATAGATTCCCCCATTGCAATTTGGTACCTCGATTGCCAGCATATGAAACCTCGCGACATTGTACTCACATGAATCTGGATGGCCCTCGTGGTCTCTTCCAACTCTGCAATTCTATGATTCTATGATTCTATGAATGAGGTCCCGCTAGAACACCTCTGGGTGAGATCGCGACATTGAGGTAGGTGACACACTATTTATGACCCTCCCCAGTTTACTTGGGACTTTTAAAGTGTGTTTAAGTGCTGTTTAAAATTTTTGTATGTTTATTTTGTTTTTTAAAATTTCCTGTGTGAGCATCTTCTCGCGAGGCTAGGTGAGATCTTAAACCAGGAAGTGAACAGAGCTATTTGCTCCCCATTAGTGCCCGGGAAGCCTTTTGCCAGGAAAGAAGGTAAGTGTGGCATGGGGAGTCCTTTTGCAGGCATAAAAATGGCAAAATTATGGTGGCAAAAGAATGGGGTTTGGGGAGTGGTCTGATAAAGTCCTTAGCAACTTTTCCAGTTACAGGAGTGTGACTTGCAGAAATGGTAGAGGAGAAGCATCATATGGTTTTGTGTGCTGACTCATGCTGTGCCTTGTGCTACTGAATAAACTACCTCCTAATGTGTTTTAAAGAGTAAAGGTAGAAGTAACTATTTTATTTACTCTTGTAAAACAAGAAAGTAAAGAACCTCTTTTAAAAAATGAAACTATACTAGAAAATAATTCTTTTGGGGCCTTGGAACAACAGTAATAAATTACCTTTAAAAATAATTTCCTCCATGCTCTGCGAGGTATAGTCTCAAAAGAAATGTACTGCACACTTTTTCAGAATATGCAGATTGGCTCTAAGCATTCAGAAAAATATTCTGAGAAGCCCAAATGTGCTGCTGCCTCTTATTTAGAAGAAACAAGGTCTAATAAATGCTTATGTAGCAAGCTCTTACTACCTTCTTAAGTAGAGTGCATATTATCAATCTGTCTTTTGGCTTGAAGAACAGTATTTATTGTGATTTGCTGTAATAACCATGATTAATAGTGCCTTTTCTTAAAATTGTTTTGCTTTCCATTATGCAAACTCAGCTTTTCTTCAGGAGAGCTGTGATACTGGCTTTAATTAAATTTGGGGAAGGAAAGCCTGACTAATTTTAAGATTATTAGTAAGGAACCCCATCTATACTTGTAGCATAAAATTTGAAAACTGGTGAAATAACATTACACACCACTCTCCATGCCAATATGCTAGTGGAAATGTAAGTTCTAATTGAGTGACTATAATCTGCTTTCAGAGCATACACTGATTACTAACTGGGTGTTGAGATCTTCTCTTTTTTCATCATGCCTTCCTGATTGTGTTTCACGTACAAGTCACAAAACCTTCTTCTGTTGATTGAGTTAATTAATTCTACAATTCTGAAAAACAAACAAACCAAAAGCCAATGGAGTTAAACCATGTACTTACAGTGAGAGAAATGCCCCACTATCATCACTGTACAAGGACAGTGTCTTAGGGCTCATCTACATGGGCAAAAATATGTTGGCTCCCTGCTGGTGTATTCTGGCCACAGATCTGATCCATTCCTTCCCTATTACCAGCACAAAATGGGATGGAGTCCAGCCCACCATGCCTTGTTGCAGGCCACCGCTGCTGCTGCCCACATCCCACTCTCCAGGAAGCTGGCCTGCAGCACATGAGCAAGGCCCCTGCATGTGACCAGGTTGCAGGCCTGCATCCTTGCTTCGGAAGAGCAACAGAAGATTGCAGCTGCAGTGATGGGCCAGTGTGGGTTCCTGCAACCACATGGGGCCCAATCCATTTTTTGCCAGCTGAAGCAATTTTCCTCAGATATTTTTTAAAAGCAGTGTACAGTAGGACTCCTGTATCCACTGGGGATTGGTTCTGGATGGGGTGGATACCAAAAACCATGGATAATAGCAAACACCATTGAAAATAATGGGACTTCCAGTTTAAAAATACCACAGAGTTGCATTGGAGAACCTAGAAAATGGCTAGACAGGACACATTTTCTAGGAAGATCTATGGTAGGTGTGCTGTTTTGTGTCCTGTCAATAATTGAATCATTCAATAATGAATCAGTGGATATGGGGGGCGGGTCTTACTGTACAGGCTTTACACTGTTGGCCCTGTCATTGCCCTGGGGGTCATGCAGACTGCCTGGGGGCCAAACAGGGCAAATACCCTATGTAGTCTGGACTGCAGGGCTCCAAGAAGGGGCCATGATGGGGTAAATTGCTTGTCTAGACAAGGCCTTAATCTTTTCCATAAATGCAGTTAAGCACAACTCTTTCTTACACAAGGAACGGGCATCTTTCTTGGCACTTGATTCTATTCCCATCAGGTTTCCTCCTCAACCTTATCTATAGTAAAGTATTTTAAAAAGTTAATTTGCTGACTAATTGGGTCTAAGTATGACCAAATCTGGATCTTAGCCCATGTGTAGAAGTAAAGATATCTCTTGAAGAGTGTAAGTAGTTTAAAAAAGAATATGCTAGAGTGGCTAGTTTACTGCCAACCATATAACAAACCAAGAAGCCATTTTAAGCTGGTGAGTTTGTTCCATTATAAGAAGCCTTCTATGGGCTTTGCTGCATGAGGTTTTTCTCCCAGTACATATTTATTTATTTATTTATTTATTATTTAGTTATCTATACCCTACCCTTCAGCCACAAGGCTATCAGAGCGGCTTACAAATTGTTTTTAAGCAATAGCAACTTACACATCTACACTGCATTAAGCAGTTTCCAATGTGTGTTAGCTAATTGCCCCCACAAGCCGGGTACTCATTTTACCAACCTACGAAAGGATGGAAGGCTGAGTGAACCTTGGATAGCATTGTTTCCAAAATTGCTATGCAATCAAGACTGCTCTCCTCCCTATCATACCTTCAGAATCTTTCTGGCATTTCAGCCTTCATTTACACTAAAAACCCTATCACACACAGCATTTGGCACTGCCCTCCTAGTACCGCCCAGTATTGCCCCTTTTCCTAGTATGCTGTGTGCATGAGTGCGCACGTGAGATATTTCACACACAGTGAGATAATATCACACACAGAGATATTTTCCCAAAGAAATATAAATTAGAAGCAGTCTTATGTTTAAAATGGCATTCCCTTCCGTGTGTGGGGAACTTCCAGATGAAAGCCATCACCACCACCACCATTATCATCATGAAAATAATAATTTTTATCCCACCTTCCTCCCAATATAGGGACTGAAGCCAGCTAACAATGAGTTATCAAGTCAGCTCTAGCAACAGGAACAGGCATAATAATAAGATTAATGATGTTTTAACTGTAAGACTCGTGAGTGTTACGAGCCTTCTTGCACCATAAATCGACGTCTGAAAAAGTCCTATGTCCAGATTTTAAAGAACCTGAGAAAGCAAAAAGCTCTTTGCATGGGGCCTTTTACACTAAGTAAATATAGTGCTACAATTCCACTTTATTTGTCATGATTCTATCTCATGGAATCCTCTTAGGGTTTGTAGTTTGATGAGGACTAGAGCTCTCTGGTTGAGGATTCTAAATGTCCCTTCCTAAACTACCAATCCCAGGATCCCATAGTACAGTAGGCCTTTCCCATCTGTGGGGGTTCAGTTCCAGGCTTCCTCACGGACTGGAAAAAAATGCAGAAGCTCAAGCCTCATATGAATCAATGGTGGTGTGTGTATGTGACTGCGTGCTGATGCGACCACATGCATACACTGCTATTGATTAATATGGTGGTGTGGCAATCCACAGGAGCTCCAGTCAGCAGATGATAAGCCTGCCAATATGGTGGGCATGTGGAAACATAGTGATGTATTTTTGTAGTGTGAAAGGGATCCTAGTGCTCAAAGGACATAAGATTTGGCACCAACCCAGCTGCATTACTATTGGTATAAAAGCAAGATGCTCCAAAGGCAAGATGATGCTGTTGAGATAGATCTTCCTTTGGTAGCCATTTGCTTAACCTCAGGGAGAAGCTGAACTTGAGAAGGGCCTGCAAAGACTATGCTAGCAGAAGTGTCTGTTCTCAAGTGTAGCAAGTCCACTGCTGAACTATTGCAAAGTTCAGATATAGTCAACGTACTAGTTATTAACAAAGAACATGCTATAAAAATTCAACTCCGTAGAACTGTTTGGTATATTTCCTTTCTGTAGGTGTTACATGCCAATCAAACTGCTATTATTAAACTTGTAAATCTTTATTTTTGACACATCATCATTACTAGGAACTCATGCCATAAAATGTGATTTACGTATCTTGAAAGAAGAGCCTTGTTACCATTAATACACATATTCAATTAGTACCTACTCAAAGATCAGAGATATATTGCATTTATGTGGTTTTACTTTTCTCTGTAACATGGCTCCATAAGAAAGTTGTGCTACTTCTGTTAGGTAGTTCAATTGGCACAACTACACTGATGCTTGATATGGAGGAAATGGGCAGATAATTTATAATAACATTTTTTTCTCAAAACCTCCATAGGCAGTCTGTCCCCATCCATCACCTCAGTTCTTGATTGATTCCCATCCTTCTGAAACAATATCTTTCATCTGTTAAGTACATCATGGCCATCAGTAACTCCTCATTATTCATCCTTTTTTAAATTAATTTTTATCAAAAAAACCATAATCAAGCTTACATAAGTGCATACACTAAGTATATGTACCAAAACAGTGATAAGCATTATAATTATCAATCCATTCACAAATAAACATAGACAAACATAAATAAAAACTTCCTTATAGCCATCTAACCCCTTCCATTCCTCCCCATTCACCCTTCTCAATCTTTCTCTTTTCATCCCCTTCATCTTCCTTTCAAATCTCACCTTTCTCTTCTTCACCCTCTTCCACTTACACAAACCTTCTCACCTACTTTATCCTCTTTATCCTACTTTATCCTTCTCGCCTTTTATTATTCATCCACTGACTTCCTCTCTAATATTGCCTGTTTTCCTTGTCTTTATACTAAGTAGTCTTATCTCTTTAATGAAGTATAATTTGAATTTTTTTCTATGGATAAATGCCTTAGTTATGTCTAATACCCAACTTTAAACCTTTGACAAACCATTATTAATTTCTCTTTTACAACACATATTATCAATGTTTATATGCTATACTGAAAACCGTTCTTTATAGTATCCATGTTGATGATGTCAGCAATATCTAAAACCAAGTGTAGCTATTTCCCCCTGCGTCTTTCTTACTATTCATCCTAAAACTCTAAATTCTTACTTCTCTCAAAATAAATAAACAAAAATGCTGAACTACTTCTATTTCCTTTCCACAACATAACCCAACAGTTGTACTAATGATTCTGTTTGATACTGTTTAACTTTCTCCCTTCTTCAGTTCCTCTTACTAGTCTATCATCACGTATATTTATATATTCATTAATTACAGTATGTCTGTATTCTGCCTTTCCTCCAACAAGCTTATGTGTCTTTCTTCCTCCCAACTTCATTCCCACTACAATCTTGTGAGATAGGTCAGGTTGAGAGAAAGTGACTGGCCCATGGTCTCCCTGTGAATTTCATGACTCAATAGAACCTGGTTTTCCCAAGTCCTTGCCTAACATTTTCACCACTACATCACACAGTAGCACCACATTCTTGCATAAAGGCCAACTGTAGTACTTACCCCATGTTCCAGCTTCTTCATGGCCTTGGCCTAGAGTCAGTCCATTTAATGTAACATCAACTGCATGTGCATATGAACTCTTATGAAATGTTTTGCCATTATCTCATGGTGGGTATCTGGTGTACCTGGCCATTTGGCAGGATGCAGTGACAACATACTGTAAGTAGCCCAGTGAGCTTGCTGGATGCTAACAAAATACAGGGAAAGGTAGGGACATGTAGCTGTCCATGTGGCTGACAAAGCCTTTGCATGGTATGAAGAGTCACATGGGATGCTTTCATCAGGCAACCATGAAGGAAAAGAGAAGCTATTTCTATACAGTGGATCACAGGTATGTCAGGAGTTAGAACTCCATTTTAAAATGGCCAAACAAACTGCAGAGTCATGCTGAGTTAAAATGGTTGACTCCATGAACTGCCAAGTCTTCCTTAGCTACAGAAGGAGGGTTCTTATTTGAGTGTAAAATGATGTGATTGAGTAAGCCAATGCCGTGTAACTGTGTATATGGGAGGGCTCAGAACAGAACTCACTTTTCTTCCTGTGAATGCTGAGGCCTGGTGAAGCAGTTTCTTCTGGAATTGTAAAAATTTGTATATATTGCAACTGAGTTTGAAGATAAAAGTGCCTCCTGCTTATTTGGACATCAAACACTCTCTGTGTGAGTATTTTTGGAAGCGGGTTGCTACTGAGTCTACTGAGACAGGTTTTTTGGGCTTCTGCTGGGGACTGAGTGGCCCTATCATCCCCTGACAAGGTCATCATAGGGATGCAAAGTAGTTGGCAAACCAAAAAAGAATGTTTGTGTTTACCTATCATGTTTTGCATGGCATTCAGGATATCATCTGAAAATCTCAATTACGTTGAAATCCATGGGTATGTGTGTGTGTGTGTGTTACGAAGCAGGATAATATATGGCCAACTTTTAATCCAGGGTGGAGAAAGTGTGGTCTGCAGAGCCCATTTTGCAGACTAAGGTGTATCCCTCTTTCAACAACTAGAGAGCCAAATCTATAAATGTGACTAAAAGTAACAGACTAAAAGTAACAGACTAAAATTAACAAAAGGAGCGGAGTCATCCTGTGTGATGTGCTAGTTATTAAAAATGAATTACTTGCAATAATGACTTATTTGTAACTAGTTACTAATGGAATTGAGGGAGAATCTTTAAACTTGGCACCAAAGAAACAGTTCTTCTTCCAACCTCCTTGGGGTTTTTTTCCGCCATCCGAAAAAGTCCACAGACAATTAACAGCCATCCAATCCTATTGCCCCCCTTTTCACACTGTGTCTAGCTTAAACAAAGTCAATACTTCCAAAGTCTTTAAAAGTATATTAAAACTGCTTTACTCACGAACATCATGTGCATTTCCAAAGTACACAGGCAGAAGATTTGAGGATAGGCAGGTATAACAAAAATATACATTGTTTGCTACATTTCTCAGATAAATATATGTAGGAGCCCCCTCTTAAGGCATGTTGCCTCAAGGAGTTCTTAATGGCAGCTCAGCATCATGTCTTCTAGACAAACGAAACTTAAGGAACCTCCTTCTTCCGAAAGACACACAGTAAAAATCTCAGGTTAACAACAGGAAATGATCTAAGCCTCTTTGATGCATTCAATCTAACTGTTTCTAACAGTAAACAACTCAGCATGTTAGATTGCCACTATATTCCAACAGTTACTTCCAAGCTCTGCAACTGCTGTACTACTGTGGGGGGGGGGACTGACCCCTGAACAGGACCAAGTGTTATGGACAAACTGCTGGAGCCTTTCCTAGCTTGTGTGCTATTCCTCATTAATAACTTTTGCCACTTGCCCACACTCTAGATGTTGTTTGGTCACATATGTCTCAGTTTTCATCTGTGAAATGTTGGAGGCTATGGGCCCTGCTAGGGTAATATTCCTTCAGTTCCCAAATTTCTAGCATTGCAGTAACTTAACACTGTCATTGCGTATGTAGAAATACAGTTTTGGCATCCAAAGACAAGTGGCCAAGGGAATGTGAATGCAGCAAATAGAAGAGATCTAGCTCTCTATGGCCTTATCTACAATAGCCAAGATACACTGGCTCCCTGCTGGCATATCTTGTCTTCAGATCTGACCTGTTCTGTCCCCATTACCTGGAGAAAATGGGCTTGCACCCAAGTAGAATCCTGGCTTACCATTGCAGCCTCTGCCACAATTTCCCCTGCTGACACTGAAGCCCGGAAAGGGGCTCACAACATGTGACTGAAGGCCCCCTGCATGTGACCAGTCTTGCTTGTGGGAGAACCTGCCTGGCTTCTGGGAGAACCAGGGACTGGAGGCAGCAGTGAGGGGTGGCATGTTAGGATGGGCTCCTATGGACATGTAGGGCCTGATCTATTCCATCCCAGCAGTACTGGATTAAACAGGGTATTTTCTTATTGCAGTTTATTGGGCCTATCCCGACTTGCCCCCATTCCAGCCCTGTATCTGCCCTGGGGTGGTGAGGACTGCCCAGGGACAGATCAGGGCAAAAGCCCTGTCATATGGACTGTAGGACTCTGAAATGGAGGCAAGTTAGAGTATTTAGTCTATATAGATAAGCCTTCAATCTCAACCTCCGCAATGCTAGAAATTTGGAACTGATTTTTTTCCCCATGGGAGCAATATTCTAATTTGGAGGGCAGTGTCCTCATCCCCCCCCCCCATCTCCAATAGCTTATAGCCCTAGCCAGTGGATGAAGCAAAGAAGAAAGATGTGAGGGTCAATATACTGTAACTTGCTTATTTAACTAGGAGAAACAAAAATGTTTAGAAACCAGGTCCAGCCCTTGAAGAATATAGATATATGTATGCATGGGAGCAAACTGTGTATACAGCTGGAGTTCCCTTTTCATTTTCCTCTATTGCTGAACAGACGACACTTTTAAAACTGCACAGTGGGCTATCTGTTTAGCAGTGGGAAGAGTGTGGCAAAAAGGGTGGGGGTAAGAAAAAGGAAAAATTAAAGCTTTGGTTGTATGCATGGTTTCCTTTCCTGTGTCCACACATTGGTTCTTTGGATCTCAGCCTAGAAATGGTTGATATGTAAAGTTGCTCCCATTATTGTTGGGAAAGTTACACAAATAAGTTCCTATTGATTCTAAAACCCAAGTTAAGTTAAACCTTAACCTCCATTAGGACTCTGCCAGAAGGCACACCACTGAACTCCATCATTCTTATGGCAGGCCTTGACATATACATTATGTGATATATGCTGTATTCTTCAGACCTAGACAAGTGTAGCATACAGTGGGAAATTGAAAAAGTGTAAGCTTCTGGTTAAAGTCACAAAGTGAAAAACTGGCTGACAACCTTTCCATGTGATCAAAATCACAGAGCTCAGTAAATACAAATACTTCGTAATACTCAACACATGAAATGTGTACTCTTACCAGTTTATTTTGTTTGTTTTTAGGAAATCCATGTTGACGATAATGATGACAATGATGATGAAGATGATGAAGATAATGATGATGATATAGGAAGATCAGTTGGTATCTCTTTTAGATTTAATCAATATCTTTTCAATTTTCAATGTTCATTTTTTTATGAATCAACTATGACCGAAAAAGAACTTCTTTTGGAGGTTCACAGGGTTGCCATACATTGATGCTGACTTGACAACAAACAACAACAACAAGAATGAGGTCTGGAGGGGTGGGTGCATCTCAGCATATAGGAGGAAATAAAATGCAGTGAAGTATCCCTATGGTGTGCTGGTGGGTGGAAGGGATTCTATGGCCTTCCACAGAGGGTTGGGGAAAGAGGATTCTTGCTGAGAACAAGAATTCCCCCCATCAGACATTTTTCTCTGTGAGTTGCCCTCATGCAAACCAAAGAATGCATGGTTGTATTGGTCTGCATGGTGGCAATGGGGTACAGGCAGGAAAATGCCCATAGCAGGTGGATTTGTCCACCCTCCCTGAACAATTTGTCCATCCTCCCTGAACAAAATGGGGCTGGGAATCTGGCATGTAGAAAATATAGTTCTGCTCCCTCTGTGATGTAAACTGATACTCTTAGGGATGTTTTTACCTCTTCTCCTACCCAGAACTCTCTCAGCCCTCCTTAGAGATGTAGCTATCTTAGGATATCACCCTAACTTTCCTATTTTCGAATGGAGCTCCTGCAATAAAAACCTTAGTCTGCTTCTCTAAAGCCATTGGTGACTTTGCTCCTTAAGACAGACTCTCTAATTGACCACTGCATGCATGCATTTATCTATCAAAAACATCACCAGTAGAGCTTTTCATCTACTGGGGATATGGCAAGGACTAGACTGAGCAATACTTACAAAAAGAAAATAAGTCATTAGAATTACTGGCACATTTCTGAGACACACAACAGGCACATTGCACAACCTGAGAAGAGTACCGATTTCTTAAATATCTGTTTATTTTTATGCCTCCTTTCCCCCAGTCCTGGGACCCAAAGTAGTACGCTACCCTATAATATGGCTAAAATCCGGTATATAAAGATAAGGTTAAAAAATCCTTGACATTTGTCTCTTTGGAATAACAACCCTACATTACATTCTTGTCTATGCTTAGCTTTGGCAACTAAAATGCAAATGAAAACTAACAACAAACTAGCTGTACTTGAAAGAGCCTAATTTTAAGTTCCATAGAAAACCCCTGAATTATTTAGCATTAACAATTTTACAAGATGAGACTCAAGCTGTGAAAGAGAATGGGGAAAGAGCATTCATTTCAACATTTTCAGAAGCCCTTAAAATGCTGATTTTCACACAGTAAATCCACTGCTGTTAAATTGTCTTCTTGCTTTCTCAAAGGAATGCTCTTTGCTGGGTTGCAGCCTGCTGTGGTCAAGTATGATGGAAATAAAAGTGTTGCTAAAGAGTGACTGAAATGTATTCCCACTACAGCTGGCCAATGTTGGTTTTACACGGGCCAGTTTTGTTGGAATACAAAAGCAACAGGAGACAGTAAACTCTCTTTAAAGCTTGCTAAACTTTCAGTCACCTCTGCTGCTCTGGATGTTACTGTTGGCATCTCCCACATCCCTTCTCTTGCCTAACTTGGTATTAATATTAACTCTGTCAGCACCAAGTGTTAGATGCCAGTTTTCTCATACAGGTGCAAACAGTAGAAATTCTATATATTAGCATGCACAAAATAGTATAATACTGCCTCCTAAGGAAAAAATGAAGGAAAGCCTGTTCCCTTCTCCTACATATTGCAGAGCTTTTTTTTTCTTAACAGGATTGTGCTACTTACTGAAAAAAAATATTTACAGTACAATCATATGCATGCTTACTGGAAGTAAGCCCTACTGAGCTCAGTGGGGCTTACTTTGAAGTAAGTAAATGAATGAATTGCCACAAGACTACTGTGCCTCTCAGTATCCACTGAGGTAAAATGCTTTTGTGAATTGGCTTGAGAGAATGAACAGGGCTGGGGATAGAAATAGGAAAATTGGTGAAATTAGGGAAAAAATGTCCCTGTGTTATCTTTAGAGAGCTAGTAGGATGTGGTGGCTGTTGGCTCTCTTGTGCGTCCTGCAAAACGTGCCGTGACAAAAAGCAAAAACTAGGCCCACAGAGATGCCAACTAACAGCACTGTCTGAGGTGCTTGTCCCCAACAGTAGCTAATAATCAACATAGTGCAGAAGCACAGAACCCTCTAGTAGTATTTGGCAATCTGGCACTGACCAACCTTGAAATGAAACACAGACACTGTTGGATTCTTCCAAAGTCCTTGGAGGCTCTTTATCTTGTTGTTGCAGGATATATACAATATATACAAACACTCCTTCGACAATCTCCAACAGTAAATAGTAACTACTCACAGTAAACATGCATAATCCACTACTACAACCAACCATCTATAACCCACACAAACTCTGGATCTCAGCAGACTGATATACAGTGGGGATTATGCTGGGCTATCAGCTGGTGTTCCACACCCTTTCTCTCTGGCTTCTCTTCCCAAACGAAGATTCAGGAAGGACTCATCCCACGCTTTCTGCAAGCGCGCTGATGACTAAAAAGGCCAATACTATTTTTTACTTTGATTTAAAGGCACGGTGTGTTGAGAGTTGGACTCGGACACTGGGAGACCAGGGTTCCAATATCTGCTTGGCCATAGAAACCCTACTGGGTGATCTTGGGCAAGTCACACTCTCTCAGCCTCAGAGGAAGGCAAGGGCAAGCCCCTCTGAACAAATTCTGCCAAGTAAACCCAATGATAGGTTTGCCTTAGGTTGCCATAAGTCAGAAATGACTTGAAGGCAAACAACAACAACAACAACAACAACAACAACGTTATGTTTAGACTAAAAAACAGAAAAGCTAGTGTTAATTACGTCAGTGTTGAAAAGAGAATGTATTTTACATTACTTAATAGAATTAAGTAATTGAACTAATAATATATTTATTAATTAATTCTGACATACTGTTTAAATATACCTTGTGCTGTTGTTGCATGGATTAAAGTTGTTTCTAACTTATAGCAAACCTATCACAGGGTTTTCTTGTCCAGATTTCTTCAGAGGAGGAGTGCCGTCGTCTTCCTCTGAGGCTGAGAGTGTGTGACTTGCCCAAGGTCTCCTGGGGGCTTCCATGGCTGCAGGGATTTGAACCCTTGTCCCCCAGAATCTTAGCCCATCATTCAAACTACTATACCATGTTAATGCAATGCCTTACAATACCACACAAAAAACTTTACCAGGATGAAGGTTAAAAAAAATCCTATCAATGAGTTTACTGTCTCCCCAATCCCCTGTTTTGAGCTTGGAAGAGAAAGAAATAGCTGCATGAATTTTGGAAATACCCATTTCGCACCTATCTATCCATTGAAAGGGAATGAATGAGGTCAGCTTTGGTTAAAAAAAGAAGAAATACAAACACGTGGGAAATATGCAGTTTTAACTAGAAACATAGGCTGGCATTCTGTTGTGAAGTTAGGTCATCATAAACTGACTTATGATTGGGTAAAATTCAATTGTGCAACTTTTATATTCTCAGGAGGGACGTGAAGCCAGCAGTGTTGCCATTGCACTATGGGTCCCATTGTACCATGGAACATCTTGTACAGTGTCCTGATGTGCATCATCATAATTCACTAGAAAGCTGCACATTCTATCAGAGATGTATATCTACAGCATCATAAAGTTATACATTGTAGCTTCTGAAGCAGGATTTCAACCATAAACTGCAAGCCAAACTCTACCCATCCACAAGACCCACTCACCCACGCTCATTAACAACAATCCACAAGAATGAGTAACAATTGTGAAACCTTTATTTTTGAAGAAGCAAAGTTGGTCCAACCATTTTAGGACTTTTGAAAAAGGAATGGAGAATCCAGGGAAACTCATGTAGGGAGGAGGACCCTATTGCACTGTGAGTATTGAGATATCTGGAGATTTCCCCCTCAACAGAGTCCAGCAGACAACACCACTGATATAGCTTTGGGGAAAAAAAAAATCTTCAGTTCTGGTAGCTGTTTTCTTTCTGGGATGTCCTTACTTTGGCTGGTAGTAGGAGAGAAAAGTTAGGAAAAGTATCATTTATTCTGATGTTTGAGATCGGAATGCATTGAACTCTGCTTGTAGTAATGACAGCTACCAGCCTAAAGCATTTCAGAGAAAGATAGGTTAGATAATCATTTTCTGTTGTTCCTCTCTGGACTTTTGCTAGGAAGAAAACAGAATGCTGGATTACATGCACCCAAATCTATCTTGTTCTGATGGCCCACCTGATGTGTCTCTCTTATTTTCTCATCTTATCTGTTTATTTGGGCACACCTATTTATCTGTAGCCAGTCTTTTTAAAGCAAAGGTGTAGGCTGGCTTCTAGAATAAAATTTCTGTCCTCCCAAATAAATGAAAATGGCCTTTTTTAATGACTTCATGCACACTGTTCAACAAAAGAACAATGACTGTGGTTCAGATATACTTTCCAGCCTCTGTAACTTTGTCCCCAGAAGGTGCAGAGTTGGCAGCAGTTACCACTATGAATATACCATTATCCCACTCCAGAAAATCCAAGAGCAGGGCTAAGGATGCTGTGATTTTTGTGAACACTTGTACCACTGAATGTTTAGGTTCTGAGATCCTGCCCAAGGAGCAGTAGCCCATAGTCTCATACAATTTTTCAAGCACAGTAGACAGGAGCCCATGTAGTTGCTTCAGTGCTTCAAATATGGAATTTTACCCAATTTCATTTTGAATCTTCAAATGCACACCACAGTGGCTAGATATACTTTGCAGTCAGCATTGATTGGTTCTGTTTGGACCACAGCTTGCTTGTCTTTTCCATTAGAGAACAAAAGTATTTCTTGGAAGGTCTGAAAATAGTTTGTGTGTGTGTGTGTATGTGTTTTTGCTGCAGTTAGGAATCATGCTATGGACTTCCTATTCCTGCTCCTTCTTCCCTCCCTTGTCCCCTTTGCTGTCTGTCACAAAGTGATGTCTAAAACTATCCTGTGAATAAAGATAATATGGAGCATCCTTAAAAGATCTCACCTATTGCCAACTAAATGTGGCCAGCCAAGGAATCCGGTTCTTCTTTTGGAATCAATGCCCTTCCTGGCTCTGCCTCTCCCACAAGGGACATGACAGAAAAAAGTGTTGCTCATAGAGATTAAAAGTGTGTGTGTGTGTGTTCCCTACTGTTTGTGGGTGATGCTTTTTATTAGAAAGGCCAAATTTGTGGGACAGGAAACAGCAGGGGATGGTAAACTTTGCTGAAGACTTACTAAACTTTGAGTCACCCCTGCTACCCAAGCCATTCAGTTCGCCCTGTTTGGAGTAAACTGATCTTATAATTATTAATCTCAGCAAGGGCCTAAAGTGCAACTTGAGGTGCTGTGGCATAACTATAGAAGGGCCGTGGAAGTCTGAAGGGGCAGCCTCTACTCCCACCCCTAAAATAAACTAGATTGGGTTACTGCTGCAGCCAGGCTGCCATGGACAGGTAACTGAGCAGTAAACTGCAATGAGGGGGAAAGTTATTATTGTCAAAACTGGCTGCCAGCTATTAAAGGTTTGAATGTCACCTCAAAAGAACTCCTTTTCTGACTTGTAAATGGTGGCGTCTCAAGGGCTGTATCAAGCTGGAGTTTCACCCTCCTGTGGAGCAAGGCCTGACAACTGAGATTGCTTGCTTTTGCTTCTTTCCTCCTCCCTCTTGTCTCATAATTGACTCTGCCACAAAATATTTTTGTTCCTTCCAATGGAAATATTTTTGCTTGTTAAATTATTATTATTATTATTACAATACATTGTAAAGTTGTCAAGTTGTTCTATATTGCCTCCAAGTCATTGTCATTTGTCTGGTCAACAAGTTTTGTTGATCAGAGTTCAGGGCTAGCTTTAGTAAGTAGTATTTAATTTTTAGTCTCTAGAGCAAACCCTCTGTTGGAGCAGTTTGTTGTAAATAAATTTGGGCCAGTATTATAAAGAACATATAAATCCTAAATGCATCCTTTCAGCCCAGGGAAAATGGCTATGATCTAAAGCCAAGTTCCTTTAATTAGATCATTAATTTTTTGCACATTACTTGGTACATATTTTTAATAAGGACAGGAGAAGGGTCACTTGGGTCAAAACTAAGGGTCAAGTAGTACAGCATACTGTTTCCCACAGTCAGATCTCTCTGGGAAGTTCAGAAGAGAGGTGGAAAGACATCAGCAACAGCGCTACCAGATTCAGCTGTTTTCTGTAGTACCATCAACTCCTGAAGGAATTTAGGAGACAGCAGCTGAACTAAGAAATATTAATCTTAGATTAAAGCCAGTCATCCCACATTCCTTAATATTTATCTCACCTATTTGAGGATTTGGGGCTGGTGGAAGAAAAGTTAAGGCAGTGGGCTTCAACCTTTGGTCCTTGAGATATTTTGGACTTCAGATTTCTGGACATGTTGTCTGTAGCTTCTGGGATTTAAAGTCCAAAACATCTGGAGAATGAAAGGTTAAGAAGCACTGTGTTATGGAACAGGGCAGTGATTATTTAAGATGAGGTGGCCAAGGTGTTTTGTTATGTCTTCCTCAAAGTCTTACTGTTACCCTAAGAGATGGGGGTATGTTGGAACCCCACCTGAGATGCCAAAATCTCCTATAATATCTGTGGGAATTATTAGCTCAAACAGGAGGCCTGTGAGAGGAGGGAAACTTCAGGGATTTTTCACCTGTGTATGACAGTACTAACTGTTGAGAACACTCTAGTTAAATTAAAACAATGTATTTTATTGGAATAACACAAAAGTGAACAAACATATCCAACATACATGCTTAAGAGCCATACAAGACTATAGCAGAGTAAGACAGAAAGGTTGGATAGAGGGAGAGAGGTCTGGGAATATAGAGTGATAGTTACCAGTCTAGAAGAGAAGAGTTCTGTGCAGTGAAGATACTCAGACAGGTATCTGAGGGTGGCACAGGAGGTTCTAATCTGGGGCACACCAAGAAAGAAAGTGGCCATGGCCATCCACTGTGGCACACCTTTGCTGGGTCTAATATTTATGCCCTATTTCATGTCCTGAAGGGGTACTCAGATTATGAAAAAGTATGATAATGGGGAATTGCATCTCCCATTATCCTGCCATTCAGTGATCAGGCAGCTGCAATCTCAACAATCAGGTAAACAAAGGGTTAACAACTTTAGGCTTACTTAGAGCTCTGGAGGAAAGGTAACACCTCCAGGTCAGTGTCAGCAATGACATCAGATCATCCGAGGCAGGACTGACCAATGGGAACTGCCAGATGGTAAATTCAAATGAGGACTATAAATTCTTTGTTCTGAGCACATGGCTTAGTCAGACCATGAGGAGAGACAAAGGAGGGTCTGGGACACAGACACCAAGCCCAGAGCTGAACAATGGATGCAGCTATTGAACCAGGTGTGAAATGGTCCAGCTCACAACCTCCTTGGAGTTCAAAGACTGGATACTGCATACTAGACTTCACAGTTTGTGAGTAGAATCTTTAGGGACAATGGACTTTTTCGGACAGCGATTTGTAACACAAGCAGGCTTGTTCCTGTTGCAAGGCTGCTGCGTGGCAGGGGGGGCATTTCAGATGATGCTGTCCCCCGGGAGATACTGTTCTGGAAGAGCTGGGAGGCTGCAGTGCCATATTTGGCCATTTTCTAATCACGGAAGTTGACCGTGATTAGAAAATGGCCAAATATGGCACTGCAGCCTCCCAGCTCTTCCAGAATAGTATCGGCAGGGGGACAGCGTCATCCGAAACGGCCCCCCTGCCGCACAGCAGCTTCGCAAGAGGGACGAGCCTCCTTGCATTACAAATCACTGTCCGAAAAAGTCCAATGTATTAGTTAGTTGCATCAGGGATTCTCTTGTTTTCCTTGCTGGATGTAATTCCATACTTTTACTATCACTGTAACCTTAAGCTTTGACTTGGAGAAAAAGGTGTTTTCTTCATGCAATGATTACCCCTTAAGTGTGTTTTTCAACTTGCTTGAATAAATATAAGCCTTCTATTTTTCCTATCTAAGCCAAGCTTTATGTGCCTGCTTTTGGGTCATGCTATATTGTTATTCTCCTCTGCTTCTGGATAGAAGGGAGGGGGGTTGGTAACACCTCAGCCAGTGGCTGGAAGGTCATAGGTACCCTCACGGTCTCCTCTTGGATCATAATAAACAGGGGGGTTCTTCAAATCAAGAGGTGGTGGTGAGAGAGACATAGTTCTGGAATTTCCAGGCTAGAGGAATCCCTGGGAGTGTGTCTAGAAGGCTCCACCTTGAGAGTTCTCAGGCAGGAGGAATAATGAGCTGGATCACAAAAGGTAGCTTTGCTTCTCAGCTGTGTTTGTGCATGTGCACAGAAAGCAGAGTTACTTCACACAAACCCTGGATGGCTTCCCCATTGGATAGACAAAGGAAACGAAACTCAACTGATTGCTTTAAGTTCCAGAAAGACAAAACATTGATGGTTTGTAAACAGCCTCATAAGGTTGGACAGGAGGGGGTATGAGGGGAGATTTCTGTAGGGTATGGATTAAGGAATGGTCACTTAATTGGTTGATTGAATTATTGCTGAAATGCTCAAGACTGGAAGAAAGGATTAGCACATACCCCTCTAATGAATGGCTTGTTAGCATAGACCCATTACTGGTGCTTCTTGCTCAGTCCTAATATGGGCTTTCTTACCATCATAGCTTTAGACACATCTCAGGTCATTGTGATTTCCAACTGACCTCTAGTCTGCTTCAGCCAACCTGATCCCGAAAAGTGTCCAATATTTCCAGTTATGAGATACCACGAGGAGGGGGTAGTAGGGCATACTAACATTATCTCCATTGAGCGCTGTGGGGAGGAGGAACTCTTGGCTACCTTGTCATAAAAGTTAGACACAGCCTTCATACTGTGCTGTATATTTTGGCTCATCATTAGCTTTGAGAGCTTGCGGCAGCAGACTTTCCCAGTCTGTAGAGTAATTGTGAATAAGTGGTGTGCACACAGACTGACAGTAATGGCTGCTGGCTCCCTTCTCTGTCGTCTGGCAACTCCACTCTGAGTTTTAGTTGGAATGTTAAAGGAGCTATCTGGTGCTGAACCTGTTGTAGGGGCAAGGTTCAGCATCTTGGGATAGTGCAGACTAAAACTTAAGGCAGATGGCTTGCTCCACCAACATGGGAGGAGATACCAGCTGCCTTGGTGTGCAGCCATTTTTTTCATGGTAAAGTAGCCTCTTTGAGGAATAATTGTGCAAAGTGCAACCATTACTGTATAATGTTATATTAATCTCCAGTTACAATTAAGTCCGTTTTTGCCTCCTACATTTTGCAGAGGGAATCATCACTCTTGTTTAGGTGCTCCCAACCATCAGGGATGGATGCTTGGAACTAGCTAATATTTCATCCATAGACACTAGGGCATCCATACCTAAATATGCCAGTTGAGGGAATGAGTACATGTGCAGCTACATTTGCCTGCCACAACTTCCCCTGTCATGGCTTATTAAGACCAGCGTACAAGTGCATGCCAAATTTGATGAATATGTATGTGACCTCTTTCGCAGCCATCACTCATTGGACAAGAACCCTCATGGCAGAAGCAACAGCACCTCTCATTAAACATTACTTGAGTTACAGGCATCTTATGATAATGTTTCTTAAGAACTTTAGGGGGTTTTCATGTTCTAATAAATCTTAAAATAATGCAATTTGAAAGTATAATTAATGAAACTTTCCCCTAAATGTTTCTCCTGATGCATTTCCTTTTGAATCTCCTCTCCCATCTCCCCCATGCCCTTAGAAGGGATGTCAAATAAGGTTATAGCTAATAGATTCCATGAGTTATTCCCAAAATCTCATGACGGTTTTGATGCTACATAGAGCTATACACAAAACAACCTGTGCCTTTAATTTTTAAAAAGAATAAATACTACCAGAGGTCCAAAATAACAAGTTGCAATAACATAGTTGCTTCTAATTCATTACCTTTTTGGTAATAAAGTCATTCAAATTACCTGTTAAAATATTGTGCAGAGTAGGAACAACGTTGTAATTGAGTACATACATGTAACAAGTACTTAGTTACTTTTTCAAGTTACCCTTGAAAGGCATTTTTGAAGCATTTGCAGCTGAATTTTTCAAGTTTATGTCATTTTTTAAAAAAAAACAATGTTATATTCCTTCTCTCACACATATTGGAAAAGAGAGAAACTACTGTATATCATGAATGATGTAATGAATTCCTATGTCTCGCAACATTAATAGTAGCAAATTAATTTAGCTGGGGGAGAGAACTTAGTAACTAGGCACATAATGAATTAAAGATAATTTTCCAAGTTTTGAATATATTTCTGCACTATGAAATGTAAACTAGATTTAAATGCATCGGTGGGGTTGGACGGGACATCTGGAATAAATCTTCCATCAGTGGAATGGGAGGGTGCACCCTGTGAAACTCACCCATCCCCCCCAAAAAACCCTGTTTCAGAGGAGTGGGGAACTCCCTGGAGTTGAAGGTAGATGGCATGAAGAAGAGAAAAGAAGAAAATTCCATTGCACTGAAATTGCAATGAGGGTTATTATACAATGATGTAGTTACAGGTCTGTATATGGCTCTGTAGTAGAATGTTATTTACCTAATATAACCTGTAACCAGGTGTGTATGTTTTAGAGGATGATGTGAAGTCAAATATAATTCTCTGACCCAGCAAATAATAAAATGTTCCTTGTTTCTTTTGCTAAACTGCACATGCTGTTTAATCACCACCTGTCTGGAAAGCAACTAGGTACCAGCAAAGTATAAATAGAACTAGTCTGGGAAGGTAGCCAACTGTTAATTAGCTCACAGGAATGCAATCACAGTCAAAGATTTAGTCCAATAACACAGTCCAAAAGCGTGGGTCCAAAACAGTCCGTGAGTCAGCAGGAGCAAGCAGCAGAGCAGTCAGAGAAAGTCCAAGGTCTAAGCACAAGTCAAGGTAACAGAAGTCAAGATAACTGGAAGTCAGCAGGAAGCTTTCACCAGGAAGATCAGTTGATCTCTGACAAAGCCTCCATCACCTCTCCGAGCATATATAAAGCAATTAAGGCTTTGTCAGGTGTTTCTTAATGAGCAGTTTTTTTCTCATAAAGTCTCAGAGATTTCCTTTGGGCTTCCTTTTAAGCTCACTGCTGAAGTCAACTCAAGGACAGTTAACAACAACAACAACAACAACAACAACAAGAAGTCCTGATAGGCTGTTATGATCCCTTAGACTGCCCCCCTCCCCATTTCTTGAGAAACGAGGCAGAGTCCCTCCTCATGTGGAGGAGCTGTTTATGTGGAGACTCTTCTCATACTGTCCAAACATGTGGGTGGGTGAGGGGAATTTCTGGGCAATAGAAGCTGAGCCAAGGGTGGTCACATGGACCCCTGACTTGCTTATGTGCTGTGGGCCTCCTGCCTGGATCTGGAGAATGAGACACAGGCAGCAGCAGTGGCTGCAGTGATGGGCTGTCATGCCCATCTGGACTTCCTCCCATTTTGTGGAGGTAATGGGGGAGGAACAGGACTGATGTGTGGGCAGGATACGCCAGTGGAGAGCCAGCATATCCTGGCCAATGTAGATGAGCCCTCAGTCAATCTTAGAGTAGACCCTTTGCATTTAAAGAACTTAAGTTACTCATCATTTAACTTAAATCCTATTAATAGCAATGGTCTGCTTTAGATATGAGTACGTCTGGATCTAACCCACAGAAAAAAAATGATGTGAAAATGAAAAAAAAATGGGTTGCTATAAAGATACTATGATAGAAATATTTTAATCAAATGTTTACCACTAAAATATTATTCAAACCACTTTATTCCAACTTTTCTAAATGATGTTACTTTGTACTTCAGAGCACAAATCAAAGCCTATTTAATGAACATATAGCTCCAGAAAAACATGATGTGAAACCATAAGATAAAATCAAGTACCAGTCACTCCATTCCATTGGTGAAATGGAAACATGTACTTTGACAAGGAAACTATCAAATATCCCACATTGTTCAAACAAGTTGTTAATGTGTGGGTAGGGAATGAGGAACAGAGAGCAAGAAACCCTAGAGACTTCCTTATCTCATCTCGGAGTACAAGTAGCGATAGCTGAAAGTTATCTTAATTCTTCATAAGCGAAGGACTGAAAGAAATGGCTCTGAGCTTCCTATTTGTTTAATAGGCCTGCTTTTGAAGGCCCACAGATACCATGGTGTGGAAAAAAAAAGGAAAAAAATATCTATTCTTTAAAAAATTACTATGCTATAATACATACAAAAAAAAGTGGGGTGGGGGAGAGAAAGGCAAGGAAAGAAATGTAAAATAGTGAAGCCAGTTGAGTATCAAACAAGCAGTCTACAGGCTCTTCACTACTAGTGTAAAGAAACATGAGTTCTTGGTATATACCTCCCTATCTTATGTTTAGAGAGCCCATGTGGTATAGTGGTTTGAGTATTGGACTCGGACACTGGGAGACCAGGGTTTGAATCTCTGCTTGGTCATAGAAAACTACTGGGTGACCTTGGGACAAGTCACATTCTCTCAGCCTCATAGGAAGGCACTAGCAACCCCCTCTGAATAAATCTTGTACACTGTATAAATGTACATCTTCCCTTCTAACTCACTGTAACCCGCCTGCTTGCTTGTGAAGGGCATAGCCACCGGGCCACTTATTGCCTTAGAGCTTCTTTTGTGAAAGCAGAACTTAAAGCTGTGTTTGTATTTCAAGCAAAGCTTAACTCATAAATTCAACTTTTTTTGTATGTGCTGAGAGTACTGAAATGGTATGCAAATCTTTTCTGCATTATAAATGCTATCAGCACAGAGGATATTTCATGGCTGTTAATGAAAAATTTAACCAATCCAAAGAAAGGGCATGAAATAAAGCTAGCATCGCCCATAAATTTAATAGAGGATATTTTAAAAAAAATAGTGAAAGGACAAACAGAATGAACAACAAATGGGAGAGGCATCTACTATTATATAAAATATTATGTAGAGAAATCTGGCAAAGAAATGGAAGGCAAGGAATCCTTGTAGAAAGAACTGCCTATTGGCCACACCATAATACCATTTGCTTCTGGTCTTTGAACAATAGAGTCATTCTCCATGAAAAACATACCTGATGCACATCATGATTATTTAGATAAATCTGAATTTGGTCAAGTTCTTATCCTTCTCCCGTGAATTAAATTATTACATACAAAATATATCATGTAATCTTGTGCATCTTCCTTCACCTGTACTTTTTACCTGTTAATTTTTTATTAGGCTTGAACTTTCTGTTAAAAGCTGAATCTTGGCCATTCCTGAAAACCCAACCCTGTGTTACATTTAGACAATATGGAAACAGCAGAAACACAGGTCATTCAGCTATGTGGTTACTGTCCATACTGGTGGTGTGACACTTCCACTGAGCCCTCTGTTGCAGTTAAAGTTCCTTGAGTACCTATCTGGAGTAAAGTAAAACTCTGTATCATCTGGAGCCCAAATTATGCAAATATGGATTTGAGGCAGTAGCAATAATATGTGAATGAAGCCTTAGGGCTCATCTACATGAGCCATGATATGCCAGGTCCCTGCCAGCATATCATAACCCTGTTCTACTCCTGTTACCTGGAGAAAACTGGCCAGAGTCCACACAAGAGCACTGGCCTGTTGTGCAGCTGCCATCACAATTTTCCTTGCTCTTCCAGGCCTGGGCAGCCAGCCACACCACGTGACAAGCCCCCTGCATGTGACCAGCCTTGGCCACATGCTACAGGCCTGCTGCCTGGACCCAGAAAAGTATGGGCAACTAGCAGCAACAGCAGCAAGGGCCAGCCTCCTGGGACAGTCACCCATGGACATGTGGGGCCCGATCCATCCCATCCCAGTAGAAATGGAGTAAACCGGGTAGTATTTTAACAGTGTAAATCAGATAGTACAGTAAAGCCAGCTTGCCTCTGTCTCAGCACCGTATCTATCCTGGGGTTGGTGAGGACCACCTGGGGGCAAAATGGGACAAATGCTCTGTGTTGTTTAGACTGCAGGCTCTGAGATGCGGCAAGTTAGGGTATTTGGCCAGTATGGACAAGCCCTTAGATAACTGAAATGTATGTATATGCACATATGCAGAAAGTTTGAAAAAGTTACCTTTTTGGACTACAACTTGCAGAATCCTCCAGGTAGTGTGTAGTTCCTCAAAAGAACTTTTCCAAGCTGTCCACGTTGCACATGTGTACACACTCCACACAACACACAGCATTATAAATAAGTATGGCTGCCCAAGAGTACTTTGGATCTGTTTTTTCTTGAACATCAACCCTGTCCTCACCGTTGTCACATAAGAAGGCACATTTGAAACTTGAGAGAGCTTTCAAAAGCAATTTGCAGTTAATGAACTATAATTGTAAGAGGTTCTAGCTAACCTTTTTGCACAAAATAAATACAGTTAGGTCTGGAAATAATTGGACACTGACACAGTTTTGTTATTTCGGATATTTACCAAAATAAATTACTACAGTTAAATAATGAATATGGTCTTAAAGTGCAGTCCCTCAGCCTTAATTTGAGAGTGTTCACATCCAAGTTGGCAGAAGGGTTTAGGAATTACAGCTCTTTAGTATGTAGCCCCTTCTTTTTCAAGGGACCAAAACTAATTGGACAAATTAACACAATCATAAATAAAATGTTCATTTTTAATGCTTTGTCAAGAATCCTTTGCAGGCAATAACTGCTTGAAGTCTGGAACGCATGGACATCACCAAACACTGGGTTTCCTCCTTTGTGATGCTTTTCCAGGCCTTTACTGTAGCTCTCTTCAGTTGTTGTTTGTTTGTGGGTCTTCCTGCCTTAAGTTTTGTCTTCAGAAAGTGAAATGCATGCTCAGCTGGGTTCAGATCAGGTGATTAATTCAGCCATTGCAGAATATTCCATGTGTTTGCCTTAAAAAATTCCTGGGTTGCTTTCACAGTATGTTTTGGGTCATTGTCCATCTGTAAAATGAAGCACCGTCCAATCAAATTCCCTGAATTTAGCTGAATCTGAGAAGACAATATATCCCTATACATTTCAGAATTCATCTGGCTGCTTCTGTCTTCTGTCGCATCATCAATATATACTAGTGACCCAGTGCCATTGGAAGCCATGCACACCCATGCCATTACACTGCCTCCACCATGTTTTACAGATGACATGGTATGCTTCGGATCATGAGGTATTCCAAGCCTTCTCCATACTTTTTTTCTTCCCATCATTCTGATACAGATTAATCTTAGTTTCATCTGTCCAAAGAATGCAGTTCCAGAACTGGGCTGACTTTTTTATGTTTTTTGGCAAAATCTAATCTGACCTTTCTATTCTTGAGGCTTATGAATGGTTTACACCTTGTGGTGAACCCTCTGTATTTGCTCTCGTGGAGTCTTCTCTTTATGAAAAGTTTGGATAATGATATGCCTACCTCCTGGAGAGTGTTCTTCACTTGGCTTGATATTGTGAAGGGGTTTTTCTTTGGCATGGAAAGGATCCTATGATCATCCACCATTGTTGTCTTCTATGGATGTCCAGGCCTTTTGGTATTGCAGAGCTCACCAGTGCATTCTTTTTTTCTCAGAATGTACCAAAGTTTTGATTTTGCCAGTCCTAATGTTCCTGCTATCTCTGTGATGGATTTTTCTTCTTTTTTTGGCAGCCTAAGGATGGCTTGTTTCACTTGCATTCACTTTGACCACCTGTTATGGATTCACAGCAACAGCTTCCAAATGCAGATGCCACACCTGGAATCAACTCCAGAACTTTTACCTGCTTAATTGATGAAGAAATAACAAAGGAATAACTCACATCTCTCCATGAAACAGCTTTTGAGTCAATTGTCCAATTACTTTTGGTTGTTGAAAAAGAGGGGGCTACAGCTGTAATTCCTAAATCCTTCATCCAATTTGGATGTAATACCCTCAAATTAAAGTTGAGAGACTGCACTTTAAGCCCATATTCATTATTTAACTTTAACTTGAATTTATTTACATAAACAGCCAAAATAACAAAACTTGTGTCAGTGTCCAATTATTTCTGGACCTAACCATACATGTATGGTGCTGATGGTATGGTAGACCTAGTAGGATGAATTACAGTACAACCTCTGTATCTGTGGATATCAGAAACCATGGATAATAGTGGGCCCTATTAAAATGAATGGTTTCCAGCCCAAACATACCATAGAGTTGGGCTGGAATACCTAGAAGTTGCTTAGAGAGAACTTCTCTCTCTAGACATCTTCTAGGTCCGCCAGTGTGACTCTATGGTCAGCTTCCAGCAGAAAAATGCCATAGTCATGCTGGAGGACCTAGAAGATGCCTAGAGGTCTGAACTCAGTTGGCAGCAATGGGAGGAAGCTGAAGAAGACCAAGGGGTGAAGGAAGGGAGGGGAGAGACCCCAGGAAACCATGTTAAGAGCAGCTGGAAAGATGGGCTGGAGGGGATCTATGTGGAAGGAAGGAAAGGGAAGGAAGGAAGGAAGGAAGGAAGGAAGGAAGGAGAGAGAGAGCGACAAAAAGTCAGAAAGAAGGGAGGCAAAGAAAGAAGGAAGGGAGGGAGAGGGGGGATAAAAAGAAAGAAAGAAGCCCTTTCTGACAAGAGAGCAGGGGAGAACAAGATGAGCCCCCTTCCCTCCCCCTCCTCTCTGTCTCTGTCTCTCTGTCACTCTCTCTCTCTCTCTCTCACACACACACACACACTCATTCACTCACCCTCTCCAACACACGTGCCTGGCTGGTTTGCCTTTTGACGATGATGGGGAGGAGGGAGCAACAAACTCCCTCCAGAATCAGCCACACAAAGAAAGCTCCATCTTCCTCTTTCTCTTTCGCTTTGGTTGTTTTTTTTAAATCCAGCAGGAGTTTTTTTCAGGAGGAGGGTTATGTCAGGATGGGGGCCCCTGCCTGTGTGTGGGCCCCTGCGGATGCTGATTTGGCAGTATGGTTAAGCCGGCCCTGGTCTGAAGGAGCCCTCTGGCTGAAATTCTCCTACTTTTCATCTAACATGTAGATTTTCTTCTTCCTCTTAACTACTTGAATGTGCTGAACCTGTGTATTAAATTATGCACACACTAGTTTTTAAGTAAACTACTTTTTATATACCTTTTAAAGAAGATTAAACTTCTTTTATTTCTAGATACTGTGTGTGGGAGGTGGCTGGTTTTTCTGGTTCTTAGTTCTGCCTAGCACAGTTTTAACTCTGCTAGTGAGATCATCAAATCTCATTGTTTAAAACCAACACTCATCCTATTAAGACCTCTGAAAAGTACCACCACAATGACTGAGGCATACAGTAACCATAAGCATCAACCACCATGCCAATGATATGGGACACAACAGTTGTGGTGACTTCCATTTGTGTGTGTGGCTTAGATGCACACCCAAGAACACTGTTAAGTTTGAGTCTGTTTCTGCCTTACTGTGCCAGGGACTCTAGGGGGTGGGCTATTCTGCCTTTTTTGTTTCCTTTCCTCTCTTTCCCCTTCCCTTCCAAGTTATTTTTGTTTGGGGAAAGGAAGGAAGTTTTTAAGTCTTAAGTTTTAAAGAGGCTTAACCTGCAACTGGAAATTGTCCAATGATTAATGGAGTCCACCCCACTCATGCCAGGTCTGAACTGTCATGGATAAATGCTCCACTAAACAGCATAAAAAAAATGTTGAGTAGGAGTCTTAAAACCATCCTTGTTTTCCACCCACAGAATTCTAAGGATATATATTCTGAGGAGATATGAAATATTTGAAGTCAGTTTTTTTTTCTTTTGGCTTCTGTGATGCCCTACTCCTCTGTAGGAGAGGGGACACCTGAAGATCATCTAGCTGCCACCACCCACTGATTTCACCCCACATGAGCCTGTGTCTCAGTGGGAAGTTACCGAGGGCTTCAACTTGCACTCTTCCCATATCCGACTCTTCAGAGAATTTCCCTCCCACTTCCCTGTGGGAGGTGAGAATCTTATATGCATGCACGCACACACATACTGGGTAAGGCACATAAAAAGAGTGTGAGAAAGAAGAGATATTTAAAAGAAAATCAATCTACATTAGAAAAAGGGTATATTTTGCATGAAGGCACCTTACTATAGGCATTACTTAGGAGAAGTTACAAAGTTACAAGCAGCCTATGTCATATTCAGCCAAGGTTAAAAAGAACATAACCCCTGACCATAAAATGACCATAAAAGCTGACCATTTACCAGAGAGCCGCTTTTGTAAATAACTACCTGCTTCCAGTGGCAGCCAACTTGGCGGCTGTTTTCCTGCCTCTGGATTCAGTGATTAAAGAAGCTGATCAAGTTCTCTTCAAGTACCTTTGGGGAATGGCCATGTCCCCCCTGGCAAGAGCAGTGGTTTATGGGCAGGTAGAACAAGGGGGCCTGGACTTCCCAGCGCTCGGACCTAAGTTCACCGCCATCTCTTCTGCCCAATATTTTGGGAACGTTTCTCTGTTGCAAAAGGGTCAGATTCAACCTCAGGCTTGGCTAGTTTTGTTTTGTGAGTGCTGGATGGGGACTAGATGGGGAAAGACTTGGTGGGAGGAAGGCTCATTAAGTTTTAGGTTTTCTTTGCCTGAAAAATTGAAAGCACCAGATTATTTGAGAGACTTTGTTTTTTACATAAAGAAATATAGAATTCATGCTGAGGAGTTGAAAGGGGATGACAGATCAGGTCAGAGCATCAAGAGAGGTTTGTACAGGAAAATAGTGGAGGAGATTTATGTTAACCCGTGTTTGCAAAAACGTCAGGCCAAACTAGATTCATCAGAGTACCTTAATCACCAGACTAACCCAATCGAGTATTTCATGGACAAAAGGGTCCCCAAAAAGTTGTGGGACTTGAGGTGGAGACTCTACCATCAGGTTCTTAATCTGAGGGGAAGGAGACCGTGGACCACAGAAGATGAGCAGACTTGTTCTTGTCTGAAATGTAAAAAAAGCTGAGATTTTGAGTGGTGTGGCACAAAAGGAGATGATCAGACATTTTGTCCAGGACTACCTGAGTGCCCGGAAAACATGGGAGGAGGTGGCCCGGGTCCTGGATTGGCCAGATTTGGCACAACAGGCTTGGGAGACAGTGCTTTCAGGGACTGAACCTCCGGAGGGTGTCAGGGGACCCAGAAAGTCAGTGGGCCAAAAGAGGAAGAGGAAGGAGTCTGGTTCCATGGCTAAGAGTTTTTGGACAGTGCTCTGGTCCATGGTGCACCTGGTAAACCTCTATGTGATGTTAGGGTTATTTTTCCAAAGACAAAAGGAGGTAAAGAGTCAAAATCTGCAGGATGTAAAAGGCACTGCCTATTATGTGAAGAATGTAATTGAAAATTTAGCTCTGAGTGGAAAAGAGAAATTGCCAAACCATCGTTGGAAAAAGTTTTGGCCGTGGTTTAGTGAGACAACCCCAGCAATAACATAAAAGGATATTTTAAATTAATATTTTATTATTATTATTGCATTTTTGTATTATTTTGTATTAATCTTTTATTGATTTTTTTCTTTTCTAAATAGGTATAATTGAAATGTGTAAATATAATGTGATTATAGTGCGTTTAGATTAAGAGGAAAAATGTATTAGTGTTAGGATAGATAGTTTTATTTTTGTATTAGTAAGAAAAGAGGAAAACAATTATTATTATTTTTGTGTTATTGTTAACGGCCTTTGGCGGTCAGGTGTATTTTTCAGTAGAATGGTCTTATTCCAATAAAAAATTCCTAATCCCCAAATTTCCTAACTCAATTAGCTAAACATTCCTATTCTATTCATGATAACTGGTGTTCTGGATCTTGGATGTTCATGGGGATGCCTTTGTCCAGCCTGCCACCAGCTTCCTCTAGGTGAGGCAGGAATCTCAGTCCCTTTGTCTCTCTGTGTGCCTCAGGGCCTCAAGGTTTTACAACCTTTTGCTGGGAAGCATTTTGAATCTTTGGCACTTTACCCTCACTGGTCATTCTCATTGGGCAAATGTCTCTCATGATCTGACTTCTTCATGATGCTGACCCCAATAAATGTAACATGAACCAACACATCCTTAACCCTTTGTATACCTGGAGGGCAGACTATATCCCTCAGCTGTGTTGCCAAGATAATGGAAGAGCCTGTCATCACAGCTTCTTATGATGTTTGTGATAAATATTTACTTTTGCTCTCTCTTTGTAACACGACATTCCATCCTATATTTGGCATTCCACAAAGAGCCTCCTCTATTAGATGTGTCTTGGTAGCAAAGAATGGCTAGTTAGAAATTGCCTGTTCAGATCTGCACTAAGAAAGATGGGCCTAAATCCCATTTCTTGTTCTAAATGGAGTGGACCCAGTGAATCATTGGGTTTTACACAAGTGCTGGCTGACTAGTTCAGCAATTGATTTAATTGGTCTACTCTAATTGAAACTAGCAATTGGATGTAGACCATAATTTCTCAAGCCAATTTGATCAAAGAAAACAAATAGTATTCTTAAAACAACAATATTTATATTAAAAATGCTCGAAAAATACTTGCCTAAATACATTTATCATCAACAATTCATTGCAGTTCTCAATAATGAGATGTCTCCTAAGCTTTGTCCTATCCTTTTGGTTTTGCCCATCACTTTTGGTCCATCTTAATATCCAGTTGATTGTACAGTATGGATAAATTGGTTTGTCTTCCTAATGCTCTGTTGTGTGCGTGCATGTGCCTTCAAGTCACATGTCGACTTACGACAACCCAATTACAACACTATAAAAGTGATTTTTGAAAACAAAAATAAAAGTTTCACTTCTGCAATTCATTGAGACTCCTTGATTTTTCACTTTCACAATTGTAAAATGAAAAATAAAGAATGAGGTTTTATTCTTTAAAACCATGGTGTCAGCAAGAAACCTTTACTGATGTCTGCTGCAATCTGTGATCTAAGATATGCACATACAACATGTGTTTAGTTGTTAAATATTTCCAGATCTAATCTGGCCCTCCATATCCATGGATTCTGCATCCATGGATTCAACCATACATAGCTTAAAAATCAATCAATCAATCAATCAATCAAAAAAGCAACCTTGATTTTGCCATTTTATATAAAGGACACCATTTTACTACACCATTGTATATAATGGGACTTGAGCATCCATGGTATCCACGGGGAGTCCTGGAACTAAACCCCAATGAATAACAAGGACCCACTATATTTTCTAAACATGATAAGTAATGACTGCTTATTAAGTTATATATAAGATCAAGTTTTAAAAGATAAAAGGGGAAAGGGGAAACAAAAGCCCTGTTACTATCATGTCAGGGTCCATACCCCCTGTTCCTTCTTCTCATCAGCTGGTTGGAAAGCTGTGAAGATTTATATTGGAGAGAGACCATTGCCAGGTCATGATACAGATTTTGGTGGTACTTCTGTGGCACTATGAGTGTACACTCTCAGTCTTGTCCTTGGATAAGAAGTGCAGATGTAGGGACAAGCTCTATGGTCAGTGGCTTACAACTATCTGGTAAAAGAAATTTGGGAAATATAAAGCAAGAAATAAGTGACCTATTACAGCTCCTTTTGGACTGTTACAACTACTTCTGCTTTTGACTTAGGACTTTATCAGATGTGGCAAAAACCATGTCATAAGGATGCGACTATAACACTAAAGGACAAAATTATCAGACACCCTCATTGTTCAGCTATTCTGGGGGCATAGTGAATAAGGCATCACTTTTTATTGACAGCTTAGCTCATCAATAAAAAAGTGATGCTTCATCTGCACTAGCACTACACCCCGGGAATGGCTGAACAATGAGGGTGTCTGATAATTTCAGCCCTTTGTGCTAATGCTGCATCCTAATGATGTGGGTTTTGCCACTCTTGATAAAGTCTGTAGTGAGAAGATCCATCAGTTGTTTGAATATTGAATGAGACCTCCTCATCAAGGGGATTCCATTATGGACTACAGTGATGAGCCAGAAACAGGTGGTGAGATTAACAGATTATTATTTATTATCTATTATCTATTATCTGTTGGAGAGAATGTTTGTTTTTTCTATAACGAGAACGTTACTGTGAACTATGTAATTAGCAATCCTATGCAACTGTGTTAAGAGCTTCATAAAATCCTCTATGATCACCCAGATCTGCACAGCGTTGTGTCTTTTCTGCTAAATTGATCCACCACTTGTTCTGCATGTCTTGGAGTTTTTGTTGTAGTTTGCTACATGTGAGGCGGAAAGCTGCTTTTCTTACATGACAGGTTGGCTGGGCGAGGTATGCCTGGTGAGCAGCTCTCTTCCTTGCCAACAGCTCCTGGATCTCTTGGTTGTTTTCATCAAACCAGTCTTGATTTTTCTTGTGGGAGAACCCGAGGGATTCTTCTGCAGACTGGAGGATACTGTTTTTGATATGTTGCCAAAGCACTGTAGGAGAAGGATCTGTAGGATGGTCTTCAAGTTTCGTTTGTAGGTTTGCCTGGAAGTTGTCTCTCATGGTAGCTTGTTGAAGATTGTTGACTTGGAGCCTCTTCTTTAAGATGCCACCCCTCTTAGGTTTGAACTTAAGATGAAGATTTAGTTTACATCTGACGAGGCGATGATCTGTTTGGCATTCTGCACTGGGCATCACTCGGGTATGACGGACATCACGAATGTCTCTCTGACGGACTAGAACGTAGTCAATGAGGTGCCAATGTTTGGATCGGGGATGCATCCAGGTTGTCTTCAAGCTATCTTTCTGCTGAAAGATTGTGTTTGTAATAGTCAGCTGTTGTTCTGCACAGAACTCTAGCAGGAGGCGTCCGTTATCATTGCAATTTCCAACACCATGCTTGCCTAAGACACCTTTCCAGGCTTCGGAATTCTTTCCTACTCTGGCATTGAAGTCACCAAGTATAATAATTTTATCTTCTACAGGGACTTTTTGTATGAGTTGGCGTAGGTCTGTGTAGAATTTGTCTTTCTCTACAGGGTCGGCTTGCATAGTTGGGGCATATACAATAATGCGATCAGAGTGTCCTGTTGGCAAGGTTTCGAGTTTGGAGGCAATGGAGTTTTTAATCATGAAGCCTACTCCTGAAAGATGTTTTTCGGTTTTGGGTTTGCCAGACCAGTAAAGTGTGTAGCCGGCGCCATGTTCTTTAAGGCTGCCTTCCTCATGGAAGCGAACTTCACTAAGAGCAGCGATGTCAATATTAAGCCGTGATAGTTCAAGGGCTATTAGGGCAGAACGACGCTCAGGCCGTCCACTATCTTTAGAGTCTTGCATGGTTCTGATGTTCCAGCATGCAAGTGTCAGTTTATTTACACCTTTGGAGGCCGGTGTGTGCCTTTGTTTCTTTGCCTTGGTTTGACCGCATCAGAAGATTCCCGTTGGCCGTGGCTAGCCAACCAGGTAGTTGGGGATGAGCTTTCTTTAGGCCACCTTTTCTAGGCCCCTCTCCATATGGAGCAAGCAGTGCTCTCCTTAACTCTTCGCCGATGATGCTGCCCTTGTTGCCCACACAGAAGCAGCTCTGCAGCGCCTAACGTCCTGCTTTGCAACAGCTGCAGAGCTGTTTGGGCTAGAAGTCAACCTGAAGAAAACAGAAGTTCTTTACCAGCCTGCACCACAGGACGAACACCACCATCCCCACATTGCCGTCGGCAAATCAGTGCTCAAGTCCGTTCAGCAGTTCACCTACCTGGGAAGCATCATCTCCTCAGATGCCAAGATTGACAAAGAGATCGATCACAGATTAGCAAAGGCATATAGTGCATTTGGAAGACTTCACAAAAGAGTCTGGAGCAATAAACACCTGAGGCAAAGCACAAAAATCAGTGTGTATAGAGCCATTGTACTGTCTATCCTCCTTTATGGATCTGAAACATGGGTTACCTATCGCCACCACCTACGACTCCTCGAGCGCTTTCATCAGCGCTGTCTACGCACAATCCTAAATATACACTGGACTGACTATGTGACGAATGTTGCTGTCCTTGAACAAGCAGGGATCACCAGCATTGAGGCCATGATATTGAGAACACAGCTGCGCTGGGCAGGGCACGTTTCTAGGATGGAGGACCATCGCCTCCCAAAAATACTACTCTACGGTGAACTCGCCACGGGTCAGCGTGGGAGGGGCGCTCCAAAAAAGCGATACAAGGACTCCCTGAAACAACATCTCAGGCTTGGCCAGATTGATCACCAACGGTGGTCTGCCCTGGCCTCACATCGGGAGGCATGGAGACGCACTATCCACAATGCTGCAGCCTTATTTGAGAACTCACGACGAACAAGTCTTGAAGAGAAACGACAACGCAGAAAGAATCACAACCCAAAAACATCACCCAAGGAGACCTACTGCTGCACTTTTTGCAACCGGACTTGTTTATCTCGGATTGGCCTTTTTAGTCATCAGCGCGCTTGCAGAAGGCGCGGGATGAGTCCTTCCTGAATCTTCGTTTGCGAAGAAAAGCCAGAGAGGGCAACTGTGTTTCAGTTTCTGTTATGGGCTTTGCAGTATAAAAGATGCTTTTCTGCTGAATGCTGTAATATATAGTTCTCAGAGAGGATTCTCTGTAACTTTGTAAATATCTTTATTATGCTATAGTAAAGAGAAGTGCAGTAGTTTGTAGGGACAAGCCTGTGTTATTTCTCTTGCACTTGAGGATGAAGACTCTGCAGTGACTTTTTGCTGTCTGACTCTCTTGACATGGTCAGAGGCTATTGGTGCACTAACGTGACATTGTATGGTTCTTAGGAGATTATCAGATGCAAAACCACATCAAAAGATTGCAATGAGAACAGAAAAGGGTGACCTTACCGGATAATACCATCCTCCAGCATTCCAGGGGCATAGCATGGGTGTAAGGCGTCCCTTTTTATTAATGGCTTGTCCCCGTTAATGCCAAAGGGAAGCCTCATCCATGGCAATGCCACTTCGCAGACATCTGGTAAGGTCACCCTTTCTATTCTTGAGCAATCTTTTGAGGCAGTTGGGAATGAGATCTTTTGGCATGTTCCCCTGCATCTGATAATCTCCTTAGGCACAGGTGTTGATTATGTGGGTTTACTTTGTGTTATTTCCAATAAAAAATACTTAATAATTCTCCCAGATAGTAATATAGATTTTGGCATCACAAGTGGGGTTCTAAAGCACCCCCCACCTCTTAAGGTAACACCAGGTTCAGGGAGGAAGGTTGGAAAGAGAGCCACTCTCATTGGACAGGAAATTCAGGCTTAGAGTTACATTACAACAGGGGAAGAGATTTTATAACATTAGATAGAATCTTTACCTGTTTTGTTAATTGACATTGACTTATTTTGGTTTATTTCTTGCCACCCATCCAGAGAGGTGCAAACTTCACCAGTTCCATAGTTCAAAAGAGCAGCAGAATAAGACCTTACTCTCTTGAAAGCTGAAGTCAATACTATCATAACACGAGGGTTGATGGAATGTATGCTAATAATTCTATACTTAGAATTTGGAATTCAATGCATATGAAATAGTTTTGTTGTGCTTTCAGCAGCAACAGCAACATAATATTGCTATAATGTTCTTAGAGTGTTACTTGGATTGCCTTGACTTCCAAAAGTTCAGGGGATCTTTTCTGGCTTAAAAAGAAAGATGCCAGTGATATGTTCATGAATTTGGCACAGAAGGTTCCAAATGGCTGGTGAATATAAACCTCTGACCAATGCAACATACATTCCAGATATAATTCTTTCCATTCTGAACTAGACTTTGGACTTGGGAGAAAGAGATGGGCCACACCATCTTAAACAGTCAGGAAAGCCTGGCTAGCTTAGATATTTTTACAGCTTGCTTTTATCTCCCAGAGCGATCCTGGCTAGCTCACAAGTGATTCATTATATATAGGACTCCTCCCAAATGTCTCAGGTCATTACACCATTGACTTCCTTTGAGGATTGTTCCAGCCTGGATGCAGCCTGCCTCTGTAGACTTGTTTATCTAGTGCTATGCTTTGGCTTGTTCAAGCAGGCCCCCATTGCGCCAAATAGGCACAGCCCTCTGTTAGGGACTATTTTGGATTGAAACAGCTAAAGGGCCAAAACATGACTTTTGGGCTTTAGCTTTTGAAACTGATTTCGACCCAAGAAAAGTAATAAATTGAGAAGATTGAATGATGGCTGGGGATAGGTATGGGGAGAGAATCAATGAAAATTTGATGAATTTACCAAAGCAAAAAGGGTATAAACCAAGAGACAGATTGCAAAAACTTCTGCAAATGTTTTTTTTAAAAAGCAAATTCTCATAACCATATTTACCCTTATTACTACAAAAATGTAACTTTTATTGCTGCAGTTTCATATTCTTCTATTTCACAAGGTTGTTGAGGAATTTGGAAAGTTACATTAAAAGTAAGTACTTATATTTGCTATCCCCCAAATAATTACTGTTATAGTTCTGATATTTTTTAAAAAATAGAACTTGCTTTCTCATTATTGAAAAGTGGCTAGAATAGTTACTTTTTAGATATTACAAAATCAGAATGATATAAGCCTGCTGGACTGTGGTACAAAACATGCAGTTGGCTCACCTCTTTCAATTATAGAAATACAGTCGTCCCTTCACATTCGCGGGGGTTAGGTTCCACAGACCCCCGCAAATGTGAAAATTCAGTGAATAATGACTGCCCTCCCCCTCCCCCACCAAAGCGACCACGGGGCCTCCAGAGGCCCCATAGTCGCTTTCCCTCTCCTCCCCCTCCCTTCCAAGGCCTTCACGGGGCCTCTGGAGACTCTCCCGAGGCCCCGTGGATGCCTCCCAAGCCTTCCCCCTCCCTCCCAGGGACTTCACGAGGCCTTCGAAGGCCCTGTGGAGGCCTCCCTGGCCCTTCCCCCTCCCTCCCAGGGCCTTCACTGAGCCTTTGAAGGCCCCGTGGAGGCCTCTCCCACCCTCCCCCTCCCTCCCAGAGCCTTCATGTGGCCTCCGGAGGGTCTCCGAAGGTCCCGTGGAGGCCTCCCTGGCCCTCCCCCTCCCTCCCAAGGCCTTCACGGGGCCTATGGAGGCTCCTTGTCGAGGTTTTGGGAGGGCAGGGGCCCTCCCAAAAACGTGAATATGCAAAACCGCGAATGCTAAGTTCGTGAATGTGGAGGGGCAACTGTAACTTGAAAAAATGTACAGTTACTATGCTAAAGGAATGATGTTATTCTTCATCAGGTCACAATTGGGATTCAACTTAAGGCTTGTCTACACCAGCCAGAATAATTCACATTCTGGCCAAGGTATTCTAGCCCCAGGCCCATGGTGCCCCCCCCCATTACCTGCCCTTCCATTGCTGCAACAGAGGGTGTCCTCATACCTGTGGGCCACACATGAACGGACACTTCTCTTCCCTGTGCCAGTCACGTCTTCTGAAGCCAAGATTTAGGCACCAGGCATGATCACATGGCTGGGCACCCTGCAGTGACCTCAGCAGATCCAGTGCATGTGACTTGGCTGGGAAATGTCTGTGCTGGGCACTGCACAGGCCGTGTGTGTAAACATCCCCCTGTTTATGGTAATGGAACTCATCATTTTCTCCAGAAGAACTGGAGCAAACAGTGAGGTTTTTTAAAAAACACATTCCCACTCTGTTTTAAAGATATTTGCCCTAGATTCTTGTCAGAACTGCTGAGACATTGTCTGGACAGTTTGGACTAGGAACAGGGCAAAGACCCTGCATCATCTGGACTGCTGGGTGAGAGAACGGGGCAGACCATTTCATTTAGCCTGTCTAGACAAGGCCTTAGTTATTACAAGTAAATTAATTACAAGTAACTAATAACTTAGTTACTGTCAGTCTGGGTTGTTGTGTGGAAAAAGTTCATAATGAATACAGAAATAAAATAAAGCAAATGCAATACTTTGAATATACAATAAAATCCTTCACACAAATGCAACTACAATATAAGATAATGCAAACACAATGGTAAGTACAGAATCAATCAAACTATAAAAATAATAACTAAAATTAGTCCAATACAAATTCCATCTATTTTTGATGTTTAGACTGTAAGCTTTATCATATTACCACCCATTAATGTTCTTTTGCTGGCATATTTTCTGGTGTTATGCCTGCAAAAGACCCCTCCTACCAAGCCTACCTTGAGCAATGGCAATTAGGCATCTCCAGCATACATGGAGCATGAACAGAGCTCCATTTACTTCTGGGGTTGTGATCTCACCGATTCTCATGAGAAGACGAGTGCAGCAAAAAATAAAGCAAAATAAACACATGAAATGTACACACAAGCACAGAAACACCCTTTAAAAGTCCCAAGTACACTGGGGAGGGGTTCATAAAAAGAGTGTCCCCTGCCTGGCTGTTGCAATCTCACCTGGAAGTGTTCTAGCCGATTAATGCCGTATTCATTGATCACAATGGCATAAAGACTTTTTCAGATGGGGAAAAAAACCCCAGGGAGGTTGGGAGAAGAACAGGACTGTTTTGCTTACAGAGCCCCATTTCAGACAGCCTCGTTCTCCTCCGTCCTCCTTCTGACCTCCTCCTGACCTTCCCCCGTGTTGCTGGCATTGTTTTTTATTGACGGAGGCTGTCTGAAACAGGGCTCTGTAAATGAAACAGCCCCATTCTTCTCCCGACCTCCTCAGGTTTTTTCCCCCATCTGAAAAAGTCCTTAATTTCAAACACGGGGGTGCCATTTACATGATGAAAATGTAGTGGGAAGAATTTGTGTCCAACCCTGGTTGTTTACATGTACATCGGATCGGTTCTGAGGTATTAGGAAGGGGGGCCACTTTTTATCACTCAACCTGCGTGACTTTCCGTTCTGCTGTTTGTAGCAATTTTTAAAAAAGTCACGCAGGTTGAGTGATAAAAGGTGATTGGTGATGACTGGAAATTGATGTGACCAGGGGCGGGCTCAGAGAGGAGAGGAGGGCTCAGTCACCTGTGCAACAGATTCAGCCTCACCAGCTGAAAACAAAGGCTTCCATTCCAGCTGCACGTAGGTTTGTGTGTGTGTGTCTGCACTAAATCACCCTGTTCAATGGATTTCTACATTGCAAACCCTTCAGCTTTAACCTGCCCCTCCCCTGCATGCTTGGTTTAAATTTTAAAGAGAGAGCAAATTATAAAGAGATCTTGGGCAGATGATCACCCATTCATCCCCCCCGCCTGCATCTCGTCCATGGGTTTAAAGACACAGTAAAAAAACTGGCAGCATCTAAGTGGATGATTGCACATTCATCCCCCCTCCCCCCCAGCAGCTTCCCTTCCATCCTATGTTTAAAGGCACAGTAAAAAATGCCAGCATCTGAGTGGACGATCGCACCAAGGTTTGTCTTTTAAAATGCCTTGTGTGTCTGTATTGGCATTCTCCTTTTACATGGATTTAAACTTTTTTGGGGCATTTACCCATCAGGTTTTTTTAAAAATCAAATTGTGCAGAGGGGGATTGCCTTCGCCCTCCTCCTCTGACCAATACAAACATTTGTGCCAGCCAATAGCATCGCTCCTGGTGGGAAACTCTACAGGAAGTACGTCACCGAGGTTGTGAAAGAACGAGTAATCACATCCTTGATTGACAGCTAAAAAAATTATCCCAGGACCATAAACACGTGAAAACAAAACAAAACAAACAAACAAAAAAACCCAAAAACCACGGGACAGTATATAGTGGGAGAAGAGACATAACAAGGGTTGTGATGCCATGTAAACAATGATCCCAGGATCTCCTGGGATATCCAAATCAGAGACAAAAATTGTGTAAACAATGGGGATGAATACGGGATCAATAAGTCCCTGGACGCCCCGCAGCAAAAACTACCATCTAACTGGCACCTGGCAATGATGGCAACAAAACACCACAAGAGATCTATTGACAGCTTGGCCAATCAATAAAAAAGAACACCTTTGGGACAATATATGATCATGAAAGGACAACACTGTCTGGTATGCGTGCCCTTCCGCATTCATTAGTGATAAAATCCTGTGAATACTATTCATTATCATTTTTGATTATTGTGAGGTATCATTTCAAGGGGGGATATTTCTAGCTCTTTTTATTTTTTTAAATGCTTTTAAACTATTTTAATACAGTGCTTAGTTTTAATAAGATTTAATTGTTCTTTTTAATTGTCTTTCAATGTTAGAAGCAATTGCCTGCATTTTGTTTGCATTCATGTTGAAGCTTGCCGTGGATGCTCTAGTTTGATTTCTTCTATTGACCAGAGGGTCAGACTTGATGGCGTTGTTGTCCCTTCCAACTGTATGATTCTATGATTCTGAGCTGCAAACTACCTTGAGTACAAGCACTGGGAGAAAGGTAAGAGAAATACATATATGGGGCTCATGTTGGAAGAAAGGCAGGATATCAGCGAAATAAATAAATACAATATTATAATTGTTTAATATTTTTTATGGGGGAGGGTGGGGTGGGGGGTGTTTGGGGATTTTATCTGTATTGTATTTTAATTTTTGTAAGCTGCCCCGATTGTTTTAACAGAGGGGCGGGGTATAAATAAATTTTATTATTATTATTATTATTATTATTATTATATAATGCAATTTATTTATTTATTTATTTATTACAATATTTATATCCCAACCCATATAATCTGATCTCAAAGTGATATACAGTCGTCCCTTCACATTCGTGAGGGTTACGGGAACAAGACCCCCGCGAAAGTGAAAAAACGACGAATAAAAGCAGCCTCTGAGGGTTTAACGAGGTGCCCTTCCTAAACACACACACACACACGGAAACTGACCCAGCCTCTGAGCATTTAAGGAGGAAAGAACATCACAGCCCCATGCTGTGAGCACGCAAGCAAAGTGCCCCCTTGCCACTCCCCTCTCTGTGTCTTAACAAACTGAATTGCTTCTTTAAAACTGACATTTCACCCCATGTCTCCTCATGGCCCAAAGAAAGGCACAGCGGCATGCTTGCCACCCCCTCTCTGTGTCTCAACAAATGGAATTTAAAACTCAGCTTCTTTAAAACTCACATTTTGAACTTTCGCATAGTATAGAATTCTATACTATACATCCGCATAGTATAGAATGGTGAACAGCAAGATTTGCCTATTAGAATTTTTTTGCTGGGAGGGAATATTTTCAAGCCATGGATGGTTGAATCCATGGATAAAGAATCCATGGATATAGAGGGCTGACTGTATTTGGAATGTGATAATTCTAAATACAGTCGTCCCTTCATTTTCGCAGGGGTTAGGGGCGCGGGACCTGTGCAAAAATGAAAAAACTACAAATAAAAAATTAAGTAAAGATTGGTTGGGGGGGAACGTGGATGGAAAGCCCTGGAGGAGGAAGGGAGGGAGAGAGGCTTGTGGCCCAGGCTGCCACCGCAACCTTGCCTACCTTGGCCTCCCCGGCCTCTGCCACTGCCACTGTCACCACCACTGTCACTCACCCCGTCACTGCCACCATGCCCCCATCACTGAGCAAATGTGGCAGGGCTTTGCTCAGTCTCCAGCTTTTTGCCCCACAGGAATCATTCCCTGTGGGGTGAAAAGCCTCTCCCAAAAGCCAAAGTGGGGTTGGTTACTCAGACACTGGCTTTAGATCATTCCCTGTGGGGTGAAAATCCAGTGTCCGAGTAACTCTCCCTCCTTCGGCTTTCTGGAGAGGCTTTGCTCAAGCTCTGGCTTTTTGCCCCACAGGAATCATTCCCAGTGTGGTAAAAAGCCTCTCTGGAAAGCTGAAGGGGGTGTGTTACTCAGACACCGGATCTGGATTGTTCCTGCTTTTGGCAGTTCCTGGGGCTTCAATTTGGTTGGGGTGGGAAAGCCAAGCCTGAAGAATGGTCACGTTGGGTAAGTTAGCCCTGAACGGGGTTCGGTGCAGAGGGGGGGAGGCAAGCCCAGGGAATGCCGCACGTTCAGGGCCAAGCCGCAGAATGCATGGCGTTCCTCAGGCTTGGCCTCCCCACCCCAAACGGAATGCCACCATATCCCAGGGGCCTCCACTGCTGTGTCCACCATGCTGCCGCCACCACCATGCCCCCATCACCAAACATTTGGAGGCTCCAGGGCTTTGCAGTGAATGTGGGGCTTTCCTTAGGTGTGGCTCTATCCCCCAAATGTGGTCCCTCCGGGGGGGGGAGCTGAGGATTTCTGCAAATATACAAAACTGTGAAAATCAAAGCTGTGAAAATGAAGGGACAACTGTATCTAGCTGAATAACACTGAGGTCTGGAATCAGTGTGATCTGCCTGCCTACTTTCATTTGGTGTAGTATTTTTCCCTGTAAGAGAAAGATATGACACCTAACACTCTGCTGCTTTCTAGTTATATGCAATAGCTTGCTTGGATGCCCCGAAGAACATACTGGCTGAGATCCTGCATTTGGAGATGTAGCTATGTCTCTGCAGTTACATCACCTAATGTTCCCTTCCAAAACACATCTGCAGTATGACAATCATTTGCAAGACCTCGCAAGGATATTGTCTTTCAAACTGTGCAATGACATAGACGTGAATTGTGATGGCATGAGTCAAACTTATGCAATTGTAATTCATGAACAAGATGCCAGCCACTGCTTAATAAGCACCATATTGATTCTCAATATCTAGTATTGTCACACTTTATACATAAATGAAATTGAACAAATAATACTTAGTTTAATTCTTTTAAAAACTTTCGTAAAACAAGATTTAAACTTAATTGTGCTTTCTATTCCATTTTGGTAATACAGTAAGCCATTTTGGATCACATCCCAGAAGAAGAAAGTATAAATTCAATAAATAACAAAAACAAAAACACAGGAAAGAAAGGTTTATATCACGGAAAGTCATCAAGTGACACAAAAAACATGTAGAACCCATCTCCAGTAATATCTGATTTTGTTTGTTTTTCTTTCCTTTTCTTGCATTATTATCCTCAAGAACCAGATAAAAGATAATATTTTGGTTAAAAGATACCCAACAAGAATTCAGTAATGTCAAAATAAAATTTTAATCCTTTTGCAAAATATAGGGTTGTATACAGAAAAGCTCAGGAACCCGAGCAGTGCCCTGACACAATTTTCCCTGTCTTTGCACAGTTCCACATACACAGTGGTGGGTCCAGAATTAAGCCATATTTAGAGGTCACCAATTTTCTTCTCAAAGGAAACAATCAGCAATTTTAGCAATTTTCTTCCCACTGTGAGAAAGCCTTTGAGAACTCTGCAGTTTTCAAATTCACAATTTGGGTTGTTATGCACAGAAAACAGTATTTTTTGCACATAAGACAGCATTTTCTTTGCATAAAATAGTATTTTTTTTCTGCAATGAAAATGCCTTTTCTTGCACAGAAAATGTTGTAGTTCAGGATTTATTCTTCACAAAATTTGCACGTGGTTTTTTTAATGCAGAAAACAGCATTTTCTGCACAGGTAACAGTATTTTCTGCACAGAAAATAAAATAACATTTGTGGGTTACTAATGCCAAAATTAAAACCAAATTATTTCAATGGGTCTACCGTAAGTATGACTTGGACTGGATCCAACCTATGGGTAATTTTTAATTTATTAAAAATTTAATTTATCCTTTATTTTCACTCTTCTCCAAAGGGAAACGTTTAGCTGATGCTCCAAGAGGCTGAACTCAGCTAGTATGTGGGGTTTTGAAGACTCATGTAGGGAAGTTGACTAGAGGTTCCTATAGAAAAACAAAGGGATTTGGTTTGCCATTTATTTCCTTAAAAGGAAACTATTGAGAAATTAATCTCCTTCCATCTATCTGTCTCTCTGTCTCTGTCTCTCTCTCTCCCTGTCTCACTCCATTTTTCTGTTACTGGAGACAACATCCTTCTTTTGAAAGATTTCCAGAAAACATGACTGCCTTTGAGATGATATATTGTATTTTTACTGCTTAAATGCTGTCCTGGGCAGGAGAAGAATTAAACATAACAACCTTGGTAAGTAAACTGAAGTCGACTGCTATCGGTAGGATTGGCTTTAATTTGTTTCAATAAATCATTGAAGAGCAGCAGCAGCACAAGCTGGTTGGTTTTCCTCAGAGTCAATGTCAAATCTGCCATTTTAATGGCTTTATTGAGGCTTTTCCAAAATCCCAGAGAGGAATGGTGATGGGGTGGGGTGGGGTGATAAAAATGTTTGCAAGTCTACAAACATGTAATATTTGAAGAGTTGGTAGAAGTCTCATTATATTTGATGTTATTCTTAAAGCCTCCCAAACAAGGAAACCTTGACACGAGGCACTTTATTCTCTGCCGTCATAGGTATATAACAAAGCCATGATTTATATACCTAGGCTCTGTCTTCTGTACCAAATTTTGCTCCCCAGAAAGCCAGATGTTATGCTGGGAATTAAATAAGGGTGTCACCAAGTGAAATCTTAGAAATCTTATCTTCATAAAAATGGAACCACCTTTTCCTTATACGAATCTGCTTACTCTTGGATTCTGGCAGGTATAATTCCCCAAAGTAACTTTTCTAGGTTCTGAGCACTGCCCTAGATGCCCCAGTATGTAAAGTTAGGCCAGTGGTGACCAGGGATAGGGCCTTCTTAGTGCCAGCTGGGCTGTGGAACATTCTACCTCCCAAAGTTGTTTTATGGTCTCTCCTTTCAATGTCATGTTTAAAGCACTCCTCTCTGTGTGTGCATTTGGGGATGGAGGGGGGGCATGGAGTTCTTCTACTGATGCTATTATTTTAATTACTCTATTTGATAGCTTTCCATTTTTCTTTATTTTAACAATGTTGTTACAGCCAGCCTTAGATTCTGCTGAGTCAGGCTAGATGTCCACTTAGACCAAAACATCCAGGCATTGGTCTTATCCTGCCTCTGAACCTAGAGTCGTTGTGATTAGGAGTCATTGATAGGTTTAACCACCATAGCCTTATTTAATTGTATCTTATTTTAATGCCAACAGAGAAAAAAAGTCTACTGTCATCCTTATATTGGGATTGGAGGATGCATGCAAAGAAAGGAGGGGGGGAATGAAGGTGACCAATCTGATGGTGGCATCCCAGACAGTTTCAGAAATGGGAAGCTTCCTGGCATTCTCCATGGGCAGATCTGCAGCTGTCTCAGCTTGAAGGAGGTATCAGAGCTGCACCCAACTGGGATAAACACCCATATGGCCCCCACAAAGAATGTTTTTGTGGCCCTCAACACCTCCAGAATCCCCCAACCATCCTTTCTCTGCACCACCCCCAAATTGGATGAGTTCCTGCTTTTTTTTAAGCCTCCGGTATAACAGTGTAGCTTATAAATAGGCTGCCAGGACTCCTGTACTGGTTAACATCAACAGTGCCCATTTTTTGAACCAGAAGTGGACTGGATGTTTTATTTTATTTTCCATTATTCCATGTGGCTCTTGGAGTTTTCTGCATAAAAGTGCCCCCTGGGTGTGTCTCAGTTGCCCACCCTTATTATTATTATTAAAGTTTATTTCTAGAGCCCTGTCGGTGTACACAACGCTGTACAAAGACAATCAGGATAAAACAGAATGAAACCTGCCGAAGGCGTACAATCTAAATAAAACAATAGGCAAAATAATAAAAATCAATTAAAACAAGGATAATTACAACAATTAATAACAACATCCACAGTAAACCTAAGTGACAGAAAAAATAAATGTATAACAGACAAAGCCAGGGAATGCCTCCCTGAACAAGGTGGTCTTTAACTCAGATTTAAAAGTGGACAAAGAAGTAATGGCCTGTATTTTGGGGGGAAGAAGGTTCCAGAAGTGAGGGGTGGCAAGCGAGAAGGGACGAATCTGGGATGGAGCAGTGGAGATCCTAGGTTGGGAGAGTAGGCCTTGAGTACTAGAACGAAGGGTACGGGTGGGAATGTAAGAAGAGAGAAAGTCAGATAAATAAAGAGGGGCTAGCCCATGCTGGGCTTTGAAAGTTAGCAACAAAAGCTTATATTGGATACGGAAAGGGAAGGGAAGCCAGTGAAAAGAAAACAGCAAAGGGGAAACATGGTCAAAGCGGCGAGCGGAAGTAATGATGCGGGTGGCTGAATGTTGAACAGAAATTAAAGGGTGAAGATGAGAAAGGGGAAGCCCAGCTAAAAGGAGATTACAATAATCTAATCGGGAGACCACCAAAGTGTGGACCAAAGTCTTGGCAGTGGAGGCTGAAAGAAAAGGACATATTTTGGCGATGTTGTAAAGGAAAAATTTGCAAGCTTTGGCTGTGGCCTGAATATGGGGAATAAAAGACAGCGAAGAATCAAAAATAAAACTGAGACTGTGGGCTTTCTGGACCGGATGAATAGAAATGTTGTCAACAAAAAACAGAAAAAGGGTATTGAAGGGAGGACTTAGGTGGAAAAACAAGAAGCTCCGTCTTGGACATATTGAGCTTCAACCGCCAATGAAGCATCCAGACAGAGACAGCTGAAAGACATGAAGAAACTTGCTGTTCAAGCCCTGAAGAAAGATCAGGGGTGGAAAGATACAGTTGGGTGTCATTGGCATACAAATGATAGGAAAAACCAAAAGAACGAATAAGTTTTCCTAAAGACAAGGTGTAAATAGAGAACAACAGGGGACCCAAAACAGAGCCCTGGGGAACTCCAGCAGATATGGATATGGGAGAAGAGATCTCCACCTGTAACCACTGCAAAAGATCTATCTGATAGATAAGATTTAAACCAATTCAGAACTGAGTTCGAGAACCCAATGTCAGAAAGTATATCAACTAAAAGGCAGTGATCCATGGTGTCAAATGCCACAGATAAATCGAGGAGGATAAGCACAGAATAGAAACCATTTGCCTTGGCCCATAAAAGATCATTAGAGATCTTTGTGAGGGCCGTCTCAGTGGAATGCCATGGGTGGAAACCAGACTGAAAAGGATCGAGGATGGAGTTGGCTTCGAGAAACTCAAGGCAGCGGGAATAAACAACCCATTCCAAAACCTTAGAAAGAAAAGGGAGAAGAGAGATTGGGTGATAACTAGACAAAGAAGAGGGGTCAAGAGAAGATTTTTTTTTTTCAAAATGGGGGAAACAAGAGCATGTTTAAAGTCAGAGGGAAAAGAACCAGTAGAAAGAGAAAGATTAAAGACAGAAAGGAGCAAAGGAAGGAAGGAGGGGACTATAGAGATTAAGAGACGAGGGGGAATTGGATCAAGAGAACAAGTTGTAGGTTTGGAAGAGTGCAGCAAGGTAGAAAGTTCATCCAGAGAAACAGGAGGAAACACAGAGAATTGATTAGTCAACAGTTCCAAAAGGTTAATGGGGGAAGACAAGTTAGGAAGAACTATTTCAGATCTAATAGTAGTGATCTTAGTGATAAAATAATTAGTCGGTAAATTAGTTGTAAAGTCGGTAGGGGAAAATAATGAAGAAATGGGGGGGGGGGAGAAGGTTTTAGCAAGGTGTTGAAGCAGGAAAACAGCCACTGTGGGTGCCTCTTGTTGGCGCAGATCAATTATTTAAAGTAGTCCTGTTTTGCCATGGACAAGGCGGATGTGAAAGATAAAAGAACGAACTTATAATGAATAAAATTGTCCCTCTCCCTGGACTTTTTCCAAAGACGTTCGGCCGCTCAAGAGCACAACCAGAGGAACCTAACTATGGGAGTAAGCCAGGGCTGAGGCCTGTTCGTAGAGGAGGACACACAAACAGAAACAGGGGCAAAACTATCAAGAATTGAAGAAAGAGTGGAGTTAAATAAAGACATCGCTGAGTCAGCGGAGTCCCCAAGAGAGAGGGAAGAGAGGGAAGAATCCAAAGACTGACTAAGAAGATCACAGTTAATAGACTGAAGATTGCGAAAATGGCGTTGAGCAGTATGGCGAGGAGATGGGGTATAGGTAAGAGTAAAAGAAATTAAATGATGATCAGATAATGGAAAATCAGATGCCAGGTAGTCGGAAATGATGCACTTGGCAGCAAGAACTAAATCAAGGCAGTGACTAAGAGAATGGGTTGAAGAAGTAGAATGAGGTTGAAGGCCAAAAGAAGCTAGAAGAGAACTAAAACGAGATGCTGAAGGATTACTGGGGTCGTCCAGGTGGATGTTAAAGTTGTCTAAAATCAATGTAGGTACTGCATCAGATAGAAAAACTGTCAGCCAAGACTCAAAGTCTGACAGGAATTGAGTAGCAGAACCAGGAGGGCGATAGATGATTGCAACCCAAAGTTGTAAAGGAAAAAAGAGTCTGATGGAATGAAATTCAAATGAGGAGAAACAATAAGTAGGTGGGAAGGAAAGAACTTGAAACTGGCAAGATGTGGACAGTAAGATACCGACCCCATCTCCTCGACCCTCAGGGAAGCTAGTGTGGGTAAATGAGAGACCGCCAAAAGAAAGGGAAGCAGAGGTAGCAGTGTCATGGGCCGGGAGCCAGGTTTCAGTAAGAGCAAGGAGGTGAAATGAGCTGGAAAGAAAAAGATCATGGATTGCAGTCACTTTTGAGACTGCAGAATGACAGTTCCAGAGTGAACAGAAAAATGGGAGTTGAGAGATGGGAAGGGGTCGAATAGGAATTAGATTAGGAGAGATACGTGGAGCCATGGAAACATAAGGGTTAGGTGCCCAATAATCAATAGATGAAAAAGTGACAATAATAACAACAAAAAGATAACAACAGATAGTACTCGATGACATTGCCTGAACACCACTGTTGCTGGATCCGCAAGTCCCCCAGCTGTCTAGCCCTCAGCTAACTCTCCTCCTATTCTTCCAAGGGAGAACCCTGGCATCTTTCAAGAAGCAGATTCCTTTTTGAGTAAGCTTAAAAAGTTGTAATTGCTCATGCAAATGAGAGCTGCATGAAAATAGTGCCACCAATGCCAGACACATGGAATAGTTTGAATGTGCTGACATGATTAAAAAAAAAAAAACCTGGAAAAAACCCTTCGGTCAAACAATCACCACTATTATTCAGAAGTTTCCTCATAATGAAATATGTCTACAGTGTAATTTCAGTCAGTGCCTTTAACTATTTTGGTTGCTCACTATGTCCAACTGACTTTGTCAACACGTTTCTGAAAAAACACATATATATATTGCATATCCTATCATTTGATACCCTAAACTTTAGGGGCTACAGGATTCTGGAAGTATGGCCCCTGTTAAGAGAGTTGCATATTTGTCTTCAGAAAGACTTGGCCATTCTAACTCATTAATGATTTCGTCCTCCAGTTTTCCTGGGACGGATGTCTGGTTGATAAGTCAAAAGTTGCCAAGATCCCTCTGTGTGTGTGTTTTTAAAAATGAAATTGGTGTTCCATTTTAAAATAGTTCCAATTAGGTGGCTGAGTTTAGTAATAATTTATCTATTTTAGTTAGTAGTCCAGAAATTTCACATTTTGGCTCCTTAAGAAATGTCAGGTGAATGCTAGCCGATCTGTCACCCCTGACATGTTATTTTTTTAAATTGTCAATTCAGTGCTAGAAAATTTTGTCAGCTCTGTTTGACACAGGGCTCTTTCACACTACACACACGACATCATGATGATTCTATTTTAACTGTCATGGTTCCATCCTATGGAATTCTGGGATTTGCAGTTTAGGAAGGGGCATTCAGAATCCTCAGCCCGAGAGCTCCTCTGGTGCCTCTGACTAAACCACAAATCACAAGAGTCCACAGGATGGTAGTTAAGTGGAATCATAGTGCTATAACTGAGTAGTGTGAAAGGGCCCACAGTTCTTCATCTGGTTTCATCAGACAACAGTGGTTCGGAGCTACAACAGCTTTTGTAGTAAAACATGATCAAAGAAGTTAAGCAGAGGAACTTCTCTATCAGGGCTGTATATACTGTAGTAGAACAAAGCTTGGAAAAGTTACTTTTATTGGACTGCAATTCATAGAATTCCTTTGCCAGTATGGTCTCTAGCTATGCTTGTTGACTGCGGCATTCTGGGCGCAGTAGTTCCCAAAAGTGATTTTTTCAAGCTCTGCTTTATATATAGCCTTTATGGCACTAGGTGCATAAATTATTGCCATGATCTGGTTGTTATTACCATAATTGCTTTGTTATTTTGGTTGGAATCCTATCAGAGCATTATGCTAGTGGTTCTGCTTTTCTCAGAACTGTACAATGGTGAAAAGGGAAGCCAGAAAAAAGCAGTCAACTCTGAATAGCCAATTCCTCCAATGCCTTACTTTCTTCATGGCTGCCTGTGCCCACATCTTTTTAACTCCTGATACCAATACCTCTGCCAATATAGTTATGCTAGCATGGTCAGTGAAAGAAAGCAAGAAAGACAGGTGTCACATAGGAATGTATACAAAACAGATTGTACATGAATCTAAATGCATAAATGGAGAATTTATTTATTTAGTTTTTATTCCTTCTCAAGGCAGCATACAACCTTTTAAAAAGTACTCTACAACTAAAACGCTCTTAGTACAAAAGCTAAAACACAATTAAACTGAACTTCTATTTTTTAAAAAAACACAAGTTTATTGTATTTATTTAAGAAACCATTTTTATTGCTTATTTATTTAAGAAACAATTCTGAGAAATATTTTATCTATATGAAACTCAAAAACCATCATCCAGTAGGAAACAAGTGCGCAGATAATAAGCATTTCTATACACTACCACCACTACCATCCATGTAAAAATACAGTTAATACTCATGAGGAAGAACTCCATGGCTTTAAGGCCCACTGGATCTTTTAAGAAGAAAAGCAACTTCCTACAGCAACTTTGGCCTCTAATTGGTGCAGCTTTCTTGTTTCCATACTGCATTTTGCATTGTTTTCTATACTGTTTATTAACAGATGACACCACAGGCATTTTGGAACTTCACATGCTCAGAATATAAACTGGTGTGATGAAAAAAATAGTTGCCAATCTTTATAGCAGGTGTGCAACACCAAAAACCATTCTGGTACTCACTGTAAAAGAGAAGGGAAAAAAATCCATCCCAAAGGCAATTTTCTCCACCTAGATACAAGATTTGCATTCTGCAGCCATTAAAGATAAAAGGATGCTTACTGCCTTCTTTCCTAACAACAAATTGAAAATCCCTCATGATAAAATTTCTCCACATTATGATTTTCAGTTCTGTCACATATCGTAGAAAAATGGTAATAGGCGTAGCATACCTATCTTCCCAGTGACAGATACAGTTTGTTTGCAATTGAGATACTCAGCTTTCTTTCAGCTCTGGTGTGTAGTACATTTTGATATGACCTTTTTTCCCCCATTAATACCTGCTCCCAGGTATCTACTTCTATTGCTTTGCTGGTAGAGGCACCCCAATTTACAGAGGTTATGTGCCAAAGAAAGTGCAGTTAGATGAATACAGCACTGGTGATGTTTGTTTCATACCAAAACCAAATGATGATGGCATCAATTTGGGGGTGTTTGTTTGTTTGTTCATACTAATCATGCAGCAATGCTTTTAGAGTCATGGCAGGCTTTTTCTTGTAGCCACCACATCTGCAAAATATTGCCTGCTCCATATGATCTGCATGGTGAGTGGTTTGTAGAAGCCAGGCTGCTTTTGGCTGGAAGTTAAGTCATTTTCTCCCTGCCATGAAGGGATTACTGACTGGCATAGCAGATGTCAGTTAGCTTAATTTCTATGCTTTAAAAAAATCCCAGCAAAACAAAGGATATAGACACTTACACACATTGACTTTCAAGTGCTCAGTTTTCTAGTATTTTTTCCTAATTTTCCTAACAGTTTGTATTTTGCCATGTACTGTACTCAGAAAATCTCTCTGATCTCTGTAGCAAACCAGATTCACTTTTAGAGTATACAGTTACTGGTATATGCAGATAGCAGAAGATAAACCTCAGGGAGCAATTAATATAGAAAATATCAAGATAATGGGAAAGGAAGAGGGTCATTAGTGCAGGATGCGGGGAAACGTAAAGATGCATCAATGCAGGACAGAGTTGCTGATGAGAGCACTCCAGGGATACAATATGAAGATCTTTGGGCTGTGTGAAGTGTCATGGTCAGGGGTGGATAATAAAAAGGCTGGAGCATCCACCATCTGGTAGAGCAGAAGGGAAGATGGGAAACATCAACAGGGAGTTAGAAATGCTTGGGAAAGCCAGACGGTGAAAGCATTGATTAAGATTATCTTGTTGATTAGGTGGTGGCACTCTTTGATTTAATGTACCCCACAAAGGTACTGCAGCCAATCTTATAGGGAAAGAAGGATGGGTCTGACTGTCAAAGGCAGCTGAAATTGGCCCTGACCCTGACAGTGTCAAAAATGCTTCTCTGTACAAAACTGGCAGGAAGGGTCACACAGAAGGAGGAGGTCATTTCTAAATAAGGAAAGGTTGCACATTCCAGAGCAAAAAGTGCCATGGAGATATTCAGCCACATGATACTCAAGTCTGAGGACTAATTTTCTCAGCAGAGACCTTCCCTCTCCAAGTAAGTGCCTTCAAATGTTACACATTTTGTCAAAAACACGTCCAGCTCATTCCCAGTGGCATTTTATTTATTGTTTTATATTGTGTATGTGGTTATTGTTGTATATCATTTGAAATTTTCACATAGAAGTGCTTGATGAATATCCAGAAATAAATAGGGCTGAGGATAGCATGAAATAATTACTGTACAACATTTGCTGTTTAAAAGAAAAACTCAGGAATAAATACATGCAGAAACCAGCTTGCTCCAGTTTAGCAAAGGATGTGAAGAATCTTGCTTTCAAGGAAGAACAACTCTACTTGTACATCCCCGGAGTTTATCACACGAGACTGGTATTTCATAATTATAGTAAAATATTAGCATATTTGAACAGTATGTATCACATGAGATCATGTCTATCCTATTGCTGTTTGCATTTTCTTCATTTTTGTAGCGCACTTTTTCATTGATGGGGAAACCTGTCAATGGCTTCCAATATTGCTGCTATTCCATTAGTCCCCCTGGTGCAATAGGTCCCTTCTGTTGCAGTAACGATATAACAGCAGTCACGTGGCAGGAGTGGCATTATTCTCCCTCGCTCCCTCCCCCCCTTGCTATTCCCAAGCAGACTGAGATTGTTTTTATTCCGTGCCCCCCCTTTTTTGCTGTGATTGCATAATTACAGTAAAACAATGAAATAATTTTTGAATCATTTTCTGTAATTACAGAATCAATGGAAAAAATCAAAATCAAAAGGCACACATGAACTGAGTAGGGCACACAGCAGGGTTACGGAGCTGGTGCGGAAGGGATCATGGCTTGCCAAAGCAGCACACTTGCAGCACACTCACCCAATTGCAGAGAAGTGTGATACTGAATGTTTTCAAATTGGTATGTTTCCGTTTGCTTCACTAATGTGATTGCTGCAAGAAAACAGGCTGGTGTGATAAAGTCCCCTGTCTATGTTATTAACTGGGGCCAGTTATTCAAGGTCTTAGGAGATTTTCAGACTACACTGTTATAGTGTTACTATTCCACTTTTAACTGCTCTGGCTTCCTGCTGTGGAATTCCGGGGTTTGTAGTTTAGTGAGGCCTAAGAGCTCTCTGGCTGAGAGTTGCAAGTGCCCCTCCCTAAACTGCAAATCCCATGATTCAACAGGAGGCAGCCATAGCAAATATAGTGGAATAGTAACACTATAACAGTGTTGTCTGAAAATCTAGTTAGTATACTTTCAATGTGGTCTTGAAAACGGGGTTCAAGTGTGATGTTTTTCCTAGTGGGGGCATACCATATCTAGTGAGCCTGCATTCATAAATCTGATGCACACTTGGTAGACCAAAGTTCTTTAGGACTTTAGAGCTGAGAGGAAACCCTGAACTGAACCTGAAAGTTTGTTGACTACTGTAACTGAAAGTGGAACATACATGTTGAAGATGCTTAGCATCATTCACCCATTAGACGATCATCAGCTTATCTATGTTGGGAGTCTTGCCCTCTTATCACATGAGAGTCTTGCCCTTTTCATATCTAGAAACTAGACTGCTTTAGAGCCCCTTTTCTTCTCTTCTACTTGAAAAAACCTGGTCCAAAACACAGCAGGCAGGTAGTATAGCATGTGACTTTACATCATTGAATAACTGCTCCTTTGGTTTAGTAGATAAGAGTGGGTTGTGGTATATGGGTCATATACTCATTGAAATCAATGGGCTATGACTATTTTTAATTAATTCCAACCATGCCTAAGTCTGGCTTCAACCTAACATTTATATCTAGCTATTTATTTATTTTATCTATACGCAGCCTTTCTCCTAGAGTGGGATTCAAGGTGGCTCCTAGAAAGAGTCGATTAAATGTTAAAAAATATTTTAAAATAAAAAAAATTAAAATATTTTTTAATATTTTAATTTGGAAGACTTTACAAAAGAGCCTGGAGTAACAAACACCTGAGACGAAGCCCAAAAATCAGTGTGTATAGAGCCATTGTACTGTCTATTCTCCTTTACAGATGGGTCACCTATCGCCACCACTTATGACTCCTCGAACGCTTTCATCAACGCTGTATATGCACAATCCTAAATAGACACTGGACTGACTATGTGACGAATGTTGCTGTCCTTGAGCAAGCAGGGATCACCAGCACTGAGGCCATGATATTGAGAACACAGCTGCGCTGGGCAGGGCATGTTACTAGGATGGAGGACCATCGTCTCCCAAAAATAGTACTCTACGGTGAACTCACCACGGGTCAGCGTAAGAGGGGCGCTTAAAAAAAAGTGATACAAGGATTCCCTGAAACAACATCTCAGGCTCGACCAAATTGATCACCAACAATGGTCCACCCTGGCCTCACATCGGGAGGCATGGAGACGCACTATCCACAATGCTGCAGCTTTATTTGAGAACTCATGCCGAACAAGTCTTGAAGAGAAACGACAATGCAGAAAGAATCACAACCCGGAAACAACACCGAAGGAGGCCCTCTGCTGTGCTTTCTGCAACCTGACTTATTTATCTTGGATTGGCCTTTTCAGTCATCAGCGCACTTGAAGAAAGTGCGGGATGAGTCCTTCCTGAATCTTCGTTTGCGAAGAAAAGCCAGAGAGAGAGAATTATTTAATTCTTTTTAACTTTTATAATGTTTTTAGTTTATAAATATATATATAATAATTTTTAAAATTATTGTAAGCTGTCTTGAATCCCATCTTTGGAGAAAGGTGGGATATAAATCCAATAAACACACAAACATATAAACTTCAAGAATGCAAAATTCTCACAGCTCAGGCATAAAAGCATTTCCAGGATGCATGTTCTTGTAATAGATTTGATAGAAAACTGTAAATCTTAATAACATTGGTGGTGAGAAAGGTAAAATTATCTATAAGTCTCCTGTAATTTCATGTGAATTTGGCAGGAACTCTGAATTCTTAGTCCTAATTCCTCCACCTGTAAAATTCTAGCAATAGCTGTCAACATTACAGTATAACTGCAAGAATTAATATGATAAACAATGGGCAAATGTGTGGTTTGGAAAAAAAGTCATGGATGTACATAAATATTTTGTGATGATCGAGCAGCTAATGTATGATGTTTTTGTATCACTGCCCACATTCTGCCCGGCTGTCCTGTTTTAAACATTCAGCTGACAGAATACCACTTGCAGGGTAGCCATGGTAGTACAATGGTTCCATGCCGTTGAGAGAGCATCTTCCCTATGTGCTTCTTAGGGACCTCAGAACTGCAGCCGTCAGAAATGTCAATCATTAAAAAAAATTGTCTGGATTCCAAGTATTCTTTTAAAGGTGAGTGTGAAATGTTACTAGTGGCAGGCAAAATGGGATAACAGAACATTTTATCCTTTTATAAAAAATGCTTTCTAATATTGTTTTTGTTATGCTTTTTTGGGGAAGAGCATATGTAAGAGATCCAGTAAGCTGGAAAAAAATAAGTTGATCATTCTATTTTATTTCTACCCCTCTCTCTCTCTCTCTGGTTTTTCTTCACAAACAAAGATTCAGGAAGGACTCATCCCGTGCTTTCTTCAAGAGCGCTGATGACTGAAAAGGCCAATCTGAGATAAACAAGTCCAGTTGCAGAAAGCACAGCAGAAGGTCTTCTTGGGTGATGTTTCCAGGTTGTGATTCTTTCTGCATTGTCGTTTCTCTTCAAGACTTGTTTAGCGTGAGTTCTCAAATAAGGCTGCAGCATTGTGGATAGTGCATCTCCATGCCTCCTGATGTGAGGCCAGGGCAGACCATTGTTGGTGATCAATTTAGCTGAGCCTGAGATGTTGCTTCAGGGAGTCCCTGTATCACTTTTTCGGAGCGCCCCTCTTACGCTGACCCATGGCGAGTTCACCGTAGAGTACTATTTTTGGGAGGCGATGGTCCTCCATCCTAAAAATGTGCCCTGATCAGCGCAGCTGTGTTCTCAATATCATGGCCTCAATGCTGGTGAACCCTGCTTGCTCAAGGACAGCAACATTCGTCACATAGTCTGTCCAATGTATATTTAGGATAGTGCGTATACAGCACTGATGAAAATGTTCAAGGAGTCGTAAGTGTTGGCGATAGGTGACCAATGTTTCAGACCTGTAAGGGAGAATAGACAGTACAATAGCTCTATACACACTGATTTTTGTGCTTCGTCTCGGGTGTTCTTTATTCCAAACTCTACATAGAAAATGTGGAATGGACACAGACCTGCTTGGTGATAAATAATGGCAAAAATCATTTATAGTTCATGAATGTAAGCATTTTTGGATAAATTCCCCTTGGCAAAGAAAAAAAACCCCATACACAGGTTTTGTTGTTGTTATGTGCCTTCACATAATTTCTGCTTATGGTGACCCTAAGGTGAACCCATCACATGTTTTCTGAGGGCTGAGAGTGTGTGACTTGCTCAAGGTCAAGTTTTCATAGCCAAGCAGGGATTTGAACCCTGGTCTCCAAATTCATAGTCCAATACTCAGACCACTGGTTCTTCTACACAAGTTTAGAACAGCACAAACTACAGCACAAACACAGATGTCATCTTGCCAGTATTAATTTCTGCCTGGCTTATTTTTCAGCTTATTAAATGGGGAGAGTTTCACAATGGTGTAAATATTAAAGGATTACATTGTTCTATTCAATAAAGTTGTGCTGAATAGAATTATCACCTTGAAATTACAGGGTAAAACTCCCTATACAAAAACAGATTAAAGACAAATTAGACAGTGGGCCAGGTCACTATGATTGTTAATTAGTGATAATGGAAATACAATTAGCATAATGAGTTCCAATTACCGTATATGGAGAAATATGAGCATACTGCTTTCATAAATCTTGGTTCCAGGAAAAATAAAATGCATCTGATTTAACAAAGCATGCCCTTCCTCTCTCCAGAAAGGTGTACCTTTTTATGAAGCTAAACTGTTCTGTGTTTAGTGATTTGGAGAGGGTGTCAGGGCAGTATGTGTGGAGTGGGGAGGAAGGATGTGACAGAATGGATTTACCCTGTCTGATAGTTGAGCAGTTCCTGTATTAGCTTGGCTTCTGTTTTAAGCTTCCTAGAAAATCTTGCCATCTGTTTCTCACATTCTGGGTTAAACAACAGAAGAGAAAAATCACAGGCCATTACATCAAATGAAACAGCCACACTTCCTTTTGGGTCATGTTTCTGAGAGGAAGGAGAAGGAGAGGGAGAAGGTATATGAGGGTATTTATTCATACTCCTAATGTGTGAAAAGAGCATACTTCTTTAATCCACATAGTCACTTAGCTTTGGTGGACTGATGTCATAGTTTTACAAGCTAAGGCACACGAATGGCTATACTGAAGCTCGTTTAAGAAGAGTACACACAGCATGGAAAAGACATTTCCCTCCACAAGGGCCTGACATGCCTTTGATGACATAGGGCTTGTCTACACCAGTCAGATACCCCAGCTTGCCCCAGTTCTAGAGCCCTGCAGTCCAAATGATGCAGGGCATTTACCCCAATCTTCCCCCCCCCCGCCAGTCCAAATGACCCGTCAGGGCAGATATGGGACTGGAATGATGGCAAGCTGGGATAGGGCCCTTTACTGCATTTTAAGAAAATGCCCAGTTTAATCAGGTATCTCCAGTTTGGGCCCCGCGTGTCTGCAGGAGCCCATCCCAGAACACTGCTCCTTGCTGCCACCATCTGGCTCTCCTGGAAGCCAGCCAGGGGTCCTGCAGCATGTGAATGAGGCTGGTTACATGCAGGGAGCCTACAGTCACATGAAACAGGACCCCTGCCTCGGTTCCACATTAGTGAAAAAATGGTAGCCACGGTGGCCGCAGCGTTGACTTCGGAGATGGGCTGGCATCCTGCTTGGACTCTGACCCATTGTCTACTGGTAATGGGAGGGTGGGAACTGACCAGCTCTTGAGGCAGGGTATGCCCATGGGGATCCAGTGTGTCTTGCCTAGTGTAGATAATAGAATCATAGAATTGTAGAGTTGGAAGAGACCACAAGGGCCAACCAGTCCAACCCCCTGCCACGCAGGATGAGCCCCTTGAAACATTCTCACAGTTCAGGCATGAAAATGTTTCTTGGATGCATGTTCTTCCAATAGATTTAACAACAAAAAATTGTAAATGTTAATATACTTGTCTATGCTATCAAAGCCCATGTAATGTTCTCTTGTAGATGTCATATGAATTTGCCAAAAACACTTGACCTCTCAGTCTTAATTTCTCAATGTGATAACACATTCTTAACACTGAGCATCATAAGAGTGCTTCTAAATGTGGTTTTGAAGCATCTCAAAAAAGCAACCTGTAAATAATAGAAGTTATCACCTTATTCACATGCCAAGAGGCTTAACAATGCAACCAGAAAAAAAGCAGCATGTGGATGAATACAAGTGTAGGGTAACATCCTGATATCAGAACGACCTATATGTCAGTCAGTTAGTTGGCCTACTTTTATCCTGAAATTGAATGGGGCAACTGGACAGCTTTCTCTTACTGGTCCAGGGTCATGTGCTCGTGACCTCAAGCACAAGGAAAGGAAAAGCCAGCCATCTGTGAAGTTAATAGTTTGGAGTTAACTTTAAGTGGGTTACTGGGTCTTTGCTCTTTGTGTTCAGCCTTCTGCTTAACACTCGTGGGAAAGAACAGCCCTGCAGCCCCATGGATGAGGAGCTGTGAAGTCAGCCTTGAAGTGACTGACGGTGCTGTTGGGCTCCACTATGTCGATTAATGGGAATTATGTGGCTGACAATGCAACCTCAGTTTTAGTGGGCTTAACAATAAATGAACTTTGGTGACATCTGGTAAACTGCTGTTGAGAGAAATAAAATTCATTATTCACACCACTTGGAAGACGTGTGTGAATATGATTAATTGTATATGGGAACGATTAAGCAAAACCTTCAGGTTTTAAGCTTCTGAGAATTGGGGTAAGGTGGGCTTGGCAGTACTTTGGGGGTGTGGGGTGATCTAGCAACAACCACAACTGGAACCAAACTATTATGGCTATAGATGGGTAACTCCATCTATTTCTGGTCCATTTCACTTTCACATGTTTCCTGCTAAATTGACTGTACCCTTATTCAACAGTAATCTACATTTTTTGTAAAAATAAAAATAAAAATAAAACCCACACTCTCAAAAGGAATATTAAATGTGCATTTTCTCAAACTGTATGTATACAAATGTGTGCTTTCTCTCAAAATACTTAAATACTAATGTATATTTTTTCTATCTATTCACTAACTTTGCAAGAGGACCTTACAATATTCTGCAAGTGTCTTGCAGGGGTGGATTTAGGAGATGAGCACTCACCAGAAAATAGCCATTCCAATGTATTGTCAGAGATACACTGGCATGACATTACAGTTTCAGATACAGTAAAAGCCAAGAAAGTGGTATCACATTGTAAACCACTTAGAGAGTGCCTAGCATGCTATAAAAGCGATACAAAGACTCCCTGAAACAACATCTCAGGCTTGGCCAAATTGATCACCAACAGTGGTCCGCCCTGGCCTCACATCGGGAGGCATGGAGACGCACTATCCACAATGCTGCAGCCTTATTTGAGAACTCACGAAGAACAAGTCTTGAAGAGAAACGACAACGCAGAAAGAATCACAACCCGGAAACATCACCCAAGGAGACCTTCTGCTGTGCTCTCTGCAACCGGACTTGTTTATCTCGGATTGGCCTTTTTAGTCATCAGCGTGCTTGCAGAAAGCACAGGATGAGTCCTTCCTGAATCTTCGTTTGCGAAGAAAAGCCAGAGAGAGAGAGAGAGATGTGTGTTATTGCTGAGAGCATTGGTGGCTGAAGAGAGGGATATAAATACTTAAATAAAAAATAAATAAATCTTAGGACCTTGGGTTATGCAGGGGCTCAGAATGCAAAAACAAGAAACAAATAAATTTCAAGTTTAACCTTGCTGTTATTTGATATCAAATTGACTTTGACTAAAGTTGATCCTATCAACCTCTCAGAGCACGGGTGTTCATCTGTCTGCTCAGGTCTTGCAAACTTAGGGCCATGGCTTCCTTGATTGAATAAATCCACTTTCAGTACCATCTTCCTCTTTTCCTAATGTCTCCCATTTCTCAAGCATTATTGTCTTCCAATCAGCCACCTTGGAGATTATCAGAGGGGGATGAAAACAGCATCCCCATCTCACTATTTCCTCTCCCGACCCCCTCCTGACCCTGTCCTGGCACAAGAATGAAAAGTTTTGCACTTACTTTTAATCGTGTGCCTTCCTTCCCCCTCGACAGCCATGGAGTGAATGCAGCTTTCCAGAACTGCATTCACTTCCTTGTTTGAAATCCTGGGCTGTTCTCATAAGAGGATGAGCGCATGGGGAATTCAAACTTAAAAAGAAAAATAGACTTTTAAAAATGACAGCAAGCAGAAGAACACACTTTAAAACCCCCAAGTAACCTGAAGAGGGGGAAAAATGGTGTCACTTACCTGGATGTCCTGATCGCACCTGGAAGTGTTCTAGAACAGACCTCCCACTGTGGTTGGCATCGCGCCAGCATAACGGGGTACCTTTTCACTCACCCATTGTTCCGTGACAGGAACAGAACAGGCAGTCTATTCATGGCTTAAGCCATGAATAAGAAGAAATGAGGGCAAAACAGGACCAGCATGGGAGCATAACAGGATGAGGACAACGACGTCTGAAAGGTAAGCCCTTTGGCAATCTCCTGGCATTCATGTAACACCATATTAAGGGCATCTGACAATCTCCCTTGTCTCACGATATATCCAAAATATGATAGCCTCAGTTTAGTCATCCTGGTTTCTAGTAAGAGTTCAGGATTTATTTGCTCTAGGACCCATTAATTTGTCTTTTTAGCAATCCATGGTATCTAGACCTCTTCTCCAACACCACATTTCAAAATGAGTCATTTTCTTCTTGTCAGCTTCTTAACTGTCCAGCATGGATGATCCTGACTTTGGTATTTAATGATAAATCTTTACACTTGAGGATCTTATCTAGTTCCTTCATGGCTGTCTTTCCAAGACTTACGGCCTGTCTGTACTGCAGAAATATAGCAGCTTGACACTGCTTTATTCATCATAGTTCTATTCTACGGAATCCTCTATTTGTAGTTTGGTGAGGCTCCAGAGTTCTCTGATAGAACAGGCTAAATACCTCACAAAACTACAAATGCCAGGATTCCATAGGATAGAACTATAGGGGATAAAGTGGTGTCAAACTGCTGTATTTCTGCAGTATAGACAGGCCCTTAGCCTTCTAATTTATTGACTACAGGTTCCATTATAATTAATGACTGAGCCAAGATATAGGGAATCTTTAACTACTTCCGTGTTTTCATTACCCACTAAGTTATGTAAGTCATTTGTAGTCATTTTTTTTTTTTTTGGTCTTTCTAATGTTCACCTGTTTGATTTCAATACTGACCATATGGTGACATCCATGTATATAGTTGTCTGGTTCACTGAAGAACATGCTTGCAATGAACAAACTGTTGCCCTCAAAAAATTCAGTAAGTTGATCTTTTGCTTCATTTCTTGTTCCTAGACCAAACTTTCCAACAATGCTTGGTTCTACTGTGTTTCCTACTTTTGTATTCTAATCCTCAATGATTATCAACATCTAATTCTTATGAATGTTTACTCACAGATGGACTTAATGCCAGATAAGTCCATGGGACCTTCTACCTGATAAATGTGTATAGGATTGCAACCATAAAGTAACCTCAAATTGCTGTGATCCTTTATCAGAGGATTCATACTTGCTAAGGAGAGGTCAGATTTTGCTGCCTCTGGACTGTCTATATCTTCTCCTGATGTCAGACAGGTTGGTAAACACTCTAATCCTGGCATTCACCCATACATACAGCTTGACAAGCGGGGATGGAGCCTTTGTGCACACATGAAAAACATTTTTTTTTTTTGCCCGTACATTTTAAATGATCATGTTGTACTAGTCAGGTTTACAGTTGTATGGCTTTGCTCTGTTTCAAGGTTTTGTGTGTGTGTGTGTGTGTGTTGTAGCAGATTTTGTTGGAATAATGCTACTGACACCTTTTATAGAGTGACTGGGAAACAACATAGCTGAAGGGCAGTATATGAAAATATTTTAAGTATCTAAATAGAATTAAATAAGTAAACATTGGTCACAATGGGTTCTAGATCACATGGAAATTTTTGTGCATGCACCTGCACCACCAGACAGTTATATTACCACTCAATGGTCTTTGTGCTATTTAGCATGTGAAACATCAAGGGTGGGGTGAATTGATGCGTTTCTGTTCACACATTGCTCTGTGTGTAAGGACAGGTTCTTTGAGTGATCATTTGTGAAATCACACAATTGGGTACCTCTGCGCATGCGCAGAACAGCATTCAGAACTTTCTAGAACAGTTAGACAAGATTTTTGGTGATAGCTCCGCTCACCTCCATATGGTATATAAATACCAATCCCGCCAAAATCACCTCAGTTCCATTTCCGCGGCATAAGCAGCATCAATGAAACCAAGGAACGGCAGGACACAAAAGGGGAACGTGGGTGGGTTCGTGTGATTTCACAGATGACCACTCAAAGAACTACAGTTACAGGTAAGTAGCCTTTCCTTCTTCATGGTTTTTTTGAATTCTGATCAAAATGAACGTGGAAAGTCAGTTTCAGCCATGAGTGCTTGGAGTTGACAGGTGATTGCTTGAGTGCCTTGCCCAGGAAGGGGATTTTATCCACTGGCTTGAGAGTTCATAACTTCCAGATTCAAGGTAGGTTTTCTCAGAAGTTGTATCATGGCTTCCTTTAAAATAGTTGGAACTGCCTCTGCTCTCAAGGAGGCATTTAGCACCTTCTGGGTCGATTTGGACATGTGAGGTATGATAAAGCAAGAAGTGCAAACTCTGAGCATATAACACAGAACATATATCCTGGACATATCCTTTGTTGACTCGCATAAACTGGTATCCAGATTGAGAAGGATGTGACATATTTTATCTTTGAAGTGTCTAGCAAATATGTCATAATGTGTACCAAGGATTTTTTTAAAAAACAAGGCCACATTATAGGAGGCCCTGAAACATTTGGAAGAATTTTTGTGGGCAATACAATAAAGAACACTTGTGTCTGGTTAGACTTGTCATACATCTGTTTCCACTGGTGCCCTAGCTTTCTCCTAGCTTGCATCATTCCTTACACAGCTGATGTGTATGGTAAAGAGCTGAATGGTCTCTACTAATAAGTTATGTTGTAGAGTTGCAAAAGGAACTTGGGAGTGATTGTGTGAATTGCCTGAACCATTTAGCACAACAAAGGCTTAAGAGAAGTGCCAACAGTACCAATTAGAAAGTCTTCCAGAGCCCTCTGAATGCCTTCAGTTTCAGGGGCCAGGTCAACTAACCTTGGTAGAGCTATAAGAGTTTGTGTGTGTATATGCCTTCAAGTAGCTTGTCAGCTTATGATGACCCTATGAATTTCATAGGGTTTTCTTATGCAAGGAGTACTCAGAGGTGGTTTTGCCAGTTCCTTGCTCTGAAAATTGCCCACAGCACCTGGTATTCATTGGTAGTCTCCCATCCAAGTACTAACTGGTGCTGACCCTACTTAGCTTCCAAGATCAGACAGCCTTTAGGATATTTAGGTCCTGATGTAGCAGTCCACTGTAGTTAATGCTGAACAGAGAAACATGGTAAATTCAAGCAAAGAACAGAGAAGGAAAGATGAAGAGACTGCACAAACCTCTCCAGATATCATGATCATGCTGAAAGGAATGGGTACAGGTAGACTACTTACTGACTACTTTTCAAAGGCCATAGTCAAGTTGAATGTACAGGTGAGATATGATGGGATATAAAAGATAATGTGTAAGAGGCAGCTATTTAGGACTTTACATATCAAAAGGCTAGTTTTTTTGAGTGTGTGAGCTAAAAAAATCCTCATTCATATTTTGCTGTGACACAAATCCACTAAATAGCTTTAGGCCAGCTATCACATTCACCCTCTTCCTGAAATATGAGGATAGTAATGCTTACAGCTTCTGAAAGCAGCACCTACTTTTTTAAAAATTGGATACTGGCCTATTGTTGCTCATGAGTTTAAATAATGTATGATGTTAAGCATTGTTATTAATATTATTTATGATTAAAATTTCATGAAGGGGGACATATCTTAACTTGGTCATTGGTTAAAATAATCTGGGCATTGGTTGAAAAAAATACTATTTAAATGGTTGGCTAGTTTACATTATTGTGGAATACTCTCACTGAAATAGCTGTGTGTGTTTGTGCATCTCTCATTTGCCTTAAACAGCAGAAAACATTTTTTTAATGTATGGATTCTAAAACACATTGATTGGATAAAAATATGGGTTGTTTGGTTGAAGACAATAGTACTATCTATATTTGTTATTACTGAATTACTTCATCAGTGATATAGAAGCAGTAATATGTTGCTAACATACCTTTCAGAGGCAACCAGTGGCCTTGTTATAAAATAGCAAGGTTGGATCTGGTGCCCAAATTCTTTTTTGAGGCTGTTTGGTCCACCAGGAGCCCTGGTGGCACAGTGGTTATATGCCAGTACTGCAAGTCACCACGTTGCAAGTTGATTCCAGCGGGCTCCAAGGTTCACTCAGCCTTCCATCCTTTTGTAGATCAGTAAAATGAGTACCCAGCTTGTGGGGGCAATTAGCTAACATACATTGGAAACTGTTTAATGCAGTGTAGATGTGTAAATAGCTATTGCTTAAAACAATTTGTAAGCCGCTCTGATAGCCTTGTGGATGAAGAGCGGGGTATAACTAACTAACTAACTAACTAACTAAAAAATAAATACAGGTGGTAGGAGTGTCATGCAGAAATCAACACAGGGGCTCAGTACACCAGAGAGAAAAAATACAAGACAAGCCATATGGTATGGTTCAAACAAGAGATTGTATATTAAAAGCTTAGTTGCATAGGAAAGTGAAGAGTAAGGCATATCAAGGCCAGAAGGCACATCAGTCAACAAACCCCTGCAGTCACAGCATGGTATAAGCATATTGCTTTACAGAAGGCAATAGGTATACACTACCACCAAGTTATAACATTGACTAAATAAAAGCCACAGAATATGAAAAAACATGAAGTTGGCATAGCATATGCATCATAAAGAAGCTTCAAATTTTTAAAAAAACAGATTAATTTATCCATGGCAGGAATAGATGACATCAACACAGGCCTGCCAAAATTTGCCTTGGTTTTGGAATGAGTATCAACATGGTAATGAGACACAAACATCATGGGCTGTGACCAAACAGCAGCCTGACAAACGTCTGGCAAAGGAACGCCTGCCAAAAAGGCAGAAGAAGCAGAGACTGCTCTGGTGGAGTGTCCTTGAACCTGAGGAGGAGCGTCAACTCAAGCCAGTTCGTAGGCAAGGTGGATCCTTGACACTATCCACTTCAAAAGTCTCTGTGGTGAAATCGGCAGTCCAAGCTTACTCTGAGAGTAACAAACAAAAAAGCACTGGGATTGACAAGAGGGCGGTCTAAATGGTCAAAAAAACTCCTCACAGAATACAAGAATCCTACCTGTCTTAATGGCATTCCACCTGATTTTGCCATATTGTGAAAGAGGGGGCAAAACCCAGCAAAAACCTTGCCAGAAAAGCCTTTGCGGCTTTTCATGTCTTTAAAAAACCCCAACAATGTGAGGGTGCGCATTTCCACTGGTTAGGACAAGCGAATCAATCTAATTCGCTTGCCTGAATGAGAGCAAGCACATATCTCATTGGCTGGATGAGCACAGGGGCGGGGCTGTGTTACAGGGTAAGCGCCCGCTGATGCTATGTTGGATTTTCGCCTTAGCGAGTGATCGCTAAGGCAATAAAAGAGGGGATTTGTGTTAATTTTCTTTCTCTTTTTTCAGAAAGGTGAAATATTGCTTGTACGCACTGCACCTTGCAATGAGGGCATGAAGTGATGACATAGGATTCCCCTAAGCAAATGAGGCATTTTGAGTGCCCATTGCAGCAGGAATCTTTGCATTGTATACCATGCAGCATTTGAAGGAGGTCGAAGACATCTTTGAGATCAAAGAGAAGGTCAAAGCACTTTAGAATCCAAAGAAAAACTGCTGAGTCATGAGAATCATAGAATCATAAAACTATAGAGTTGGAAGAGACCACAAGGGCCATCCAGTCCAACCCCCTGCCATGCAGGAATACACAATCAAAGCATCCCTGACAGATGGCTATCCAGCCTCTCTTTAAAGACCTCCAAGGAAGGAGACCCCACCACGCTCTGAGAGAGTGTGTTCCACTGTTGAACAGCTCTTACTGTCAAAGAGTTCCTCCTAATATTGAGGTGGAATCTCTGTTCCTGGAGTTTGCATCCATTGTTCTCTGTTCTAATCTCTGGAGCAGCAGAAAACAAGCTTGCTCCATGTGACACCCCTTCAAATACTTAAACAGGGCTATCATATCGCCTCTTAACCATCTTTTTTCCAGGCTAAACATACCCAGCTCCCTAAGTCTTTCCTCATAAGGCATGGTTTCCAGACCTTTCACCATTTTAGTCACCCTCCTCCAGACACGCTTCAATTTATATCCTTTTTGATTGTGGTGCCCAGAACTGAACACAGTATTCTAGGTGAGGCCTGACCAAGGCAGAATAGAGTGGCACTATTACTTCCTTTGATCTAGACACTATACTTCTATTGATGCAGCCCAAAATCACATTGGCCTTTTTAGCTGCCGCATCACACTGTTGACTCACGTTCAACTTGTGGTCTACTAGGACTCCTAGATCCCTTTCCCACTTAGTCTCGTTCAGCCAGGTCTCCCCCATCCGATATCTATGCATTTTGTTTTTCTGCCCTAAGTGCATTACCTTACATTTCTCTGTACTGAAGTTCATTTTGTTCGCTTTGGCCCAGCTCTCCAGTCTATCCAGATCATTTTGAATTTTGATCCTGTCCTCTAGGGTATTACCTACTCCTCCTAATTTGGTGTCGTCTGAAAATTTGATAAGTATGCCCCTAATTCCCTCATCCAAGTCATTGATAAAGATGTTGAATAGCACTGGGCCCAGGACAGAACCCTGTGGCACCCCACTGGTCACATCTTTCCAAGACGAAGAGGAGCCACTGCTGAGCACCCTTTGGGTTCGGCTGGTCAACCAGTTACAAATCCATTTAACAGTTAACTTGTCTAGCCCACATTTTACAAGCTTGTTTGCAAGAATGTCATGGGGAACCTTGTCAAAGGCCTTACTGAAATCAAGGTATGCGATATCCACAGCATTCCCTTCATCTACCAAGCTGGTTACTTTATCAAAAAAAGAGATCAGAAATACTAAATTTCTGGTTGAGTTCTGGTTTTGGTTGAGTTAGATTTCCAGCAAATATCAGGATAGTTGAAGTCACCCATCACTACTACATCTCTCCTTTCTGCGTGTGTGGTCATCTGTTCTAGAAAGGCATCATCCAATTCCTCCGTCTGACTTGGGGGTCTGTAGTAGAGTCCCACAATAACTTCCCTGTTGTTTCCCTCCCCTTTAATTTTTATCCAGATGCTCTCCACCTGGCTTCCAATATTGATGTCATGGATCTCTTCACTGGTATAAATATCCCTGATATATAATGCTGTTCCTCCTCCTTTCCTGTTTGGCCTGTTTCTTTTATAATGGTTATACCCCTCTATTCCTACATTCCAATCATGCGACTCACCCCACCAGGTTTCAGTAATGCCTATTATATCATATTTGCTTTGTAGTGCTAGCAGTTCAAGTTCATCTTGCTTATTTCCCATGCTCTGAGCATTAGTGTAGAGACATCTAAGACCATGTGTTCCCTTTACTTGCTGCCTGTGCAATTTTTTTGCCTCCCATTGTTGGGTCCTTGAGCTGTTTGCCTTGTTCCCTCTGTGACAGTTTGACTATTTTCTCCAGCCCTTTTGCCTCCCAGTATACTGTCTCTCCCCCCCATATGACTCAGTTTAAACACCTCCTTGAGACTGTTTTTGCCAACTGTTGTGAGATGCACCCCATCTCTTGCCAGATGTCCCCCCTCATGGAACCTCAGCTCATGATCCAAGAATCCAAATCGTTCTCAGTGACACCATCTACGGAGCCAGTTATTTACGTTGGCTATTTTCCTCTCCCTTTCTGGACCATGCCCTTCAACTGGTAGAACAGATGAGATGACAACCTGTGCATCCATTTCTTTCAGCTTCCTCTCCAGAGCCTCATAATCTCTTCTGATCTTGGGAAAGCTGTGCCTTGCAGTATCATTGGTTCCCACATGGACCAAAAGGAAGAGGTAATGATCCGTAGGCTTGACCAGTCTTGTCAGCCTCTTGGTCACATCATGGATCTTTGCCCCAGGGAGACAACACACCTCCCGAGACATCTTGTCAGGCCCACAAACCACTGCTTCTGTACCCCTCAGCAAGGAGTCTCTCACCACCACCACACACCTCCTCCGAGGCTTCGAAGTAGCTGTTCATTGCTGTGGTACACTCAGGGTCCCCTGCTCTGCCCCTGAAGTCTGTCCATGCTGTTCTTCCTAGTTGTCCTTGATAAGGGAGAGAACTTTGAATTGATTCTGCGGCTGCAAGCTGCCAGAACAATCCTTGGTTTTTCTACTTCTGTGTGTGACATTCCTCCAGTTGTCTACCTCCTGTGCATGTGAAGTGTTCCTCTCCTCTGCAGCAACTTCCTCTGTGTGGTCCCCATCCAAGACTGTTCATTCTGTTCTGTCCAGGAAAATCTCTTGCTCATGAATATGGAGAAGTGTAGCTACCCAGGTCTCCAGCTGCTGGATTTTCTCCTTCAAGAGGGTTACCAAGTTCCACTTGGTGAATGTGAAGTTCCCCAGCTCTGTAGACAAGAAGACAAACATCCCACAAGTGTTGCATGTGACTGTAGCAGTTCCTTCAGTATCCATGCTGAGAAGTCTTAGGTAATGAGTGCTGCTTATGCTTTGCTATTGCTTGGTTGATAAAATGTACATGCCAGTAGGTGCGCAGCTCTGGAAGGAGTTATATAGAGCTAGGCTCCCAGCTCCACTCCCTAGTGACTCTCAGATGTGACTCACAGAAGCTCCACCCCCTCAACAACAAGCACACTCTCCCAATAGTTTAAAAAAAAAATTCGAACTCACCCACTCAAAATGGCTGCCCAGAAGCTGCTCTCCTTCTCCCTGGCAAGAAAAAAAAGAACTAACGTGATTTTGGTGGGCTTTATATTTATATGCCATATGGAAGTGGGTGGATCTACTGCCAAAAATTTTGCCTAAGTGCTCTTGAATGTTCCAATTGCTGTTTTGCACATGTACAGAGTTACCTAATTGTGTGTTCAGAGACCACAAAAAACTACAGTGGGCCCTCAGTATCCACTGGGGTTTGTTCCAGGACCCCCATGGATACCAAAATCGATGGATGCTCAAGTCCCATTATATACAATGGTGTAGTAAAATGGCACCTCTTATGTAAAATGGCAAAATCAAGGTTTGCTTTTTGGGATATTTTTGGAATTTTTACAAACCATGGTTGGCTGACTCCATTGATGCAGAAGCCCTGGATACACAGGGTTGACTGTAATAGATTCTGCAATGATGGCTGATAGGTCCACATTAGTGGGTTGGTGAATCTGCTCTTTGTTTTCAGTCTGAATTTTGAAGGATCTATCCAAGGTGCTAAACCTAGCTTGGTTCAGCCCTTTAGATAGTTCTTTATGATTCAGACTAAAACTCAGAGCAGATTCAACACCCCATTCTAATGGGAGCCACCAGCCGCCACAGGTCTTCTCCTCTCATGTACTAAGGTATTACAGTACCATAAAACCACTTCACTCTTTAATATCATTTTTATAAACCAGCATTTTATGATACCCCCCCCCATCAACTTTATCAGGCTTCAGCTGCATAGAGAGAAGGAAGTCCATTCTGCTGGCAACTGGAGATGGATGAATAATGTTTCTGTCAGGTTTGAGAGGATCAGGCCAGGAGATGTTACTAAGTTAAGTATACTTAACTAAGTAGCTGATACAGGATTCTGGCAAATATTTTTGTGATGTCATTATAGTGTGTGAATGGGGCTTTTTATTAAAGCAAAGTTTCACATAGAATGGTTTTCAAATATCTTCTCTGAGGTGGCAATTGCTGATTTCACACATAAATATAATTCCCCTTTTCATAAAAACAATTTCCCCTTTGAAATGATGTGGTAAGATCACCATGCAAGGAATTTATCACAAAATAATGTGAGAATTAGCTCAAGGTCTCCTTGCTTTGACCTTTACTTCTGTAAGGTGTGCCTCCTTTCTGTTGTCCTGTCATCTTACAGGAAGAACAGGATGTAAAGTATTTTTTACAAGGCAAAGCAGTGAGACTTATAGCTGGCTAAAGTGGGAGAGTGTTACCTACTTAAACTGTTTTTCCCCCTGACTTAATAAGAATTTTTCATCTAGCGCAAGCCATTTTAAAATATTGTCTATACACAAACAGTCATTCTGAATAATAGGCCTGCACATAGTAAATGTCAGCTCTTTAAATCACAGAGGACCTAGAAACCAGAGGAGAGAATGCTTCATAACAGTTTAAACTTCAGCCTCCCATTTATTATGTAGGTGTTTATAAATCTCTTAGGGGAGCACTCTTGGCCTTCTGGGAAACCCGAAATAGCACCGTTGTTTTGTCAGTGAGACTTGCCAGCTTGTGTTCTTGCCCAGGCGGTTCTTTTTCACACTGACCCCATTCTTTTTCAAGGTTGGTATCCAAGGTTGTTGCCCAAAGAGCTGCTCTTTCTTTTCCCATCACTTAACAGGATTGTTTGCTGCTAGAAAGGAAATATTGCTGGGCAATTGTACACCCTTTCTTTCTTTCCTTCTTTCTTTATTCGGTTTGACTGATCACCTGCTTTCAGTTCCTGCTGAAAGAGGAATGTAAGAAACCTCAGAGAGCCATGGCTGTGAAAAATTTCTTGCCCATTCCCATCTGTCTTGGTTAGTATGAATACTTTAGCATTAAGTGGAGAAAAGGAGAATCCATCAATAGTTAATAACTGACCTTAAGATAGGAATTCAAAGTTCACTACAATTAAACTTGAGTGTCAGCAGAAGTCACAAGAGAGATTATCAATATATTTGACTACACACAACCTGTGATAGTAATTTTAAGTTGCACAACAGGAAATGTCTGTGCATTGGGTTGTTGTTTTTTTTAAAATCATCATAGCACTGTTTTGCATTCTAGGCAGTGCCCAGGAGATTCTTTGATATGAATGAGTTCAGTCAAAAACAAACCTATGAGAGAAAGGGATTCCGGATGGAATTTCATCACACAGTTGTGCTGTAAACCAGATGTTTGTTTGCTTCAGTGGGATCCATTATGAATTTTTAAAATAAAGTTGTTTCTAGCCTCTAATGTGAACAATGTAAAAAGGGAGAGACTTGCAGTTAATGCCTGCTAAGTCATTAAAGATATTTATCTGACCTGCAGATCGGATTGTTGCATCACATGGATAGCTCTCTTCATTGCAATACTGAGATGTACATATGTAATGAAGCAAATGAAAAGTGTGTGTGTGTTTTCTAGGCTGATAATCTGTGGTCATATCTAAAAACAGGCAATGATTAGCAAAATAATCAAGTGTCTCCCCTGATGTGATGGAAATCATGGATCACTTCGGAGCTGAAATCAGGTAGTGTGAATTGCACTTACATTAGTGCTAGAATCCTATTGAACAGAAGAGAAATTATTAGATTGGCTTCTGCTGGGCAATGTCTGTGTAGTTTTCAATAGAAGGGTAAAGGTTTCTGGCTCCCAACTGTCTACCTAACAATTGCAGAAAAGTTTCCCAAACACCCATTCCAGATTGGGTTGTTGAAAAAGAGTGCTCAGAGGAGTGGAAGGCAGGGGTGGACTTCAGTGTGAAAAGAACTGTGAGACTGAATCTGGTTCAGATCACAAATTCCAAGACTGAACATGAGCTGAAGGGCACTCTGTTCCTTACCTCGTATTGTGTTCTACCAAGGACTGGGACCCATCAGCCAGGCTCAGGTACAAAATGGGCATTCGGTGGCTTTCTTGAAGCTAGTTTTAGTTAAATTTAAGGAGTGCTAAATCTTATCTCAAAATTAGATTTAGTCCCCTTAAAATTTGATCTAAAGCCCATGGTAGATACATTGCTCTGCTGACATGCAAACAACCACTCTCCAGTGTTCTTGATGGATTTCAGTTTCTGGTAGAACACAAGTCTACCAGATTTCACAAGTTTCAAAAGTAGATTTCACAAGTCTGAAGTCTGTGAACCCCTACTGTAAAAACTAAATGTCTCATCCCACTTATGCCTCATGCCTTCCATGAAATAATTTCAGAATGGGATCATTCAAATTGAGTAATTGATTAAAAATAATTTGCTACAGGAAATTCAGGAAATGTACCATTTGTAGATTGCTGTATAATAGTACGTATTTTTGCTGGCAATGATGACCACATGGGAGTGGAAATGGAAGGAAATTAGGGCCACAAGGCTCATATTAAAGCTCCTTTTAGAACTCAGACTCAACTTCCCTTCCAAATTGCCATATACATATGAAATAAATAAATTATATGTACTGTCCATCTGACAAATTTTGTAGATGTTCAGTTCTTATACAGATTTTCCTGTAAAAATCACACCGTCTCTGATAGATCAGTGTATTTAGAAAGCCATTTCAAAAAGGTTTTTGCTTATGAGACTGCCTTTGTTTGCTTCAAATGTTTGAACAAATTACACGTCTGTATTGGGAAATGCTCAGCTTGGCAATTATAGTTGAGAGATGCTGCCCTATGCAAAATACCCATAGGAGATGGCTGAAAAGGTTGACAGTATCTGTTAGACTGGAATACAGCAATAGAGATGGCCCAGTTGGTCTAAATAAGCAACTATATCACCTGTGTGGGTCAAAATGTTTCTAACTTCATTTACCAATCACTTGTCAAATGTCACAGGTTCAGAGAAGACCTCAAATAAGATCAATGTGATCTATCAATACCTAATGCATTATTAGGGTGATTTGTAGTTCAGGGAAAAGTTGCAGTTCAGTATATGAAGTACATGCTAAATTGAACCATATGCTGCAGATTTTAGAGGCTATACCTGCATTTGAAAAATGTAGATAAGAAAAATATGACTGAAAACAAAGAAGACCTTATCAAATATCATATCCAATCCAGGCCAAATATACCTTGCATATTCCCTGGATTCCCACTTTCCCAACCTCTTGATTACCCCCATGGGAAACCGCATTCTGTAGCTGCCATCACTGCCCCACCATAAATGAGTGACCCCCATACTCAGACAGGGAGCCCCAACCGCCCCAGAGCTGATCTCAATACTGATATCAGCTGGAGTCACATAAGGGATGAATGGTGCAGGAAAAAAAAAAGGGGGGGACCCCTGAGGCCACCTTTCAATTAACCTGCATATTTTTTTAATTTTTTTTTTTTACTGGACAGAGACTCATTCCCTTCAGGCCTTGAAGCCAGATACCTAACTGACCCATGACCCATCTGATCACACTTTGAGTGCCTTGCTTGAATCCTCACAGTGTCCCTGAGGAAGGAGACATCCCTGACCCGAAGAGCTCATCCAGACTTGTCCATTTCAGACCTGGACACAAGTTCACCCACCCTTAACACCCTAGAGAATGTGATAGTAAAGGCTGCATTGAACAGCTCCACCTCAAACTCAGAATGGCAAATAACCAGCAGATGTTCTGCTAGTTTCTTAAGCAGCTGAAACGTGATGGGCCTCCTGCTATCAGCCTTATGTGGCACCAACCGTTTCCACCACTCCACTGACTTGCTTACCAAGAATGTGGCACAAGGATCTTTGAATCCTCCTGCTCTGTTAAAAAAAAATATTATTGCCACTGGGGGGGGCATGGTCTGCAAAGCCATGCCTTGTTCCTTCAAATAAGCCAACTAATGCAAAACCTGGCACTTAGAGGCAGGTCAAGCCTCCCTGTAAACCTCCTGCCTTTTAAAGGCAAATAAGCTCCCCACAGCTCAACTGTAAGATTGCAAAGTTGCAGAGGACCACTGAATTAAGTACCCCCTGTATCACACTGAACCCCCAAGATGCCAGAGGTCATCCAGTAATGCTGTGGGCTGCTGATCTACTTCTGATCTGCCAGTGAATGAAACCTGTCCTCCTGAAGTTGAGATAATGAATCTGTGATTCTGTTCTCTAATCCCAGGACATAACAGGCTGAAACATTATGTCAGTAGACAAGCAGACAAGCACAAACTTCCTCACTAGCTTCATAACCCTCCCCAATTGAGATGATTGCCTACTGATAATACTAACTGCTGATTGGTTATCATACTAGAAACATACCCCCTTATCCCTGAAACTGTTCATCCAAATGGAAACAGCCACCACTATCGGGGAGAACTCCAGGAAAGTGAGGTCTCAAACTGTATCACTTTCCAGCCAACTCTTAGGCCACTGTTGAGCACACCAGTGCTGTTGAAAGTATACCCCAAAACCGATGCTCCCTGACGCATCTGAGTGAACCTGGAAATGAGCAGCAAGCCCCTAGACCTCCTGGCACAGTGAAACCCCATTGATGAAACCCCATCTTCAAGGGACCTCAACCAAACCTCCAGGTCCTCCTTCAAATGTCTTGTCAGTCATATACAGTGGTGCGGAGCCTTGACCCTAGCCATGATTCTCATCAGTTGTGCTCGAAAGGCCCTGCTGGGAGACACCACCTTGCAAGATATATTGAGGTGTGCAAGCAAGGCCTGAACCTCCTTGAGGGGGTCTTTCTTCCAATGCAGCAAAACACTGAGCTGTTTCCTCATTGTGTCTAGCTTCTCCTTTGGCAGGCAAGACACCTCTCTCACAGAGTCCAACAAGATCCCTAAGAGCATTAGTTTGTCCCTCAGTCTTCTCCTGCACCAGTGAAAGATGCCCAACTCCTTTGCCAAAGAATGAAAAACTTTCAGCAAATTGCCACAGTCCTCCTTCCTGCCTCTGCCAATCATAAAAAAAAAATAAAAAATCATCCATATAGTGAGCAATGATGGGTGAGCTGGCCCTGAACTTGACTGCCCACTCTAGAAATGCACTGAATACCTCAAAAGCAGCCAGCTAACCAAGCACCTCATACACATTGCCTTGCTGCAATACCACTGACCCCGAAACTTAAAACCAACCATGCAGAAATCCTTCAGATGAACTGAACCAGCCAAAACACTGACTGTGTGTCATTTTTTGCTGTAAGTGCCCAGGGGCCACAAGCCCATACCAGTTGAACTGCCTGGTCAAAGGATGCATAGTGTACTGAACAGTACTCTGGTGGGATAGCATCATTCACTGATGCTCCTTTCAGGTATGAGAGGTGACGGATTTCTTAGGGGTTAACCCCCAGTGGAAATACCCTCAGATTGCTCATGGGTGGCTCAGCAAATGTACCGGCTACCTGCCCAGCCTTGCACCCCTTTTCTATCTTTGTAGCCACGACCTCCAGCAGCTCCCTAGCTGATCTGAGGTCCTGTCTATATGAGAAGGGGAAAATATGAACTCATCCAAAAAAGCAGCCATTTGTAGCACTTGTGCTTCACAAAGGGTGCTTGTGCTTCACAAAACTTCACAAAACCTGTCTTAATGGACAAAAGATCCCCCCCCCAAAAAACTTTGCATGACCCCTAGCCAAGATGGGAGCCATGAGTGATTTACTCACATGCGCTTTTAAATCTGCCCCCGCCAATTAAAAAAAAAAAAACAGTTTACCATGGTGCGCACATGCAATATTTTGTATTTACAAAAAGAAAAAAGAGAGAGTATAAGATTGCTGTTTTATTGACTTACTGGACCCTTGCTTAGCCAAAAATCCAACATGGAGGCAGCAGGAGCTATCCCTATTTGCTAGCCCCTTCCCCAGGCTCATCCAGCCAATCCGATTACTCTGCTTGCTTGCAGCAATGTGAATGCAACTCCATGCCCTACGGAGCTTTTTAAAAAAATCTGGGAGAAGCCCCGGACGCTTCTCACACAGTTTAAGGTGGATTTTGCTGCCCCCCTTCTGAATGACACAGACTTTTGCAAATATCTGTTTGTACAGATCACCTTCCATTCACATCCCATTAGGATTATTCTCACCGTATAGACAAGCCCTGAGATTGCCTAATTAAAAAGCCATGTGTGGGCCCTCAAACGGTATCTGAAATTCACAAGCAAAGCCATCTTTGATCAATTTAGCTGCTTTCTTATTAGGACATTGTGCTTGCAGAGAATACACTGGATGCTTGGCTGACATCCCCCTTCACAGCCTCCCATAGGTTCATTATTTCATACTGCATTCCCCACTGATGCCCTTGGGGGTGCCCTTCCTTGTTATTATGGGTTGCTACATTGGGACGTCCTGACCAAAAATGCTACTGTTCGCTTGTTGGACAGGAGCATGAGAATCTACGGTGGCACCCAAGGCAGATCTCACAACTGTACTCAAACTTGCACCAAACCCACTGGCATTCTCCCTGGTTATATTCCCAGCAAACCCACCTCCAGAAATCCTTCTTGCTACCCCCTCCACAACAAAAAGGCTTGAATCTTGCACCCTTTCTTTTTACATGGGGGACAACCAACATTAGCCAGAGTTTATCATTAATTAGGTCCCATCTGGGTTTCTCACATTGTGTTTTCCAAGGCCTTTAGCCTTCTCTGCCAAAGGGTGCTGGTGCTTCACAAAACTACAAGTCCCAGGATACTGTAGGATGGAACCATGGCAGTTATAAAGTGGTGTCAAGCTGCATTATTTCTATGATGTGGATGCAATCATAGTGTGCTAAAAAGTGTTGAGAATTCACTATTGAAGAGTCACCTCTTCATTCATTTCATAAAACCAAGACATGTATCATTTCCTCAGAAGAAGGAGTACTCGTTGAATTAGTCAGCCACGTGCACATGCCATTTTGATGTACTTTATTCAAAACAATAACAACCACCCACAACTAGAAGAGAGCAAGTGTGCACAACAAGCTCTGAGCTATGGCCTCTTCCCATATCAATGTAGGGGTCACTACTACTGGTTTTGATTTGTAATGCAATGCCCAAGTCCAGTTCGTAACATCTCTTGGCAGGGTTTGGAAGGGGGTAGGAATGATCAAGCAATTCACCCGTGCAGCTCCCAGCATTCTTCACCAGTGGCTATGCTGAGTACAGTTGCTGGGAGCTGGCCGAAATTATAGTAGTCTGACCCCCTGGGTTAGACTATATTGGGCTAGAAGGATGAATGGCATGACTTGGCATAGAGCAGTTTCATGTACGAACACAGGAAAGTATACCCAGGGATTCAAAAGGTAATGTAAAAAGAACCATGAAAGGCAAATGATCATGCCTTACCCAATCCCCTAAACCACCTCAAAATGCTCTATTGCAATTTGATGTTTTTGCTACAACAGACTAACATAGCTCTTCTTGTTGTACGTTCTGTAGCACAACAGTAGTTTTAAATGACTGTTTTAAGAAAGCTTTTTAGAGCCAAATAATCCCACTGACATCAATGGCTGTGCTAAAGCCTATTTTATTTTCACCTTTCAATTCTCCAGAATAACAGGGGGGAAAGGAGCCAAATACTTTTAAATGTAATTGAAGCCAGTCTTAAAACTCATGGACTCTGATCCTGAAAGCCCATGAATCTGCAGGAGAAGGGCCTTAGTCACACTTTTATTATTGAATGGATTAAGCCTGTAGCTTAAATACTAAGTACCTATTTTTGATCCAGAATAGTTTAACTCTCTTACTTGAGGTTTTAGAAAAACCATAAAAGAAACAGAAGCTGGCAAATGTTAAAAGATTTATCTTCACATCCAAGAATTTTTTAGTTTAGAAGTAGAAAAGTATCTGCTTCTGTCCACTCTGAGACCTCTGAGACAGATGTTGGCTGATATATAATATTTTGAAACATGACATATGAAATATTAGGGTTGGGCAGGTTTTAGGGTTTCCACAAAACAGCACAGATAATTTATGAGGACTTTTGCCTTACTTAGCTGTCGGTAAGCATATAATGGAACATAATCCTACTTGTCGATCAAGGAGCCACATTATTAGCCAAATGTTGGCAGCCATCCCTTCAGAGTGGACAGCCCTCGGTCATATGGTTGGAATTCTTCTGAACTGTGATGCTTAGCTGTCCCTGCCCTTGGTCTGCATGACACCACTGCTGCATCATGCATGAGACCACCTGCTAGATGTTTTTTAAAAACTTTTTTTTTTTTTTAAATGAAGACACCCTCCCACCTATTCCCACTCACATTATTTTTTGGCCTTTTATCCTTGGATGACCAAACATTTCAGATGCCGCACCATTTGTATGGGGGAAAATGGAATTCTACTATATATTTATTATTATAATTATTTTATTAGAGTATTTATACCCCACTCTTCAGCCACAGAAGCTCTCAGAGCAGCTTACAAATTGTTTTAGCAATAGCACTTACAGATCTACACCACTTTATAGCATGCTAGACACTCTCTAAACAGTTTCCAACGTGTGTTAGCTAATTGCCCCCACAAGCTAGACACTCATCTTATTGACCTATGAAAGGATGGAAGGCTGAGTGAACCTTGGAGCCCTGAAGGATTAAACTCACAACATGGTGGCTGCAGTATTGGCATTTAACCACTGCACCACTAGGTCCAGCTCTAGATTTTCAAGGGCCTTGGGAAGGCAGCCTTACTCCCTCCACCCTCACCTAATTGCTCTTTTACTTCTCGTACCCACCAAAGAGATCTTTCTCTCAGCCCATCCCAGTGCTTTTCTGTTTTTGCTCCTTTTCTCTACTTCCCTCATTTTTTGTGATGTGGGGAGCTGGTTGTTCTCTCCCTTCATCCTAGTGCAACATTTCTCAACCTTTTTACCCTGGAGGAACCCTTCAAGTGATTTTTCAGATCTCAGGGAACTCCTGTATTGAAAATATATCTACCTCAGCCTAAGGCTTTGTGCCGCATGGCTGTTAGCCCGTCATTGTCCCCCCTTGGTCTTTGGCTTCAGTCACCCCTTGGAGCCGCGTGGCAGTCTGGCTGCTCAACCACTGCCCACCAGGGATCCAGGATCCTTCAGCCATCCGTCCCTCTCCCCCAGATCGTGTGGTGACCCACCCTTGGAGGCTGTGGCCACCCACCCCCTTCAGCATTTTTGGCTCTTGTGGGTTGGATCCACTGGGGCTCGTCAGTCGCCCCCCCCCCCCTGGCATTTTTGGCGGCTTTAGGCCAAGCATGGGGCCAAATGTGGGGTCGAGCACAGGGTTTTAGTGGCTGGATTCACACACACACACACACACACACACACAGAGATATTAACTTTCCTCTGAAGTCTTCAAGAGTGTACCTGGTTCTTCTCCCTCATTTGATGATCACAACAATCCTGAAAGGTAGGTTAAACTGAGAGTGTGTAACTTACTTCAAGATTTGGAGCCTAGGTTTCCACAGCCTGTAACACTGGGATGACTGCACAATAGGAACATTTTGAAATTCTTTTAAAATGTATCATAACAGTACTACAAATTCATTGGGTGATACTGTAAATGTTAAAAATATATTTTCATTATTTGGTACTATAGGTTTTGCTCTGTCCTTCAAGAACTGCTGAAGTTTTTTTTTAAAAAAAACACCTTGATGAATAATATGTTTTAGATATATGTGAAAAAATACATTTCACTCTTGTCTATCTCTCTTTCTCATCATAACCAAAAGAGATGAAATACACTTAGGCTAATGGGAGAGGATGGCTAACAAGTTCTATAAGTGGCTCAGTTTTGGTCCTTTGGGGTTTTTGGTGCTTGGTGAGACAAAAATATGGGCTTTGCCCACCTGTTCAATGAGCCTTAAAACTCTCCTTGAGCACTTAAGTTTTGGTCCCTGAAAGTCCCTGTGGAGACTTGGGACTTTATCAGAAGGGGCTGTAATCACAGAATTACAGTGTGACAGTACTGCAAATGGGTTTCCGTTATCACACGATATTGTTGTCCTCCCATGGTCAATGTCAATGTGTGCTCCACCTGTTAATGATTCGTCACTTTCTATTGATAGGGAAACGCATGAATAGCCCTCAATATCATTCTTTTCACAGTATTGACAAGCGTGTGAAATCACATCCTGCTGCAATCGTGCAATTGCAGCATGAATGGGCAGTCCTTTCCCCCTCCACTTTCCCAATGAGAACACAGGATGCACAGGACACGCTTTTAATAAACTGTCACCTTTTCTTGGTACGTTTTTATGTTTGTTTAAGTGTTTATTTGTCAATTTCTTTAGTTATTTATGTGTTTTTAGTGTGTTTAAACAAAGTCACATCTTATCATGAGAACCACGGAAATCTTGCCCATACAAAATCACGGAAGTAAAATCCCATTCTTAAACTGCTAGTAATAATCATGTGATGATTCTGTGGCAGTAGTATTGTGCGATTACAGCAACATGCAGTAATTACAGTAATTACAGTAATTATGCCACATAGGAGATTTTCAGACAGGAATAAAAAAAAAACAAACGTTCCCGTCTTACAATCTCCTCTCCCACCCTTCCTCATTCCTGTAACAACATAAAATACAAAGTTTTCAAACTTACCTTGTTTGTGCCTTGTTCCCTCAGCAGGACAGCCCAGGAGTGAAAGGAGCTTGAACAGAGCTCCTTTTGGTTCCTGGATTGAAATCCCTGCTGCTCTCGTGAGAAAATGAAAGTGTGGGAAATTCAATCTCTAAAGGAAAATACACATCAAAAAGTTACACTAAACTTTACAAGTAACCTGGGGAGAGTACAAAAAAGTGTGTCACTTACCTGAATTTCCCAATCTCACCTGCAAGTGTTCTGGCAGGGACCTCCCATTGATGCTGGCATCATGCCAACATAACAAGGCACCTTTTCACTTGCAGGACATTTTGTTACAGAAATGGAATGGGGGATCCATTGATGGCTTAGCCCATCAATAAAAAGCAGCGCTAGTGGAATGGCAGCAGAACGGGAGCATGATAACACTGGAACGATGTTGACTGAAAGGGAAGCCCTTTAGCAATCCCCTGGCATCATTATCACACCATATTTAGCACATCTGACAATCTCCTATGCTTCTGCTTTCCTCAATAGTGGAATGATAGCATTTTTAGATAGCCTGATAAATTCCTTGGCTTAAAAAAGTGGTAGTTACGGCTCACTGGTGTGGTGGTGGTGAGTGAATTCAGTTTCAGGTAGATGACAGTAAGATCCCTCCCTATGTCAATATGCTATTATATAGAAAATGCTTTCCCAATTCAGGCAGGTTGTTTCTGAAGGACAGTAATTTGTAAACATTAGCTAATGAAGAATAGATTAAGATGCCACAGCATCCTAAAGCAGATCCCCTCTCATAAAAAACAATTATTTCAGATGGTGTCTAATAGCTATAATTAACAGGCATCTGGACAGCAGCTTCTCCTCCTCTTGTTAACACAGTGTGGTATCTTGATGTGTACATTCTAGTATTTCAGTAGATGAACATGGGGCACAATTTGGGGCTGGGGTGGAACCTACCAGCCCCACAGTCTCGCCTGCTGCCCATTGATAGATCAGCACAATCCAGACTCAAGTGTGCCAGAGTCCCAAAGCAGGGACTAAAAGGACATACAAGCAGATGTGGGAAATAGAAGCATAGAAGCAAACCACCCACCGCACTAAACAGAGATGGAAGGAATATCACCCCTCCAAAAAAAAAAAAAAAAAAAAAAAAAGTTTAAAAATGGCTTCCTTGAATGTCAGAAACCCCTGACAAGCAGAACTGTGGATAGGCCAGAAGTTTTGCAGTTCAGGACTGATTCTGTGCGTTAAAAAGATGTGGCTTTTTTTGTGCAAAACACAGCATTTTCTGCGCAGCCAACAAGTTTCCTATGCAGAAAAAAAACATTTTCTACACAGAAATGTTTTTAAAAAGTGCCTCATCCGGATCCTACAGTAATCACACTCGATCATTTCTCTACTTTCAGCTTGTATTTGGGTACTTCAGTTGTAGCTGGTTCCAAAAAGGGGGTCTTGAATCTGGATAAAGTATAAGCAGCCAAGGGTTTTGTGACCTTGTTTCTTCCATTTTAAAGTTAACTTTTTGTCCATATAGCCTTCTCTGATGCAATACTCATACAACTGATGGCTTTTCTCTTTTAGAAGAAATTTAAAAATTAGTCTGTTTCTGGTGATGAATTCTAAAAATAGGCCAGAGTGATTCCGCTTTCCTTCCCCCTTTGTGGGGTTCAGTTTCAGCTTCTTTAACTTTTTGATCTGTGCAGAAAAACACACACACAAATAGAGGAACATAACATTTCTCTCCAGCAAAAATAGCTTTTTTTTAAAAAAAATGTCTTTTCTGCACAGACAATTCCATTTTCTGTGCAAAACCAAACCACTTGCTTGTGTGTGTTGTTGTTATTGTTGTTTGCACAGAGTAAATCCTGAACTGATAGACAGCATTGTGTAGTGGTTTGAGCATTATACTATGAAGGTTATCAGATGCATCAAATGTGGCACAATCACAACGCCAGCAGAAGACAATATCAGATGATGTCATCCTTTTGCATTTCACTGGTATTATGCTAATGTACCTTTTTATTGACGGCTTAGGCCATCAATAGATCCCCTGTGCCACTTTTGTGCCAGCATTACCAGCGTGTGAAACTTCAGTGAACCACTTAAATCTCATCACTGCAGCAAGAATGGCTGGTCTGGCACAAACACTTCCAGGTCAGATCAGGACATCCAGGTAAATTTTGCTCATTTTATGACCTCCCCCCAGGTTACTTATAGAATCATAGAGTTGGAAGAGACCACAAGGGCCATCTAGTCCAACCCCCCTCAAGGAAGACACAATCAAAGCATTCCTGAAAAATGGCCATCCAGCCTCTGTTTGAAAACCTCCAAAGCAGGACACTCCACCACACTCTACTTGGGACCTTTACAGTGTGTGTATGTGCTCTGTACAACTTTAAATGTGTTTATTTTATTTTTATTTTTAAATTTCCCATGTGACAAAGTCTCACAGGATTTCAAGTGAGGAAGTGAATGGGGCTCTCTGTTCACTTCCTCTTTATTGATGGGGAGCCTTTGCTGGGAGAGGAAGATAAGTGCGGGGCAGGGGAGTGTTCTTTTGCCAGCATAGAAATTGTTTTTTATGCAGGCAAAATAACATTTTAAACTGGGCTGTCTGATAATCTCCTATGACTCTGGAGACCAAGGTTCAACTCCTTGCTTTGCCACAGAAATCCACTTGGGCAACCTTGGGCAAGTTACATTCTCAGAGGACTCATCTACATGAGCAAGCATATGCCAGATCCCTGCCAGCATATCCTGGCAGTGGATCACGCCCGTCTCTCCGCTGTTACCTCAAAGAAATGGGATGCAATCCAGACAGGAACACCAGCCCATCGCTGCAGCCACTGACACTGCCACCTGCCTTGCCCTCCTGGCATTGAGGAAGCTGGCTGCTAATGTGATAAAAGGCCCCCTGCTTGTGATTAGCCTTGGTCACTTGCTGCGAGACCCCTTCCTGGACCCGGAAGGGTAATGGTGACCAGCAGTTCTGCTGGCCTGGTGAGATGGGCTCCCATGGATACAAGGGGCCCGCTTGGTTTCTTCCTAGTGGCAGTGGAGTAAATTGGGCATTTTCTTCTAACGCTGTATCAGGCCCTACACTGGCTTGCTCCTGTCTGAGCCTGTTTCTGCCCCAGGGGGTCATAAGGACTGCCCAGGGGGCAAAACAGGGTAAATGCCGTGCATCGTATGGACTGCAGGGTTCTCAGATGGGGGCATTCCAGGGTAAACTGCCCATGTAAATAAGGCCTTATTCTCAGAGGAAGGCAAAGGCAAACCCCTTCTGAATAAATCTTGCCAAGAAAACCCCTCGAAAGGTGCACCTTATGATTGCCATATGTCAGAAATGAAGGCACACAACAACAAGAAGTCCTGAACTAGTGATGAAAAAAATATTCAAAATATTCAAAAATGATCCAAAGAAAAATATGTTTCTCTCATGTTGAGAAACCCTGACAAACAGTATCCTAGATTAACAGGAATCTTCACAGTTGGGGAATCATTCTGTGCAAGATTCACATGTGGGTTTTTTCTTTGTGCAGAAAACAATGTTTTCTTTGCAGGAAGCAAAGAACTGTTGCTTCCTGTTCTTTCTGCACAGTACAAAGAAAATGCTGTTTTCTGTGTAAAACGTAGATTGCTGGGAAGAAAGAACAGCCCAAGCCTCCAACAAAACACTCCCACCCCAGTCACACTTAAATAAATCTTAAAGGTAAGAACTTTTACATTTCCATAAACATCTGATGGTTTTCAGGGTTGTAAAATATGCTTCTAGCTCAGAAGCTGACTCTCTACATATGCAGTTCTGTTCTTGAATTCAGGTTCTTGCTGTGTAGGGTTTTTTGTTTTGTTTTTTTAACTTTTCTTTGGTTTCATAAAAGTAATCTGGTTCTGCCTGCAGATAATTCACCACAATAAACAATGTTAAAGCGCTCTCCTCTTTTGCAGACAATTTCAGACTTATTAACACTTTAATATAAAACAGAAGCTGATCATTTTATTAAAGAAAATTACTATAAGAACCTTCTTCTATCATATGCTCTTTCGTTCTTTCTTTACACCATTGCTTTTGAAATCCTCAGATGAGCATCATTGGGGCAGAACGTAAACTTGGCACAGAGACATAGCCCAGGTGAGCAAACCTTTCATCGGGAAGATTCCCAGTTTTCTTTTCCCAGTATAATATTTCTTTTTTCTTTTGCCCAGTATGAAACAAGGCAGCTTTCTTAAAACAAAAGACAAAAAAGAAGGTATAACTGTGACATTTCTAAATATAATCTACACAATATTGGAAAGATTAAAAAAAATACTCTTTATTTAGCAGAAGTTATTTTTTTTAAAAAAAAATGGAACAAGCCTCTACCCATTTTATTTTATTTTTGTAAAACAAGAATGTCCTTAAAATCCATAGCACATGAGCACAGAGCTGGTGTGATAGCAGAAATCCTTATAGCACATAATTAACAGACACATAATGTCTGGTTACTAGTAATTTCCTTCTAGCTGAGTAAGGGAATAATTTAATCATGTTGATCAAATGAATCCCATGAGCCCTCTGTAACATTACACCCCCCACCCCCACACAGGCACACACACACACACACACACACACGCTCCAAAATCTGCATTAACTGATAAGAAACTACTTACAGAAATCATGGTTCCCAAGATTGTTTAAGTATCATTATTAATATTTAAAATATGTGTGTGGTGTGTGTTTTTTGGTTATTGGCTTTCACTGGATTTCTGGTAATACTGTTTCCAAGTGCTGGTTTCTTCTGCTGAAAAGAACTTGCATCATATTTAGAAGCAGCAAGAGAATAAAAATATGTCTCTTTCATGTATACCTAGACATGTGGAATTTTTTAAAAAAGAAAAGCAATGCTAACCCATCATCCAGTATTCATTTGCTGACTGTACACAGCCAACTTTTGTCAATAAATTACCCAAAGCATCAAATGTGTCTCTCCTCACCTCCCTCTCTGCCTATGACTATTAGCTGCAATATTTATTAACTTTGGTTTTTTTTTTTACCCCAACCTTTCTAGCAGATCTTCTATTGTTTTCATTGACCTTCTTTCTATGCTAAGAAAAAGTACTTTCTTTCAGTAATGAGGTGATATATAATTTAATACTTATCGTCATATATTTTATCCATCTATTGTTTGCAAAATAATTTCTGCAATAACCCTTTCATCCTTTCCGTAACTCTTTAATGTAATACTGTGGGGTTTTTTTTTATTTTAATAAAAAAAAATGGTGGTGATTGATGTTAGATTCCATGCCATGGATAAGCCCCCATGAACTGAACTTATTGATAAGCTTAAAAAAAAAGAGCATGAAAAGAATATCAGAGATCAAAGGGTTAATGCTTTTTTACGAGGTTGTAAAAGCCCTACCTCAGGATTCTTGTGTTAGCAATATTCTTTGTGTAAGATGTATGTTATTAAAACAAGTAGCAGCATCTGAATTAAAGTGACAGTATGATGGATGACTGCTGAAGTGGAATCAGAGTTGTTTGCAGCATTTTGGTCTAGATGTGGGAATTCTGGTGGTACGCTGGTGAGCTTGGCAGACACATTGATTCGAGGCTGACGCACATTCATAAATATGCCCCCAGAGAGGTGTGGCTTAGCTGAATTTACAAAATTATGGTCATGAATTATTTAACATTTATTTATGGACATTATATTTAAAAAGAAAACCGGGACTTGCAAAGGCGGATGAGCCATAGTGCACGCTGTGATCTTTAGATAATGCAATTTTCCTCCCACGAGCCAGAGATCTATTGTGCATAACACATAGAGATGCTAAGTCTATCAGAGATAGATAAGTAAGTCATATGTCAGGGTGCCTGCTTAATATACTACAGAAACAGCGCACTTAAGGGACTGCAGCTCTTTCCAGGAAATACCTGACAAGTTGACAGTTCCAGCTATTGCAAAAAAAGTCTTCCAAAGAGCAGGCAGAGGGGTTTACTCTGATCAGGTTTGGGGAAGTTATTTTATTCCACCAGCCAATTCAAAACCTATTTTCCTAATGAGCAATTGTTTTTCCAGATTTCACTAGCTCACTTAGAGAAATAGGAAGAAATAAAGTGACACTAACAGAACTGCATACTGGTAAAAATCTATTCTGTAGCCAATGATGTCAAATGAAGTCTTTGAGACTAGGACGGGGAAAGCAAAAGCAATAATTTATCCCTGTCCTTGTCTGCATTTGTGAAAGTAATATCTGATTTAGCATTATGATGGTGTTCTTTCCTCTCCTCATTTTCTACTGCACAACAGCTTTTCATCTGTTTTGTATTATAATGAAGGCAACACACAGGTTCTCACCAAGAAAATATTCTGTGTGTGTTTGTGCCTTCAAGTCACCTGTCGACTTATGGCGACCCCATGAATTTCCATAGGTAAGGAATACTCAGAGGTGGTTTTGCCAGTTCCTTTCTCTAAATATAGCCTACAGCACCTGGCATTTGTTGGCAGTCTCCCATTCAAGTACGAACCAGGGCTGACCTTCTTTTGCTTCCAAGATCAGACAGGAACTGGTGCCTTAAGGGTATTTAGGCCTACTCTCAGAAAATATTAGTTGCTCCTAATTCCATGGGTGGGTGGGTGTGTCACAGGACTTTTTTGGACGGCGATTTGTAATGCAAGAAGGCTCATCCCTCTTGCAAGGCTGCTGCATGGCAGGGGGGGGGGTGTTTTGGCTGACGCCATCCCCCTGCCGATTCTGTTCCAGAAGAGCTGGGAGGTTGCATTGCCATATTTGGTAATTTCCTAATCACAGAAGTTGATCGTGATTAGGAAATGGCCAAATATGGCACTGCAGCCTCCCAGCTCTTCCTGAACAGAATCAACAGGGGGATGGCATCATCTGAAACGCCCCCCCTGTTGTGCAGCAGCCTCGCTAGAGGGACGAGCCTTCTTGTGTTACAAATCGCCATTCAAAAAAGTCCACAGACAGTTACAACTAAAAAATGCTGCAGTAATAAAGACATTTATTCAGGAGTAAATCATGTCAAACTGAATGGGAATTATTTCTAATCCAGCATGCTTAGCACTTACCATACTTCCCATTTATTTCTCCATATTTTTTCACAGTATCATAGAATCACAGAGTTGGAAGATATAACAAGGGCCATCCAATTCAACCCCCTGCCATGCAGGAATACACAATCAAATCATTCTCGACAGAAGGCCATCCAGCCTCTCTTTAAAAACCTCCAAATAAGGAGACTCCACAACACTCCAAGGCAGTGTATTTCACTGCCCAACAGCTCTTACTGTCAGGAAGTTCTTTCCTAATGTTTAGGTGGAATCTCTTTTCCTGTAGTTTGAACCCATTGCTCTGTGTCCTAGTCTCTGGAGCAGCAGAAAACAAGCATGTTCCATCCTTAGTATGACATCCCTTCAAATATTTAAACATGGCTATCATGTCCCCTCTTAACCTTCTCTTCTCCAGACTAAACATACACAGCTCCCTAAGCTGCTCCTCATAGGGTATGGCTTCCAGACCATCTACCATTTTGGCCGCCCTCCGCTGGACATGTTCCAGCTTCTCAATATCCTTCTTGAATTGTGGTGCCTAGAACTGGACACAGTATTCCAGGTGAGGTCTGGCTAAAGCAGAATAGAGTGGCACTGTTATTTCCCTTGATCTAGACACTATAGTCCTATTAATGCAGCCTAGAATTGCATTGGCTTTTTTAGCTGCTGTATCACACTGCTGACTCATGTTCAGTTTGTGGTCCACTAAGACTCCTAGATCTCTTTTTGCATGTACTGCCATCAAGCCAGGTGTCACCCATGCTATGTGATTTTCATTTTTACTGCCCAAGTGTAGTATCCTACATTTCTCCCTGTTGAAATTCATTTTGTTAATATTGGCCCAGCTTTCTAATCTGTTCAGGTCATTTTGGATTCTGATCCTGTCCTCTAGGGTATTAGCTCTACCTCCTAATTTGGTGTCATCTGCAAACTTGATAAATATACCCTTTATTCCCTCATCCAAGTCATTAATAAAGATGTTGAATAGCACTGGGCCCAGAACAGAACTCCACTGGTCACTTCTCTCCAGGATGAAGAGGAGCCATTAGTGACTACCCTTTTGGTTCGGTCAGTCAATCTATTACAAATCCACCTAACAGTTGCATTGTCTAGCCCAAAGGTTACTAACTTTTTTGCAAGAATATCATAGGGGACCTTGTCAAAAGCCTTACTGAAATCAAGATTTGCTACATCTACAACTTTTCCACAACTCACTTTATTCAGGGTGAGGTTTTTAATTTGGAACTGACGATTCAGAAACTGAAGTCCAGTTAAAAGACAAGTAATAAATGTACTGCCACCACCAAAGAACTTTTGTTGAAGAGCCTGAAAAACACTATCTCTCAGTGGTGAAAAAACACTGTGTGAGGGTGTGGGAAAGAGCCTTCTCTTCTATGCCACCCTGGTGGTGAAATGCCCTCCCTGTGGAGGGTACATTGGCACTCAAGCTGACTGCATTTGGTTAATACAAACAGACCACCATATCCATGAGACTAATATCTGCCATTTCAGTTATCCACAGGACACAATGCAGGGACACATACTATAGAGTTGCACTGGAAAATGCCTAGAGAGGTGTCCTCTCTAGGCATCTTCTAGGTCGTCCAATGCAACTCTGTGGTATGCTTTTACGATAACTCCTTACTTTTAATAGGGTTCACTGATATCTGTGGTTTCCGGTATCCTTGCTAAGTTGGGAACCAAACCGCCTGGATACGGGAGTCCCACTGTATTTTTTTATCGAAACTTTTAACAAATATTGAATGTTACATGGTTTTAACTGTTCTTATTTTTTTAAGATTACTATATAGTTTAATGTGTTGTTAGACTGTAAATTATGTTTAATGCTTTTAGATTTTAAGCTCTGTATTTTACACTGCCCTAAGATAGGGCAGGATAAACATACATATTCACACATACACACACGGCTTTGGTTCAGTATGAACATGGTTGAGGTTGAGAACCACAAACACAGTGAAATGGTGCTTTTCACCCATTTCTCCCATCAAAAGAAAATGCAAATATTTTGTCCTTCCATCTATTTTTATTGGCTCTCTACAGATTAGGGATGGACAAATCAGTCTCTCTGTCACTTGCCCATGTCTTCACTCATGGCTGTTCTGCCCTGCATCTGCATTTAACTGCAATTATTATTATTATTATTATTATTATTATTATTATTATTTTAAAAACTTGTGAAATAACTCACTCAAAATGTATATTTAAATATGCAGTGGTTCCCAAAATCTAAATTTTTAAACATATTTTCCTAAAATATCAATTTTAAATATATTAAAATGTATCTTTTAACCTGAGAATTGTTTGAAAGACCTCAGAAGAAAGCACACTGAGAAATAACTGAGTTGTGATGTCCACATTAGTCCAACAAATGAAGAGCAGGTCTGTTCATGTTGGACAGTCACAAAGATGGAGTTCCTCAAGCATTCCTTGTCCTACTATTGCCTTTCTCCCCACTTAGTATGAAAGTAAAAACTGCTAGTTTGTGTGGCAGGCACAGAAAAACTAACCATAGAAAAACCAACCATAGAGAAACTAACCATGTGGAATCACAGTTGTCTGTAGCCTCTGGACACACAGCAAATGTTACTACCCCACATGCACACATAATATTGAAATCTAGAGTGAAAATGACACTTGTACCAGCACATTTTACATAGAGATCACAACAGAAATTAAGGTGCTACTGAGTGTGAATTATCACATTTTCCCAATGACAAAAATATTGTGGCTTTAATGCTGGAATAATGCAATATATGAGGAACTGGAATGTAATCTCAAGGGAAGACATGTGGATAGAGTAGAACAAATCAAAGGAAGTTAGGAGGGAGCAGCTATTGCTCTATAAATTCATCTACTGGAAAGGCTCGGTGTTCTCAACAACTAGGACGAATGGAGTAATTATGGTCTAAATTAGTAGATCCCAGAAAGGTTAACTTTTCAGATTTTGGACTTTATCAGACCCTCCCCAACCCCATTCTTTTGTCAGCATAACTTTGCAATTTTTATGTGCCACACTTACTTTCCCTCCTGTCCAAGGCTTCCCCAGCAATGAGAAAGTGCAAAGTGGAGCTCTATTCACTTCCTCATCCAAAATCCTGTGTATTCTCACGAGAATACATAGTGTTGAAAATAAAAATAAAAATAACAAAGTAAAAGTTTTTAAGAGCACATAAACACACTTACAAGTAAGCTGCGGAAGGTTGTAAAAAGTGTGTCACCTACATGGATGTCGCAATCTCATCGAGAAGTGTTGTGGCCGGGCCGGCCATTCACGCTGCATTCATGTGAGTACAATGGCAGAAAGTTTCAAATTCCGGCAATGCTGGCACTAAACTGACACCGGGGATCGCCGTCAATAAAATACGACAGGATTTTTACAAGACATAAAGGCAAAAGGGTGACGTCGTGTGGTATGTGCCCCCTTTCGCGTTTATGTGGCATCATTATGATGCCGTATTTGGTGTGTCTGATAATGTTCTTCATCTCCTAGAGAGATGATATTCTGGGAATGGTGTCCCAAAGTAACTTTTCTAAGCACTGGTACTGAACTTTGTTCATACTATGCCCCATAAAAAGTAACTTTTCTAAGCTCTACTATTACCATAGAGGTATGAAATCAGCACCATTCTGGTGCTGTACCGAGCCAATCAGTGTTGCTAAAAGAAACCATAAAGGTAGATTTGCCTCATCAATTAATCCATATGTGCCACTCTTGCATCTCAAGATTTTTCATTATCACATTGGTGCATCTGTTGCATTTATCTGAGAGCAACATGAACCTAACGAGGATTGACAAGGCTTTGTTCCTCTAACTTCAGAATTCATGGACCCATCCATAACATGCCAACATGTGAATGCAAATGATCATATATTTTATAATATATATTGAGATGAATACATATATTATCATACAGTACCATTCAAAAACTGCACCAGAATTATTTTCATGCTGTTCAGGCAAACTCTTTCTTGCTTCTGGATAAGACAGGGGGGGAAATGATGATCGCAAATAGTAAATTCATCTCTTCTCTCTTACAGCCAATTCAATGGCCATTCCCAGTTAGAGTAGATCCACTGAATCAATTTCTGAATGGTAAGAGAATACTCGACACATCCCATTGATTCCATGGGGGCTGCTCTATCTAGGTCCTGATTTGAATCTCACTATAGCTACCAGTTAAGTAAGTTACCTTAGATAAGGTCAGAACTTGGAAAAGTTACTTTTCATTACAACATTCAGAATTCCCCAGCCAATATGGCCAGCAAACCACTCTCTTTTCTCAGTGTCAGCCCCAGTCTAACCCATATAACACATGCCTGTCTTACACAATTGTTGTAAGGACTGTAAGTTCTGAACTCTTTCAACAGCTGCAAAATGCTTAGTATTCTAAATTCAAACTTACCCTCCTGAATGCTGCTATTTCATCCAAAAACTTTCACGCTTGAGATAAAATAAAGAAGCGGAGATGAGGAACTTACCTTTGGAAGGGGAAAGAAAAGCATTTCAACACTGTATGGGAAACAGATTGTTTCTATCATGGATCTGCCCACAGTTTTCTCCAATTATTCTATTCTGGGGATTCAGCTTTACAAATGTAAAAACATTCCCACCAGAAATTTGGAGAAAGTACAACTCTTCATGGTATCTCAATTAAGATTTGATTTTTACTGTCAGTTGCCAGACCTGATTTTAAAAAAAATCTTTCAGTCTGTTTAACTTTTGTGGGTTTCTTTTTGTCTGTCTTCTTTGGTTCCAGTTTAGTGGCCCATAACCCAAAATCTTATTATTGCTAGCAATAGCATGGTATCCAGTAGTACATGTGATGCCAGACATTATTTGGGTCTTTTACCTCATTTCAAGCACTATTTCTCAAGTCTTACTTCCAGCTAAATATATACATATACTCTCTGTTCTGAATCCTAGCTTAAATTTCTGACAATCCAGATGTTTCTATGATTCAAAAATCTGAGGAGACCTAATAATTGTTTGATGTTAAGTCATGGCAGTGAATCTATTTTTGGTTTTCCTAGCATTTTTGTGTGTTCAAGTGCATGCTTATTCTGCATCAACCTGATTATTTGTTGTACAAAATCTATCCTTGTTTACTTAAAGAGGTAATAGTGAGGGATGCGTAAGAAATCCTTCTCCCTCCTATTTAGCACAAAAATAAAAATAAAAATAAAAAATAGAGAGGAAAAGATCTGTAGAGACATTTTTGATGCCTTTGGCTCCCAGAACAGTGAAATTATCTGACACAAAATTGATTTTCCCCCCCAGAAAAGGAATGCCAACAAAATAACTCATGGATAAAATAGGTTAGCAAAAATCTGCCATTATATAAAAACATCTTATTCAAAATGCGTAATTTTTCATCAAGCTATATTATCTTCTAACTATAATTTACAGGTCCAAAACAAAAATCCAGTTTTGTTTCCAGGATTTACACTTTGGATGTTATTGGTTGAGATCCTGTTGGGTACCTACACCAGTGTAACTATGCTACCATAGGCTGTACTACCAATGCAGCAGCAAGAGTAAAAAGCCTGTGAATACAGTAGGTGCTACGGAAGAAAAGTTGTTTCACTGTGATAGTCATCAGAAGTAATCTGCTCTCAGCAACCTATTTCTTCAGTGCCAAGCCTTCCTGCAGGGACCTCAGGGTTAAAAGCACTCAGGGAAGGCCGACTTTGCAAAGTTGCCTGTTCTGAGACACAAAGTCTGAAACATAAAGTAAAATTGCATAAAGCTAGCATACTGGACCATTACACTAGTGCAGTGTACCAACAGGATTCTAACCATTGTTTCATTTTTATTTTTCATGGGCTGACAGAAGACACAGCAGTCTTGATGTTTGATACTGAATCAGAACCAGCACACTCTGAGGCAACCTTACAGCCATAGCAGCCTGGGGAAAGTGAGAAGAGAAATGGCTATATTTGACCAGAGGTCTGGACTGGGCAGTTGCTAATGAGCATACTGTAGTTAAATGGTCATATACCATGCTTAAGAGCATGTATAATGATGATGATAACAACAACAACTATTATAAGATTATTGTTGTTATTATTATTATTCTCACCCTCTGTTGACATAAACCTATTCTACACCCCCACAATCTTTGTATTTTGGGGTGTCCAGGGCCCCCTCTTAAGAGAGCTGAAAATGACTGAGGCCCACCAATGACACAACAGTAGGGTGAGATGGTGGCATATGGTGGTGGAGTTTGGCATATCAGCTCTCACTGGCTAATACAATTTTACACTGTTTTCTATTCCTCTTTATGCAAATTACTAAACACTTTGCCACAATGATATTCATGTAGCAAGAAGTTCCATAATTCATCTTCCTTTAGGTGAAGTGCAGTACAAGCATTAAAACTGAAGGTATCATGAGGTTTCATGATCTGGGGGTTTCAGACAGAATTTGCAGGTCCAGAGTTTCTAAGTGGAGGACTTTTATTTTATACTGTTCCTTTCCTCATCTCATGTCTCTCAGAGTATTCTTACATCTCTTACAATGTATTCCCCCCTCCTCTCTCACACACGTATGTTTCTAGCTTCTTCCATTCCTCTCTCCTTTCTGCTTGGAAAAACATCTGGCTGTAGCTCTGAGGCCAACCTGAGAGTGGGTACTGCCTGAGAGTACCACAGTGGAGAAATGCTGGGGTATACAATTCTGATTGCAGTAGCAGGAGGGTGTGGGGTGTGGGGCTTTTGTTTTATGACTGCAGCCTTGCAGCTCCTGTTAACATCTAGTTGCAGCTTCAGTGTAGTGTAGCCAACACTGCACCTTTTGTTGATGAAAATGTCCTCTAACTACCAGGCAGCAAGCTTAGTAGAGTTTGATACTGCAGAATTGTTTTACTTTTTTGAAACTTGATATGTGATTACATTTGATCAAAATATAGCCAGGGAAAAATTGGGTAGATAAGGAGCTATAAAGGAACCAGGAACCAGGAAGGCATACAATCAACTGCAGCTCTCAGAAAACTGCAGATCTGAGGCCTCCCAGTGTCCTTACTCTGAAGTGCAAACTTCCTTAGCCGTCAGCAATCAATCAAGCAGTTTATGGAGCTGCAATATTTACACTCTAATTAAAAAATCATAAAGCCAGACCCCTTCAGTTTGTAAAAAGAGGAACTCAGGATCTGCTACTGAAACATGGTGTTAATCAGTAACTCCTAATGATCTGCTCCAAGGCCTTAGAGGTTATACGCTTATTCAGCCACACATAGCAAACAAGATAATGAGCGAAAGAAAGATAAGTGCAATGGAATAGGCTGCAAGGAACACACAGCTCAGCTAATGTCATGATCAGCTCCCTTGCTCTGCATTTTGTTTTCTTACCCAACCAGGTTTCCAGGTTGGTGCTTTGATGGTGACATATTTCAGGAAATGTTCCTGGGGTCGTTTTAGTGTGCCTAGCTCCCAAAGAAGCCAAACGTCATGGGAAAGGAGAGAAACATCTGCGTTCACCTCTGCTTGGTCAGAGCTCAAGCTCCATCCACATTTAAGAAAAACGAGCCCAGCGAGTCAATTTCTGCACACCAAGTCTTTCTGAACTCATCTGGGAAGTGAATGATCTCTGAATCTACAGCACTTTTCTGCTTAGATAGCTAAAAGGGGGACTGTCTATGAAGCAATGGGGAAAAGCTGGGCCATACATCAATGGTAATAAAAATTAGGGAACAGTATGTTAGCCATAATTAGGGCTTTGCATTTTAGATTTAAAGCAACATTTATCATTTCTCCCTGCCCTAATGCACAACAGTGAGAGCAAATGCCAGGGCTTTATGTGCTCTTTCTGTTCTGCTCCATTCTCCATCCATGCACAAATTATGGAACAATTTCTGTCTTCTCCCCAAATTAACTCCACCTGAAACTTAACATTTGGCCCAAATGCTTAATCCTTTTTGTTTTGAGATCCTGATTCCCCACAAGTTTTATTCCTTTTTGTTTGTTTGTGTGACTATTGTATATTTTTTTGTACACTTTCAGAAAGCTGGTATAGAAATACTTCAAATAAACAAATGACGAAATCTGACTTTGAGTGCATATAGACAACCAATTACCAAGTAGAAACACAGATTAGTGCACATGGAACCACTGGATTATTTGGCTCTTTCTGCCATCTAGTCATGTAATGGGGGAATATCCACCTAGCAGATTGCTAAATCCACCTAGCAGATTGCCAGTATGGAGATGTGTGATAAATTTATCACTTATTCATTCAGTGGGGCAGCAATGAGCCCCCCCCCCAGCATGCTGTGAAGGAATACATGGTCTGTGGGGTTCCTGTCAACTAGAGGTGAGACAAAGGGGGCATTTTAGGGTTCTAAAATGCCCCCCTTTGTCTCACCTCTAGCTGACAAGAATCCCACATGACAAGAGCATTTTCTGTATGATTCCCTCTTTAATATAAACAAAAGCTGACAATCATTGACTGAAGGATCAAATGATACTGAGGGCTTGTCTAATTGGTGAAAATACTCCTCATAGAATTCATAGAGAACACCTTTTGTCCAAATGAGATCCTGCAGTGATTTGCCATATTCGGAAGGAAGGGGGGCAAAAAATGTCATATGCTGCATGGGGAAAAGCCTTCACAGCTTTTCCCAAAGTTTTAAAAATAATTCGAGGAAATTGTGCATTCCTGCTCATTGTGACAACTGATTTGGATTGCAGTGCATTTCCAATAAAAGCAGAAGTGGAAACCTGATTGGTTGGATGTCTGTGGGGGGGTGGAGCTTGCTGTCATCAAAGTGGCCAGAACCACCATGTTGGATTTTTGCAGTAGCAATTGTGCACTGGGGTGGCGAAACAGCTTTTTAAAAAGCTTGTTTAAGTGGAAGGTCACACTTCTGCACCTTAGATTAACTGTAAAAAAAACTACTGTTTGGTGGCAGCAACTTGTGGAGACTAAAAACGTAATTCACTTGTGGCCACCATCTTGATTTGCAGGCATGCCTGTATGAACATCAAAGATGGATAGCTTTACATACCAGTGATCTTGAAAAGAAAAAAAAAACATGGAGAAAAATGAATGCTGCTGCCAATCTGCAATAATGTGCAAAATCAGGATTATATTGCCTTGTTCAGACAAGCCCTGAGAGAAAGGAGATTATCAGATGGGGAAAACATCCCAGGACAGAGACAACAACAGACCACTAAAAGGCTTACCTTTCAGATGATGTCGTCCCCCTCCTGTGATGCTCCCGTTCTGCTCCTGTCCCCCCCCATTGTTTCCTTTTATTCATGGGAGAATCCGTCAATAAGAAGCTCATTGCGTTATAATAACGGAATGACAGGCGAGTGAACAGATGCCCCATTCTGCTTGTGAGATGACATCAGAATGTGATGTCAGCGGGAGGTCCATGCCGAAGACTTCCGGGTTCGATTGGGACATCCAGGTAAGTGACACTCTTTCCCCCTCCCCGGGTTACTTGGTCCCCCCCCCCTGTTTTGGAAGTTGGGTTTTTTTGTTTTGTTTTGGTTTTGGGTTTTTTTGATGTTTGGTTGGGGTTTTATTTTTAAATTTCCCATGCGATCGTTCTCTCGCGAGAACGTGTGGGATTTGGCTTCACTGTTGTAAAAGCAGCTTTACAGCAGCTGTATTTACTGCAGGGAAGCTGAGGGGAGGGGGAGCTGTTTCTTTCCCACTTTGAGGTGTTTGAAAAAGGGTTTTTTTATGTTATAGGGATGGGGGTGGCAGTGGATCAGGTGGGGGGTAGCAGGACAGGCATAGTTTTAGGGACCTGTGTGATAATCTCCAAAGTGTGGAGCTGAGGCATAAAAAATATAGCCTTTGACATCTCTTTTAGTCATTAAATGATCCCACCAGCATCTTTGTTTTCAATTGTGAGTTTAAATAGGGCAATCAGTAATTTTTTTCTCCTTTATTATTTGTCGTATTACTTGTTATATGTTGTTGTGTCCTATTCTGTCCTTTAGACCTCAAGGAAGGTCCCTAAGTACACAGTGATTGCAAGAAGTTGGGCAGCACAATTAAATACACACTTTTAAATTTTTTGAGGCTTGTATTTCTTTTATTCAGAGTGAGAGCAACAGTTTTTATTCTCACTATGAAATTGCTCTGCAACCTTTTCACACAGCCAGTTCAGAATAATTCCCCAACTCTGCCTCCTATTTTGCCATTCCACACAGAGAACAAAAAGACAAATAAAGCATACATACACTTTGCCTTTCACCAAAGGAAAAGAGACACCATTGTGTCTCAGATCAGGACCAGAATCTTGCAATGGAAGAGGAAGTCCAGGAGTCTGTGCGAGGTCAAAGAAGTGAAGCTAAGAGAATCTGAATTGCAAGTGTGCAACAAATGGAAGAGTTGAAATAAGTAAAGAATTGAAATAATTTATTATAGTTCTGCTCAAACCCCCCCCCCATATCCACAGAACCAATATCCATGTTTTCAGTCATCCACGGTTGAAAAAACAGGGACATACACCATAGAGTCATGCTGGAAAATGAATTGCTAGGTCTTCCAATATAACTCTATGGTATGTTTGTACCTGAAAGTCCTCTATTTTAATAGGATTTGCTATTATCTGCAGTTTCACTTATAAACAGTAAGTCCAGGAAGATGGATAAGGGTGTGTGTGACTTGTATAAGCAAATTAGAGACCTCCAGCAACAGGTGAGCAACAAACTACAGGGCAATCTTCACATGTGGGGGTGTTTTTTAAATGAAGTAACCAAAAAAAGGAGCCCCATCCTCTTTTACTGCTGGACAATACTGAGGCTCAGTGATAGTAGCCCAATGTTGTCAGTGCCCATATAATTTCCTAATCCATGTCAGCTTGTATTGGTCATGTCATAAATCTGGGTGTGGGTTTATTCTTCTGTTTCTCCCATTGGGAACTATGAGAATGAAAATAGGTCAACCTTATTATTTTCCAAAAACGTACTTTCACATCCTGGTTGGGGCATGAGGGGGCTTGGGATCCTCAATTTGCCCCAACACATCTCATTCTTCCCACTGTTGTTTAACCACCAATAGCAGAGGAACGGTTCTGGCATTTACTTCTGCCACTACAACATGAAGTCTTCCAGTAACAGATCTGCTAGCCCATATCCCCTGGAATATCCATATGGTTAGCATTGGACTAAAGCATTAATTATAATAATTACATTTGTAATAAAACTCATAAATTTAATCATAGCAACAATGGGTGTGTTATTGAAAGTAAATAGGAAAAGAAGTACTGTATATTCTGGTGTATAAGACGACTGGGCATATAAGATGACCCCCCAATTTTTAAGTTAAAATATAGAGTTTGGGATATACTTTGGGAAATATATACATTTGGGATAGACTACCCGTCCTTCTCTACCTCTCAGATCTCCTGCCCCCGCAGCCAGCCAGCCAGCCAGCCCTCCACCCTTCCCGAAGCCACGATGGGGTGCTCGATCACAGCTTCGGGAAGGGCAGGTGGTGGCTGGAAAGCCTGCCCCCCACCAGCCAGCCAACTCAGAGGTTTGGCTAGCAAGGGTCTCCCCAGCCAGTCAGCCAGCCAGCCAAAGCTCCACGTTTCGTCTTGGCTTTCATAACTTTGGCTGTAGATGATGGAATAGTCTGTGAAATTAAAGGACTGAGAACAGCTAAAGAAGCATGGGATACTTTGAAAAATCTCTGGAAAGTAAGGTTGCATTAATAATGAAGTTGGTTAATATGAAGCTATCAAATCCCAAATTTTTGAAGGAGCACATTAATGATTTTAGAGCCACATTGGCAGACTTGCAAACTCCTGGAGAGGAAATCCCAAAAGCTATGCAAATGGGAATTTTCCTGGCAAGTTTACCAAAATTCTACAGTCCCATAATAAATACCTTGCAATTAAAGAATGATTTAACTCTGCCAGAAGTTTTTATTCAGATAAGAGAATTTCACCATAGACAAAACTTGATGCAAAATGATAAGTTTGAATCCAGAAATTCTAATTTTAAGCAACAGGCTAACTTGGCTGAAAAGAAACGGACTGCTTTTCTTCTTTCCTGAGCTAAATGGAGGGCAATTTAACACTTCAAAGGCAAGGCAGTCATTCTCACAGCAGGGGAAAGGATCTGCCAGGCATATAAGACTTTTGAGGAGATTTTCAAGTGTTAAAAAGTAGTCTTATATGCTGGAACATATGGTATATGCAATGTATAATATCAATAATTATTAGTAAGCATTATATTTTGTGGTGATAATGATTATTCATTGCTTAATCATAATGAAAATAGCCCTGCTACTAAAGGAGACAAAAGGAAAGGAGGCTTTTGGTAGGCACAGGAGACATACTTTTTGCTTGCTATAGCTATTTAACCTGAAGGATGAAATGTAGGATGGCAACCAAATAGGAAATTAAAATGTCACATGGATGTGGGAATTCAATGCTATTCGTTTACTTATTTGTTTATTGAGGTTCATTTGTTTATTTATTTAATGAGAGTGCTTATTTTTATGTTTATTTAATGAAATAGATTTTTTTAATTTATCTAATGAAATAGATTTTTTATAATAAACCACGAGATAGATCCAATTGGTAGTCCCACCTAGAATAGATCCATTATATCAATAGAACTTGTGTAAGTGTTGACATCAAATACAGGTTGATTAAATGGGTCTAATCTTACTGAGAGTAGGCATTAGATTTAGCCCAGTTATCATTTAAATATTGTAATTAAAATAACTTATAAAAATTATATATATGTGTATATATATAAATATAGGCAGCGATGTGTGGACATCACATACTGTGCTGTGGACATCGCATACCTTGATTTCAGTAAGGCCTTTGACAAGGTTCCCCATGACATTCTTGCAAACAAGCTTGTAAAATGTGGCCTAGACAAGTTAACTGTTCAATGGATTTGTAATTGGTTGACCGGCCGAACCCAAAGGGTGCTCAGCAGTGGCTCCTCTTCTTCTTGGAAAGATGTGACCAGTGGGGTGCCACAGGGTTCTGTCCTGGGCCCAGTGCTATTCAACATCTTTATCAATGACTTGGATGAGGGAATTAGGGGCATACTTATCAAATTTGCAGATGACACCAAATTAGGAGGAGTAGCTAATACCCTAGAGGACAGGATCAAAATTCAGAATGACCTGGATAGACTGGAGAGCTGGGCCAAAGCTAACAAAAATGAAATTCAATACGGAGAAATGTAAAGTACTGCATTTAGGGCGGAAAAATGAAATGCATAAATATAGGATGGGAGAGACCTGCCTGAATGAGACTACGTGCGAAAGGGATCTAGGAGTCCTAGTAGACTACAAGTTGAACATGAGCCAACAGTGTGATGCGGCAGCTAAAAAGGCCAATGCGATTTTGGGCTGTATCAATAGAAGTATACTGTCTAGATCAAGGGAAGTAATAGTGCCACTCTATTCTGCCTTGGTCAGACCTCAACTAGAATACTGTGTCCAGTTCTGGGCGCCACAATTCAAAAAGGATATTGACAAATTGGAGCATGTCCAGAGAAGGGCAACTAAAATGGTGAAAGGTCTGGAAACGATGCCTTATGAGGAGAGACTTAGGGAGCTGGGTATGTTTAGCCTGGAAAAAAGACGGTTAAGAGGCGATATGATAGCCCTGTTTAAGTATTTGAAGGGATGTCACGCTGAGGATGGAGCAGGCTTGTTTTCTGCTGCTCCAGAGACTGGAACACGGAGCAATGGATGCAAGCTCCAGGAACAGAGATTCCACCTCAACATTAGGAGGAACTTTTTGACAGTAAGAGCTGTTTGGCAGTGGAACACACTCCCTTGGAGCGTGGTGGGGTCTCCTTCCTTGGAGGTCTTCCTTGGAAGCCTCCGAGCCCCCTCAGTAAGGCCGGGAACAGGCCGGGCAGAGTCCCTCCCTCCCATCCGCCGCCTTCCCCGGCCTCCCCAAAGCGGCTCCACGGTGTGAAAGCCATGGAGCTCCCCCCAGAAGGCCGGGTGGCTACCCTCCCGCTTGCCCGCCATCTTCCCCGGCCTTTCTGAGGTGGCTCCGAGGCTTCAGAGCCACCTCGGGAAGGCCGGGGAGAGGCCGGGCAGCCACCCTCCCACTCGCCCACCACCTTCCCCGGCAGAGTCCCGCCCACCGGCCACCTTACCGGCTTTTCCGAGGCAGCTCCGGGGAAGCACGGCAGGCCTCAGGGGTGGTGGTGGCTCCACCCCCCGCCTCCCTAAACTGGCGATCGGGGCTTCGTAGCCCTGCCTGCCACTTTCCTCCCCCCTCCCTAAAGTGAGGCTTTGAAGCCCTGATTGCCACATTAGGGAGGGCGGTGAGGTTGCGGGCGGGCGTGGGGGGAGGAGGCCTATGGCCGCGTGTGAGCACAAATGACTACGCGTGTCAGAGCTGACACGTGTGTCATAGGTTCACCATCACTGACCTAGTTAATGGGGTGCAAGTGGTGGGATCCTTAGGTGAGAGTGATCATGTTCTCCTGGAGTTTGTTATACAATGGAAAGGAGAAGCCAGGCATAGTCAGACATGCATTCTTGACTTTAGGAGAGCTGATTTCAATAAAGTCAAGGAATACTGGGGGTGATTCCATGGTCAGGAATACTAAAAGAGATCAGACTTTAAGACAGATGCGACTTTCTCAAAAGGGAGATACTGAAGGCACAATTTCAAACAATACTAATGAGGAAGAAAAATGGGAGGTGTCTTAAGAAACCAGGATGAGAACTTTCAATGGAGCTAAATTTTAAACGGAACATGTATAGGAAATGGAAAAGGGGAGAAATCACCAAAGAAGAATTCAAACAGATAGCGAACACCTGTAGGATTAAGTCAGAAAAGCTAAAGTGCAGAATGAGCTCAGGCTTGCTAGAGAGGTTAAGAACAATAAAAAAGGTTTTTTGGTTATGTCCACAGCAAAAGGAAGAAGAAGGAAATGGTAGGGCCACTACATGGAGAAGATGGCAAAGTGCTAACAGGGGACAGAGAAAAGGCAGAATAACTCAACTCCTTCTTTTCCTCAGTGTTTTCAGAAAAGGAAAAAGATGATCAACCTGAGGATAATGGAACAGAGGACACAACAGGGGAAATCCAGCACAGAGTATGTAAAGAGGTAGTAGAGGAATACCTTCTTAATCTAAATGAATTTAAATTTCCAGGACCAGATGAACTAAATCCAAGGGTATTAAAAGAGCTGGCAAATGTAATCTCAGAGCCATTGGCAATAATCTTTGAGAACTCCTGGAGAACAGGAGAAGTCCCAGCAGACTGGAGGAGGGCAAACGTTGTCCCCATCTTCAAAAAGGGAAAAAAAGAGGATCCCAAGAATTATCATCCAGGTGGTCTGACATCAATACCATGGAAGATTCTAGAGCAGATCATTAAACAGAGAGTCTATGAACATTTAGAAGGCAATGCCATAATCACAAAAGTCAACATGGGTTTCAGAGAAACAAGTCATGCTAGACTAATCTGATCTCTCTATCTTTTTTTTTATAAAGTTACCAGTTTGGTAGATGAATGGATCATGGATATCGCATGCCACGTGGATATCGCTGTGGATATCGCATACCTTTATTTCAGTAAGACCTTTGACAAGGTTCCCCATGACATTCTTGCAAACAAGCTTGTGAAATGTGGGCTAGACAAGTTAACTGTTAAATGGATTTGTAATTGGTTGACTGGCCGAATCCAAAGGGTGCTCCGCAGTGGCTCCTCTTCGTCTCGGAAAGATGTGACCAGTGGGGTGCCACAGGGTTCTGTCCTGGGCCCAGTGCTATTCAACATCTTTATCAATGACTTGGATGATGGAATTAGGGGCATACTTATCAAATTTGCAGATGACACCAAATTTTGAGGAGTAGCTAATACCCTAGAGGACAGGATCAAAATTCAAAATTACCTGGATAGACTGGAGAGCTGGGCCAAAGCTAACAAAATGAAATTCAATACAGAGAAATGTAAGGTACTGCACTTAGGGCGGAAAAACGAAATGCATAGATACATAATGGGGGAGACCTGGCTGAATGAGACTACGTGCGAAAGGGATCTAGGAGTTCTAGTAGACCACAAGTTGAACATGAGTCAGCAGTGTGATGTGGCAGCTAAAATGGCCAATGCGTTTTTGGGCTGCATCAATAGAAGTTTAGTATCTAGATCAAGGGAAGTAATAGTGCCACTCTATTCTGCCTTGGTCAGGCCTCACCTAGAATACTGTGTCCAGTTCTGGGCACTACAATTCAAAAAGGATATTGACAATTTGAGGGTGTCCAAAGGAGGGCAACTAAAATGGTGAAAGGTCTGGAAACCATGCCTTAAGAGGAAGGACTTAGGGAGCTGGGTATGTTTAGCCTGGAAAAAAGACAGTTAAGGGATGACATGATAGCCCTGTTTAAGTATTTGAAGGTGTGTCACATTGAGTATGGAGCAAGCTTGTTTTCTGCTGCTCCAGAGACTAGAACACAGAACAATGGATGCAAGTTCCAGGAACAGAGATTCCACCTCAACATTAGGAGGAACTTTCTGACAGTAAGAGCTGTTCAGCAGTGGCACACATTCCCTCGGAGCGTGGTGGGGTCTCGTTCCTTGGAGGTCTTTAAACAGAGGCTGGATGGCCATCTGTCGGGAATGCTTTGATCGTGATTTCCTGTGTGGCAGGGGGTTGGACTGGATGGCCCTTGTGGTCTCTTCCAACTCTACAATTCTATGATTCTATGATTCACATTGTTATGTCCTTCTCTGGGGACTTTATCAGATGAGCCCTTTAAAACGTTCTTTTGTTGGCATTAAAAAATCCATTTTTATGCTAGCAAAAGAACTGTCCCCACCACACCTTCTCTCCCGGCAAAGGCTTCCGCAGCAATGAAAGAGGAAGTGAACGGAGCTCTGTTCACTTCCGTGTTCAAAGTCCCATGGATACTCATGAGAAGATGTTTGTGTGGGAAATTCAAAAAACAAAACAAAAAGAACACTAAAAATGTTACACCAAGCACGTAAACACACTAAAAAACTTCCAAGTAACCCAGAAGGGGGGGGGGTCATAAAAAGTGTGTCACTTACTTGGCTGTCACAATTTCACCCATAAGTGTTTGCGCTGGACCGTCCATTCACCCTGCATTCACGTGAGTACAATGGTGTGAGGTTTCATATGCCGGCCATGCTGACACTAAAGCACCATGGGGGATCAATTGATGGCTTCAGCCCTCAATAAAAAGGCACGGGTTTTGGCAACGACATAAATGCTAAAGGGTGATGTTGTGTGGTATGCACGCCCTTTCGCATTTATGTGGCATCGTTATGATACCATATTTAGTACATCTGCTAATGTCCTGAATCTTTTGTGCCACTCAAATACACACACATAAGACATGCAGTCTTCCCCATAGGCCTCAGTAAGCACTTGAAATGATTCCGTTGGTGTTTTGTTCAGTTTTACTAAAAATTTCAAATTGACACATTGCTCAACTTTTAAACTTAGCATTTTCCTGGCATACAACAGACAACACAGCTGCTTTAAACAACAACTGACAATTAACTAAATGGCTGAGAGTGTTGATGTTTGTCATGCAAGTTCAGACATGTTCAAGGTCACCACTTAAGTGTTCACAATCGGTTCTCCCTGATTTGTCTGAAAGGTAGAAACACAGTCTCATTATTTAATAGACAGACCTTGTATTTGCAGTTCAGGGCTTATTATGTGTGGGGGGAAATCCAGCTTTTTGAGCAGAAAAGGCATTTTTGCACAGAAAATATTTTCTGCATAGAAAATAACATTTCTGTGCAGGAAATGAGTTTCATACACAGAAAACAGAAAAAGGATATTTTCTGGACAGGAAAAAGCATTTTTAAAAACCCACATGCATTTTCCACCCAGAATAAATCATGAATGGCAAAGATTCTCACTAGTCCAGGATTCATCTTGTCAGGGTTTCCAAACCCATTGCAAAACTCATTTTTCAATAATTTTTTTAAAAAAATATTTTCAAACATTCTTTCTACCCCTACAAATCTACAAATTTAAGTAACTACAAACTGCTACATTACTAGTAAATGGGTCTCAGAAAGATGCCATAGCCATCCTGAAGCAATTTTAGGAGAATGAAGTTTTGAGCCAAACAGGTGTGGCAAAAAGGGTGTTAAGGCCTTCCACCCAGTTGTTAGCTTTCTCTTTCTCAAATATTTTTCCCACACCAAGTCTCTGATTATGTCTACATGGGTAAATCCACATCAAAATCCCCACAGGGAGAGAATCTACCTAGAAGAGATTTGGACCAATGGTGGCTCATGATGTGCATTTCCACATTTGAGAGGAAAGACTTTATCAGATTAGCATGTAAAAATGCTGTTATCCCATAAGTGAGGAAAACGGAAACATAGTGGCATTATAACACTTACTTTCACATATTGCTGTAAGCATGTGAAAGAATCACCACAGAATTATCACATGATGGGCACTAGGACTTTAAGAACGGGAGTTTACTTCCATGTTACCGGGACACGTGATCTCGGTGGTTCTCACAAGAAGACACGAGTGTGGTTAAAACTTCAAAAACACCTTAAATAACAAAGTAAATCAACACCAAGCACTGAAACAAACCTAAAAACTTGCCAGCAAAATGTGGAAGTTCCTAAAAAGAGTGTCTTGTTGATTGATTTATTTATTTTTTATCTTGTTGCCACCCGGACATTTTCATGTTGCCACCCGGACATTTTCTCCCTGACAACTGGGATGGGGGAAAGAGGACCAACCATTCATACTGTATTCTCGCGATACATGTTTTTTCACGCCTTCAATACCAATGTTGTTGTTGTTGATTTGATATTGAAGATCAATTGATGAGTTGAGCTGTTAATAAAAAACATGACACCTTATTCATAGCTGGTGCACATGCTGGCCACAGGAGGACAACTATCTTGTCTGATAATTTTGGCCTGTTATGTTACTGTTGCGTTGTAATGGCACAATTTTTGCCTTGTCTGATAAAGTCCAAAGTCAATAAAAGCACATCAGTAGGAGCAGCAGTTAGTGAAAGGAATGACTTGAGTCTCCAGAAGGTTTCCAGAAGATCAGCCCCAGTCATCATGGCTGGTGGTTAAAGATTACGGGCACAACATGTTTCAAGGAACTCAGATTAGGGAAAGGTGCAATGTTACATGGCCATTACAGAATATAGGTCAATAAAATACATAAAGCAGAAGAAGGCCTTCTCTTCTGTGGTACCCTGTTTATGGCATGCTCTCCCCTTGGCACCAACATCAGTCTCTATTATTGCTATTGTTATTGTTACTGGAGATAATAACCACAGTCCCCTGTCTGGCTTGCGAGCTCTCGAGGATCATCTGGATGGCCTCACTGGATACAAGATGGTGGACTAGACAAACTTTTGGTCTGATCTAGCAAACAAACCTCTTACATTCATAAGCCTAAAGTGTGCAAACCAAATCATAATTATATCCCTGGTTTCTTTTATTATTATTATTATTGTCTGCTGCAGGCCTACCAGATTATGACCAAATGTAGCCCATCAACTTTGGAAACATACCCCTTGGGCTGGAGACAACTCCTTTTCTTTTCTTTTTTTTAAATGAGTAAGCTGTCAGCAACCTCAAAAGCAGACTACCCAACCTGTTTGATACTGCGATAATGGCCACTGCAATTCTAGAGACCTAATGGGACTAAAATAATCCAAGTACTTCCTCTTCCCTTGCTATTAATAATGTTATTGATTTTTGCAAGAAAAGGAAATATGCACAAATCCAACAATAGAGCCACTTCCAGAAATATATAGATGTATTTCATCCTAGAGTTAAAGGACTGGATCAACTTCGCTTCTTCATTGCTCCCTTAGTCATGATGCTTTGAAAGAATCTACAAATAGAGAATTTACCACTGTGTGGTCCTCTCTTCCAGCAGCAATTAAACCTTAGGATATATAAACTATACTTGCACATACCGGTACCTTTGATTGCCACTGTCTTTCCTCCTTTCTAAATCCAAATTTATTATGAGACCCTTGGGACATGGTCCTAGTAATTTGTTTATAGTTTCCTCTAAAGCCCTATGTTGAAGAGCTATGAGTTGGATGCAAAAGCTTCCCTAAATGGACTTCTGCTTGGAACATCTTTTCAGACAAGAGTGGCAACAGCAATATTAGCCATCCTCGCTTCCCTCTACAGCTTGCAATTCCTCCTCCTGGAATGTCTAAACTGCTACTAAACAACGTCTGATACAATGTAACTCTTAACATTATCAGTTTTCTTCTCCTGTATGGTTTTAAATATCTTTTGCCTGATGAAGAAGCCAGTATAGCTTCAAAGGCTTGTATGATGTATTTTGTACTTTTTAGTTGGCCCAATAAAGATATCACTCTTTTGTGAATTTTGTACTTTGTTGTATTCTCTTGAGTACTGATTGACTATTTTGTTTCATCCTATGTTGCCTTGATTACTTTTCTAATGAAGGTTCATTTGACACTGGAAGTACTGGCCCTGTTTTGTTTATTTCACTGTATTCATAATGTTCAGCCATTTCTTTAATACCCATGAGTTCACAAGGTAAGCATGAAATAAAGATACGCCTTACCTTTAATCAGTCATATTCAAGACATCAGGACTCATGACTCACCAGGAAAGCCATTTGGTGGTTGTGGTATGGCTCAGGGGAGCAGGATGGCTCTTTGCCAGGGGTCCCCATGCCTTTTAGGAAATCAGGGGAAATGAGTCTTCAGTGGGTCAGATGTTGACATGGAAGGCTTCATTCCAGTTTGAAGGCAGGGGGGGGAAAGCCCTGCCCCACAGGATCAAAATTCAGAATGACCTGGATAGACTGGAGAGCTGGGCTAAAGCTAAGAAAATGAAATTCAATACGGAGAAATGTAAAGTACTGCATTTAGGGCGGAAAAATGAAATGCATAAATATAGGATGGGAGAGACCTGGCTGAATGAGACTACGTGCGAAAGGGATCTAGGAGTCCTAGTAGACCACAAGTTGAACATGAGCCAACAGTGTGATGCGGCAGCTAAAAAGGCCAATGCAATTTTGGGCTGTATCAATAGAAGTATAGTGTCTAGATCAAGGGAAGTAATAGTGCCACTCTATTCTGCCTTGGTCAGACCTCACTTAGAATACTGTGTCCAGTTCTGGGCACCACAATTCAGAAAGGATATTGACAAATTGGAGCGTGTCCAGAGAAGGGCAACTAAAATGGTGAAAGGTCTGGAAACAATGCCTTATGAGGAGAGACTTAGGGAGCTGGGTATGTTTAGCCTGGAAAAAAGACGGTTTAGAGGCAATATGATAGCCCTGTTTAAGTATTTGAAGGGATGTCACGCTGAGGATGGAGCAGGCTTGTTTTCTGCTGCTCCAGAGACTGGAACACGGAGCAATGGGTGCAAGCTCCAGGAACAGAGATTCCACCTCAACATGAGGAGGAACTTTTTGACAGTAAGAGCTGTTCGGCAGTGGAACACACTCCCTCGGAGCGTGGTGGGGTCTCCTTCCTTGGAGGTCTTTAAACAGAGGCTGGATGGCCATCTGTCGGGGATGCTTTGATTGTGATTTCCTGCGTGGCAGGGGGGTTGGACTGGATGGCCCTCGTGGTCTCTTCCAACTCTGCAATTCTATGATTCTATGATTCTATTGATAAATTTTGTGCTTGTACTGATTATTTTGTGTGTGTGTGTGTGCACCTATATCTTGCTTTTCTTTCAATATGGAACCCAAAGTAGCGTACACTGTAGGTTAAAACAGAATAGCTAAAACCATCTGTAGTACAGGTGTTTTTTTTTTAAAGCATTAAACAACAATCCAATTAAAATATTAGTTTAAAAGTCAGAAGCAGAATTTTAAAATTGCATATTAAAAACAGCACATCCTTCTACTCCAACCAGTCAAAGGCTGAAGGCCTCTTTAAATAAGAAGGTCTTGGCCTGCTGCCAGAAACAGAACTCCTCGGAAGGGAGTTCCATAGCCTGGGAGAAGCCAGAGAAGACTCTCTTCTGCGTCCTTATCGGACATGCCTGTGGAGGTGGTAGAATGGAGAGGAAGGCCTCCCCCCAAAATTGTAAGGCCTGGGCAGGGTCATGTAGGAAAATACAGGCTTTCAGAGAGTCTGGACCTAAGCCACACATGTCTTGATAGTCAGATCCAGCACTTTGAATTGTCCCTAGAAACAAACTGATAGCCAGTAAAGTAGTTTCAGCAACCTTGCAACCAGTCCTAGTCAGCAGTTTAGCTGCTGCATTTTGGATCTGCTGACGTTTCTGAACAGTTGCCAAAGCCAACCCCACATAATAATCCAAAGAGGATGTAATCAAGGCATGCATTACTGTGGCCAGATCTGACATCTCAAGGATTGGGTGTAGCTGGTGTAATAGTTTTAATTACATGTACTATTACACTTGCACTTTTAGCCATCACCTCCAGGCTCAGAGCTGAATCTAAAGACTTCAACAGACCAGGCAAATACGACATCATAAGGACGCCCAATGATTGTGAAAGGGCATACAAACCATACGACGTTGCCCTTTCGTGATCACATATTTTAAAAAAGTTATCCTATTTTATTGACAGCCCAAGCTGTCAATTGATCCCCCGTGGCAATTTGATGGCAGCATTGCTGGCATTTGAATCTGTGTGCCATTGTACTCATGTGGATATGGTGTCAATGGGCAAACACTTCCAGGTGAGACCGTGACAGCAAGATAGGGAATGCACTTTTTATGAGACACACACACACACCGTGTACTTGAGACTTTTTAAGTGTGTGTCTGTGCTTTTGTTAACTTTTTGTGTGTTTGTTTTGTGTGTGTTTTTTTTTAATTTCCTGTGCTAGCATCTTCTCATGAGAATCAGTGAGCTCTTGAACCAGGAAGTGAACGGAGCTCTGTTCGTTCTCCATTAGTGCCCTGGTTGCCTGTGAATGCTGCTAGAGATAGGTGTGATCAAGGGGATTCTTTTGCCGGCATAAAAACATTTTAAAATATTACATTAACAGGGGGTGGTCTGATAAAATCCTAAGAGTGCGTCCAAAGGTATCCTAATCTATTGTGGGAGGGGATGGCACGAGCAAGCCTCCAATCCTTACATGCACGAAAACTGGCTCCATATTTAAAGTGGCTCCTGAATGGAGTATATAGATTTTCAATTATATCCTTTCAGAAACTTATTATATTATTATTATAATAATGTCAAAAGCAAACAATAGCTTCCAGTTACAAGATGTGATGGCAACTAGCATAAATGGCTTTTTAAATGATACAGGTATTAAGCTCTTCTTGCCATGAAATAAGGTATACCTTTTTCAGGTTATACCTTCTGTTACCATTATCATACTCTCCTGCTTCTGAATCTCTGATTCAGTAGTCTGGCTTCTAGTAAGAGACAGAGAGTAGAATTGGCTGAACCACTGGTCAGCGCAAGGATACATTTCTTATGCATACACAAAGCTAGCTAAATATATATTCCTGTATATATTTTGCATCAGTGCCAGTACACAAATATAGATCTTGGGGTTGCTGGGGAGGGGCTGTGCATATGTGTGCATGTGTGTGTTGTTTTTTGTTTGGTAAGGTTTTTTGATGCTTTATGTACTTGGGGCTTCTCTACACATGCCAAATACCCCAGTTTTCCCCATTCCAGAGCCCTGTAGTCCAAACGATGCGGGGCTTTTGCCCTGATCTGCCCCGGGCAGTCCTCACCATCCTCAGGGCAGATCCAGGGCTGGAATGGGAGCAAGCCAGGTTAGGTCCCTTTAACACATTTTTTTTTTTAAAAAAATACTCAGTTTAATGTGTACCCACCAGGATGGGATGGATCAGGCCTTGTGTATCCATGGGAGACTGTCTCGGTAGGCTGACCCTCACGGCTGCTGCTGCCAGTCACTCTTGCTCTGTGAAGTCTGGGCAGCAGGCCTGCAGCGTGTGACCAAGACTGATCACATGAATGGGGGTTGTCACATGGTATGGCTGGCTACCCAAACCCAACAGAGCAGGGGAAATGGTGGTGGAGGTGGCAGCTGCAGCAACAGGCCAGCATTTCTGTGTAGACTGCAACCTGTTTTCTTCAGTAATGGGGGCAGAATGGGCTTTCTCCGCAGCCAGGATATACCGGCAGGTAGCCGGTGTATCCTGGCTGGCATAGATTACACCTTGGTCACCAAATTACCTTGATTTATAAGAATTCAAGAGCAGCCTCATATATTCTCAACGTACCATGAAAACTGTGATTAGATAAGGTGATGGACAACCTTTAACCTTGCTATAATTTTCATTTGGAGTCAGCCACATAACAATGTGTTGATTCGTGTGTGTGAGTGTGTGTGTAGGATAATCATAACACAAGAGGAAACAGTAATTGTTTTGTGCGCCAAATAAAATTTCCAGTCCAGTGGTCTAAAATAAAGGTGGTTGCACAAGTGGGCAACTGATCCCCATGCACTAATGATATGGGACATAGCTTTGGTCCAAGAAGAGCAAATGAATGGGGAATATTGAACTGACAACTAGCCCTCTATCTCCTTCTGTGGCTATGCAAACACCATTTTGCCACTCTGTCCAAATGAGACACAGCAGAAGGTTTTGTACATGAGAGAATGGAGAGGGAACATTTCAAGAAAGTATACATGGGTCCATACATATGGGCTGAGATCCTGCACCAGACTCACAGACATGGTGTTGTGGCTACTGTCTATCTCTTGATCTGATCTCTGAAACACACTTGAAAATCTAGCCAACCACACTGAGGGGTGGCTGGATTTTAAGGTGAGTTTTAGGGCCATTTATAATTGTGCCAATGCTACCATGATCATAACTGTGAATGAGAAACAGTTACAAGGTAGTAAGTCTAACATAACATTGTTACTGACTAACAGGATGCCTGACATGGTTTTCCTTGTGTGATCATGAACTTTGGTTTTTCTGGGTTTGCACATAGATAAAGCCCTATAAACAAATGTGTTTTGGAGGATAGAACCTGTTGCCATGGCCTCACTCTCCTAATGGTCTTTCTTCCCACATGTCTCATCTGAAAAGAGCTGATATGTTTCCCTTGGAGGAATATTTTGTTGGCTTCTTTCTGGGTGAAGTGCAACTGTTTGGTTTTTATTTCCCCATCCACCCCAATTTTTGGATGAATTTCATATTTCTCTACCTTTCTTAGTTGACATGTGAGAGGGAGATGCAGGGAGCAAATTAAAGATGCACTAAGGATAGAGGAAATATGCAATGCTATATTGTTTTTGCTTAAGGAACTCTTTGTTACTGCCTTATTCCTTTTCTTTTTTTTTAGATGTTTGTACTTTAAATAGGAGAATGACATACAGTGGTGATGAGTGACCAATGGGGACAGTGTTCCCCCAAGACAAACACTGCCAAAGCAGTTTTCATTTACTTCAAGGTTTTATTCCCCTTTCTGTAGAATATGGATATTGGTGCTGTCTGTTTAGAGGGACACAGATGAATATGGTGATGAGTTCATCATAAGGTAGTGAATGGAAGGGCAGTATTTTAAAATGTTGCTCACAAAATTTTTGCAACCCAGAGCACAACCCTAAGGTCCTTGGGAAGGCATCCTTGAGGCCATAGAAAACCAGGGTGCTCACAACATAAGCCTCCAGCTGTTGTTGCATTTCCTTTCCCATCAGCCCTAGTTATCATCGCCAATGGTGAGGAATGCTTGGAGCTGGAGCTCAACAACATCTGGAGGCCTTCACTCCCTTGGTATATAGAACACTGTGGTCTTCTCTCTGTTTATTCACAAAAGGAATCCATAGGCAGAGAATGGGGTCTGCCAACAGAGGCCTTCTTGTAAACTTTCTATTGCAGTGGCCCTTAACATGTGGTCCATGGATCCGCAGGGAGCAGCAAAGTCATCACAGGGAGTCTGTGATGACTACCTCTCCTCCTTTCACCCTCCCAAGGCCTGTTGGGCTCAACCCCCACTGAAAGGTGGAGAGTGAAAGAGAGAAGGAGGAGGAAGAGGAGGAGAGAGCAAGCTCCATCCCTCCCGCCAGCTCAAGCAGCAACAGCATGGCTCTGCCTCTCCACTCTCCCTCTCTTTCTCTCACCTCTGCCTTCCCTGCTGTCTGTGGCCCAACAGAGTAAGAGCTGAAAAGGGATGTGGTCTACAGCAGTGCTTCTCATGATGATGTGGGAGAACCAGCATTTCCCCCCTAATGTGCCAGGGATTGGTACTACATTTGTACCCATTGCGTACAACTGTTTATTTCTTTCCTGGAAACTCTCTGAGGAGCAGCAGCTGATGGCTCATGGACTGGCCATCAGTCCTGATGTACAGGAGCCACCCCACCTCCATTGCTCTGATATGCCCCAAATGAGGGGGGGGGAACCTGTACATTTTATCCTCCCCACACCCCATTTTGGTATAGAAGTGATTTTTTTTTTTTAATATCCATCTGCTGTGGAAGAAAAAGGAAGCTTTCTCTTCTTCCTGCATTGGCCAGCATGAGACAGTAGTAGTTAGGAATTGATGGCTTCTCCCCAGGGAATATCACCTTCTCTGGCCCATCCCCCATAAGACAGTATAACGGTCCATTCTCATCTACAGCCTGTTACTGTGAATTCCCAGCCTCAGTACAACAAAAGAAAACTTTGGCCTATAAAGCAGAGGCATTCTCTGCCATGGCACTGCCAATAATCACCTTGAAGGGGACTTAAAAATCCAGGATCATCTGCACATAACTCTCTCTCTCTCTCTCTCTCTCTCTCTCTCTGTCCCCCCCCCCCCCCCGCTTTCTGGCAACTTGCTGCTGAAGAGCCTCAAAGCCAAGGCTGTCCTCTCTTGCTTTTAATGAAATTCCTTTCTATTTCTTCAGGTATGACTCCCCTTGGACATGCAGGGCATATTTTCTCCTTGAGTTAGGACAGCTTATGACAAATAATGATGAGGAATCAATAGACAGGAGGGAAATATTGGGTGAGAGGCTGAATGAATCTCAGAGATAAATTATTGACCAACGGCATGGCCCCCTTCTCTCCCTTTCTCTTATGTGTTCGTATTCCATCTCACTAACAACCTGAAAGAAAATCAAATATTTTGTTTGGGGGCTTCACTAATATCAGCAACTTTTACTATCTTAATGGCATTTTTATTGATCTCAGCTTTAATGGGAGCTGTATATATTTGATGTTGGTCATTTAAAGTAGATGTGAGTAATAGACTTTCCCAGTGTGGCTCATAAAGCAGGCCCTTGTCTGGCAAGCAAGGGAAGCAAAGCAAAAGAAAAAAAAAAGAAGACAGCATTTAATCTACTCTTCTACTGCAGTTATCAGGGCCTGGAAGTGGGGTGGGAGAGAGATAAAATGTAAAGGTTGGCTCCTTTCCCCCTCCCTCCTCCCCCCATCATGTCGACTTTCGGGCACAGTGGTCATCAGCAAACGAACAACAAAAGGCCATTGGCGCAATGACCTTGGCTGTGGCATCACGCACTGGAGGAAAGAAATGAAGCCATTAGACTGAGGCGGGAGAGCAGGTTATAAATCAAGCCATTTCCAATAAGCTGCCGTAATGGTCATTCATCATTGCCAGCTACGGCGCACAGCAGACCATGGAGACATTGGAGGCTGCTAAAGCTGAGACATAAACAATAATAATCCGGGCTTGATGTTTCAGCCCTTCAGGAAATTTAGGAACATTTGCTTTTCTTTTGTTTGTCAGAGGTGATATTTAAAGTGTAAGATGTAATAAATAGAGGATAGTTGACATCAGTACAGTTTACAAGCACTGCATTGTGGGTGTGATTAAAGTGGGGGATGGCGGAAAGGGGGAGGGGGTTAGAGAGGGAATTGAATATCAAATATATCCAGACTGTCTGAGATACGGCTCACTCTTTCCAGCATCATATATTTAACATCTCAGATGCAGGAACCCTATGGTCTTTTCTCTGGAAACAAAAGGCATGTTTCTTCACACCTTTTAAGTCCCTCTTGCAGGCTGCTCAACTATACATATTTTGTGAGGGTCAAGGGAAAGCAATTGATACATATATATAATTAGGTGACATGTGGAGAGGTAGGATTAGATATGCATGGGCTGTACATTATAATAACATTTTATCGATTCTTTGTAGCAGCACCAATGTTACATCAGAGAAAACTCTGATGGCAAATAGCAAAAGCAGACTTTTGTTCTGAAAGCCAGACACACTAAACAACAACAGGCAAACAAACAAAACTCTTAGATGTCTCATAAAACAATGAGCTCTGAACTTTTTTAAGGCAATGGCTGAACATAAGGAAAACACGTTTCTGGAGACCCCCTCCCCACCTCTAGAAATGATTGGCTCATATTTAGGTTAGTCAGGTTTGTTTTTTCCCCCCATGCATACAATCTTGTCACTCATTGCATAAGTATTTTATCTGTTTGAGAATGGTGGTGAAGGACAGTTTCAGCTTTATGCACAGAGAGTGAGAGGGATACTTTATGTTGTTTTTGTGTGTCTTCAAGTTGTTTCCAACTTATGGTGACCCTAAGGCAAGCATATCAGAGGGTTTTCTGAGGTGGTGTGTGTGACTTGCCCAAGGTCACCCAGTGGATTTTCATGGCTGGGCAGGATTCAGACTCTGGTCCCCAGAGTCATAGTCCAACACTCAAACCACTACACCACACAGGCACACTAGCAAAAATACCCAGGGTGCATGGACTGGACTAGCTTTTAGTTTGATAAAGTAGTCAACAAAAGATTAGTAGCTGTTAGAGCTGGCCACTCTGAGTGAAGGGAAGGCTTCTGAGAAACAATCCCACCCTCTACCATGGTGCACACTTATAGCTCCTACAGTTCTGCCCATTTAATGTCTGTAAAGGGACTGGCTATATAACACAGTCCCTGGGATGATTTCCACTTGGCATTAGGCTGTACGGACCCCAAAACTATGTACTAATTAGAAAAGTTCAGCCAGCTAGCTAAACCTGGTACTGAAGGCTTCAAACACATACTACATTTACATTAATTAACATTAATTAACACATTTTGAAAATGAATAACCCACAGGAACATAACCTTGCAGTCTCTTTAGAATCTCACCAAGTTTAATACAGTATGTCTAGGTTTCAAGGTCTTCATGCTATGATTCAGGTAGACAGAAAGACAGGCATCCTCTATCCCAGATAAGGAATTATGATGCGGGAAGGAATTATGTAATCCTAAAGATAATACAATGATATGGGACTGGAGAGCACCGTGGACAGGAGGGCACCGTGGACTAAAAAGTCACAGAGCCAGCAACAGAGAATTAGATCAAGCTGTATTTTCTCAGAAACTTATCCAGGGTTTTTCAGTCAGCTCATCTACACAAGCCAGGATATGCCAGCTTCCCACTAGCATATACGGGCTGAGGATCAGGCCTGTTGCTTCCGCATTCCCTCCACAGAATGGGATGAAGTCCTGAGGGGCATGCCAGTCCATTGCTGCAGCCACTGCCATGATGCCAGAAGGCAGGAAGGGGCCCTCAACATGTGATCAAGGCCTCCCGCATGTGACCAGCTATGGTGACATGCTGTGGGACTCCTTCCTGCCTCCCTAGAGAGCCAGGGAGATGGTAGTGGCAGTGAGGTCTGGCCTGTTGGGATGGGGTCTTGTGGACACATGGGCCTGATCCATTTCCACCCAGCAGAAATGGAGTAAAACAGGTATTATTCTAAAATGTGGTAAAGGTCCATATCCTGCCTTCTCCTGTCTCACCCTGTATCTGCCCCGGGGGCAGAATAGGGAAAAGCCCTTCATCATCAAGACTGCAGGGCTCTGAGACAGGAGCAAGATGGGTTGAATAGTCCATGTAGACAAACCCAAGATCATCTTGGTGAGCAACCAAGCATCCTTGAAGAACAGAGAGGACATTAGTAATACTATTGTTTCTTTGAAATCTGCAGCTACCAGGGGAGGAATGTGTGCACTGTGAGTCACACTCCCTAATTTTAGAGGCATGCATTAACTTCAGGCCCTGGCTTGGTGGTTTCAAGCTGTTGTCTTACTTCAAGTGAAACAGACAATAGTGAAAGTCCAACAAACCAGGTCACTTCATGAACCTACCATGCACCCAAGAGATTAGGTCCTAAAAGGCAGCCTAGAAATGCTCAAAACAAAACAAACAAACAAACAAATCACCAGAAATCCCTGCAATACATGGCAATTCCATTAAAATATGCAGGAGTCCCTTGCTGTAATGGGTTCCCAGTAGGTAAAATGTTTGACAACCAGTGTATCAACCTTTCTAGCCTTGGCAGGGCCAGACTGCAGGCACATGCTGTTTCATCCTGCTTAGTAACAAGGAGAAAAAAGAAATTCCCTCTGTTCTCTCTCTTGCCTCATGAAACCGTACAAGGCCAGAATATTTCTTTTTATTCCTTGTGCTGTAAACTCTAATACCTGGTTTAAAATTATATTACAAGCTATTAATACGTATGGAGAGTTTGGGAGGATTTTATAACCCACAAGAGATGGCACTCCTGGGTTATGATGTCATTCAAAGCCACTTGATAATATACTGCAACTAGCTTGCAATATTCCAAAAGCAGCTATTAAACTAAATATAGACAAGGAACATGTTGCTACAACAACACAAAATATTATGAACAGCAATTCTCAGTAATATACTGCAGCAAGTTGGATTATTTGTTTAGACATACTCCCCCCACCCCGCCCGCTGTGTTGAAAACGTTGAAAAATCTGTGATGTAAAGGAAAGGGATATTAGGGGGAAAAAAAAACACCAGCTTTTAAAAGATGTTTATCTAGGGGTAGCATAAAAATATGAAGGGGGAGCACGTTTGAGGCAGGAAATAGAGAAAAGGGAGAAGGCGGAGGAAGACAAATCAAATGGTGAAGTAATCCAGAAAGAAAATGATGTATGTAAACCACAGCACTCCAAGCCTGATATAAATCAGTTGCAGCCATTCAAGATAATTCAGATGCATTAACTTTTCTTTCTGTACCAACGTTTGAGCAATAAAAGAGGGAGCAAATGTAAACACCGGTTCCTACACTTTAGTAAGTCACCATTAGGGAAGCAGAGTGCTTTTAATTACATTTTCAGACCAGGGTACAGACTGGGTGACATGTTATACTGGAGATCAATGTGAGCAACAGCTATTTTTCTTTCTCATTGTGAGGGGGAAAAAGCCCCTGAAAGCCATCAACATTTGCCAAAGCCTGTTAGAAATTACTGAATTTAAAGCTTTGCATGGGGCACTTTATCAAATATATTTTATGGTCTGCAGTGGCAAGCACACACCAGTTACTGTCTTTGCAACAGCATATTCTTTTCCCCTCCCCTAGGTTGTATCCTGTAAGGGCTTCATAGTAATAGGAAGCACTTGCAAGTATGCCCACTACTCACTGGAGCCCCCTGTGGCCCCACACCTGCTCTATAAGTGGCATGAGATATGGCATGAATAGCAGAAACCACTTGAAATCACATCCCCCAAAAAAGGACTTGGTATGTTTTCTCTGAGTGAGGAAATTTGCAGCTGGCTTCATGCCTTAACCAATCCTCCTTTACCACTAAATCACTCAAGGTTCAGTGGAAGCAATCTTTTTATAGCTTTCAAGTGGATTTTGTATTTTCACATAGAACAGCAGGCACTTGACACAAAATCACGTCAAAGCAGTGCTTGGGAAATAGCTGTGTTGGCTGGGGAACTTGTGGTGCCCGTAGTCCCAAAAAGCAACTTCTCCACATTCTGCATATAGAGCATAGGAAGCTGTCTTATGCTGAATCAGAGTGCTGGTCAATCTGTTTTAACTGTCAAAATGATGGTATCTACATTGCACAACTGTAACAGTTTGATCCCACTTTAAGTGCCATGCCTCCGCCCTATGGAATCCTGTGATTTATAGTTCATCGAGGCACTTGTTGTTTCAGCACTAGCGTTACCTGGCTGAGAATTCTAACTACCTTACCAAACTACAAGTTCCAAATTACAAATGGCTTGCTGGTACTTAAAGTGGGATCAAACTGTTACAGTTGTGCAGTGTAGGTATCCCCATAATGTCTCTCAGGTGTTTCAGGCAGCTGCTTTTCTGGAAAGAGCGATGATTTCATTTCAGCATGTTCTTGTTAAGAATTTACCAAAATTCACTCATTTGTTCATATTCAGGATGGATTTGAGGGGTATTTTAATAGAAAGTATGGGAAGGCAAAACCTAGAAATTCATCCATCCAGGTCCATCCAGGTTCAGGGTTTGAGAGTTTTGCTCTTTAAAGCTTAGTTTGAATCCCTGTGTTGGGGCTGAATTAGAATTTCCACCTTTTTTCCTTTTTTTCTGAGAGGTTCCTTATCAGTGGAGCCTACCTTGTTTTCATGATCCCACTTGGAAGTGTTCTGGCAGGACCGCACATTGATGCTGTATTCACAGCAGGCCAATGGTGTGAGGTTTCAAATGCTAGCAATGCCAGCACAGAAACAGAACAGACAATCTATTGATGGCTCAGCCCATCAATAAAGAGAAATGCTAATAATAACAGCAGAATACAAAAGGACGATGTCATGTGATATTGGCATCTTTTTGCATTTGGATGTCGTTATTCTGGTGCCACATTAGTCGTGTCTGATAATCGCCATCAATACTTGTCAGGATTGTAGATATAACAAGCTGGGAATGACTACATCTAGACATGCAACTTTAGAATTTCTTTTTAGTTCTTTGTTTTAAAGAATTTGCCAAAATTTTGAAATTTCTTCATAACTGGATCAGTTTTTTTTGTTTTTGTTTTTGTTTTTTTGAGATTTCAAAAATTCATATTTGGCAGAAAGTGAAACTGCCAGATTTCCCCATGCCTGTTCTCAGAGATGCTTCCTGAGATCTTTTCAAGAGGTTTCAGATAATAAACCAGAGATTCTTTGTATCAAGACCTACCCAAAAGAGAAGCGGGAAAGTTGAAAAGATAATATCAGAAGGAGGATTTGGGGGAGGGGAAGGCACTTGACAGATGGGACACAAGGATCCTGTTGTGTACAGACAGTCTAAGCGTGGAAACACTGAAACAGAATTACTGCTAAGAATGAAGGAATTACCATATTTCCTTCACTTAAAATAAAATGAAGGTCTGGTCTTAAAGGATACTCATGTTCTAATTAATTAATTAATTGTATATATATGCCACCTTTCTCCCAAAGTGGGACCCAAGGTAGATTCCAGAAGTAGTCAATTAAAAACAATGACAATAAAATTTAAAACACATAAAATCAGCAGTTAAAACATTTTAAAATCATTTTAACAAAAAACAAAATTTAAAAACATAAATAAAACATCCAACAAACCCCCCCCCCCGCTTATACATTAAAAGCCTGCTTAAACAAAAATGTCTTTGCCTCCTGGGTGAAAGGAAAGCAGGGAGAGGGGGCAGCCTAGCCTCCCATGGAGGGGGTTCCAGAGGGTGGGAGTAGCCACTGAGAAGGCTGTCTCTCATGTCCTCACCAAGTATATGTGTCATTAGAATGGTGATGTTGGAAACTGGAATGGGAGCAACATCTCCAAACCACTTCTCCCTGTTATGGAGCTCTGAAAGCCACAGGAAGGGCAGGATGTGGTCTCTCTACACTCTGTGCTCCATCTTGGGATGAAGATAAGCCCTACAAGAGGATGGTGCTTTATTTTCAAAGTGAGGCCAGAATTTCAGCTAAATTAGGCCATTGGTTTAAATCTGTCACAAATTTGTAAGGTAAATGGAATGTTCTTTGCAATACCTATGCCTGGAATGTTGAGAATCTTTCTTCCTAGATGGCAAGGGGAAACTTCCTGCAGGCTCCCATTCTGCACCCTTTATAGCTGTACAGAAGTCCCACCAGGGTACAACAAAGAGTACAAAGCAAAGCTATTCTTTATTTGCATCCTTTGATTTTTGCAAGGGGGAAAACTCCCCCCACATTTCTGCTTCAGCTTGGCCATTTGACAAGAGCTGACTGAGAGCAGACTGCCAACATACATATTTTATGGTTTTTCTAAATATTCTTTCTTACAATTAAACATTTGAGCACGTTTTAATACAAACGTAATAAATTGCTCTTTTTTTCCTGATGAGCTGCTGTTTAAATACTCTGCTATCATAAATATTTATGAAGTATTTATAAATAAAATATTAATTGCTCAAAATGACATTTTAATGTGGTGCTAAACGTCTAAGGAACGCTGTGCTACATGAAGTAATCTCAGCCTGGGATTTGTGAGCCTGGAGACGAGGATGGCATCAAGTCAGAACATTATGAGTAATCCCTGCTTCAGCAGCCGTTGGCTGTGAGCTGTCAAACAGGGAGTGAATGCAGAGAATATGTGGGAAGGTAATGAGTCTAAAAATAAAATTGCATTAAAAAATTTCAGGATCTAGTCCTTTTAAAAACAACAAGAATTATTTCCTTTTAAAAAGAGTTAAAATCATTCAGTCACTTTTGACTTCGTGTTCATGCAGAATGCGCTTAGGAAGCAGACTTAAGCTCAATTATCATCAGAGGTCTGGGATCCCCCAGTTAAATTAGACTCATTACAAAAACAAAGGAGTCAGTTTAAAATGCAAATCAAAGTTTACTGAAGGTATATCAATCTCAATCTACATACTAAAACAAACTTAAAAGGAGGTTCCTAAACTGACTAAGAATAGGGTAGGAAAGACTCACCAGCCCACAACGATAGAAGGCTGCATGGTGAAACATCATGGCATTGTTTCAGAAAAGCTTAAGATGGCTAATATTGCTCCATCCTCATGGAGAGTCAGACTTAGAAGGGAACTTACACAAAAGCAATAAAATTCAAATTAGGTCATGTGTTGAATGACCCAGCATTTCCAGTTGGCTGGAAGTGCCCAGTGAAATAAGAGAAAGGGAATTTTGGGAGAACAAATGCATGCAGGGAAAAACCCTAGACTTATCTAAGATTGTGAATGAGGTACACAAGATTGCTTTTACATTACAATGATTATTTCCCCACATACTACAGAATAGAAAGGCTGCCTGCCCACTGTGATCAGTTTCCCTTCCTTTCCCTTCCCTTCCTTTTCCAGGTCCTGGAGCAGATATGTCAAAATTTGAGGAGAAAATATTTCTTGTGCATTCCAGCCATGCAAACAAGTTACTAGTCCACAAACATTTTTTTTACTGCCCATGCCAGTTCATCAAGAGCCTGCAAAACCAATGCCCTCCTAATATTACAGATTTCTTTGTCTGCTTACCTGGAGGTCTTGGCATATGTGAATAATGACTTGCAAACCTGATATATTTAGACATATTCTTAGACCCCCAAAATGATCTACAGCATAGGTTAGACTCACATGTCCAACCCCTGTCATACCCCATGGGTCGGCTCAAATGATCAAAGAGCTGCACGATAGTGCTTACCAGCTGATATGGACAGCCTTTAGTGTGTGGGAAAATCCTCACATGAGAGCCCCTGACCCAACCCTACGCTTTCAGAGCTGTTTGGATCTCCAGAAGTGGGGAGATAAACAGAAGCTTAAAAGACATGGTGAGAAACATTACTGCAGAATGGAAAGCTGCTTCAAGTAATGTAGTAAATGACAGGATGGGGGGGTGCTTCATAGAAATCTCTGAATCTCTACAAAACCTCCAAAGTAATCATCAAGCTACTGAACATGCAAATAGCTTTGGACATTCACACAGATTTACGGTGAACAAGTTAGATCTTCCTATAGACTTATTAAAAATTATGAATACTGACCAGAACAAACCCAGTTTCTTAGTATTTTTCTTGATAAGTTTGGAGACAAGTGTTAAACAACTGATTCTATTTCTGTACGTTACTAAGCTACAGATCAGTGAGACAGTATTCTCACTGTTGACTTATTGAAACCCCATTAATTTCATAGGATTTTCTTAGGCAAGGAATAAAAGGGGTTGTCTAAACGGTGAAAATAACCCTCATGGAATTTGCTGGGAATACAACCTGTCTAAATGGGATCCCACATCAATTCACAGTATCCAGAAAGAGGGGGGCCCAAAATGGCAAAAACAGCACTGGAAAAGCCTTCATGGCTTTTCCCGTAGGTTTTTTTTTAAAATATATATAAAACAGTGAGGGGTTGTGCATTCCTGCTTGTTAGGTTAAGCAATTCGCTTTGAATCGCTTTCCCATATGAGAGGAAGTGCAAAGCTGATTGGCCAGGTGAGTGCAGGGGTGGGGCTTGCTAACAGGGCAAGCACCTGCTGCTGCCATGTTGGATTTTCACCTTAGCGAGTGATCGCTAAAGTGATAAAAGAGGTTGGGTTATTGTTGTTTTTTTGCTATCCTTTTAACTCAAAAAATTGCCCTATCCTGCCAGTGCACCTTAGACAACTTTTTTAAAAAAATAAAAGTTCAGTGGCAGCGAAGTACTAACATGATTACATCACACACAGCTGCCATCTGGCATGCAAAGCTTCTGGGGGCTTCTGGAGCCAAAAGCACCATTAAGACAAGTCGCTGCTGCAAAATGGCATTACTGTGAGGTACTCCGTTTTCCTCCCCCTCCTATAGATGAGACCAGAGGTGGTTTTGCCAGTTCCTTCCACCAAAATATAGCCTAAAATACCTAGTATTTGTTGGCAGCCTTCTTCCAAGATTAGATGGGTCTGGTGCCTTTTGGGTATTTAGGCCATTATCACTGCACAGGTTTTTTTTCTTTACAAGTGTCTAAATCCTATCAGTCAGAGTATGGATTTTAATAGCCTTGTGCCATCATTAAAAAAGCATTATCTGAAACAAGACAGGATGGTGCTGTGATATGGAACAAAATAATGACACCAGCTGAGTGGATCAGGTCTCCACTTGTTACAAAAGTAAACTAAAGAGAGACCAAACTCATACTTTTCATTTTTACTTATTCATTGACATATTTATTATACCCTTCTTTGTTGCCAACCTTCTTTGTTGCTAAATCTATAGACATCTAAAACCAGCAGATGTTTTATTTTTATCTTTTCAAATATACTTGAAAAACAACCAAAATAGCAGGGTAAACACAAAAATAGCAACAGATAACAATAACGAGTATTTTTTACTCATAAAAGGAGAAAATAGCAACAAAACAATTAATGGCACACCTGCTGAATTCAACAAGCTTTACTCCCAAGTAAGTGAGTATAGTATTGTTTGATGAAAAAGTAAAATGCTAACAAATTAAATGCTAATAAAAATAGGGAGGATTCTTCTAGGTGCTGAAAAGATAGTAACAAGTGTGCCTAGCACATAATTCAGCGAGGATATAAATAAATAGGTGAGTTTTAGTTTTAGTTTTAGTTTTAGGTGAGGATATAAATATTTATATCCTCACCTAAAACTTTTACTCAAGGGAGTTCACAACAAAATTAAAAAGCAGCTACAAATAAAAACACAAAACATCTAAACAAAATTAAGCAAGTTATAATATAATTGACAATTGAATTAAAAGTAATTTTAAGTAATTTTAAACATGCTTCAAAAATGTACAGCACTCAACTATTAAAAGGCCCTTTCTGAGCAGTCCAAGCAAAGGTCTTTACCCGCCTTGGTGGAGCAGCCTGGCCTCCCTTGCAAGGGAGTTCACAGTTACAACTGAAAAGGCCTTTTCTTGGGCTGAAGATGGACTGAAACTGAGATGGTAGAGGCACCCAGAGAACAAGTTTCCCTCCTAACGTTATGAAACTACCTAACATTACCTATCTGAAATCCATATTCCCTTTACCTACTTATGGCTTTTGACATTGCCTCCTTTGGAGGTTTCTCTCTCATACATTAAAACAGTGCTGAGGGGGAGGGTGTCCCACGGCTGCTAGTTCTGCCCAGGGTCATCCTACCCATTGGTTCCACCCTGACCTTTGATGTTGAAGCCAAAGGTGTATAAGGAGATTCTATGGGCCCTCTAGGCCCTGATATAGAGAACACCTGTAAATGCATTTCAGAATAAGGAACACAACACAAAGCACACATCAAAATACCCATACTGCCTAGTCTTGATTTATACAGTATTTATTTATTACATACTTTTAAAAATCTGCCTTTTAGAAGACATAAGCCTAATAAGGGAGTCTACAAAAATATTTAGAATATGCCATGAATCCAGTACAATAAATACAACAAATTGACTTTAAAAAAACACTCAGTAGTTTTGCTTGTGCTTTTTAGTAGACTGTATAAAAGAAGAAGCTCCCATGCATACTTTGGAAGTATGACTTCCATGTTGCCAGACTCTGACTCTAGAACATCCCTTTCTGAGACATTTTTGTGCTCCTTTTCTGGTTACATTCTTTGTAAGGCACTCTTAGGAGTTTTTCAGACTACACTGTTATAGTGTTACTATTCCACTTTAACTGCTCTGGCTGCCTCCTGTGGAATTCTGGGGTTTGTAGTTTAGTGAGGCCTAAGATCTTTCTGGCTGAGAGTTGTAAATGCCCCTCCCCAAACTGCAAATCCTAGGATTCAAGAGGAGGCAGCCATAGCAAATAAAGTGGAATAGTAACACTATAACAGTGTGGTCTGAAGATCTCCTGATTCTGAAGGCCTTTGAGCCTGCTAGAGATACATCCCATGGTTTTTTAATGATTATTTTTAGACTTGCTAACATCATCCACTCTAGCATTCTTTGTTTTAATTTTTGGATTCTTTGGGTTCATTATTTGCTTGTTTTTGTGGTTCAGTTTTGAGCCGTCTGAAGTACTCAAGCTAAGGCAGAAAGGTTGAATAGAAATCAATTTCATAATGCATAACACTGTAGTATATTCAAGCCAATGTACTTCAAACTCATATACTGCATATACCCCAGAAACCTTTACTGAAAGCTTCAAGATTGCAATAGGCCATAGCATTTATTGCAACCATATTTGTATATATTCATTTCAAAAGCACTGTTCCAAAACTGTACTTCAGTTAATGAATGTAATAACCTTACACTTTTTAAAATTACTACTGACAAACATTATGAAAAATTCTGGCACAGTCACTAAGAAAATTCAAATCATCATCATCATTACCACCACAAAACCAAACTCAGCTAAAACAGAAAGGAGCATTTGCTTTCATTCACTGTTCAAGCCCTCTGGCACCCATTTAACAGGCTGCTGAGAAAGCATTTGATAGGATAGTCTGGCAATGCCTATTGATGTGCTTGAGAATGGATACTCCTTTACTTCATGAGTAAAAAATATAATAGACTTGAGCTGCAGGCCTGAACATATTTACCTGGAAGTAAACTTGATCCAACACACAGGAGCTTACTTTAGGGGAAATATGTTTGGAACAAGAAAATATATTTTCATGTCTAAAAATACAAAATTTCATTTTCATAGCAAGGAGCTATATAAGGATGCTCCCTCTGTCTTCTCAGTAGTATTTTAAAGTAATTACCAGAGGATTTAAAGAAACTTAGTCAATGTCAGAATTTGATCATCCCTTCTCAAGACAGTAGACTAGCAGCAAACAATGATGGGTGGGTCTAGAACATTTTTGAGCTCCAAAGTTGAATTTTGGCAGTTATATTGATGAAAGTGGATATCAGAATTTGATGTCCTTGGTTTTATTCCTAAATAAAAACTAAGGCCTGAATTTTCTTGAGGCTTTAATTCTAGCTTAACAGTTCACCTCAATGGCTGCTGGACAGTGCTTGGGCACAGCTCCACCACTGTTCAGCCACTAGGAAAATGCTTTCCTGCTGTCACCAGCTTGGTTGCTTCTGTATTTCCTCTCTGGAAGCCTGGAATTCCATGTTAGTATTTTCTTGAAACTTTGCTGTAGAAGTTTATACTCCATCAACTTCATGCAGGATCTTGGCCTGGGCTGTGGCGTTACTAAGGCTGGTGTTACCCCTCCCTCCAGCAGTGTCATCTGGTGTGGTTCAGCCTCTCCTCACCCCTGCTGGTGCTGCCACTAGGCCAGAGACATATTTAGAGCAGATTATCCACCACACAAAAGTTAGCACATTAAGTGCTGTTGAAACAAACAAGTCCTGTGATGACAAGGACTGGGTCTGTCTGTCATAGAGAAAAGAAGACTGAAGTGGGTGAGGGACATTATATTACTCTTCAAATAGCTGAAAGCCTGAAAGGAGACAAAGGCTACTCTCCCACCCTCCCACAAGGAGGACTAGATGTAATGAAGTAATGTTAAAGGCTGATAGATTAAGTTGAAAATTCAGAGAAATGATGGTAGGAGCTATTTGATAATGGAACCAAGTGGTACAATCCCATCTGTTGGCATGTTCTAGCTTTCCTACAATGAGGAGAAGATTGTACTAGGTGGTTTAGAAAGCCCATTTAAGTCGGTGCTTTTAATGAGAAATTTAAATGTATTGTGGTCCCATTGAAACAATGGGAATTAAAATACTAAAGTTCATGTTTGCTTAAATTTGGTTTTGACATCATCATCATCATCATTTACCCACTTCCCCCCCCAAAAAAAAATTGGGACTCAAAGCAGCTCACAATTTTAAAAGAACGATACAATTAAAAACATACAAAAAGTGAACATTACAATAGAATTAAACTATTTACATTATTAAAATTCATACCTCAAGTTAAAAGAATAAAACACAATTAAAAAGATATAGAGCTCCTAAAACTAGTTCAGTTAAAACAATACAGCAGCCTCTAGCCTGAAAACTTCCTGTTCTAAAAGCCTGCCTGAATACAAAGGTTTCAACCTGCCGATGGAAGGACAACAAGGAAAGGACCTTTCTGCCCTCCCTCGGAAGGAGGTTCCAGACTCTAGGGGCAGCCACTGAGAAGGCCCTGTCTTCTGCTTGAGATGATGGTGGGACTGAGAGAAGGGCATCTCCTGATGATCTCAGATCATCCCCCTTGAAGATTTTTCACAAAATGTAAGCATCAATGTTGGGGGTGCTATGAGCACAAATGGAAAACCAAAAGAAAAATGATTTACCCACAGATGTTTTGGGGAAAATGCTGCAACACTTCACCAGTTACCTTGATTTATACTGATATTATGAATGCATTTCCTAAAAGTGGTAAGTAAGGCTCAACTGAAACGACACTTTCAAAACCATTTTAGCAGTACTACATACTACTCAATTATTCTATGACTTTTCAACACTCCTGGACAAAAATATCCACCTATTCTCTAAAAGCAGTTATCCTATAGATTTACTGGGGAGTAGGACTAACTTCTGAGTATGTATGCACAGAATTGCACTGTAAACTAATCTTAGATCTTCAAGTAGTAAATAAAATATAGATTTGACTATACACTTAGATTTTTATTTATTTTATTTATTTATTTATTGCTAGAGTGCTCTAGCTTTGTAGTTCAAAGGTTGGCGTAAAAGAATTCTAAGAACCTCACAAAACTACAAATTCTAAGAACCTCACCAAATTCTAGGAGGGATCCATGGCAGTTAGTGGCATCGAACTGCTCTAATTGGGCAGTGAGGATACAGCCTTTGATAGGAAAAGAAGCAAAAATATACTAAATCTAGTTCTATTTAGAAGAGACCATTGAATCAACAGCTAAATGGTAAGCCAACAGTTATTCAAGTCCCATGGATTCAAGTGGAGACCTGCAATTAAACACAACCAAGAGTGACCTTAGATCAGCCACATCACTCAGCCTAATGTAAATCACAGAGTTGTATAATGAAAATAAATGGAGTGGATGAAACCCATTTACTCCACTTTGAGTTCCATGTGGGTAAGCTGAGTTACATAAGTAATAAATAACATTATATACAATCCAGTTTTTTCCCACAAAGTTACATATTTGCTGTCTGACAATTGAATCCCATCCCATGTTTTTCCCTATTACTGAAAAAAAACCTACATTTCTGCCTTAAGACTGAAATGGAATGTTTATGTAGATGCTAGTCTTACGGAATGTGCCTTCTAGTAGGTGTGCTAGGCATCGAAATATAACACGCTCAGGGGATTTAAGAGATGTAAATGGTCAAGGAATTGCAATGCTTCTGGAGCAAGAATGTGTATGCAGGTTCCATGTTATCTATGTATACAGGGCACATATGGCTGGTTTAGAAATACCACGATGGTGAGGGTATGTGAGGTAAGAGCTATAGACAGAGAGGCAGACAGAGTTATCTCTGCATCACCTCTTTTAAGGGAGAAGAATCACTTTATCCTCAACACTTAAGAAAATACTTCTTTCCAGCAAATCCAAGGTGATATGCATGGCAGCATTGGGATTTTGAGCCCCTCTCCTTCCCTCCTACAGCTCCTTGCTATCTCTTGAGAAACTTGCATCAGGGGAGGGAGGAAAATCTTCAATTATTTCATTCTCACATGTAGGGAAAAAATGTTTTCACCTTGCTGGGCAAGATTATGAGTTTTTTCTGCATTTTTGATTATTATTTTTTTTAAAAAAATTCTGGACATCTTGCAAAAAAAAGAAAGATTCCCCCCCTTCTTTTCTCCTAAAACATAATATTTGTTTTTATTCCTAAATTCCTAAAATTCCTAAAATGAAAAATAGATTATGGCATTTAACCATTTCTTCCCCTGACATATCTATTCTCATTTAGTATAAGAAAATTCTTTTTATCTACTAGAAATGATTGGGAAATCCTCTGGAGGGGCTGAAAACTTGCTCCAGAGGGTTTCCCTGCCACAAAGAGGAGGTTTTTAGGGCATAAGCCAGGGAAGGTGCCAGGGAGGGGATGGGGAATCCTTTCCACTTCCAATGGCAGAAGCAGCTTCTGACAGCAAAAAGCACACTACTGGATATTGGCTTAAGTATGAAACCAATTCATTGGCCCCAATAGTAGCCTTCCTTACTGTGCAAGTTATCAAAATCCAAGCAATATGGTCTAGCCAAAGGCAAACACTTGTAAGCTCCAATGGGACTTAGAAAGTCCCATTGTAAAAAGTGCTTAACTTGGGTTGGATCATATGCAAGGTTATTAAGAAAAACAAACTTTATTGTGTATGTTATTTGCACCTAAAAACTTTTTTTCTTTGCAATTTAACATGCCAAATGTTCAAACTTGAGCATTTAAACTTTTGCCCCACACTGCAAATTGATCTTCTCTACACCTGCCTGCCAAATATATATTTTCATTTCTTTGGCTCAGCAGTGGTCCCAACTGAAAAGGTCATTTGTTGCAGGCAATTTGTACGATTGCATTTGGAGAGAGAGTGAGTGAGAGTTCGGGCTTCAAAATGCCATTGCACCATGTTCATGACAGCCAAAGGAAAGGGTTGTATTTAGAGCCAAATGACAAGTGGGCTGAGGTCCACAAATGCACCTTCGGAATTGCCTGTGTCAATTGCCTTAGAGACTCTCTGACAGATTCTGACAAGCTGGTGAGAAAGTACCATATTTAATCTATTTAAAACTAGAGTGGCCAAAACACTTGAGAATATATTACTGAGGAAGGGGGCAAAGAAAAAATAATAATAAAGGGAAGCCAAGAAGAGTGACATCACGTCCTATGATAGCCAAAGAGATATAGAGGGTAATCTGACAGAGACAGAACATGCCCGCCTAGAGGCCTGTAATTGGGCTTGGAGAAAGTTCCCCATTTTTATTTGAGTATAAGACTGAAACAGTCTGCTCTGAAGCTGCATCATGCTATAATGAGGCCAGCACATGTGATGGAAGAGAATAAAATGATGTAAAATCTTAAATATATAGGAGAACCATATTTTGATCCTGGATGAAATGCAGGTACATTTTTTATACAGTAAGAAAAAAAATCACACACATTAGTGCTACTGTACAACCTCATCAAGTGTAAATATGTATCATTAAATACCAAAGTCAGAATCATTCATGGCATAATGTTTCTGATATCTATATATGGTTGTGAAAGCTGGACAGTGAAGAAAGTTGGCAGGAAGAGAATCAACTCATTTGAAATGTAGTGCTGGAGGAGAGTTCTATGGACTCCATTGACTGTCAAAAAGACAAATAAATGGAAATCAAACCTGAACTGTTCCTAGATGACTAAACAGACTATTGCACTTTGGTATATCGTGAGACAAAATGATTCATTGAAGAAGATGATAATGCTTGGTAAAGTGGAAGATAGTAGGAAAAGAGGAAGACTGTACTACAAGTGAATTGATTCAGTCAAGTAAGCCATGGCCCTGAGTTTGAAAGACCTGAGCAGGGTAGTTGATGATTTTTCCAATGGCCTCGTGGCTAATGAGAGAGGCCTCTTGGAGGTTTCTCATTCATCAGAAAGTGATGCTGACTTAATGGCAAATAACAAGTAGAATTTTATATTTGGGTGAAATGTAATTGTCAAAGTACTTCACGTCCAAATAAATGTACAGTATTAGTTATTGTGCATGGGCATGTTTTATGTTTTATGATGTTCTATATGTTCTTTGTTTGAACATGAAACAAGTATGGAAAGCTGTATAGTAGTGAAGAAGGTGGTATGGTAGGAGCTAAACTTTCTACTTCAGTGTTTGTCCAGGCCCTTGCTATTATTAACTGTTCTCTTTTTTTCCATTTTCTATACTGGTTTTCTGTTTGCTTTCCACATCAGCTTTGAGATCTGGGTATTTTCATTTCACCATTTGGCTCTATACTAAAATCTATACTCTCCCACTCTTCATCACACAAAAATTAGTGATTGATGAACACCCTTCGGTTATGTTCAAAATTAGGTCAGCAAGTCAAAGCATCAAACACTTAGGCTTTTTAGAAGAAAAAAAAGCACTTCTATATTATTGGATTACTCTTGGATTGGGGAATTTGTGGGCAGTTGCTCAAAGAATATCACTGATTATACAGTTGATGTCTTTCCTCAAGGCTCTGGAACATTCTTGGATTCTATCATAGAATCATAGAATTACAGAGTTGGAAGAGATGTCAAGGGCCACCCAATTCAACCCCCTGGCCTGCAGGAATACCCAATCAAAGCACTTCCAACAGATGGACATCCAGCCTCTGTTTAAAAACCTCCAAAGATGGACACTCCACCACACTCCAAGGTAGCATATTCCACTGTCAAACAGCTCTATCCACCACAATGTTCTTCCTAATGTTTAGGTGGAATCTCTTTGAAGGCTTAAAAATTGCCCTTGGGTACTATTTGCTTAACTCTCAGCTATGACTCATGTCCAGAACTTGGACAAAAACATAGGTGTTGTCTAGATGAGAGGACATAATGCTGGTTGCTGCACATTAACACAATATTGAAACAGCATTCTTTTGTCTCCATGGTCCTTTGGCAAAATCTCTGGTATGTGCAGCTGTCTTTGAAGTTCACACACAGCCATGCCTGTGAATCAAGATGGTGTCCAAGAATGAATTACTCGTGTTATTATTCTCCACGAGTTGTTGCTGCTGCACAGTAATTTTTTTAAGTGTAAATCTAAGGTGCACAAGTGTGACCTCAATTAAAAACACTGTTTGGTTGCCTCAGAACAGTGAAAAAGCACATGATCAGTAACACAAAACTCCAAAATGGTCCTCCTGTCCACTTCAGTTCTGACAAGCCCGCCCCCCAACCACATTTGACTGATCAGTTTTCCATTTCCGCTCTTATGTGCTGCAATGTGAATCGGTTGGCCAAATGGGCAGTAATGCACATTTATGCATGTTAAAAAAAAAAAAAAACTTGGGAAAAGCCGCAAAGGCTTCCCCCCGCAGTTCTTGAAGTTTTTGGCCCCCCTACTTCCAAATACAGTGAATCACTGTGGGATCTCTTTGGGATTAAATATATTCTCCTCGAATTCTATGACAAGTGTTTTCACTGTCTAGACAATCCCATAGACAAGCAGTGCAATCAAATCTACCTCAGCACCTGCAACAGAGCATGAGGAAGAAGCATAAGGCACAGTATCAATCGGCACTTCCCCCACACAGTGAGGCCATACAGTCCAGTATCTAAAAGAGCAATTCTTAGTTACACTGCAAAGGAGGGATGGTGTCTCTCGTTAAGTATGATTTTAATGTAACTCAGTTGATAATACATAAAAGGCCTCAGAACTACAAATAGGTAGGTGGACATGACTTGGAACAAGATGGTGCTTTTAAATCCTTAGGATTCAATTTTGATTAAAAACCTACCTGGGAAAAACATCTAACTTCCATTAAATTGTCAAGAAGTAAAAATATCACTCAGTTACAAAGATTCTTCTCTTCAAGAGGCAGACAATCAATTAAACTTGTCCTGAAGATTTTCACAAGGGAAGTTATAAACCAAATGCTGTGTAGGGAAGAAATTCGGGGCACAAGAGTTAAAGCAATTTTGGAGATCCTTCCAAAGAAGTGTGTAAGAAGCACCTTCTGAATTCCTCTTGGCTGCCCTTTTTTCAGGCTGAGTTAAGAATATTTTCTGTTCCTTGCAAGATGGATCTTACTATTTTACTTCAGATGCTGAATGGCTGACTTGTCAAGCAATGCTGGTTTGAACAACTGAGGTCTAGAACCTGGGCAAAGTAATACCAAGGACATTAATACACAAGGCTGTAATTGTGTGATTACAATGGGATAGTATAGTAGCATGAATGGGTTCCCATTATCCCATTATCTTCCTGTACTTAGTCCATGTTCCACCCGTCAGGCTCCACTTTTATTGACAGGCAAAAGCTCTCAATACTGCTCTTTTTGCTGTATTGAGCAAAAGCCCTCAATATTGCTCTTTTTGCTGTATTGATGGGCGTGCGAAATCATGTCCTGCTGTAATCGCATAATTACAGTGTGAATGGGCAGTTCTCTTTTCCCCCTCCCCTTTCCCAATGAGAACACATACTTCAACTTCCAGGGGAGAATGTGAAGAAGACCAACAGGATGCTGTTTTAAGGAACTGTTGCCTTTCTTTGGTACATTTTTATGTTTGTTTAAATGTTTATTTGGGAAGTTCTTTTGTTATGTATTTGTTTTTGGTATTTTTAAGCAAAGTCATGTCTTCTCATGAGAATAGCCCAAATCTCACCCATGCAAAATCCAGAAAGTAAGAGAAAATTTTTCTTAAAGGCACATGCGCCAGGCAGCAGGAAGCATTAATATTCTGTCCTTAGAAGGCAACGCAAAAATAAGTTTTACTATAGTGTGAGCTGAAATCCCGTTCTTAAACCACTAATGGTGGATGTGCGATAACTACTGTAATAATGCCACTATGTTTCTGCTTTCCCCAATAATGAAATTACCTTGTTTTTAGACATTTGTCTGATAAAGTCCCAAGACAGGGTAAGGGGATCATCTCTCCATAGAGACCCTGTCATCATATGGATGTGATTCTGTTTTGTGGAACTGGGCTTTTGATCCAAGTTCTGAAGGAGATAGAGGAGTCATTGATGGCTGTCAATTCTCACCTTGGTTTGTTATTATCAAAAGGAATAATTTTAGGACACATTACTTCCAAACCCTCATCTGTCCTCAGATTTGTAGGGCATTTATTGAATAAGAGTCCAAGATAATCGAGGTGGTTTGAGTGTTGAACCATAAGACATTACAGTTAATTTTTTTGTGTGATGATAGATAACAGCCTTGGCAGCAAGGAAATTATGCTGCTGTTTGGTGAGTAACAAATTCCCACTTCAACTGATAGTGTTTCGGTTTAATTTTTAATTCTGTCTACTTATCATTTTATTCTCTATTTATTATAATGGCCTCATGGCTAAATACAAATATAAACTAAGCACATGCATAGTGCATGAAAATGTATGTTCTATCAGCCCCTTGGCTCCCCTCTTGCTTTCCTGCTTTTATGACTTCCTCCATAATATTCCAGAACAGCTATGCCTTGTATAGCCATTCAGCCATATTTTTCTCTGCCCTTTAGTGTGCCTCTCAGAGCTAACTTTTTACACATATATTTTTCTGAATATTTTTTGAGCCATGAGTTCTTTACAACGATTCCTTCCTCTTGCTCTCAAATCCCATCAGCACACATGATTTGAAACTCTGCAGAATTGTTGTCACTGTCAGAATGTGAAGGAACCCACCCCATCACTACACGTCCTGGGTGATCTTGTGATCATTTTCTTTCAGCTTAATCTACCTCACAGGAATGTTGCAAAGATAAAATGGGGGAACAATGACTATGTATTCCACATTGAACTCTCTGGAGGAAAACTAATATATAAATGTAAAAAAATCTATAAAATTATAAATGACAAATTGCCTGGTATGTGTTATTATTATTTGTTATTCTGTTTCCTTTCAACTCTCCAATATCAATAAATTTAAAAAGTTGTATTGCTTTCAATAATGCTCAATCTCTTCTTATCAATAACTAATTTTTTTTGATAGATAATAGAGGGGCCCAGCAAATTTAGAGTTCAAAAACTAGGCCATTCCCTGTTTATCTGAAAAAAAAAAGAAAGAAAGAAATGAGTGAATCCTGCTGTCCAACAAAATTATCACTACTTGACAAAAAAACAAAAACAAAAAAAACACTGTGTTTTGTGTGGTCATCTGTAAACCTCAAGGAGAACTTCTGGAATGATTAAGGAGTGCTGTCAAGTGTGATGGGGGAGCTTCACTCCTTTTATGTACATTGCTAATGTACCAAATGGCCAAAAATTCTCTTCTACGGAGTGCTTTATAAAGGAATTTGGTTAATGGCTTGTCTTATTTGGGAGGATGTGCCATGTAGGCACTGATAAGACAAACAACAGAGTCTTCTACAGTTAGCTCTCTGCTGTACTATTTGACTGCAGATTTCTATTGTTTGGCCCCAGGACCCCTGTGGATACCAAAATCCGTGGATGCTCAAATACCATTATATACAATGGCACAGTAAAATGGTGTCCCTTACAGAAAATAGCAAAATCAAGGTTTGCTTCTTGGAATATTTTGGGGGTGTCGGGGGGGGGGATATTTTTTAAGCCATGGATGGTGGAATCCATGGATGGTGGAATCCATGGATGCCAAATCCATGCATAAAGGAGGGCCAACTGTATTCACAAAATGAAGAGCTGTGACATACTTGCCTAAGTCACTGTGCGTGTGTTTTATGTCAGTTGTTGTTTAAGGCATAAGTTATACATGTTTTACAGAAGAATCAGGTGCTAATGCTTTGGATTGTACCATTGCAGTGGGCAAGAAGGAAAAGTTTGCTTTACTGCTGTTCCTTGAAAAATAGTGTGACAGAGAAGAGATGTGGCCAAACGCTTCTCTTGGCACATTAGCTTTCTACATGGAAGGAGTCCCCCCACCCTTGCCTTGGAAGGGCAATGTTTAAAATGCCAATTGGTATCTGCAGTCAGAAGAGATACAGTCCAGAAAAAATGTTATCTAGTGATTTCACTGCCTGTAGCAACTGGGTCAAAACTAAATAAACTGCAAAGAAAGCTAACAAACTCATACAATAGCAAAGAAGTCTTCTTTGTTCCCTCCATTATAAAGGCTATTTGCATTCCTGTTTCCCCTCCTGAAGGAACTGAAGGATAATTCTTTTCCAAAGAACACTTGAAAGAGCATGATTTTGATTTTAATCTGTACTGTGTTAAATTATATACCAGACTTATTATTGTCTTACTAACTTTGATTCATGCTACCACAATTCAGTTTTTAATGTGCAAGGCATGTCTTTAAACCTGCCCTAAAATGCATGGGGCAACCTTTTCTCTCTCTTCTTAAAAAAGGGTTATTTTAATGCAAACAAGAGCTGCTGCTAGCAGGGGAGGAATCCATATGAGCCAGACTCTCATTTGGGGGCTCAGAACAGGATATTGAAGCTTTCTTTACTTTTTTGCATAAATGCAGCCGCATCACCCCCACACTGTGTGTCAAGAGGAAGGCATTCAATCAGCTGGGACAGGGCATCAAAACACAGCATGTTATAGCCCAGAAAAAAATGGGAGAAAGAAACAGAGGAAGAGAACACAAAAGGGGAGGAGGGAAAAAAATCCTGTTCCTTTTATATAGCAAGAGACAGGGCAGCAAGGAAAACAGAATGGGTGTAGTGGGGCTAGTACTCAGCCATGTACTGGGGCCGATGAGGTGAGCCATGAAATTGGCATTTGAAACACAACTAGGAACTCAGCCAAAAGCAAGAGAGTTTGCTTTGGCAAAGCATAAGATATATGTGTTTAGATGAACACATACCCTCACTGAGTCTTGAGCACAGCAGGTACCCAATCCAAGCACTTTTGATGCAGCCAGTGGGATTCTGGAGTAATCTCGACACACGTTACTGTAGGCATGGGATGAATTAAGACCCTGGCTCTACCCTTAACCTATAGTACAGTGGGAGAGAATTGTCTTGTTAAGCACTAGAAAGAATCTGGCAGGCTTGCCAGAAAGTTCTTGCTAACCACAAGGATTAACACAATGTGGAATGTTTCTAAGCAGAGGCAGTGACAGACTTTTTCAGAGATTGGCATGGGAGCAAGACCAGCTGGAGGTAGCTCTCTTCTATCACCATAGGCCTCACATGGACCAAAGGATGGTGGCTGGATGACTTGGTGACATTTAAACCAAAGAAGTGATCAAAATAATCAGCACTGCTGAAAAAACATGCACCAGAACAATGTTAGTAGGGCTCATCTGAGCATCTATATAGACATTACTTGCAGTTGGATAGCACTCAAGGAAGCCATCTGCCAAAAGTAAAGATCTTGGTGACAAAAATGTAAGGCTTACATTTCACCACTGAGATGCCCATTTGTGACACTTTCTGTGTTGTCCTTTCTGATGCAGCAGAAGAGTTTGAAAGAAATCCCCAAATCCCAAATTTACTTCCAAGTAAACTAACAAAACAACCTCTTAGTATTCCTTGCCTAAGAAAAGCCTATGGGGTCACCATGAGTCAACAGGTGACTTGAAGGCACATACACATAGAATTAGGCAAAGGACTGCTAAGCACATTTATTTAGCAAACAACAGTCAGTGACTATTACACTGATATACAACTGGAAAGTTTTACACTGATTCGTACTGTCTTTAAGACCTTTATTTTTCCTGGTTACCTAAATGACAAATTCTAAGTGTGAATGAATCAACTTAGAGAAATAAGCACACTTTCTTTGTAAATCTCAGAACACATTTTCCTCTTCATCCATCACTGTAAGTGTGCTGTCCCATCCTTCCATTTTTAAGTGTGTGTCTATTACAAACCTCCTTTATGGATCTGAAACATGGGTCACCTATCGCCACCACCTACGACTCCTCGAACGCTTCCATCAGCACTGTTTACGCACAATCCTAAATATACACTGGACTGACTATGTGACGAATGTTGCTGTCCTTGAGCAAGCAGGGATCACCAGCATTGAGGCCATGATATTGAGAACACAGCTGCGCTGGGCAGGGCATGTTTCTAGGATGGAGGACCATCACCTCCCCAAAATAGTACCCTAAGGTGAATTCGCCACGGGTCAGTATAAGAGGGGCACTCCAAAAAAGTGATACAAGGACTCCCTGAAACAACATCTCAGGCTCGGCCAAATTGATCACCAACAATGGTCCACGCTGGCCTCACATCGACAGGCATGGAGACGCACTATCCACAATGCTGCAGCCTTATTTGAGAACTCACACCGAACAAGTCTTGAAGAGAAACGGCAATGCAGAAAGAGTCACAACCCAGAAACATCGCCCGGGGAGGCCTTCTGCTGTGCTTTCTGCAACTGGACTTGTCTATCTCGGATTGGCCTTTTTAGTCATCAGCGCGCTTGCAGAAAGTGCGGGATGAGTCCTTCCTGAATCTTCGTTTGCTAAGAAAAGCCAGAAAAAGGCTATTACAAACATATACAGTTGAACCCCCATATCCACAGAACCAATCTCTGTAGTTTCAGTTATCCACAGGACACAAAATGGGGGCGCATACCATAGTCATCCTAGAAAATGCCTAGAGAGGCACCCTCTCTAGATATCTTCTAACTCCTCCAATGCAACTCTATGGTATGTTTTTACCAGAAGTCCATTATTTTAATAGAGTTTCCTGTTATCTGCAGTTTCAGGTATCTGCGGTAAGTCTGGGAATCAAACCCCCACAGATACGAGGGTTGACTGTATCAACTTTATGGCTGCATAAATGTAATTGTCACATACTTCAAGAATCCTGAGAGCTGTAGTTTAGTGAGGGTGCTGAGTATTCTCATAGTTTAATAGAATATATAGAAGGAAGGAACACCCAAGGACCATGTAATCCAATCCCCTGCTAGTGCAGGAATCCATAACTAACACACATCCATTATATGTAGCCACCTCTTTTTAAAAACCTTCGATGCAAAAGAGTCCACCATGTTCCACTCTTGAACAAGCTCTTACCATCAATAAATTCTTCCTAATCTCCTTTCTTAAAATTTGAATCATCTGGTTTAGTTCCTATTCTCTGGAGCAGCAGAAAATAAACCCACTCCTTTAGAAAGCTTTAGAAGGTTCAGCCTGGGAGCCATTCAGATATTTAAAGATGACTATTATATCACCTCATAGTCTTACCTTCTCTAGGCTAAACATGTTGATCTCCCTCAACCATTTCCCATATAGCTTGATTTTAACCATATTGATTATCCTCCTGGTTGATACCCCCCTTAAAATGTTGTGCCCTGACCCATTCATGATATTTCAGGTGAGATTTGACTAGGATGATAGTCTAGAGCCTCTCCCATCAATTACCTAAATGTTTCATTACGAACATACAATGTAGCAGGCCAAAGGTGGTAGCTCAGTATTACCATGAGGAGACCCACAGCAGTTTTAGACTGGAAGATGAATGTACGAAACAGATTTTACTGAAAAAGCATTGTGGTTGAAAGGAAAGGCAACTACATGGAAGTTCTGGTTGGGGATGACATGGTCTATCCCTACATACAAGCTACCACTTGACAGTAGAATCAGCAAGAGATGGACATATATGCCTGAATCAACCCACAGAGAGCCTTTTCCATGTTGTCACTGCTTTTAATTTCATGCCATGAATAGAAGCCATGCTCAGTGGCTGATGTGGTCAGTTTCTCTGTGCTAGCACCAGTGATGTAGAGTTGAGTTGATTGACTTAGGACTTTATCAGATACATCAAATATGGTGTCATGACAACACCACATAACCACAAAAGGATGTGCAGATCAGATGACGTCGCTCTTTCACAGTTAGGCCTTTCAAAATCCCATAGTTTTTAATTGATGGTTTAAGCATCAACACAGCTGCGCTGGGCAGGGCACGTTTCTAGAATGGAGGACCATCTCCTCCCAAAAATACTACTCTACGGTGAACTCGCCACGGGTCAGTATAAGAGGGGCGCTCCAAAAAAGCGATACAAAGACTCCCTGAAACAACATCTCAGGCTTGGCCAAATTGATCACCAACAGTGGTCCGCCCTGGCCTCACATCAGGAGGCATGGAGACGCACTATCCACAATGCTGCAGCCTTATTTGAGAACTCACGACGAACAAGTCTTGAAGAGAAACGACAACGCAGAAAGAATCACAACCCAAAAACATCACCCAAGGAGACCTTCTGCTGTGCTTTTTGCAACCGGACTTGTTTATCTCGGATTGGCCTTTTTAGTCATCAGCACGCTTGCAGAAAGTGCGGGATGAGTCCTTCCTGAATCTTCGTTTGCAAAGAAAAGCCAGAGAGATCCCCCTTGCTGTTTTGGTGCCAGCAGTGCCGGTGTATGAAACCTCTATTTAAATCTCATCACTGCAGCAAGAATGGCTGGTCTGGCATGAACGCTTCCAGGTGAGATCGGGACATCCAGGTAAGCTTTGCTCTTTTTATGACCCTCCCCAGGTTACTTGGGACTTTTAAAGTGTGCCTAGGTGCTTAGTGTAACTTTTAGGCTTTATTTTTTGTTTTTATTGTTGAATTTCTCACATGATGAAGTCTCACAGGATTTTGAATAAGGAAGTGAATGGGGCTCTATTCACTTCCTCTTTATTGCCAGGGAGCCTTTGCTAGGAGAGGAAGGTAAGTGGGGGATTGGGGTGGGGGGAACGTTCTTTTGCCAGCATAAAAATATATATTTTTTAATGCTGGCAAAAGAACATTTTAAAGGGGAGCATCTGATAAAGTCGTCAGACTCATATCAGACTCAAGTCACTTCAATGACTCAACTTGACAATAAATGATGTACTGACTCGACTTGTGACTTGTATATTTTTAGCAAACCAGCTTACTGGCCTTGGTTCAGTAACATAGTGCATTCATCCAGAAACATTACAGAATGGGAAACGGTTTTCTGGCTTTGAACAACACTTCCATGATCTCACTGCTTTTTGCCTACTGGTCATGTGATGGAAGCGGTAACAGCAAATGCATTAGGCAATGGGGTTGAGGCAGAAGGATCCTTATAAAGCTTTTCAAAAGCTTTATAAAGTTCAGTGGAGACAGGCTGCCAAGCAGATCTCAAGCCCTGCCTGCAGCCCATTGCCTAACACGTTTGCTGATAATTTTTTTAAACCTGATTTTGTGCATGTCTTCTTGATTTTCTAGTTATTGAAACTCCACCCACTTTGCACACACCCCACCAACACCTCCTTTTTTTCTGTTAAAGTTGGCTCCCAGGCATTAGACTCAACTCAAGACTTGACTTGAAGGTATCTTGCAAGGATGGACTTTTTCGGATGTGTCAAAAATAATGCAAGCAGCCTCGTCGCGTTGTGAGGCTGCTGCGCTGCAGAGCATCGGTTTCGGATGATGCTCTCCCCTGCCGGTACTGTTGTGGTACCACGGGGAGATTTGAGCATCATATTTCGTTGATTTTTAAGCACGAAAGTTGATTGTGATTAAAAACCAATGAAATATGACGCTCAAATCTCCCCACGGTACCACAACAGTACCAGCAGGGGAGAGCGTCATCCGAAACCCACGCTCTGCAGCACAGCAGCCTCGTAACACGACGAGGCTACTTGCGTTATTTTTGATGCATCCAAAAATGTCCGATGTGAGACTTGACTTGAGACTTGAAGATAGAGACTTGAGGCTTGACTTGAGACTTGGAGGAAAAGACTTGAATACATCACTGGCCAGCACTGAAGCAAGTGACAGTGGACTTTATCAGATGTGGCAAAACCCGTATTATTAGGATGCGACAATAGCACAAAAGGGCTAAAATTATCAGATGACAACGTTGCTTACCCATTCCCTCTGCATTGTGCTGGCATGAATGAGATGTCACTTTTAATTGACAGCTTAGCCCATCAATAAAAAGTGACACTTCCTTCGCACCAGTGCAATGAAGCAGGAACAGGTAACTGATGAGGATTCTGATAATTTTGCCATTTGTGCTATTGTTGCATCCTAAATGGCACAGTTTTTTGGTGAGATTTGTCTCGTCTGATAAAGGTCCAGTCACACATCCTGAATTCAGGAGCCTTGCCTACCTTCCTGCAAATTCCTGTGATGAGCAGTCAGACACTTCAGCTTGGAAAGAAAAACACCCTGTGAATATTGGGATTGGTATTATGATCTTTCTAACTGTATCACATGGACCAGGACTGAGTTGGAAAAGAGGTTCCAGCAAGGATCAAGGCCCTGACACAAATTAAGCAAGCCTATTCTTTGCTTTGCTTTCCTTCTTCCTAAAAGAAGATGCCACTACTCTGAATGTAAACATTTCCATCCTATCTACCACAGATGCATGCCTTGGTAACATAATCTTGCTTCTGGTTATTAAAACCATGTGTGTTTCTCTAATTTTCTTAACCATTCACCTTATTTGTTTTGAATAGAGGTGAAACTCAGCATTAGTCCATCTGAAAGTAAACCCATTGAAATAAATAGGACTTGTTGGTCACAAGTAAATTAACTACCATTTCAAACAGCTCTTCTCTTGGAAGGACTGCCATCAATTTCTGCCCAAGCTTTCCTTCTCTCCTCCCCTTCTTTTCCCCATGATAAACATTCTCCTCTCTCCACCTTTCTGACATCCCAAACTCTGGCCCTCATTTTGATTGTACTTGGTGAGTATTCCTCTTCCTAAAGCTACACACACACACACACACACACACACACACACACACTTACTTTAGAATGGCTTATTAAGATATTGCAACAGCCTTACTGAATGTTATAAATGTTTGCCATATGGCAACTCAAGGACTTTGCTCTTCCCAGTTCACCCCTGTTGTCACTTCACTGGAGTCAGTCCAGGGATGAAATCAGTGCTATTTTTTAAATGCCTGAACGCCAGCAACATTAATCTTTCAAGAAGCCAGCCCATACTTTAAGGAGATGAATAGTTATCTTCCAGCTGTGATGCTGCGGCAGTCTCTTTCTGACCTCTGGGCTCTGCTTTTGTCCTAGTAAGGGAGCCCCAAGGGAAGATGCAAGGAGCTGCAAGTCCTAGCTTTAGGATGTCCTCTGGCAGCAATCACACAAGTGACATTATTAACATGCCCAGCAGCAGAGGACTGAACTTGGCACATCAATTTCTTATTTGAATTAATTCCCAAGCAGACTCTATTTATGACCTTTATTGCAGCCACATTATGGCAATGCAATGGTTGCCCAGGACATTCTATATATTCCAGGGCTGCTAAGGACATATGCAGAAGCAAATAGAAGAAAACAGGCTTCTGCTCTGAAACAAAATTTAAACCAGGAAATGCTTCTAGACAGATAAATCAAGATTTTTTTTCAGCCCACTTCAATAATGGAACAGGGTGTTTCCATGGCTAAGGGAAAAACCTCCACAAAGCCAAAAAGAAAGGGTGGGGGAGGATAAAACTGCGTATCTGCTCTGTGAGCATCTATGTCACTGAGCCGTCTAGTAATGTTGGCACCACAAAGGAAATGAAATGACAAACAATGAGTAGACTGAAGGATTATGAAAGACCACTGGCATGTCTCGCAACTCCCACATGAATGGAAATGTGTTTCTTGGGGAATTAGACACCCCTAGCCTTGTGTATGTTTCCTTAATTCCTATTCACACACAATTCGGATTGAAAAGATACAGTCAGTGAGTTTCTAGCTTTCTCCAAAAGCACACTGATTTCCAGAAACATATGTAGTCACTCCATATAAAAGCCATCAAACTGCCCATGTTTGTTGGGACTGACAGTACTGATGCCACAAATTATTTTCTCCCCCAATTTCCCTAATATGGTGCCTTTCTTAATAGGAGAAGCAGCCAGCTCTTGCCAACCTCAAATCTTTAAAGAGCGAAGCTGAGTATTTCAGAATTATGATATATTCTGAAACATAACAAGCACTCTTTCCCTCCCTTCCTCTGAAGAGAGAATAAGAGAGAGGGAAATAGTCATTGATTGCTGCATTTATACAAAACACACACACACACAACACACAACCAAGAGGCTGATGCACTCAATACAATCTAGCTACATATTTTCAACCAGATTTTGATAATTGTTGGCACAGTATAACCAGGCTCCAGCTGAATAATTTGATCAACTGGGCAATTTTCTTATCATGCATATTGGCAGGAGGAGAGAATTACAGATCAGCTTAAGAAAGGAAGGCAATGGCTGCCAGTTCACTTTCTTACTTACCTAGAACCCATTCATAATTCATGCTAGGGCTCTGGTAGCTCTGACTGACTATCAAAAGGTTCCAAACAATATAGGTATTGTCCCCATTTGATGACTGGATGACTGGCCTTGTACTAAATGGTATTTGCTCGCTTGTATGCTTACTGCCATTTCATCATCCTGATTTATTAACCATTTCGACCCAAGATTGACTACTTCTTTATTTAGTTTATTTGTATATTGCCCTTCAGCTAAATGATTCCCTGGGCAGTTCAAAATAAATACAGTCAACAATGAAATCAATATACTGCAGAAAAGCAAATCAATCATAATAAAACTAGAAGGAAAGCAACAGTTAAAATAGAGTACAAGATGTTAAAAGCCTAGAAGAACAAAGTTCTCACTTCATATTGGAGGGCAAAGAGAATATGTACTAGGTAAGTCTCCTCAGGGAGGGAGTTCTAGAAGTGGGTGCCATTACCCATAAGACCCTCACCATGACTGTCCTCTACCATGGAGATTTTCAGACAGGCAAAAATCGCCCCTTGCCGCGCGAGCAGCCTCCCGAAACTGCTGCGCGGCAAGGGTCTTTTTCGGACGACGCTGTGCCTCTAGCGAAGCCGTCCGTGTCACTTCCGTGAAGCTTGGGACGGCTCCGCGCCATATTTCAAGCACGGAGGCTGCCCGTGATTGAAATATGACGCGGAGCCGTCCCAAGCTTCACGGAAGTGACACGGACGGCTTCGCTAGAGGCACAGCGTCGTCCGAAAAAGACCCTTGCCGCGCAGCAGTTTCGGGAGGCTGCTCGCGCGGCAAGGGGTGATTTTTGCCTGTCTGAAAATCTCCCATGGTTTGGATAGCAGGGGTGATTGGAGGAAAGTTTTCATCAGTGACACAGCAAATAGGCAAGGAGACTTTCTTTGTACTCTATAGTGGAGACCTTTTAGTCCACACTGCAGCCTTTTTTCTTTTCTTTTTTGAAACAGATGGTTTAGACCTGGTTCTGATGGAATGCAGAGGTAGAAACGGGAGTCAACTCTGAGTTCTTGGAGGGGGGGGGATGTCATTCTGTTCAATAATTGTTGTTGTTGTGTGCCTTCAAATCATTTCCAACTTATGGTGATCCTATGCTGAACCTATAACAGTTTTCTGAGGGCTGAGAGTGTGTGACTATGAAGACCCAGTGGGTTTTCATAGCCAAGCAGGGATTCAAACCTTGGTCTCCAGAGTCATAGGAGATTTTCACACAGGGGAAATAACCCCCACAGAGATCGGGAAAGAAACGGGGTTGTTCCGCTGCCAGCGCTCCGTTTCACACACCCACTTCCTTCTCCCGATCTCCCATCGTCCTCCCTCCATCCTGTTTCCATTTCCCTTCCGATATTTTTTACTAATGAAAGTTCTTCATTAGTAAAAAATATCAGAAAATATCAGAAGGGAAATGGAAGCAGAATGGGGGGAGGACGACGGGAGATCAAGAGAAGGAAGGGGGTGTGCAAAACGGAGCGTTGGCAGCAGAACAGCCCCGTTTCTCTCCTGATCTCCATGGGGGTTATTTCCCCCGTGTGAAAATCTCCCAGCACTCAAACCATATGCCATGTTGGCTCCATGTTCAATAATTATATCAATGTAATTTACTTATGTTGACTCCTCATAGAAATAATGGCATGAATTTTTTTTATTTTTTTATTTTTTTAGGGTAGGATCAAGGTTAGAGTCTGTGCTCTACAAAGGACTGAGGATTCATAGGAGCATTAATGGAGTCACTCTGTTGAAAGCACAGCACATTTGAATATGAAATGCTGCCCTTTTAGAAGGGAAATGTATTTCTACATGTTTATACGTGCTCATAATAATGAAATGAGACATCTCACAACCCTTCCTCTCCTACAGATATCAAATAACCCCCTTTCCCCAATATAATAATTCCACATGCCACAGTAGTCTTGTCTCATCCTGTACCCCAAATTTCTGTCCTCTCCTCTCCAGTAACACAACCTAAATCTGGGGTGGGTACCTGTGCCCCCCAAGATGTTTGTTTTTTTCAGCCATAACTCTCATCAGTCATAGTTAGCATGGGAACTACGGAGCAAAAGCATACAGGAGGCCAAGTTGCCTAAACCTTCACCCCACATTCCATTTTATCACACAACCAAAATATTATATTGTAAGGGAAGCAGAGCCTCTACATTTTTCTCCACATGTTGGGTTCTTGAGGAAAGAGTGGAAAGGATCCTGCAGCCACTGGGAGCCACTGGATAAGGGGCAGATCAAGAAGTGGTCACTGGAATAGCCAATTAAATGATGTCAACGTAGCCACCATGATGCTTATAGTGACTTGGAAGCAACATGATGTGCTATGATAGAAGTGTAATTATATAAACATCTAGCAAATTTGCATGGATCTAACAAATTGCCAAAGTAGAGATGCAATCATATGGTGATGTTACATAAAGCGAATAACAGGAGTTAACTGGCGCCAATAAAAACAGGAAAACAATAGATTGGTGTTTTGTTTTGTTTTGTTGTTGTTTTTTTTGCATATGTAATGATGTGGGTAGTGCAAAAAGCAACTGAAAGATGATATGACCTTCAGCTGATGGTGGTCAGGTTTGGAAATTGCACAAGAGCAGCCCTAGTCCTGTTTTCTGAAATTGTTTTGGAAGTTCTAGTGTTCTCCCTTTAGATCATCACTAGATTAGTTCTTTTTCTACTTCTTCCTAAACAATTTTATCTTTTAAGCATTTTAGTTTAGAAAGAGGTGCTCTCACGTGTATACTTCCATTTAAAAATAAGAATATGGTACTTATCCATCTGCCAAACAGAAAAGACAGAGGCATTCTAAACTATAAAGTACCCATTAAGCAGAAGGGAATAGTTTATGAAGTTTCCCATGATAGCTGTCCAATGCCACAAGCTATTTTCCTGCAGCAATAATAATTATTGCTTTAATTTAGACATAACATTTAATGTGGTGCCCTTTATCTGAACAGTGTGGAAGACAGCACTGTGGAAGTAAATCACGGAAGCTCTCCAAACAGATAGAATGACATGGACAAGTGATAGGTAATACGTATGGCTGGGTGAAAGATAAAATTCAGAGAAAGTTGGAGAGGGTGATTTTATAAATGCACTCCAAAATATATAAGCATCTTTAATTTGGAACAAGCAGCTACATGTAATAAAAATTACAGTCTACTAAAAATATCAGTCCCACATATTAGGCTGCAGTTCTTTACCTACTTACATGAGGTAAGCACCATAAAACTCAGTGAGGCTTACTTTTAAGTAGACATACATATAATTTTCTGCAAATCGTTTATGTACAGCAAAGCTATAATAACATGTGAGGAAACTTTAGGCTTTTTTCTTTTATAAAGAGGAAAAGACTAACTTTTATGCAAATAGTATTGCTAGCAATTAATAATTTATTCAGCAGTGAAAGGTGAGCATTAATTTAAGAAAGCAAATCTCTGTTCACAGATGAAAATTTTGGTGGGGGATGAAATGTGATAATATATAGAAACTGGACAAGAGTAGCAGCTGAAATTCATCACGGATTTGCATGGGAATACATACACTATGGACAGAATCTGCCTGAACTCCTGCTACACATTGATGGGTTCTAAATTAAATGTAACCACTCAGGAAAAAAAGAACTAGGCATCCGAGTAGACAGCTTGATGAAAGCACCTGCTAAAAGCCCAGCAGCAGTCAAAAAGACAAACAACAAGTTAGATTGGCTAATAGTAAAAATGTACCATAATAGCTAAATCTTCATTGCCATCCTTCCCCTACATTAAGAAAGGATGGAAAACAAAGTGAAAAGACAGGGAGAGAGACACAAAATTTCAAACACAAAATGGTTTCACTGAAATAGTTCTATTTCCGCCTCGATTGTTTTAACAGAGGGGTGGGGTATAAATAAATAAATACTATTATTATTATTATTATTATTATTAATTTTTTAAAAAAATATGAGAGGCTAAAATCAACATTGTACAGGCACTTCCCTCCCTTTTACCCTTCAACCCCACACCCACTCAGAAAACTGTCTCTGGAAGATTTCCCACTCATCCAAATCTGGCTTTGGGGATTCAGTGGGGAGTGAGGACCACTTCCATTTGGTTCTGCTGGAGAATGCCCCACTGGATGGTGCCCTTTATCTATTGAATGCTGTATGGAATAATGGACAATACAGAAGCCTTCTTTATCAAAACCAGTGAAACAGGGTGGCAATTCCAGAGGCCTTTCAGTGAAAGGAAGCTCTTTTTAATTTGTCAGGAGACACATATTTAGTGTATGTAGCTGTGAACAGGAGCTTGTGTGTTCTTACTCCTGTTGAACACTTGATATACTTTTTGGTTGACCAGGAACAATCCACCTGCTTCCTGTTTGGATCTTATCATCCACAATGGACGCACCACCATTTGCTGCATCTCTTTGGAGAGTCTTGGACCATAGTAAATATACAGGACAGAAATTGTTTAAGATGGCAAGGTAGTGGTGGTTACATCAACCATCCCAAAGAGATCTAAATTTCTGCTGACTTGTCTACTAAGTCCAATTGATGACATAGGAAAGATATGTTTGCTTCAGAACCTCCATGGGCCTATTCACACTACACAATTCTCTCTCTCTCTCTCTCTCTCTTTCTCTCTCTCTCTGGCTTTTATTCGCAAACAAAGATTAAGGAAGGACTCATCCCGCGTTTTCTGCAAGCGCGCTGATGACTAAAAAGGCCAATCTGAGATAGACAAGTCCGGTTGCAGAAGGCACAGCAGAAGGTCTCCTTGGGTGATGTTTCCGGGTTGTGATTCTTTCTGCGTTGTCATTTCTCTTCAAGACTTGTTCGGCGTGAGTTCTCAAATAAGGCTGCAGCATTGTGGATAGTGTGTCTCCATGCCTCCTGATGTGAGGCCAGGGCGGACCATTGTTGGTGATCAATTTGGCCGAGCCTGAGATGTTGTTTCAGGGAGTCCTTGTATCGCATTTTTGGAGTGCTCCTCTTACGCTGACCCGTGGCGAGTTCATTGTAGAGTACTATTTTGGGGAGGTGATGGTCCTCCATCCTAGAAACATGCCCTGCCCAGTGCAGCGATGTTCTCAATATCATGGCCTCAATGCTATTGCTTAAAACAACTTGTAAGCCACTCTGATAGCCTTGTGGCTGAAGAGCGGGGTATAAATAAATAAATAAATAAATAAAAATGCTGATGATCCCTGCTTGCTCAAGGACAGCAACATTCATCACATAGTCAGTCCAGTGTATATTTAGGATCGTGCGTAAACAGTGCTGATGGAAGTGTTCGAGGAGTCGTAAGTGTTGGTGATAGGTGACCCATGTTTCAGACCCATAAAGGAGAACAGACAGTACAATGGCTCTATACACACTGATTTTTGTGCTTCCCCTCAGGTGTTTATTACTCCAGACTCTTTTGTAAAGTCTTCCAAATGTGCTATGTGCCTTTGCTAATCTGTGATCGATCTCTTTGTCAATCTTGGCATCTGAGGAGATGATGCTTCCCAGGTAGGTGAACTGCTGAACGGACACAATTATAGCACTATGATTCCACTTTAACTGCCATGGCATTGAATGGAATCTGGCATGTATAGATCAGGGAGGAGTATTTAGAACTCTGTGCCAGAGAGCTCCTCTAGTGCCTCTCTGAAATACAGCCTCTCTGAAAAACACCCCAAGGATTCCATAGGAGAACAATTAAAGCAGAATATTGCTAGTGTAGTCAGAAAGGGCCTTAGAGGTGAAAAATAATTGTCTCCATTATATACCTAACACAAAAGGAAACATTATATGTTAGGAGGAAGAGGAAGACTGACACCACTTCACACTTAAATGTAATTGCTAGTAGGAATTAAATAGTGTAATTTCTAGATAGGAGATACACCTATCCCACAAATCTCTCAACAGGCATTTTTTAAAAGTACAATGTGCTGTAAAAAAAATTAAAAGTACAATGCTCTGTAAAACTCTCAAAAAACAGATAGAACATGAGGATTTAAAAGGTGCAATAAAGGCTCTTTGCCACTGAAAGGGAAGGTGTTACTGAAACAGATGGGGGGTGGGAAAAACTTGCAATTGTTTGGGATTTAAATATCAACACTACAAATGTTATGCGAGAAGAGGGGGGAGATGGTATGTTTGTGGTATCATACTAGGTTTATAAATTAAATATAATCTGAGCCAAGCACAACTGGTGGCTACACACATAAAAATAGCCTTAATATTTCAATGCCTCTGCTGCTTTGTGCATCCAGGTTGTTAGAAAGGTGGCTGCAAATGATTATTTCCTTAGCAAGTTCACAAGGAGTTGTTTGCTCAGTTTAATAATAGTCTATCTTGTTCAGCCTGAACAAACTGGTCCCGGGAGGGGTGGTGGGGTGGGGGAGGCAGTAATAAATCAATAGCCCAGATGTAATCTTAGGTGTCTAGAATGCAGAGAGGGATTTTGGAGCATAATGGCAGTGGTTGTCTATTGTCATTCAGACATGAGCTGCATCAGAAAAGGGCTTGTGGGAACTAGATAAGAGTTGGTCAAAAGTGGGCTATAAATCAAACAGAGGCAGTATTCTGCTGATTTCACACACACGCTTGCTGGGAAAGGGGGGGAGTGATAGATCTGCAATTTACTGCTTATCGCATCTGCTAGAAGTTTCATAATACAAAAGCCTGACCTTCAGTGAATAAACACCCCCTTGACTACCTGTTTCTGGCTTCAGCACACACACACACACACACAGAGAGAGAGAGAGAGAGAGAGAGAGAGAGAGAAAGAGAAAGAGAGAGAGAGAGCATTATTCTGTGCTCATCCCAGAGAACTACTGGTGTGGGTTGGGTGGGTTGGGGGGAGCTCCATTATGAAAACAGTGCAACATCTTTATGGTCTTAACAAGCTCTTGCTGGTCCCTAGTAGCTGCCACTTTAGCTCCTAGTCACTTTGCCATCAAAATGTGCAGAATTTATTGAAAATAACTAGATACATACATGGCTGAAAGATCTTTTGGGAGAAAATGGCAGCTCAGCCACTCACAGTGTAAGAGCAGCAGGTCAGGTCCTTTTAAAACACTGTTGTGTGAATACATTACTCTCCTTTTACCAGAGAAATAAAGCTTTGTTCTTTCTTCCTTTGGCTGTGAGATGTTCAAAGTGGGCTTGCCTTTGACAAATGCCACACCAGAGTCTTATGACTTTATCATATGAGCCCCTTAAAATGTTATTTTGCTGCCATAAAAATATCCATTTTTATGCCAGCAAAAGAACGCCCCCCCCCCAAACTTACCTTGCTTTCCTGGCAAAAGCTTCCCAGAAATGAAAATCCCGCAGATTCTTGCGAGACTTCATCACGCAGGAAATTTAAAAAACAAACAAAAATAACAAAGAAAAAGTAACAAAAGCACAGGAACACACTTTTAAAGTCCTAGGTAACATGGGGAGGATCATAGAAAGTGTGTCACTTACCTGCATGTCGCAATCTCACCAGCAGTGTTTGTGCCGGACCAGCCATTCTCGCTGCATTGACATGAAGTTTCACATACAATGGCGTTAGGTTTCATATGCCAGCAATGCTGGCACTAAAGCACCACAGGGGATCAATTGACGGCTTCAGCCGTCAATTAAAAAGTATGGATTTTGACAGGGACATAAACATGAAAAGGTAACATTGTATGGTATGTGCACCCTTTCGTGTTTATGTGGCATTGTTATGATTCCATATTTAGTGCATCTGATAAAGTCCTTAGATGAGCTGGTATAGTAAAGTGGCTATGATGAAAGTGATGAGAAAGCTTCTGGTTTAAACCTTGTCTCTATTGTTATTTTCTTGCCAACTTTTCTCCAAGAAGATCACTGCAGCAATCATGTTTCTTTCTTTCCATTTTTTCCCCCTGAAAATATATGAGGTATTTTTCAAAGAAGTAGCCATGTTAGTCTCTCGCAGCATGAAAAGGAGGAAGGGACAGAGAGAAGAAAAAGAACTATTGCAACAACTTTCAGACTAACTGTTTTTTACTTTAGTATGAGCTTTCGTGGATACAAACCCACTCTGTACTGCATTTGAAGAAGCTGGTTTATATCTATGAAAGCTCATGCTAAAATTTAAAAATAAAAATAAAAAAAGAAAAGTTGACACATTTCTTTTTTCCCCCTTGTCCACCCTTCCAACTTTTTATGTATGGGGTAGGTTAGCCCTAAGAAGAGGTAAAGGTCACCTGGTGAGTTTTATGGCTAAGGGGGGTGATTTAAACCTATTTATTTAAATATTTATATCCTGTCCTATATAATGGGATCTCAGGGCAGCATACAAATAAAATCAATTTAAACCATTTAATTCAATTTAACATTTAAAATAATAAAGAAAAAGGTAAAGAGACTAATCAGGCCTTCAAGGAGATGGCATTCCACAACTAGATGCCACAGCATTTATCCTACATCATTTATCAGTGTACCATGAGGGCAATGTAGCAGAGTATCTCCACCAGACCTCAATCTTCAGGCAGGCATAAATAGAGATATACACTCCTTCAAGTATCAAGATCTTGAATCAGGTTTTCTAGGAGCTGCAGTTCAACAACTTCTGGAAGACCACACAATTCCCATCCCACCTTAGAACATGAACAGGGAACATGTGCCTGTCCAGGTATGATTGGACCCATTATCCTTTAATGTTTGCCATCCCTTAATATTCACTATAGCAAATACTCTGAATTCCTTGGAATATTTTTTTTAGTGTGGAATGGGCATAATCTGTCTAACACTATTAAAACAGAAATGCATGACGGCAGAGCTATACAGTTAAATTGCTTGCCAAGGATAGGAATGTCAGCCTAATTATGAACTTCCCCTATTGGGGAAGTCCAATAGGTCAGTAGATGAACAGAGATACACTGAAAGCAGAAGTTTCCAGGTGCAGTTCCCAATGTCTCTAGTCTCTCATGGTTGTGAATGGCCTGAAATCCTCCAAAGCCTCTACTAGTCAGAGATAGAAACTTCTAGACAGGGTGGAGCAGTTATTAGTATCAAAGGCCCCATCTATATGAGGGGGGAGAAATGGAGTGACCTAAGTAAAGAGTTGCAGCAGCTGCGACTTGTCATAATGAGTCTTACAGCCCCCATAAACTTTCCGTGCCCTCTTGTGGGGGGGGGGTTGAGGCAAAGAGGCTAGCATCCTTAGCCATTCTCCAAGGCTGTGAAGGAACACCAGTAGCCACTTAGCCAGCTGTTCAGAGGAGGAGTGGGAACATACACACCTCCACCTCCCTCTCCAAGTGACTAGCCAGGCTAGTGTCCCTTCTGATTCTCTGAGGCTGGGAAGGAACATCAGTAGCCACTTGGCCAGCCGCTTGCAGGAGGACCGGAGAGAAATCCTCCCCCCACCTCCCTTTCCAAGCGACTAGCCAGGCTAAGGCGAAAAATCAACGTGGGGACACCGGGCACTTGCCCTGTTAGCAAGCCCCGCCCTCGCACTTGTCTAGCCAATCAGTTAGCACTTCCTCTCCTATGGCAATGACATTCAGAGTGAATTGCTTGTCCCAACGAGCAGGAACGCACCTTCCCATTGCTGTTTTTAAAAAACTCTGGGGAAAGCTGTGAAAATTTTTCCCTTGAAGTTTTTGCCAGTTTTTGCCCCCCCTCCTTCCAAATAAGGTGGTACGATGCAGGATCTCATTAAGACAGGTAGGATTCTCCTCGCATTCCATGAGGAACATTTTCACCATTTAGACAACCTAATAGTTTTGTATCATATTATTTGTTTGTACTGAGCTGTTACCAGTTTCAAAAGTTTGCAGAGATGTTAAGTGGCTACATCTGAGTTTTCAAGTGTTGATGTTGAAGTCCTTGTACAAGTTAAGAGGGGAAAATAGAATTAGCAGACCATCAAAAATTATCATGGAGAATCTGTTAATTTTTAAGTTTTAAATTTTTAATCTTTCTGTAGAATAAGTACCTTAAATGCACATACTCCATGTGCATTTTCTTCCTCAGACCAGATGTGATATAAATGTAGTGGATCCTGAATGAAACTGGTTTCTTTTATTGAGAATATAATAGTGCATGAAAACTTTAATGAATCCAAATCTGTATCATGCCTGTGTGCATACCCACTTAAACATTGGAAATAAAATCATTTTGATGTTGTTGTTTTTTAAATAGCATGGAGAATCCAGTGAGACCTGGCTCCTCTCATTCCCTCTTCTGAGGTACAACTACATGCATGCACAAACAAACCACAAGGTATTAAGACTTCTGTCTAAATAATATGTTTAATATTTATCACATGTGGTCAAATTCACTTTCTTTACAGCTAAAAAGTAGGGAGGGAAAAAACAGGGGAGGTTGCCTGGCTTTTTAAAATCTACTAGTCCTATGCACGTCAAAGCTCTTGCTTACAAAATAATTGCTTGAACACTCCTGAATTTCAAGACTTGGCTTGTCCACACAGGGGGAAAAAAAAATCTGTATCCACCTTGTAGTCCCTGCAAGGATGATTTGCAGAGAATTCACAGAGGATGCATTTCTGAGGGCTGTAATCCACATTTTAAAAAAACCTCAACTTTTACCCTGAACTTTCCCAGAAATTCCGGATAATCCTGTGTGTGGCTGGCACTCCAAGGTGGCTTCAGTGTGGCGCCAGGGGAAGGAAGTTTTGGTGAAAGGGACCGGTTGGTTCCAGCAAGAGTGGTGTGTGTCACATGATTTTTTTTTACTTCATCCTATGTATATAAGCTGATCTCCATACTAGTGAGTGAGAGAGAGGAGTGTCTGAGCCAGAGAGTGTGTGCCATCATTCTCCCTCCCTTCCCTCTGATTCCCCTATCAGCCTTGTGTTGAATTTTTTTAAACTGCAGTGAATATATGCATGCAGACCTCTGCACAAGTGAGCGGGCAAGAGGGTGAATGAGCACACATCATGCCCTATGTGACTAATGAGGGCATGGAGTCAGAAGATGAGGACATGGAAGAAAACAGACCTGTTGCTGAAGACCCTGGCACAAGTTTACCAGCAGGGAGCTCTGCCAGCTTATTGGATTGTGTAAAAATACACTGTTTAAAATATCAGGGTATTTTGTCCCTGTTTAAACATCCACACTTTACTTCACATGTTAGTGGATAATACAGCCAGTTTAGCAGAGTTCAGAGTTAACACAGCAGCATCTAGCATTAGAATGTTAGTATACATGTAAAAACACTGCTTAGTAACTAACCAAACACCCTTTGTCTTTTCCCAAGTTGTTTAACTACCAAAATAACCACTCAAGACTCAAAAGTTAGTTTAAAAAGTACAAAAGCTTCTTTACTCACAGTTTAGAGAGCTCATTCGTGGCAGGAAACAAAAACACCATCAAAACAGACTAAAACTAGTTAAAAATACTTAAAAACTACATTGTTACAAGTCTATATTCAGGACACCCCTTTCGGAGTCCTCTCAGTTCAAAGGTCCATGAGGATTGTTAAAGATCATGGCTTCTGGAACAAAGGAGAAACACTCAGACACTCCCCCTTCATCCCAGATTGCCCAGTAGTAAAACTTTAGGAAGTTACATCAGCTCATCTCATATGTCTTCTCAGTTAACCCTTCAATAGCAAAACCATTTCCACTTATTGGACTGCAAACTATATTTTCCAACACAGCTTAGATAATCAGGCAGAGGAAGAGCCTAACACAAGTGTATTGGCACCAGTTCCAGCAGGGAGTCCTGCCAACTTAGACAGCAAAGAGGAGGAACAGCCAAACTTATCCATTCTGTCTTTCTGCCAGCATAGATCAGAAAAGGAAGCTAGACACAGATCTCAGAGGCTTTATCTTAAACACCAAGAAATCAAGGAGCACATGGGGCAGCAGTATTTTGCTTATATATGCCTCAGAGCTGTGGAGAGTTTGTCAGAGGTTAAATGAAAGGGTTTTTTTTCCCATGTCCTGGTGAAAACTCCGGTGTTTCTTGACTGTGACTCTTTGTTCTTGTTGCCTTGAATCCTGTTTGACTTCAGATCTCCTTGTGACTATACTGCCTGCTAATCCTGTTTGATCTCAGACCTGCTGTTGACCACACTGCCTGCTGAAAGCCTTGACCATTAGTAACTGCAACTGGAACGGTGTTTCTCTGTGTTTCTCCTTGCTTGATTTTGCCGCTTCCAAAGAGGCTGAACATAGCTTGTTATTGCAAGTATTATCTTGCTACTCTTTATTACCTTGTTATTGCTAAGAACTGGCCGCCTTCCCAGACATTGGTCTTATCTTTGCCACTCTCTAGTTGTTTGTTTATTGTTGGCATCTGGCAGCCTTCCCAGACAACATACTCCTTTCTTCATTCCCCCACCCAATTCCCCTGAAATTCTGGACCAAGCCAACAACTATCAAGTCAGAATGCACAGAGAAGCTATTGAAATCCACAAACACCTGAACAACTTCAACAGGAAAGAAGAAACCTACAAGTAAACAAAATCTGGCTGCCAGTCCCGAAAAACACTAAAATCAAAACTCAACACTTGCAAAAGAACTCCACCCAGGGACAGGGGGATTTCCAGCAGACGATGGACCATTAGCCAACCATTAGCCAAAAGAAACTAATCCTCCTTGCATATCTCCAACCAGAAACTAGTCATTCAAATACACAAATTTACATATCCTCTCCAACAGGGTTCACAGTATATAACCCCCACACACACTCCTATCCAACAATTATCTGAAGATGCCAGCCACAGATGCAAGCGAAACGTCAGGAATAAACTCTTCCAGAACACAGCCTCACAACTCAGAAAAACCCCCAAGGAAGACCTTTTAGGTTGCTTCTTGTTGATTCAGTATAACATCTTGAGCTATTCCATGCTTTTACAGCACTACTTTAACATGCTAAGGCTCTTCTCTCAAAGCAAGAGCTCAGCTAGCTTTACTATTTGACATGCTACATAGATTTTAAAAACAAACTATAAACCAGATGGTAGAAATACAAAATAGCCTGTTTAGGAAATGCAGGTTATATATACACACGTATTAGAAAAGGAGTGAGTTAGCAAGAGTGTGGAATTAAACAAAATGACCTACCAAGCATGGATGCTCTTTCATGTTTCAGGAAGGAGAAAATAAATTAAAATGGCACTGTTTGAACAACAATCTACCAAATTTTGAATAAAATATCTGACATTCAAGCAAAACTTTAGTAAAGAGGAAAGAGATAAGAATTTCTAATTGGAGAAAGCTTTTTTTTTTTTTTTTGGCATACTAGACCTCTCAGTGGCTTTTGATATCATCGGCCATGATATCTTTCTGGGTCACCTTACTGGGATGGAATTTGGGGGTGCTGTTTTATAGTGGTTCCAGTCCCTCTTGGAGGGACAGACCCAGAAGGTGGTGCTGGGGGACTCCTGTTTGACACCCTGACCATTAACCTGCGGTATCCCTCAGGGCCAGTTTTGTCATCCATGCTATTTAATAGCTACATGAAATTGCTGGGAAAGGTCACCCAGAGTATTGGGGTTCAGTGTCATCGGTATGCTGATGACATACAACTCTATCTCACCTTTCCATCTGACTCCAATGAAGCTGTTTCTACACTAAACCAGTTTCTACTGTCAGTAATGGACTGGACAAGGGTGAACAAATTGAAACTTAATTCAGACAAGATAGAGGTGCACCTGGTCAGTAGAAAGGCAGATAAAGGAATAGAGATTCAGTCTGTGTTAGATGGGGTTATACTCCTCCTGAAATATCAGGTTTGCAGTTCTGGTGTGTTCCTGGACTTGGATCTGAGCCTGGATGCTCAGTTTTCAACCGTGGCCAGGTGTGCATTTGCACAATTAAAACTAGTCACAAGATCTGGGGCAGGCCTATTATTCATCTATTGCAGAAAATAAATGTATAAACCTGGCCTCACTGTGCTTCATTGTGCCTCTGCTCCAAGAATGCAAGATTATGCTAGGCACATGCTGGTTATCCCGCTGGCAGCCAGGAAAGTACTAACCAGACTGGCAAAGAAGTTGGGATCTTTTTCGCCTTAATTGGGATACTACCTGCAAAATGTACATATTATGTATCTACTCTCTTGTTTTGTTTTTGCATACAATTTTCACAAGTTTGATCAGCGTAGAGCAGTAATAGGTAAACAAACTTAAGGACAGATAGAGTACCTAATACTGATCCCATGTTTAAAGATCCAGGTTGTAAATAATCAGAAGTCTTCTCTTGTTACACTTTCCTCCCCCACCATTCCTCCCTTCTCTGCTTTATTACTCTTGTCTTTCCCTCCCCTCCCATTTGTTGACTCCTCCACTGTATATATTTAGCTTGTAGCCACCTGCAGCAGCTTTTAAAAAATGTTCTTGGTTTGACACACCACTTTTGTGTCATATTATATGTACACATTTTATAAAGCTTTAAAAATGATACTGTGATAGTTCTAATTTAGAGCAATGGTTCTTTCATTTTGTTTTGGCTCCCCTCCAACAGCTTAATCCACCTACCAACTCATCACTACCCTTGTCTTCTTCCTCATGCTCAGTGACTACTATCCACCCTTCTTCAATCAAGCCATTTCATTTCTCCTTTCTTTATATTACTACTTCCTCACAAACCCCAGTTCTTTTTCAAAATCTTCCAATAACAGTCCCTAAGAACAAGAAATCAGAAAAATAGTGCATGGTGGCAGAGTCCATTCTGATATTATTATTATTATTTTTGCAACATGGGAGCTGTTACAGCACTCCTTATTTTTGCGTTGCAAAGCTAACATCAGAAGTCCTGGGCCAAGTGAGAGAAGCCCCAAGTTTGTCTCCATCTCAGCATTTTCCAAGTTCATGGGTGGGGAACTTTTGTCCCTGTAGATGTTTTGTTTCTTGACTCCTCAAAGCTCCAGCCTTCATGGTCAATGCTAAGTGATTATGGGAGCTGTATTCCAAACCTCTAAAAAGGACAAGGAAGGCTTCAGGTGGGGTGTAGGGAAAATCATGCTTATGGTTTCCACACCATGAAAGTAAGGTGACAAGCAGCCCCAAGAGGCAATTCTGTGCAAATGGGTTTTCCTTTAGCAGTAATCTGTGTTTTCTTCATGTAAAACATTTTGCATCTTGTCTTGTTACGGCTTTTGCAAAATCACTGGCTGAAAGCAGCAGTGCATAAATGAATTATTTAGGTTTTGCAGCAAATCACCCTGATCTTGTGTTCAACTTCTTAATGTACTTTAAGTGAGCCCTAGGAGGCAAATCAAAGCAGACAAGGGGTATAATGTAAACCAAGCTTTATAATCCACAGAAAGCCACACTATAATGTTTATTAAGTATCACAGACAGTAAATCACTCTGATTTTGTGCATAATAATTGGCATCACAACCAGCACCATCCAAAGCCAAAAACCTTTCCTTCACAAAAATAAATTTATTTTCTTGTCAGTCTGATTAATATAATGGATCCCCCCCACACACACTTTTAGCAGATACCGATTTTCAACAATTGTTCCATGTCACATAGAGTCTGAAGCTCTCGGTACTTTTAATCTGTTTCAGAAAAATGAAAAGTACATTAGTGTGTTACCATTTGCTTATTAGTACTGCCTGCTCTTGGGAGAGTGAGGGGTGTTGTTCTTCGTTCAGCAAGCTAAGAAACATATGTCAAAAGCCTGCTGCTTTACATTTAGTTCAATAAAGAATCCTTAAACTACAAGCTGCCCCTTCCCCCAAATTTTGTTTATTTGGGAAACATTTGCTTGTACTGATTGAAGATGGTTTGACCTTAAGAACCAAATGAGCCAGCAGTCTTACAACATCAAGAACAAGGGGGTCCCTCTCTGGTCTTCCACCACCCTTACATTATCAGTAATCAAGCAATTGCTGTCCTATGCTGAGCACATTTATGATGCTAATCACCTTTTTAAAAATAAATAAACAAATCTCTGGCCAAGACTATTCTAAGTCCAGGCAGGCAACAATGCTAACACCCTCCTTCCTACCTCAAGTACTCAATGGGCAGACACTCACTGATAAATATTTCATGGATCTGAGATAGAGCAAGTTGGATATTTGTAAAATATAGCCAGTTCTCTCTTGCCTCCTTCTTAACAGATTCAATGAATTGTCCACTACAAAAATATAAGCAGTATCATCTAACAGTGTTTTCTAAATGGAGAGATGATGAACATTGTTCCCTGAGTGTGCTATGCTCTGAACCCACACAGTTTGGTGAAAGCCCTTGAGTTGGATGAACAGAAAACGACTGCGATGACAATTTATAGATTTCCATATCAACTCAGTGGAAGGAAGAGGAGGTTTCGACATTTGAAATGGTCAGATTTGGCCATCCAGAAAGAGTACTTAGCTTTTCAGTCTGACCTTGAATCCTTGCATATTCAGCCCTCTCTCCTTTTGGGTTCCTCATCAGTAATGGCAACACGGTAGACAAATATGATGTTGGACCATCCTAAGGTCACACAGCAGTTTCTATTTTCAGTCTATCCTAAGTGCTTAGAAGCTGTTTTTAAGAGAGAAGAAAAAGTTACAATGTAGCCCTTGGATCTCCACAATTTTTTTTAAAGTACCATATGTTGATGGCATAGTGTTTGAAAGTGAAATGACATAGACTTAGGACACATCATTCCTCTATTGCTAGTCACAGGTCCCTCCTTGGCAGACAGCTACATCTGTACCTTATTTCTAGCAGGGCCAATCCTCCCATTAGGCTAGTAAGGTGCCTACCTCAAATCTGTAGGGGCTCTCTGGGAGTGTCTTTGGTACCTTGCTGGCTGTTCTTCATCTCTGGCAACCCTGCCACAGAGAATCAGCTAGCACACACGACTCTCCAGAGTCCTCCAGGGCCTCAATGCCTTGCTCTCAACAGGAGAGCAAGACCTTGTGGGGAGAAAAGCTCTGAAGATTCTTGGAGCTTCTGCTGTGCAGGAGACGCCCCCCCCCCGAAACAATTCTGCACGCTGTGGACAGACACTTAGGACTTACGTGGTACAAAACTGCCTCCCAAACTGCATCAGAAGAATGCTACAAAAACAGAAAGGGCGACATTACTAGATGTCCGTGTCCTCAGCCATTCTGGGGGCATAGCGTGGGCCTGAATAAAGCATCCCTTTTCTATTGACAGGCTAAGCCATCATTAAAAAGGAATGTGTTATCCATGCCCGCACTACACCCCCAAGACTGCTGAAGGATGTCATTGTCTGATAATGTCACCCTTTCTGGTCTTGTAGCATTCTTCTGATGCAATTTTTGCCACGTCTGATACAGTCCTCAGAATGAGACATTTGAGTCAAAGAAATCAGTGCAAAGGCTTGGTGTTACAATAGGGGTGGGGAAGTGGGACATAGCTAAGTTGTTGTGCCAGTGGGGAAGTGTGAGCCCTGTCATCTATGCATGGCAGAAGACCTTGCACCATCCCTTACTTCTTATCAAGTATTTGTTCTGGCTCATAGTCTTCCTAGGATTCTACACCAAGGGGTACAAACTGGCACAGATATGCATTATATATGCTAATCATCCCTCCATTATAAGGTCCTTGTCTAAAGTTGGCAGGCAAGAGAATAAGTTCAAAAGCATCAATGACAGCTGCTAAATCAGAGTCAGGTTCGAGATAATCTTAGCGCTTACAAAAGGAGGCAGGCTGTTCCTCTCTTAAATATGATAACAGTGGTTGTACTGATCAGCTTTGTGTATCTTCTTCAAAACAAGGCAAAACTAGGGACTTTATCAGATGTGGGAAAGTGGCAAAAAATGTGTCACAAATTGCATCAGAAGCATGGGATGATAACAGAAAGGGTGACATTATCAGACACCTGTGTCCTTAGCCATTCCAGGGGTGTAGCACAGGTGTGAATAAAGCCTCCCTTTTTTATTGATGGGCTCAACCGTCAATAAAAAGAGACACCTTATTCATGCCTGTGCTATGCCCCTGAAGCAGCTGAAGGACATCATTGTCTGATAATTTTGCCTGTTTGTGTTCTCGTTGCATTCTTCTGATGCATTTTTCATGCATCTGATAAAGTCCTAAATGTAACACAGCAGATCTGTGATTGGATATACTGACTTTTAAAAAAGGAAAGGAAAGAAATTGAAATGATAATGCATTGGCAGACCATTTTTGATTTAAAACCTTTCTTTTATGCCATTTCCCCAATCAAAATGGTCTGTTAATGAACTTCTCGCTTGAGGAAGGGAGTTGGATTTGGTCAGGAAAAGACTGCAGGAATTAAAAACAGAATTAATGTTTAAGGCTTCACCACTTCTCCAAAGAAATCATGGCTGCATTTCAGTAAAGGAAAAGAGAAAAATCTAGGTTCTCAGATGTAACTATAAATAACTAGCTGGACCTGGTGTCCTATACGCTGTTAAAAAACTCCCCCCAAAATGCCGAGTAGCTCTCATGACAACCCTGTAAGGTAGGCTGGTGGGTTTAACTCCCCCCCACTGCTGAACTTGGCCCTCTCGCCACCGAACTTGGACGCCCACCACCACTACCACCACCACCAAACTCAGCCCCCCTGCTGCTGAACTCGCCCCCTGCCGAACTCGACCCCCACTGCCCAACTTGCCCCCCCTGCCAGTTGTCCTCCCCCTGCTGAACTCCCCCCATGAAACTCGCTCCCTGCCACCAAACTCAGCTCTCCCACTGCCAGACTCACCCCCTGCTGAAATACCCCCGCCGCTTGCCCTCCCGCTGCTGAACTTCCCCCCACTGAATTTACCCACTGCTGCTGGTGAACCCTCCCCCAGCAAACTTAGGCCCCTCGCCTGCCTGCTGCCAAACTCACCCCCCATGGAACTTTTCCCCCGCCACTGCTGAACTTGACCCCTGGCAAACCTGCCCCCTGCCGCTGAACTTGGCCCTCCCTTCCACTGCCAAACTCACCCCCGTGCTCACTCTCCCGCCTCCAAACATGCCCCCCCAGCGCTTGCCCTCCCACTGCTGAACTTACCACCCAGTGCTCACCCTCACACTGCCAAACTCAGCCCCCACTGAACTGCCCCCTCACTAAACATGACCCCCACCGCCACCAAACTCCCCCCAGCAAACTCACCCCCCGCTGCCAAACTCTCCCCCCAGTGCTTGCCCTCCCACCACCAAACTCACCCCCCACAAATTCCCCTCCCACTGCCAAATTCACCCCCTGCCACTGAACTCCCTCCCTGGCAAACTTACTCCCACCATCAAACTCAGCCCTCCTGCTGCCAAACTCGGCCCCCCTCCAGCACTTGCCTGACCGCCACTGCACTCAGGACTCCGCTGCCAAACTCACACATACCCTGCTGCCAGAATTGCCCCCCCCAGCTGCCGAACTCTCCCCCCCAGCAAACTCGCCCCCCACCGCTGCCAACTTCACCCCCCCCACCAAACTTGTCCCCTCACACTGCCCCCTGTGCTCTGGCACATGCCATGCTACGCATACACACACACGGCACATCCCCCCATGCTACTGCCACTCCCTTTGCAGCCACCATGTTTAGAAAGGACTTCAACTTCCACATCATCCTGCCCCCAGTGTGCTGATTGGCTTTGATTGGTTGCTCAGTTCCTTAAGCAGCCAATCAGCACACTGGAAACAGCAACATACCTAAGAGAATTATATAGAGAGATATAAAGAACAGGTGCCACCAAATGTTTGTTATGTAAGAAATAACATATCTGAAGATCTGAAATACTAAGAGTGTAATTATTTCATTTGGTTACTACAGCCTTTCTCAACCTTTTTATCATGGAGGAACTCTTGAAATAATTTCCAGGTTTCAAGGAACCCCTGCATAAAATTTATGACTAAAGTTTTTTAAAAAATTAAATCATGATGTCTCATGGAACCCCTAACAACCTCTAGTGGAACCTTAGGGTTCCAGGGAACCCTGGCTGAGAAACCCTGGATTACTAACTATCTCAATTTCCTTCCACAATCGTATTAGGAATGTGGTAGTTGTGGATAAAACTGTTTGTGAATTTCATTCTTACAGCCAAGAGCAAATAATTTTGCTATTTTTCTCCTTCATGTGAGACAGTTGTTATAAACTGAACAATTTTTGAAGACTATTTGCCATTTGAGAACTAGTCTATGCAAAAAAAAAATGCATTTGGTTTTTTTTGTAGTGAAAATGACATTTTCTATACATAAAATAAGTTTCCTGTGGAGAAAACCATGTTTCGTTGCTACTGGCAATCATTTCTGTCAAGGTGTAATTTTCCTAGACCACTTTACAACCTTGTCTCCTCCCTATCATCTCAGTTCTGATCATTTTAACACAAAATCTGATAACTAATATTGACTGACAGCTTTTAAAGAGTGCAAGAATGTAATCCATGAAACCACATCACTTGGGATAATATACTCTTCATTTATTCCTGATATTGATTGGTGGAATATTGTTTCTGATGTATGTTTATGTAACTAAGGTTGCCCTGTGGTGCCCCAATAAAAAATATATGGCCAAAATCACATCTTCACATAAATTTAAGATGACAGCCTATAACTTGAATTTTTAGTGCATCCAATTCCATGCACTTATTTATTCAACAGCGTGCATCCTGCTTTCTAACACTGAAATGCTTACAAGAAAAACAACAACAGTACAATAGAGCCATAAAATGCATCAAATACAAATAAATGCTACCAACAGTGAAACATACACTTTAAAACAACAGGAAAAAATAGAATAGAATCAGTTAAATGAACTCAAAATCCTAACCAACAGTTTAAAATCCTAACCAACAGAAGAATGCAAGATATGCTCAAGGAACATACATTTTTGTATGCAAAAATTTCAGCAACTAAAGCATGTTTGTTTCAAAGGTGTGCGTGATTTTGTGCATATTTTCTCTCAGAAAACCATCCCAAGCATATGGATTTTCAAGGCAAGAGCTATTCCATTTCATTTGCTGACTCAACAGATAGAGAATGGGTATTTCCATGTGAAGATATGAATCCAAGTAATTTCCCCCCTATCCCTAATCCCAGGGCAACTGTAAAAATGTAAAATGTATCTACTGCTCATCTGGAACAAAGGCTGTACAGGAGTACCTTACACAGCATTTTCTGTGCTTTGGGGTTCATGAATAAATTTCCAAACACCTTACATTTCAAATTTAAACTATTAATCTTAAAGCAAAGGCTGATTTCCTTGGCTTTCATGAAAAGGAAATTTTTCCGAATTCTATGAATTCATGTTGCAGGAATTCTTCTGGAAAACAAACGAACAGCACTTTATGTACTATTGAGAATATATGTTGTTAAATTACACCAGATAGCATGGACCTCAGAATGGTGGGGTGGGGTGAGGGTCAAGTCCCCAAGATTACACAAGGGGGATGAGCCCCCCTAGGCAAAATTGGATGACCAAGAATCATCAATCAGAAGTACCACTAAATGATCATTATTTTGCTATAGCTTTCGTGGCACTCAGATGGTTACCAACTTTGGTTGGTTGATGAGGAGGATGAAGATGATGATTGTTCTAATGCAATGTATTCTTTATATGTTTTAAAAATATTCAAAATTCATAATGATCTGCCAGCCAAAGTTGAGCCCCACTCTCACTTAAAAACAGTTCTGGGGTTCCTACCAAAGAGGGAGGCCAGGAGAGCTTACTTCTAGACATACTAAAAACAGAAGGTAAATTATTAGAGAGTTCTAACTGTACTAATAAGGACATCTGTAATATAACAAAGGCATGGGTGTTCAAAATGTGTGCTGTCTGAAAATGTAGGTGGTGAAGGTTTAGCTGTTTTTTCACATGTTAAATGGATAGAAATGGACCATCCTAAATTACAAGGAATCATGCCAATCCGACAATCTGGCTGGAGGGAATTGGGATGTGTGTGTTAAGGACATAAAATCATAAAAACCTATTGGAAGAGACCCCAAGCACCATCTAATTCAACCCCTGCTGTGCAGTAACATACAACTAAAAGGCTCTTGAAATACGGTAGGCCCTCTGTATCCACAGATTTGGCATCCATGGATTCCACCACCCATGGCTTGAAAATATTCATAAATAAATAAATAAATAACAAGAAGCAAACCTTGATTCCACCCCCCCTCCATTTTATATAAGGGACACCATTTTACTATGCCATTGTACATAATGGGGCTTGAGCATCAATGGATTTTGGTATCAATGGGGGTTCCTGGAACCAAACCCCAGTGGATACCAAGAGCCCACTGTATGCCCATCCAACTTCAGTTTAATGACCTCCGAAGATGGAGTCCACTACCCCCTGAGTCAATTTATTACACTGTTGAACAGCTCTTACATTAAAGAAGTTCTTCCTAATGTTTAGATAGAGTCCATTTTCCTGTAGTTTGAACCTATTGGTTCATGTTCTAGGACATTATAATACCAGCCTCCTTTCTCACAAGAATTGTGTTAGTGAACATATCAGTACTGAAGCCAAAACTACCACACCTCCTCTTTATTTGTGTGAGTGTGCTGTGATTGTGCCGGTTTGGCAATTTCCATGCAATCGCACCAGCTCCGTTTTGCCCATGTGTGCCTTTCTTTTCTTTCTTTCTTTCTTTCTTTCTTTCTTTCTTTCTTTCTTTCTTTTTTTTTTGGTTGTGATTGTGTAATTATGGGGAAATTATTTTATTTTATTGTTTCCCTGTATGTATGCAAGCACAGGGGGAAAAGGGCACAGAGACAAAGCAACATTCGCCAGCTTGGAATAGTGAAGGGACGGGAGGGAGAAAGGAGGAGAGGAAGTCATATGGTCCCCTCATGCCCTGTGATTTCCTTCATATTGCTACTGCCATGGAAGTATCTTATTTTACAAAGAGTAATGCTGCCATAGCAGTGATATTGGGAGCTATTGACAGGTTTTCCCCATCAATGATAACATGCGCTAGAGAAGCAAATGAACAAGACGGCAAAAGGATCGAGATGATGTCATGTGTTAAGTAAGGGCCACATCGGCTGCTATTTTGCTGTAATTCCAGAACATGAGCTTTGTGTGATAATGTCCTTGGTCTCTGGAGCAGTAGAAAACAAGCTGGCTCCATCTTCTACATGACATCCCTTCAGATATTTAAAGACAGAGATCATTTCACCTCTCAGTCTTCTCTTCTCTAAGCTAAAGATACGCAGCTCTCTAAGGTATGGAATCCAAGCCGTATGAGGAAGGGATGTTTCAGCTTGTCACTATCCTTCTTGAATGAGACACAGTATTCCAGATGTGGTCTGACCAAAGCAAGATAGAGTGGCGCTAATTCTTCCCTCAATTAGGACACTATATACCTGTTGATACAACCCAGCATTGTACTGGCTTTTTTGGCTGCTGCATCAAACTGATTCATGTTTAGTTTGTAGTCTATTAAGACTCCAGCTCCTTTTCACAAGTACTGATTTCAGGCTAGGTGTCACCCATCCTATAGTTGTGCATAATCTCTCAAGGTCATTTTGATTTCTGATCCTGTCCTTTGGGGTATTAACTACTCCCTCTAATTTGGTGTCATCTGCAAATTTGATAAACATGCCTTCTCTTCCATCATCTATGTCACTTATAAAAATATTATACAACACTGAGCCCAGGACAGAACCCTGAGGCACCCCACTAGTCACTTCTCTCCAGGATGAAGAACAACCATTTGAGAGTATTTATTTTTTTTTTTTTTTTGGTTGTCAACCAATTACAGATCCACCAATTGTAATGCTGTCTAGCCAGCTGTCTAGCCAGCTGTCTAGTAAATTCACCAGTTTACCCACAAGAATATCATGGGGAACCTTGTCAAAGGCTTTACCAAAATCAAGTTATGCTACATACATAACACTCCCCTGATCTACCAAGCTTTCAATTCTATCAAAAAAGAGAAGATTAGTTAAGCATGACTTGTTTTTGAGAAACCCATCCTAGCTCTTAGTAATCATAACACTCCTTTCTAAGTGTGCATAGAATGAATGTTTAATGATCTGTTCTAGAACCTTTCCTGGTATCAATGTCAAGCTGACTGGTCGGTAGTTCCTCTGGTCCCCCCCCTTTTTTTAACCCTTTTTGAAGATGGGGATGTTTGCCTCTTCCAGTCTGCTGGGACCTCTCCCATTCTCCAAGAGTTCTCAGATTATTGCTAGTGGCTCATTACATCAGCAAATTTCTTTAGTACTCTTGGATACAGCTCATCTAGCCCTGGGTATGTGAATTCATTTAGAGTAGCTAGGTATTCCTTTACTACCTCTCTGGGCTGTAGTCCTTTTATTGCATGATTTATTCTTTTTTGAACAAGTAGAGCACTGTTTTCCTTTTGGGAGAAGGCAAAGAAGGGATTAAACAGTTCAGCCTCCTCTCTGACCCCTTTTAGGATTACACCATCTTCTTTATGCAGTGGCCCTATGATTTCTTTGTTCTTCCTCTTGCTATAAACATAACCCCCCCTCCCCCCCCAAAAACCTTTAAAATTATTTTTAACCTCTCTACCAAGCTTGAGATCATTCTGAGCTTTAGCTTTTCTAACTTTCCACCTACAAGAATTGGCTATTTATTTGTATTCTTCTTTGGTGGTTTCCCCCTTCTTACATTTCTTATACATGTCTCTTTTAAATCTCAGCTCACCTGAAAGTTCTTTGTACATCCACCCTGGTTTCTTGTTAGATGGTTAAATAAATATAGAAATTTTAGATTTGGATTGCTTAAATGCTTATTTAAGAAATTTTAGTTATGTTTACCACATAATCCCTGGGAATTAGTCATAATTGTATTAGTTATAATTCTGATATACAGTATATGAATTATGATTTTTAGCAGTAATGTATATACATATACATTATATCATCATTTATATTTTGGTCTATGACCATAAATAAAATAATGATGATTATGATGATGTACATCCACCCTGGTTTCTTTGCATAGCTCCCACTTTTCTTTCTCTTCGGAATTGTTAAATCTGTGCCTTTAATATTCTGTCTTTAAGAAACGACCATGAATCTTGAACATCCTTCACTCAGAGGATTTCTGATTATGAGATTTCACCCAATAAGCACCCAAGCTTACTGAAACAAGCTTTCTTGAAGTCCAGAGTGTGTTTTTGATTACATTTGGCTTCCCCTTTCCTCTTGTGTAAAAAATCCCAAGAGGACATGGTCAGTCCCACTCAAGGATCTCAGTATTTCCACCCCCACCAACCAGTTCATCTCTGTTGCTTTGGATCTCTTGTTGTTTCTTCCACCTTTTGTACAATGAAATTGTGTGCAAGACTAGTGAGAAATTTTTTGGACCTTACACTCTTGGATGGCTGAAGTCTTCCACTACTACTGTATTTCTTGTTTTTGAATATTTCGCCATTTGTTTTAGGAAGGCATCATCTAAATCTTCATTCTGGCTGGGGGACCTATAGAAGATGGCCACAATGAGGTCACATCAGAAGATCAGAAGAAGATCAGAATCTTGCTGGATCATGCCAAAGGCTTATCTAGTCCAGTGTTCAATTCACATAGTAGCAAAACAGATGCCTATAGTAAGCCCACAATCAGGACCCAAAGGCATTAGGGCCTGCTTGTGTGTGAATGTACACTCACACACATAGTTCATTCTACCTAGCAAGTGACATGCAGAGCCACTCTGTCTCTGGTACTGAAGGGAATATATATCCATAATAACCATGGGTTTGTCCAGTTTCCCACTGAAGCCATCTAAATTGGCAACCATCACTATGCTTTGTCGGCAATGAATTTAACAAGTTTAACTATGCACCATAGAGTGTTTGTGGAAGTTTACTGGGCAATTTCATCTCAGAAACTCACATGATGGTCCACAGTCCTCTGGCCTGGGTATGGAAAAATCAATCAGGTGCTTTGGAAGAATGTAAAGAATCTCAGCCTATTCACTTTCTCATCCTGGAACTAATTTCTGGGGAAGATGGTGGGTGGGTGGGTGGAGAGTAGGAGGTTTGGAAGCCATGCCCTATGAGAAGTGGCTTAGGGAGCTGGGCATGTTTAGCCTGGGGGAGAGAAGGTTAAGAGGGGACATGATAGCCATGTTTAATATTTGAAAGGATGTCATACTGAGGATGGAGCAAGGTTGTTTTCTACTGCCCCAGAGACTAGGACACAGAGCAATGGGTTCAAACTACAGGAAAAGATATTCCACCTAAACATTAGGAAGATCTTCCTGACAGTAAGAGCTGTTTGGAAGTGGACTGCACTGCCTTGGAGCATGGTGGGGTCTCCTTTGGAGGTTTTTAAGCAGAGGTTGGATGGCCATCTGTCAGAAATGCTTTGATTGCTTATCCGTGCATGGCAGGGGGTTGGACTGGATGCACTCAGTATTTTAAGCAGAGAAAGGATCTCATGGCCTTTTCTAGACAGGCTATTTATTCCATCTTGCCCCTGTCTTAGAGCCCTGCAGTCCAAACAATGAAGGGCTTTTGCCCCATTTTGTCCCCAAACTGTCCTCATGACACCTAGGGCTAAGATGGGGAGAAGACAGGATAAACCCATTAAACCATTACGCTTCACTGAGGAAGAAATGGATCAGGCCCCGTGGGATGACAGTAAGCCATACCACCACACTGACCCATCTCTGCAGCTGTCATCTACATTGTACTCTCTACAGCCAGGAAGCAGGTCCACAGCATGTGACCAAGGCTGATCATGTGCTACTGCCCCCCTTCCTGGCTTCAGAGAGTGCAACATGGATGGAAGTGGCAGCAGCTGCAAAGGCAGGACAGTGTGTCCGTGCTGTCTCTGCCTATTTTGTGCAGGTAACCGGGGAGCAACGGGCCTGATCTGGGGCCAGAATACAGTGGGAAGCTGGTGTGTTCTGTCCCATGTAGATGAGCCCCATGTTGTTAATCAACTGGGACAAAATTTAAGACAACCCACTTGTACTAGTAATCCAAAGCAAGCAACTTTCCATTGAGTCACCATGGTCTTCAATCAGTGCTCCATTCCTTTTTTTTTCTTCATGGAGGCCGGGCTTCAGGATAAAACTGAGGGTGGCTGTTGTATGCTTTTTGACAGAAACAAAAGGAAAGCTAAGCTTAAACATTTCTTCTGATCAGCAACAAATCTGCCTATGAAAGAGGATCAGCCCTTGTTGGACTCACTATACCCTTATTTGGGAAAGAGGAATTTTTAAAATACAAAGATCTTTGCAAAATATTCTTACAATATCATATGGTGTTTCCTAACATTCATGAAGGAGTGCAGGGAGTTTGAAATGATTGTACTATGCCTGTGAAATTGGCTAAGTTTATTCATAACATTATACCTGTGTGTTCTTTTCTTTCTTTCTTTCTTTTTTAAAGAAAAGTCAACAAGATTTCTTTTAAATGCTGCCCTAAAGAGCTTGGAAGTCAAAAGTATGAAAGCATACTTAAACAAACCAAAAAAAAAAAAAAAAAGAAAAGAAAGAAAGAAAGAAAGAAAGAAAAGAAAAGAAAAGAAAAGAAAAGGGAAAATGTTTTTAAATAACCTTTTACAATGGTATTTCCAGCCATATAATTTCATGGAAGCACCATTTTTAAAAAACATATATATTTCTAATAGCATATTATATTTTACTCACTACACCAGGGGAATGAAGCAGAAATGTTCTCAGGGACATTTTCTTTTTCTTTTCTTCCAGGAAAGGAAATAATTTATTAACCCCACTGGTGCTGATCTTTTAGAAATCTGCTGACTGGAGCCTACTGGCATAATAACACCAGACAAATTACAGACTTCGATTATAAAATGATGAGTCACACTTTTGTGTCATTTCTCGTGGAGAGAGTTAGTGTGCTTGCAACTTCAAAGAAGAGGAAAGAACACAGCAAAATTTGAAAAAAAGTTGAAACCGAACTTTTACTCACTTTTCCACCCAAGAATCAATACTCTAGGTACCAAAAGTTCTTTAATTATCTCCTTCCCCAAAACCTCCTAGGAAGAATGAACCATTTCAAATCAATGCTAGATGTGTCAGAACCATACAGAGCTGTCTGGATTTGAGCAGGCCATGCCTACTTGCCAAAAGAGCTGATACAGTAGCCAGATAGAAGAAATGTGTGAATTGTTAGAAAACCATGGCAGTAAAGTAAACTAAGGGTTTGTCTAGATGAGCTATTTACCCCATCTTGCCCCTATCTTAGAGCCCTGAAGTCCTAACAACATGGGGGTTTTGCCTCATTTTGCCCCTGGGCAGTCCTCACAACCCCTGGGGCAAAGATAGAGGGGGGGGGAAGATGGGGTAAAGTCCGTTAAACCGTTATATTAAAATATCCAGGAAAAAACACCTCAGCTGAAAAAAATCTGCATTGAGCCTGTGTTAGCACAGGAGCCCATACTGGCCTGCCAGCCCATAGCTGCACTTGCTGTCCACATTGCTCTTTCCAAAGCCAGGAAGGAGGCCTGCAGTATGAGACCAAGGGTGGTCACATGAAGGGGGCCTTGATCACATGTTACAGGCTGGCTTCCTGGCATCGAGAGAGTGACACAGATGGCAGCAGCAGCAGCAGCTGTGGAAGTGGGCCAGCATGCCAGGTGTATGGACTCCATCCCGTATTGTTCAGGTAATGGGGGATGAATGGGCCAGATCTGCTGCGAGAATATGCCAGTAGGGAACCGGCATATTCTGGTCTGTGTAGATGAACCGTAAGACAACATAGAATAAGATTATTACTTTCACATAAAAAGTGACCCTTCTTTGTTCAACAGGCAATAGTATAATACAATTGCCAAACTCCCATGGTGCACTTCTGCTGGAACCCATTGATCCCACCAGAATTGGTAAGCATACCTTCTTATTTATTTTATTTTATTTTATTTGTGCAAGGAACCCCTTTCAGCTGCAACCCCCCTGCACCATAAAAAGGTGGTCCACAGGATACTGAAACTCATCTACCCCAGAAGTGATTTTGTTTGTTTGACTTTGGCATCACAGAGGGTTACAGCAAGTGGAGGCAAGGGGAAGAAAGCCCATTTCTACTGGCATTGGATGACAAAGAACGTTGCTGGATTGTTGCCAATGTCATTCATTTGATTGGTCCCCAAATACTGCAATAAAGGGCAGAATACCCCTACAGACAGGGCATGGATTGAGAGCATCATGGTACTGAAAGGATCCCAAACAACATTTGGGGGTTGTTGGTTTTTTTGTTTTTTTTTTTTAATACAGAGGCCCTTGTGTATCCTGTAGATCCAGTGGTCAAGGATGATGTGGTCATTATCTTACAGAACAACTTCTGTTATTTTTGGATTTTTATCACATTGATAGCTGCCTTGAGTCCTGGTTTTGGGGAAAAGGTAGGGGAACAGCAGAGAGAACTCAATTCTAATGTTTTCTCATGCTAAATCATATTCAAAAAAGAAAAAAGAAAGAAAGAAAAGAAAAGAAAAGAAGAAAGAAAAAAAGAAGAAAAGAAAAAGAATATAAAAGAAAAAGAAGCAAAATAAGAAGCAAATTGTTTTCTGGTAAAGAGGTGGAAATCCTATTTTAAAAAAAAAACACAATGGAACAGTTGGACAGTCAGTTAAATGGAGAAATAACCAAGGAAGTAGATAGCACAACAGCTTTAAGACATAAACAAGAAAAGGTGAACTTTGTTGACACTGTATCTCCAGCTGTTTCATGTAAGGATAGGGTGCACCACAGCTGGGATGATGAGCTCTAAAGCCTGGGAAGATGTACACTTTTTAAAACCCAAACTTAAACAGAAGGGAGGAAAAACCCACAGCTCATAATGGTGAGAGATAACAGGTGGAAGCCTTGCTTTGCCATTGTGCCTGGAGGGCAAAATCTGGCAGGCAGAAGTTGCTTCAGAACAAAAGCCACGGCATCTGCTGTTCACTGTACTTCTTAAGTCCATCCCAATTTATTCAGCATCACTGACAACATCCTTGCTGCAATATTTTATCTTGCTTTTATATTATTTCTTAAAAGGTTGTGTTTGTTTGTTTTTTATGATCCGCAATTTGGCAAAAACTTCAGTGAGAGTTAAATGATTGTTTGGACTTAAAGGATAGGTCTATCAACCTGATTCATAACTATAACAAAGAGTATTTTGGAAGAATATAACATTACCAGTTATTCATATACATAGTTGCAATTGATACAGCAATAAATTTCAAGGCCAAAACCTGAGAATCAGGGACAGCCCCTCGTAATGTCAAAAGGTATGGTCCCTTCTGATGTTGTTAAGCACAATACATTAAGCAATCTAAGTTGATCAAAACATGTCTTTCAACCTTAAAGCAAGAAGCCTAAGCAAATTAGAAATAATTTCTTTGGAAAACAAGACATAAAATTTAGCTGAAGTGGGTGTTCCCATGTCCAGCTAAAATGAGGGGAGCACTGGTATGCTACGCTGTCATACCAACTAAATATTTCTCGAGACCTGACAGCACAAGTTCTTCCTGAACTAATGGCTGAAATCTGCCAACATAAAGGGGCTTTGGGCTTCCAGTGAGAAGGGACAGACTTGATCTCAAAGGAAGAGACTTTATGGCAGCAATGGAACATGGGAATTTTATGGCTGCCTTTTACTGCTTTTGTTCCTGTGACTTCTCTGTCTCTCTCTTTTTTGTGTGCGGGGGGGGGGGGAGAAGACAGGGGCCAAATCCACACTGCACAAATAATCCAGTTTGAAAGTGGATTATTTGCCATGGCTCCCCCCTATGGAATCCTGGGATTTGTAGTTAGGTGAGGCATCACCACTCTTTGGTAGAGAAAGCTAAAGACCTTGTAAAACAACAAATCTTGGGATTCTATAGGAAGGAGCCATGGCAAATAATCCACTTTCAAACTGGATTATTTGTACAGTGTGGATTTGGCCAGGATTTAAACTTTTTGTCTGTTTTACACTTTCTCTGCAACATCAAAGCAAACAACATGCACACTTGTGACCGGTGACTACAAGGACACTGTCCCCCTTCCCCGCATAAACTCTGTATGCCTATTCAAAAAGCCACTGAGTGTGAAAAGCTAGTGTAATAAATGGAGTGTGTGTTTGCATCTCTTGGTTGACCTAATAAAGTTACCACCAATGGAGGGAACATTTAATCTACCCTATTAGGGCTTGTCTACACTACTGAAAAAAACTTGAACTCCCCCCTACATGTGGCCTTATCCCCCATCTGGTGCAATAAGGCCACGCACCATATGGCTCTATCCATACCAAATGGGGTATACCACCTTAATCCTGGTTTTAAAATTTTGCAGTTTTCTCTGGCATTTGCTTGAAACTCCAGAGAAAACTATAGTGTGAACAATGCATCTGCCCTGGATTCATGGGGTGATGGAGAAAGACAAGCACTTACTGAGGTGCCACTGTTTCCCCCTGTTCTCAGCACCACTTCCCCATTCCAAATATAGAGACCTGGTACATAGTTGCTCTCTCTGAGGACAGAATGTGCAGCCATCTACAAATTGCCTGACTGGCCACTAATTCAAACCTCAGAGAGAGTGACCATGTGCAAGGAAGGCAGAGTCCTGGCACATAGGACTTTATCAGACAAACCCCATTAACGTTCCTTTCCCACCACATTTTGCGGCAGTTTTCTGGTGACAAAAGAACCCGTCCTATCAGACCTACCTTGCATTAAAAGGCAGCCCCAGCATAAACAGAGCACAAATGGAACTCCATTCACTTCTGTGCTTGTGATCTCACAGATTCTCATGAGAAGACATGACTGTGGTAAATTAAAAATGCAGCCAATAAAAAAGACAGAAAACGTTCATACAAACACAGAAACACACTTTAAAACTTAAAAGTGAACCGGGACATTCATAAAAAGAATGTCCCCTACCTGGTTTCCACGATCTCACCTGGATATGTTCTGCCCATTGACACTTTATTCATGTGAGCACAATGGTGCAAGGTTTCAAACACCTGCAATACCATCAAAAAAGCACCACAGGAGATCTATTAACGGCTTGGCCTATCAATATCATAGAATGGCTGTTTGGCAATACAAAATTGCAAAAGGACAATATCATATGATATGCGTGCCCTTTCAGATTTATTAGGCATCATTATGATGCCATATTTGCTACATCAGATAAAGTCCTTAGTTGCTTTCTCCGAGGTCAGAACAAGTGGCCAGCCAGGTGATTGCATAGCTGGCTGCTCGTTCTGGCCTCAGAGAGTGTGACCATGTGCCAGGGCTCAGCCTTCCTGGTGCATAGTTACTCTCTCTGAGGTCAAAACAAGTGGTCAGCCACACAATTGTTTGTGTGCTGGGAAGACAGAGCAGCAGCAAAACGGAGGTGCCTGGCTAGGCAGCAGCAGTGAACCTGCACCTTCACTGGGGGTAAAAATCTGAATTAATTGTTGTGTAGATAAATCGACGGATGAGCAATGCTGATTTGGGCTTTGGCCAGGTAAGGTGTGATGCTTGGATCTGGGGTAGAGTAGTCTGAATTTCATGCAGTACAGCTCCGGGCCAAAGTAGTCTAAATTTCATCTGGATTTTTACCTCCAGTGTAGATAAGCCCTAAGTTTACAGCAAGAAGGGTTTAAATGTCCTCAGGCCAGTCACTAGACTTTGGACAGTATCAGACGTGGCAAAAATAGCAGGATTACGATGTCATGGTAGCACAAATGGGCCCCACTATCGTACGTCATCATCTTTGTGTTATTACTCCATGCTCTAGCCGTGAAAAAGGTGTTCTTTCGCATTCATCGGACAAGCCGTCAATAGATTGATTGTCAATAGCACCCTTTTTGCACTATTGACTGCATGCAAAACATGTTCCATTGTAATTGTGAGATTACAGTGTGAATGGGCAGTCCTCAGATAGAAAACCTCTGGGTGAGAGTGTGAAAACGAAGCACAGGATGCTCTTTTTATGAACTGTCCTCTTTAGGTTGTAAATTTTTTCGGTTTGTTTCAGTGCTTGTGTGTTCATTTACTTTGTTAATTAAGGGGTTTCTTGGCATTTTAAGCACACTCACGTCTTCTCGCAAGAACTGCTGAAATCTCGCCCATGTCAAATTGCGGAAGTAAACTCCCATTCTTGAAGTCCTAGTGTCTTTGTGTGATAATTCCATGGTGTTTCTTTCATGTGATTACAGCTATGTGTGATAATAAATGTTATAATGCCACAATGTTCCCACTATCTTCATTCACGGAATCACAGTGTTTTTAGATGCTAGTCTGATAATGTCCTTAAAGGAATGTGGAGATTTCAGGCAGGAACATCCTGAAGTAAAGATGGATGTCCTGAAGGCTGCAGTTCTAAACCCCATAGGAATTTATTTCTGAGCTGATAATAGTTAGGATTGTGCTGTTGGCAAGCATATTGTGCAGTTGAAGGAGGCAACGATTTAGATGTAGGTTGACTTTACACACTGAAAAGCAATACACAAATCAAGGTTAATACAATGGGATTCCTTCAAAAGAAATAAGAGTCTGAAGTTTTGTATGTTAAAAGCCATTAAGTAGAGAATCCCTTCACCACAACAAAAGGATTTCTAGCAGCTATTAGATGCAGATTCAGGATTATTCAGAAAAACCTGAATTTGGAAGGCTTTTCAATGGTAATGAGGTGCCATTTAGGAAGTTAGACTCAACTAAGGAGATTTTCAGATGCGATTTTCGGCAGGATATATTCCAAAACAGCTCCGTTGCTGCCGCGCGGCAGGGGAGTAGTTTCGGACAACGCCGTTCCTCTGCTGAACCCCTCCGTGTCACTTCTGTTACAGAATGGAGGAAACCGCATCATATTTCATTCACGAATGTTGCCCGTGAGTGAAATATGATGCAGCTTCCTCCATTCTGTCACGGAAGTGACACAGAGGGGTTCGGAAGAGGAACAGCGGCGTCCAAAACTGCTCCCCTGCCGTGCGGCAGCAACGGAGCTGTTTTGGAATATATCCTGCCGAAAATCGCGTCTGAAAATCTCCTAAGTTTGTCAGAACAATAAAAATAAAAATTGCCTAAGGGGGCAATATCTAAATCAAGCAAGGAGACCAACATGTATGCACTGAACAAAGAAAAGATCTGCTGGGTCTACATTGCAATTGATTCTTAGATCTTCCCTGTTCTTTATCATTTTTACAAAACAAAAACAAAACCTTCCTTGAGAGAATTACCTCCAGCCCACCACACAGGCACAACTCCAAAAGACATCTATTCCGGTATAAATGTAATTCCCTCAACAGGCTCACCAAAGAACCAGTCACATCAATTAATTCAGGAAATAAGTCACCATCAATACAGCCTTTAGCCACAGGATAGCTTTCTCTTGATCCTGCCACCCTTATGGGCTCATTTGGTGAGGACATAGGCGAGAGCCTTCTCAGTGGTGACTCCTTGACTATGAAACTCAGACAGGAAGATAGGCTGGCCCACTCCTTGATCTCCTTTTGGCAGCAGGCAAAGGGCTTGCAGAGAGCCAGCCTGGTGTAGTAGTTTGAGCCTTGGATTTAGACTCTGGAGACCAGGGTTTGAATCCCCACTCAGTCATGGAAACCCACTAGGTGACCTTGGCAATTCACAATCTCTCAGACTCAAAAGCAAGCAAAGGTAATCCCTCCCTCAAGCAAATGTTGCCAAGAAAATTCTGTGATAGGTTCACCTTAGGGTCACCATAAGTCGAAAACAACTAGAAGACACAACAACAAAGCGGCCTTTTTGATGAAGTGCCCCTTTGTTTTAAGGTGAAATTCCACATAGGGAGGCATTTTATGGGGGATGTTTTATTTTTATCATTTGTATGCCTTTTAATGATTTTATACTGTTTAAAAGTAATGATTTTAAATTATCTTTTCAAAATATTATTAGGTTTCTAAGTGATTTTGTTTGTGAGCCACCTAGGGTGCTATTCTGGGAGAAAGGTGACATATAAATGAAATAAATAAATAAATAAGTAAAGTGCAAATGACTAATCTAGCAATGCCTTGGAGGGCTGAGTGATGCTATGTTCTTGTTTCTTGTACTAAAATTATCTTGAATGTAGATGAGTTACTACTTACCACACTTGTCTTTCCAAACTGCTCTTGAAGACAAGGGAGAGGATGGGGAAGAGGATGGAGGAAGTCCTATGGGGGTAAGCCTTCTTGCCACCAGTTGGGCCTTGGCAGCAACCGGAATGGTAAAGCTCCTGGCATTTGGGTTCCATTTCGAACCACACTCGGGGTGGTGGTGAAAAAACTCCTCATAGAATTTGAGGAAAATACTTTTTGTCCCAATGAGATCCTGTGGTGATTCACTGTATTTGGAAGGGGGGGGGCAAAGACTCCACAAACTACATGGGAAAAGCCTCTGTAGCTTTCCCCAAGGTTTTTAAAATAATGCGATGGAAATGCACATTCCCATTTGTTTGGACAACCAAATCGCATTGCTGTGCAAGGTGGAAGTGGAAAGCTAATTGTGTGGGGACGGGCTTGCCAGCAATGAAGTGGCCGTAAGAGCCATTTTGGAGTTTTGTGGTATCGATTGTGGCTGTTTTGCTGTATTGAGGTGACCAAACAGCTTTTTTAAGTGGAGGTTGCACTTGTGCACCTTAGATTTACAGTTAAAAAAACAACTGTGCAGTAGCGACAACTTGTGGAGAATAATGTGAATGATTCACTCCCTGCCACCATCTTGATTCGCAAGCATGGCTGCATGTGAACTTCAAACACAGATAGCTTTGCATACCAACAATTTTGCCAAAGGACCATGGAGACAAAAGAACGCTGCTGTGATTTTGTGTTAATGTGCAGCAATCAACGTTATATCCTCTTGTCTAGAGAAGCCCTTGGAAAGGAATGGGTGCACCAAAGCAGGGCTGCCTACATTAGAAGGAGGGACAGATGAGGTGACCCTGTGCTATGAAGCTGAAGCTTTTCCCGGTGGACCAGCATCAAAGCTACCTCTCTTCCTCCTGACTGGGCACATCCTAAAGCAACTATAGTTGCCAATCCTAGGGTGGCTTCAGCTGCCTGCTGCCCTTACTTTGGGTCAAGCCAGGCCTCCTTTAGATATTGCAGGAAGCTTGCTCAGGTACCAGCACCAATGCCAAGGGACCCTGAGTAGCACAAGCACCACTAGCTCTTCAGAGCATCAGGGGACATCATGGAATGGGTGATCATGGGGAGCAGCAAATTTACTCCTCCCCATTGTGCAGCTGGGTGCCAGTTACATGACAAAAATTGTCAAGGGGCTTACCGTGACTTCCTGATCCTGTATCTGTCCCTCACTGTTTATATGATTTTTGTCACTCTTTAGGAAATCCTGGAAGATCCTGTGATTGATATTTACACGACAAAAGTTTTTATTGGTCCCGCACTCTTATATCCCGTGCTTTTGCTGTTTACACATGTTTAGCTTACCGGGATTTTTGGGGGGGCTGTCAATCAAGGATGTGATTAGTCATGTTTTCACAACCTCGGTGACGCACTTCCTTTAGAGTTCCGTGCCACAAGCGATGCTATTGGCTGGCTGGGGGGGGTGAGGGGGCAGACGCTTGTGTTTGTCCTGTCTCTTAAAAATGTTAACCCTTTAAGCAGAAACAGAAGGCATTTTGAAAGACCAAGAATGTGATCATTCACTCAGATGGAGGAACAATTAAACCATATCCTTTCCTTTTGAAATCAAGCCGAGTGGAGGGGGGGGAAGAGAGGCTTGGGATTTCTTTTAAAATCTTGACACTTAAAGCAGAGGGAGCTGCATTTTGAAAGACCCAGAATGTGAATGTGATCCCTGCTCAGATGCAGGGAGTGCTTTCCTTTTGAAATCAAGCCAAGTGAGGTGGGGGGAAAGGGTTGGTATTCCCCTTGCCTCCTTAAAATGTTAACCCTTACAGCAGAGTTTTAGCTGCAGAGTGAAGATTTCAAGCCAGCGACAGACAGGCATTTTGAAAGACATAGACACAGAGGGGGGGAATAAAAGTGTGTTCATTCGCTCAGACGCTGGAATATTTTACTGTGCCTGTTCAGACCCAGGGAGGTGATCAAGGCAGGGGATGAATGGGTGACCCTCTGCTCACCATGATCTCTTTGTAACATGCAGTTGAGGAAGAGGTTAAAGCTGAAGGGTTTGCAGTGTAGAAATCCATTTAAAAAGGTGATTGAGTCACCAAATCTTTTCTTTCTCATTACCACGGATGGCCTCTGGCTTGAGGCCGAGAGCACATACCACCTCCCAAGTCTCAACGGTTAGGAGAACCTCAATTGAAATGCCACCCAAGCAAATGGATATCAGTGTCCAGATCTTGGAAGAACTTAAATCTTTCAAGAGAGAGATAAAGGAAGAGATTAGGAATTTAAAGAAAGATATGAAGCAAGATCTTGAAAGGATAGAAAAGAGACTGGATAAAATAACAACAGAAATGAAGGAAGTGAAAGGGGAAGTAGATACTATTAGGAACAAAACCACAATTCTAGAATGTCAAACAACAACTGTGTGTAAAGACCTTGAAAATGTGAAACAGACCAGCTTGTCCCAAGAGATAAGATACAGAGAAAAGTGTGTGAAGTTGAGAGGTCTAGCAGAAATGGCATACGAGAATTTACAGGAAAGACTGATACTGGCCTTAGCGGACTATATGAAAGAACCAGAAGCCATCTTGGATAAGGAGATTGACAAGATGTTCAGAGTTAGTACAGTAATTGCGAACGAAAAGAAAGTACCCAGAGACATTGTGATTACCTTTACAAGGACACGATACAGAGATAAAATCATTCAAATAAACTACACGCATAAGCTAACGACTGAGGGACAAGAAATTCAGATATACAAGGATATTCCAGCAGAAGTCCTTAAAAGATGGCAGGAATATAAACAACTTACTCAAAAACTGACCAGACAGGGCGTGAACTTTTGATGGAACAAAATAGAGGGAATCTCCTTCACATACAGGCAGAAAAGACATAGAATATATACAGTGGATAAGGCAAAAGAAATGATAAGCAGACTGGAGGAGGATGAGAAAAAAGAAGATAAGAAAAGGAGGAAAAGAGATAAAAGAGAGGGGAAGCAGCAATTAATGGATACCAACTAAACAGGAAACTTAGAAGAACAAGAGGAGGGTAATAGTAACCTTGAGGAAAGGAAAGAAACACCACAAGAAGATCCTGAAAATGAAGAAGATGAGGAAGAAGAAGGAATAATAGAAAGAAGCGAAGAAGGAAGTGAGGTGGAGGAGGACAAATAAAAGAAAGAAAGAAAAAAATGACGTTAAACATATCGTCATGGAACGTGAAGGGCCTTAATACATTAATCAAGAGACGGAAGGTATATCATTACTTGGAGAGAAATAAATCAGACATAACTTGCCTCCAGGAAGTCAGAACACGTCAAAAAGAGAATAAATATTTCAAAAATTTCAAATTAGGCCAAGAATTTGCGTCATTATCACCCCAAAAGAAAAAGGGGGTGGTAATATATGTAAATAAAAAATATGAAGCAAAGCAAATAATCACTGACAATGAAGGTCATCTGGTCGGAATAGAGATAAACTTGATCAATGAAAAAAAATATAATTGCAATCTATGGTCCCTTAGAGAAAAAAGAACGATTCTACAAGGAGTTGCAAGCACAAATGACTAAACTTGAAAAAGGATTGATAATCCTAACAGGAGATTTTAATGGAGTACTAGACCCAAGAAGGGATAGATCTGGAGGAAATACTAGAAAGAATCAGGGGAAGCTTCCCAAGATATGCTCAGATTTAATGGAAGAGTTTCACCTAACTGATCTTTGGACAGCTAAGTATTTGAGAGAACAAGGTTTCACTTATTATTCTGAGGCACATAAGATGATGTCTAGAATTGATATGTTCTGGACATCGAAGACATTGCTAACAAGGATAAAAGAGATGACAATAATGCCAAAAATAAAATCTGACCATAACCCTATAAGCTTGAAAATGACATTATTCAAGAGAGAGTATGCATGGAGGTTCAAAGAGGATCTAATAAAAGAGGAAGAAGAACTTCTAAAAATTAAAACAAGGATAAATCAATTCTTTGAAGAAAATAAACAAGGAGATATAAAAATGAAAATAATCTGGGACGCTTTCAAGGCTACCATTAGAGGGGTACTCCTGCAAAAGGGTGCAGAAAAAGCCAAAGCAAGGAGGAATAAAGATCAAGAACTCCTGCAAAAACTGAAAGAGAAGGAGCAAAAATTGAGAGAAAGACCGCAGGATAAAGGACTAACAAAGGAAATAGAAGTGCTTAAAAGATCTATCAACAGTACGATGGTAGAGGAAATTGGGGCGAAAATGATGAAAGTAAGACAGAGAATATTTGAACAAGCCAACAAGACAGGGAGGTGGCTATCTTATAGGCTGAAAAAGGAAAAAGACAAGAGGATGATAAACGAAATCAGAGATGAAGGAAAAGTCTTAACACTCCAGGAAGATATCAAAGAGGCCTTTGTAAAGTACTACTCCTTACTGTACAAGGAAGAAGAAAAGGAGGAAATGTGGGCAAATAGGATGAACAGCTATATAAAAGAGAACAGATTTACCTGACTGTCGGAGGACTATAGGTTGAAACTCTCCCAACCATTTACGATAGAAAAAATTACCAAGGTAATTCAGGGGTTGAAAAAGGGCAAGACACCGGGACCAGACGGCTTTACAGATACGTTTTATAAGATGTTTGTAAATGAGCTATCGAGACACCTTCTCGAAGTAATTAACTTGATTCATAAGGAGGGGATGCCAAACACCTGGAAGACGGCAAACATCACAGTAATCTGGAAAGAAGGTAAAGAGAAAACTGATCCCAAGAATTACCGCCCAATTTCTCTCTTAAACGTGGACTATAAAATCTATGCCAGTATGCTATCAAACAGAATAAAGGATATGCTGACAGAATAATTCACACAGATGAAAGTGGCTTTCTCCCAGGAAGGCTTCTTTCAACAAACATTAGATATATAATTGATACACTAGAGTTTTTGGAGAAGAACAATGACCGTAAGGTCTCTATAATATTTGCGGACGCGGAGAAGGCCTTTGATAACATCAACTGGCACTGTTTAATTAGAACAGTAGAGGAAATAGGCTTTGGTCAATTCATAACAGATAATATAAGGCAAATCTATATGGAGCAAAAAGCTAGGATCCTTATAAATGGTGAAAGGACGCAAGAGATTCTGATACAGAAAGGAACAAGGCAAGGATGCCCTTTATCCCCGCTGCTTTTCATAATAGTGCTGGAAATTCTATTGAACAAGATCAGAGGGGATGATAAGGTACAAGCATTAAAAATCAAAAATTATGAATACAAGGTCAGGGCATTTGCTGACCATATAGCTATCACATTAGAAAACCCTGTTGAAAATGTGAATTACTTAATGGAAATCATTGCAGAATTCGGAACATATGCGGGATTCAGGATAAATAAAGAAAAAACAATTATCCTAAGAATATATCTAAAAAGGACCAAGAAATTTTAAGAGTGAGATCTGAATGCAAATTAGAACAGAAGGTGAAATATCTTGGGATTTGGATCTCCACTAGGGGCTTAGATTTATATGAAAACAACTACAAGAAAACTTGGAAAGTTGTAAAAACGAACTTAGCAACCTGGACCAAATTAAACCTATCATTAATGGGGAAAATAGCGGCGATTAAAATGTCTGTCCTACCTAAGTTATGTTCCTGTTTCAAAATCTCCCAATTATAACGAACAACAAGCCATTCAAAATCTGGAAATGGGATTTAAGTGATTTTATATGGAATGGCTGGAAAGCAAGGGTAAAGTGGCACACTTTAGTTGAAAAATCGGAACGAGGAGGACTAGATTTGCCAGACTTACAGACTTACCACAAGGCATGTTCAGTAGTTTGGTTAGCGGAATGGATGAAACTCGGAGACCAAAAACTGCTGACTTTAGAAGGAGCGGGACTAAGGTGGGGCTGGCATGCCTATTTAGGATACAACAAGGCGGTAATACATAAAGACTTCTGCAACCATATCGTATGCAAAGCGCTACTACAAAGCTGGGATAAGATAAATAAACAGCACTTTGGGAAGATACCAAAATAGATATCACCAGTAGAGGCTTTTTTTGGAAGATGGGGTTATATAGGTAAACCAAACAAATGGATTATTTATAAGGAACTCTTATAAATCAGGACAGATCAAGGTGGCAAGACGAGATTAAAAACACAAGAAGAATTGCAACAAGAAGGGTTGCAATTTAACTGGCTCTCTTATCAACAAGTCCATAGTAGATTCAAGAAAGATGAGAGCGAACATGGCTTTCTGTGTGAGGTGATGGACTATGAGAAAATCTTACGGGACAACAAGAGAAAGAAGATAACAAGATTCTACGACCTCGTTAGACAACTTGAACCCAAAACGATAAGAGAAGCCATGGTTAAATGGGCCAAAGACATTGGAGAGGAAATTCAGTTGGATGAATGGGAAAAAGCGTGGAGACAAACAAAAAAGTTTACCGCTTGCCAAGACCTGAAAGAGAATTGCTTCAAGGTGTGCAACAGATGGTATCTAACCCCATCTAGAATAAGCAAAATGTACAATCTGAAAGGGAGAGATTGCTGGAAATGCGAAAAAGTAGGCACCCTCAGACATATGTGGTGGTCCTGTCCAATTATATATAAATTCTGGCAGAAAAAACACAAGATAATACAAAAAATGCTCAGCATCCAATTCGAATTCAGTCCAAAGTTATACCTCTTGAATATTACCTCAATATTGGCACCACAAGCGGGGAGGAAACACAGGCGAATAATCTTATACTTATGTACGGCAGCCCGCTTGGTTATTGCAGCAAACTGGAGAAACAAAGAAGAGCCCTCAATCGAAAATTGGCTGAATAAGATATTATTAATGAGAGATAATACAAACTAACTCGAATATTCAACCAGGGAGTAGCAGAAAAGACAGAAATCGAGTGGCAACCGGTAACGAATTATTGTAAAAGAAGGTGGAATATTGGTAGAGATATTGAGATAGAAGACATGATTATAATCTATATATTTATGGGGAAAAGAGTACGGGCTAGGAGGTCGAGGGAAAAGGAAGAGGTATAAGAAGCGGAAGAGGATAATTAGAATCGGGTGAGAGGGAAATAACGCAAGCAATCAATGGAAAGTTAGTAATAGAACAACATATACTTTAGTAGAGGAAGGAAGATATAAAGTTATAGTAAACAGAAAACTCTTTGTGTTATTTTATACGATGGAAGTTGTCTGTTTTTATTTTGTTTGTAACTGACGAAACAATCAATGTAGAGGATTATTATTGTATACTTGTCACTGTAATAAAAAGTATATAAACATAAAAAGGTGATTGAGTACACGCACACATACACAAACCTACGTGCAGCTGGAAGGGATGCCTTTGTTTTCGGCTGGTGAGGCTGGATCTGTTGAACGGGTGACTGACCCCTCCTTTTCTGGTCCCTGATCTCTAAGCCCGCCCCCAGTCACCATTTCCAGTCATCCCCTAGTACCGAGATATTTTGTCCCAGGCTGTTTACATTTCCGATTTTCCGAATCCTCCAGTGACTTTTTTAAAAACCGGCACAACCTGCGGGACTGGAAGTCCTGCAGGTTGAAGGATAAAAGGTGTCCCCCCTTCTGAAAATCACGTACCCAACCCGATGTATGTGTAAACTGCCAGGGATCGACACGAATTCTTCCCGGGACATTTTCATCGTGTAAACGGCACCCTGGAGAAGCTATTGGGCATATGCTCCAATGCATGTTTCCTTTCCTTAAAAAAAAAAAAGCTTTATAGGAAGTTGCTGTTGCCAGCTCAAGGAAAAGGCCAGAACCAGGGCCAGACGAATAAGATTCCCAAGTTCTCTTCTGCCTCCAAAGTTGTCCTTTAACCCCTGTTCCGCTAAATCCGCTTTAAAAGTAAACACCTCCCTCCCTCTTTTAATGTGTGTATATTTGAAATCATAGTTCCTTATCACCCCTGAGGAGCAAAGGAAGACATAAAGCTTATGTTTCTGCAAGCTTGTGCTGCTGCACTCCGGTTCTTGGCAGCTGCTACCAGACACTCTAGCCATGCATGTAGCCTCTCAGCCCTCTGCTTTTGAACAAGAAGGAGTGTGTGTTTTATAGATTTGCCACCAACAGGGATTCAATTTAATTTATCTATCTTTGTTGGGAATTTTGTATATGTTGGACATGAATATGCTCACTAAAAGCAATTGTTTCAAGAATCTGCTCTATGAGACTTACAGTACATAAGTCCTGGTGATTTCAGCTTTTACAAATTTCTTGCTTATTTGCACCGTTGGTAAGGATGACTGTAGGGCTGCTCTGGCTGGTTACTCTAGCTCTGCTCAGATGTTCATTTGAGAAGATGTTAATGTGTGAAAAGGGAAGTCTGCATTTCAGTCACTTCCCGTGCTCCCACCACTGTGCATTAAGTCATATTTGTGTATACACTCACTCCACACCTGTGATTTGTATCCTGGAAAATGAGGAACATTAATTATGTATATGGAAGCTACAGTTGTGGACATTTGCAGTCTCATTCCTGTTACATTTTGCCGAAATCCTGGCATTTTCATTCTGCCTCAGTTCCATATTGAGTTAAAGACAGGCATTTGTGCATATTTTGTATGTTACCCCCCACAATGTAACATGTTTTGAGAACTTTGCCCATTAACTAAAGTCTTCTGTGCACACTTCAGTGTACACACATATTTTGGGCATGTATGTCCTTTTCCCCTGAAATGCATTCAAAATCTTGGGAAAATACAGGTTTCTGAGGAGATTAGTAGATGGGGACAAATATAGCATCCTCGTCTCACTGTCTCCTCTCCTATCTCACTTCTGTCCCTGTAACATTTAAAAAAATTTTTTTTTCAGACCTACCTTTTTTGCACTACAGAAACTGTCCCCTCCCCTCCGGCAGCCCAGGAGTGAATGCAGCTCTCATGGAGCTGGATTCACTTCCTGGAAAGGAAATCCCGGCCGTTCTCATGAGAGGACAATTGCGTTGGAAATTCAAAAATAAAAACAAAAAGTAAAAAACGACACCAGTCACAAAAACACATTTAAAAAACCCCAAGTAACCCAGGGAGAGTAAAAAAAAAAAAAATTGTGTCACTTACCTCAATGTCTCAATCTCAACCGGAAGTGTTCAGCAGGGACCTCCCAGTGATGCTGGCATCACGCCAGCATAATTGGGCCCCTTTTCACATGCACATTGTTCTGTTACAGAAATGGAACAATGAGTCAATTCATGGCTTAGCAGCAAGGGAGCATAACAACAACTGAACATTGTCTGAAAGGGAAGGCCTTTCGCAATCTCCTGTCCTCCCTGTAATGATTTATTTTGGTCGTATGATAATCTCCTTAGTCAAAATGTGCTGTATTTTATTTCTGTGCTTTGAAGTTGGGAAACTGATATTTCTTCAAGGGTACAGAGAAGGATAAATCCGAAGAAAAGTATTTTCTATTCTAGTAGAAAATTCTAGTAGAAGCTTACATGAGCAAACTGCATTCAAACTGGACACCCGAGTATGCAGAGATTTGAGAGTATTATTCCTTTCTAACCAAGTGAAAGGGCCTTTAACAGGGCTTATTCAATCTAGGAACTTTTTGACAGTAAGAGCTGTTCGGCAGTGGAACACACTCCCTCGGAGCGTCATGGGGTCTCCTTCCTTGGAGGTCTTTAAACAGAGGCTGGATGGCCATCTGTCACGGATGCTTTCCTGCGTGGCAGGGGGTTGGACTAGATGGCCCTCATGGTCTCTTCCAACTCTAAAATTCTATGATTCTATGATTTGTCTCTTCTCTTCTTTTGAGCCTGGGTCCCAGCAGAAGTTTGGGAACTGAGAGGAGAGGAAAGAGGGGAGGAGTCAGGCCTTCCTTGAGAATCTATGGATGCAGGCTCTTGGGCTTTGATTGTATACAGCACATAGGCTTATTTTTAAAAACATTGTTTATAGATGGTGTTTGCCTGGACTTTTCTCCCCTTTCCTAGAGATCCAGAGGAGCACTGCCAAGTCCTGAGACTTCAGGCCAAGCCCAGGGGTCTGGGAACCCATGTTGCAGACAGGTATCTGAGGCCCAGTGCTACTGAGTGAAGTGTGCAGGATGAGAGATGAGATTCAAGCTGAGTTTATATCCAAGGACTCATCTACATGAGCCAGGATACACTGGCTTCCCACTGGCATATCCTGCCCATGTATCAGGTCCGTTCCTCCACAAAATGGGCCAGAGTCCAGACAGGCATGCCGGCTCATCCCTGCAGCCACCACCACCTGCATCCCACTCTCCGGATCTAGGCAGGCAGCCCACAGCATGTGAGCAAGGCCCCCTGCATGTGACCAGCCTGGTCACATGCTGCAGGCCCCCTTCCGGGATCTGGAAGAGTGAGGCAGCTGGCAGCTACAGTGATTGGCTGGCATGCTGGAATAAGCTCCTGCAGTCACCTGGGCACAATCTGTTTTATTTTGGCTGGAACACATTTAAACAGGTACTTTCTTTAAACATTATATTGGGCCATATCCTGTCTTTGCCCCAGGGGTCACGAGTACTGCCTAGGGACAAAACAAGGCAAAAGCCCTGAGTTGTCAGAACTGCAGGGCTCCAAGACAGGGGCAAGATTGGGTAAATTTCCCATGCAAACCAGCTCTAAGTCTCTTGTCCACAAGACAAGTTTTCTAACAGAGATGGAAAGCCATAAGAGGCATTCTTTTGCTTTCCCATCATGCTCCTCAACAGTGAAGAACTACTATGTAAACATTTCTTAACTAACCCTGTTGAATATCCTTAGATATTACAGAAGAGAGGAGAAAGATGTGGGGCAGCTGTCTATTATGACAGATATAGGAAATCAGGAGTAACTCACAGAGTTAGCTGCTTGAATCAAAGGGCAAGATGACATTTTCTCCTCCACATACAAAGGGTGGCTGGACTGGCAGCTGTATCTTTCTTTAACCATGGCAATTCTTTGTTTGCAGCAATCTTTACTGCCTCTGAGATGAGCAGGCTAACTTGAAGGGAAAAGAATAGGTCCTGTAGCACACACCGTTCGGCCCATGCTGTTCTCCTTATAATCTGCTGCCCTAAATAGTCACCTCACTCTGCCTAATGGTGGCTCTTGCCCTGTTGAAAATTCTAGTTCCACACATACCTGCAGAGGGACCATGCTAATTCACACTAGTCAAACTCCACCAAGTAGTCCAGGATTAGACAAAGGAAGGCCTTCCAAGCAAGGAAGGTTCTCATTCCATGTAGTTTTTGAAGGAATAGAGGAAGAGTAGAGGCCCAGTGCTGAGAAAGTAGGGATGGCAGAATTACTTGTTGCTGATGAAGCCATTCAACACTGCTGTCTTGCAGGATCATGCCTATATGGATGCATCCACAGGATGGACAAATATCACTGGACTTGAATCTTTCTTATCTCTTCTCTTCCACTTGAGAGATCTTCTGGAACAACAAATGATCCCCTGCCTCCCATCAAGGACAGGAGAGGGACATTGGAAGGATACCTTGTGCAGGGAGAACTTATGCTAGTAGAAATACCATTCTACTCACACAAGACACCTCTGGAGCCTAGTCTTCATCTTTAGTCAGTTCTCTTTATCCTAAACTTTATGGGAAGACATAATAATGTATGGGAAGGGATGCCGTCTGTGTCTGTGACACTTTCAGACATTTCAGAAGTGCCTGAAGACTCTGTGTATTATGTCTATATATAAATAAAACAATGAAAACATCTCCATAATTTTAATAAAATGCATACAGATTTTTGTGGGCAAGCAAGCACAGAGAGAAAACAAGAAGTCCTTTAAGAAATAGTTTGTACTTGACTATCTGAAAACAATGGAGGGGTTTAGCATTTAAGAAGCTGCATGCTATACTTTTATGTACATGTGCTACATCTGGGATCAGTCAGAGGCGAGAAGGATGCTCTTTGCATTAAATGTTTAGAATTTGAGACTTTGCAGTGGGTAATAATTTTTGATTGTATTGGGCTGCAGAAATGCCAAATGGCTTCAACTAAAGTGGCCATTACAGAAGTCAATAATTATGGTTTTCTCTGAAAGGCTTCCCTATTACAATGTGATACAAATGAAAGAAAAGAAAAGAAAAAGAAATGCACTCAACCTCTTAGATTCCAATATGTGACAGAAACCCAGAAATTAGCAGTATGAAAGGAAGGAATGATGTATAAAACTCCACATTATGTGGATGTGAATAGATTTTAAAACAGCATCTGATATATCTGAAGTACCTTCAAAACTAAGGAAGATACTGTCAGGAAAACTCCCTCCCCCCACTCCCCACACTACACTGAATCCTTCTGTGTGTCTAGCATTTTTAGTTCATCTTGTTTGGACCATACTATGCAGTATAGAGAGACACAATACTGAATGCTTCTACCAATAAAACATCCATTCCACAAAAAACTAAATGTCCGGGAAAGGGTTCTAGAATGCCCTTCCTCCTGATATGCTAGTTTGCTAGGATCTTTTTAAAAATGGAAGGGTGAGTCATCATACAAGCTGCTGCCTACAGTCTGAAACAGTATAGTCGAACCACTCATTTACCATCTCTGTGGATGACATTGGGACTAACAAAATGTTGGCTTACGGCCAAGTACATGTGCACAGAATTGCACTCTCACACGTCTCAGAACTGAGATGGTGTTCCATCCTATCTGGCCATTTCTAACATCGCCTTTAACCTCATTCTTTTAAAAATGGAATGCTTCATCCTTCATAAGAAAGCATGGAAATGGGAAAACATTCCACTGTCATTAAAAATATAGAGTAAGATCACAGACATAATAAGGAATACACAACTACATATCATCCATTGATCTGACCTTCCAAAGCTACCTTAGCAGCTATCAGCTATCTGTTCTGGAGGTCTGTTCTGCTGGCAATCGGGGTGCTGCAGGATGACTTCTCTAGCCCCTCTCACCAGTAAGCTGCAATAAAACAGAAGCAGGACCTCTGTTTCAATTTCTCATTACACTGTAGTGAGCTCATTGCACCACAGACCTATGTCACTCAGTGTGGCTTTCTTGTCATGTGCCTTCAAGTCATTTCCAAGTTGTGGTAACCCTAAAGTGAACCTATCATGGGGGTTTCTTGGCAAGATTTGTTCAGAGGGGTTTGCCTTTGCCCTCCTCTGGAGCTGAGAGAGCGTGACTTGCCCAGGGTCACCCAGTGGATTTCCACGGTTGAGCAGCGATTTTAACCCAGAGTCCTAGTATGATGCTCAAGCCATCTCTGTGTGGCTGCTGGGTGTTAAAGTAGGTTTTTTTGGGGGGGGCATTTGTGATTGCAGCAACAGTGCCACAACTATAAATATGACTACCAAAATGTTATGAATGTGTATGTCTAGTTTATGTAATTTGCCAGCCATAATTCTTTACCCCAGTAGAAAGAAGTAAGGTTCACAATCAACATTTATTTTTGACCACATGGTATTGTGGCCTCTTTCCCACCTGGAATTTTAGGATAACTAAACCAGTAACAGAATTAGAGACTGAGCCTTGATTTCTAGTATAACCTCCTGCCATCAGAAAACAAAGTAAGAACACTCTGAAGAAGGATACACCTGTCAAGATTTTCCTTCATTACAAAAATAAACCAAAGAGCACATCCTTGAAACAGTGGCTGGAATCCTGTTGATACACATGTTTGCACAAAGGTCACAGAAGTACAACCTCATGTTTAAGGTACTTCTGTGGCCATTCTGCAATGTAGTGAGTTCATGGTTGCATAAATGGAGTCCCACATTTCACATGGGCCTAGTCCCATTTAGTTCCAACTAGAGCACAGCCATTGAATCAATTGGATTGACTTATGCGTTGAGTCACCATTAAAGAATTTATCAAATTGGTGTACTCTAGTTTGGACTAACCAACAACAGGATTGCAGTCATGCAGTTACAATTCTTAGTTGGTATGTAACTATTTTCAGTCCTTCATTTCTTCGCTTTGTTCACTGAGATTGCAGAAACAGGCACTGTGCATTTTCCATTGCACACTGAGAGAAAAAGCAGGCACATTGGCAGATACATAGTTGGTTCCACAATGTGACTATTCAGAGTAAGGGTGGTAGCACAACCATTGTTGAACCATGTGAGTGTAGATGCACACTACATAAGCACTGTATGTGATCTCAGCTAGTGTGTTTCTAAGCTTTTATTTGGTAACATTAAGTTCCTGACAAGCTGACCCCTTACTGGTAGCATGGCTGTGTCATGTTTCACTTTCTGATAATTAGCACGATGTGGTAAGTTAATTTTATGATGTTTTATGAGGACCACAGCCCAGAGAGGTGAGACAGTGGCTGGAATTTGGGTCTGTGTTTAAATAATAATAATAATAATAATAATAATAAAAAATATCCCAGTGATGGAAAATACTTTCATATTGATAAGAATGCTAACTGATTAACCCATTAAATTTGTAAAATTTTGCATATTGATAAAATATGATGACGTGCATTCATGTTTCCACATTAGTCACCATTATTCAGTTCATTTTTGTACCATGGATATTGGGAGTGAGAAAAGTGTTATGTGTGACAGAAAAAACCTATAAAATAAATTTATTAAGACAACCAGTGTGGTACAGTGGTTAGAGTGTTGGACTAGGAATCTGTTACCACCAGGGTTCAAATCTCTGCTTCAACCATGGAAACCCACTGGGTGACCTTGGGCAAGTTACTCTCCTTCTAAGCCTTAGAAGGAGGTAATGGCAAATCTCCTCTGCATAAATTTTGCCAAGAAAACTGTGTGATAGGTTCACCTTAGGGTGAAAACCTATTATGTGGCCTTGGGCAAGTTACACTTGAAGGCAAACAACGACAATAACAACAACAAGAGAGAGAGAGAAAAGAATGCCACCATCTATGAAACTATTTATTGTGTGTATACATGTGTACGCTTTAGAAGACTTGCAAGTTTGGCTATACTGATCTAAATTTTTTTGCCTCAACAAAACATAAGAGGAAGATCAGCATTTGCATTTTGGAAAGGAAAAAAAACTTTTATTTATGTGTGTGACATTTTATATTTTATATTATTTTATTTTATATGTGTGGTATTCCACTTATGTCCATCTGCCATCAGGCAGTACCATGTGGCAAAGTTTGCCCCCCTCCCCCAAGCTTTGGACACTATTCTACAACTGGATCAGCAAATTAGATTAGAACACTGAGATGGAAACACAAATGTTGCTGCTTTATCATTGTCATCAGGAAAATAAAGGCAACCTATAACCACTGCTACTGGCTTACTCATACCACCTCTGATCACCTCTTATTTTAATTGAGATTGTGACATTATAGAAACAAAATCTTCATCTCAGTGAATCGATAGGTGCACCCACTCACTGTTTTCCTTTTCTAATGACTTACATGCATTCACTTGACCACTGATGATACAGAAGGATCTTTCCCCAGCACACTATTATGTCTCCATTACATTTTATCTTTGGTTGCCATTACTTTTGAATTAAAACCATACAAATTAGTTCAGTGTATGGAACCCTCTACAGTGCTTTATGGTTGTCTATCAGATTCAATTCGCAAATTGAACTACAGATACATGGTTGTTTTGTTTTTTAATGGAATCACCCCAGTGGTTTTAAATCACTGCTCAATGTGCAAAGTAATTTAAAATTACTGGAGTGCTTCCAATTTTTATTAGTCCTTGAATTTGGAAGTGACTTGGGATCTTCTGGACATGTGCAGTGCAGTGTGACTTACAATTACTAAGTCCTTGCAATTTGTTTCTCACTTTTTAAAAAGAATATGCTGTGTTTTTCAAGTTTTCCAATAAAAGAAGCCACTGAGCTTACTAGGAAGACAGAGAGAGAGAGAGAGAGAGAGAGAGAGAGAGAGAGAGAGACTGAGTGAGTGAGTGTGTGTATGTGAGAGAGAAGATCCAGGTCCTATTCACACTACACAATTATAGCACTATTATTCCACTTTAAAAGCTATGGTTCTGTCCTACAGAATCCTAGGATTGTCAGGATTTGGGGGGGGGCATTTATAATTTTTAGCCAGGGAGGTCTAGTGCCTCTGACCAAACTGCAACCATGGGATGGAACTATAACAATTCAAGTAGAATAATAGTGCTACAAATGTATAGTATGAATGGGTCCCCATACTCCAAGGTTTGGATCCAGACTTAATCCGGCAAAGAGTAGAGACCCCATGACATAAATAATATTTAAATAAGTCATTGCTAAATCTCATTTCTTTTGATGGGTTTACTCCAATTGTGACTGAATCTAGGTCCAACCTAACTATCCTAATTTACTAGGGATAGTTCCCGTTTCTGGAGATCTCTCTGTGGCTACTTATTGTCTCCATTTGAAGACTATTTTGGGGGTGCCATAAAATTTTTACAACTGTTACAGTTGGTGTTGGAATTCTCCAGACTTCAGTCCTTACTCCCTCCTGCTCCCATTTCCCAAAGCAAAGCTCTTTAGAAATTACAGTGGGGGAAACAAGGCTTGTCTATAGGGGTCGGGGGGTGGATTGCTCTGGAGTAGTAGCAATTCACAGCAGCTGTGAACTGTCTTAACAGTTTTAGAGCCCCCATTAATTTGCATGCCCCCTAGCCAAGATGGTGGCCACAAGAGAACTACTTGCACTTTTAAATCTGCCTCCACTGATTTGTTTTTTAAAAATACCATGGTGAACACAAACAATTTCATGTTTACAAAAGAAAAGAAAAGAGAGGAAAAGATCTCCATTTTATCACCTTACCAATCTCTCGCACAGCCAAAAATCCAACATGGTGACAGCTGGCACTTGCCCTGTTTGCAATCCCCTATGCTCATCCAGCCAATCAGAATTGCACTGCCTCTCTTATGGAAAAGTGCAGCAATGCAGATGCAACCGTCTTAACAAGTGGACATTCGCATCCCCTACGGAGCTTTTTTAAAACTCTGGGAAAAGCTGCAAATGCTTCCCTGATGGAATTTACGGTGGATTTGGCTGCCCCTTCCTTCCGAATACAATGCATCAATGCAAATGTCCATTTAGACAGATCACCTTCCAAGCAAAATCCATGAGGATTATTTTGCCCATTTAGACAACCCCAAGTGTAAATTGTGTGCTTTTTTAAAAAAGCGGACTTCCTTCAATGTGTAGCTCAGTATTATATAGAAAGATCTATAGCAATGGTCTTTAACCTGTTGTCTGCAGACCCCCAGGGGGACCTAGTTCCTCACAGGGGGTCCGTGAAGGCTTGAAGGCTGCTCAGATCATGTGACAGGAGTCAAGGGAAAGGCTGGCTTTCCCTGGTCTGTACACTGCTATTTAATCCACTCCTGCCACAAATCTGCAGAAAGAAACAAGAGAAATGTCTTCTTTCCCCTCCAGTGCCTCTGAAGGGAGGGTTAATGGATGGTATAACTGCATTATCATCATCACCATCATCATCAAGTATTATTGTTGCTGTTGTAATGGTTTTATATCTTAAGTCTTGGGGGTCCACGGCAGCAAATTATATTTAAAGGGGGTCCTTTAAATATAATTTAAATATAAGAAAAGGTTAAGAGCCACTGATCTACAGGAAAGGCATTAAATGCTTGTAGAACTTTAAATACTACGTATGAAACACCATTTGATCCTTACTGGAAAAAAATATAATTGCTCTCAGTTAATTCAGCTCCCAAGTTAGTCCAGACAAAGGGAACTAGAGTACTGTCTGTTGCACCCTTTTATGTTAAAAAGTAGCTTTCTATTTGCACAGGGTGTGCTTGGCATGGTGGAAAGGTCTACTCATTTGAGGGTCTGCATGCTCTTTCAAATTCTACATTAAAGGTTGACTACCAGAGTAATTGCCCAAGTAATTGAAGAGGCAACATCTTAGCATCAAGTATCAGCAGTCTGCAAAGGAAATGGAAAAAAATTATTGTATAGTGCTTGTTTAATATTTGATACACACAGCCTTTGTAATGGAACTCAATTCAAAGATCATTTTCCATCTGTAGCAACAAAGAGCCCATTATTAAAAGCAATGAGACTTTAGTTTAACAAATAAGCTAATCAATGCACAAGCTGAATTTGTTTGTTTCAAAAATTGCTTTAATTTTAAAAAATACAGTATGTCCACTCCAGTTTCCTGCTCTCAACTGTGCTAATAAAACTTTCAGTATAGCTAATGCTACCTAGCTAAACAAATTAGACAACTGCACCATTTAGATGGAAAGAAAAGTTTCCATTAGGGCCTGAAAAGCTCTGTGCCTGCTCAGCTAGTAATTTTCTGCAAAGCCAGAGTTACAACTAAAAGTAGAATTGGATATGCTAGCTGTTTCTAATGTGCAATTCCCCCATCTGATCTTGAGCTTCTAGTAAACACAGCAGGCACTGAACTTGTAAGGATCTGCAATGTAATGGATGTGAAGCACTGCAAGTGCTCTACTCTCTGGTATAAAAGCTATGGACTTAAACAAATATTTAAACTATTTCTTAACCACCCCTCTTCCAAAAGGAATCCAGAGTAGAAAGAAAAACTTTTCACACAAATGTATTAATACATAATTATGACAATAGAAATTAAAAGATACAGGTAACAATGATGGAATAGAACAAGAAATTAAGCAGACTAAAAAGAGACTAAAAGCCAGCATGGTGTAGTGGTTTCAGCATTGGACTGTGTCTCTGAAGACCAGGGTTCTAATCTCTGCTCAGCCATGGAAACCCACTGGGTGACCTTGGACAAGTCTTACTCTCTCAGCCTCCGAATACAGTGAAGGCAAACTCCTCTGAACAAATCTTGCCAAGAAAACTCTGTATAGGTTATCCTTAGGGTCACCATAAGTAAAAAAATGATTTGAAGGCACACAACAACAACAACAACAGCAACAACAGCACAAAAAGGAATAGTTCCTCTAATATTTTTTAGAAAAACTGAATGTTTTGAGAAGTTAGTGGTGATGATGGTAATGGATATAATTATTAGCAGTAGAAGTAGTAATACCAGCTGCTAGGCATAAAAAGAAATTTCATTTGACTCAATGGACTTCTGTAAAATGCTGTAATTATGGCACATCACCATAATCTCACAATTCTAGGCCATAATTGCACAAAACTTATTCCACAGAATCATTGCATGACCATCACCAGCAGTTTAAACATGGGATTTTACTACTATGATTTTGTATGGGCAAGATTTCTGTGGTTCTCATGAAAAGGTGTGACTTTGTTTAAACACAGCAAAAACACATAAATAACTAAAGAAACTAACAGAAAAGCACTTAAACAAACATAAAAACATACCAAGAAAAGGTGACAGTTTATTAAAACAGTGTCCTGTGCATCCTGTGTTCTCATTGGGAAAGCGGGGGGGTGGGGAGACTGCCCATTCACATGGTTACAGTGGGATGTGATTTCACACGCTTGTCAATGCCATGAAACGAGCAATATTGAGGGCTATTCACAGATCTTAACAGCAATGAAAAGTGACAAGCAATTCACAGGAGGAGCACACATTGACCATGGGAGGATGACGATTTTGTGTGATAACAGGAACCCATTTGCAGTATTGCTGTGCTGTAATTCTGTGATTACAGCTCCATCTGGTAAAATCTAATGTCTCAATGGAAGTATTGTTTTTACACCTCTGGAGACGTGTTGCATATATATATATATATATATATATATATATATATCACCCAACATATTTATATAAATCAATCAGGCTGATGGGGCTTTTCTGAAAAATAGAATCCCTGATAAGTCCATGCACTTTAAAATGCAAATTGATAAAATGCTTATACTTTAAAAATACACAGAAACATACTTCAGCTATGTTTAAGTTGTAACAATCAGACCATGTGCAGAAACAAAGGTACAAATGTACATTAGGAAAACACGTAAACAATGAGTGAATTTTAATAATGGAAGAAAACACAAAGGACTTTATCAGATGCACTAAGTATAGTGTCATAGTGATGCCACATAAACAAGAAAGGGTGTGCATATCAGATGATGTCACCTTTTTGTGGTTATGTCTTGTCCTTAAACTGATCTATTTTATTGACGGCCCAAGCCATCAATAGATCAGCTGTGCCGGGGTTTTTTGTTGGCATAGCCGGTGTATGTAACCTCATATCTTTTTTTCACATACTTATCTCGTGAATGGCTGGACCAACCAGAACACACCCAGGTGAGATCACGACATCCAGGTAGGTGACACACTTTTTATAACCGGTTTACTTGGAAGTATTTAAGTGTGTGTATGTGCTTGATGTAACTTTTTATGTTTTATTTTTAAATTTACTGCATGATGAAGTCTCACAGGATTTCAAAGGAGGAAGTGAACGGGGCTTCATTCCCTAATCCATAATCTATTAAAAAATGGATTTTTTGTGCCAGCAAAAGAATGTTTAAAGGGCTTTGTCTGATACAGTCCAAAGTCTTGCAGCCAGATATGACACAAGAAAATTATGCAAATCAGAAGCTCATCTCAATTGAGATAAGAGATTTTTGCATCCTTTTCTATCAATTATCCAGGGTAGGCCACTGGTCTTTCTACAGGCTGGAAGTGAATCTTCAGGATTTCTCTCCAGTCAGTGACATAGTTTCATTTTTAAAAAACAACAACACACCTTCTTTTCTTTTGATGTAATAATTTACCTCACTCAACAGATGCATATACTCACTGTGTATAATTTGTAACATCCCACTATGCAGTTTTACCAAAGAAAGAAAGGGAAGGGTAGGGAAGAAGTTTTTTTTTATACCTTTGTCTTCTGAATGTCTCCACTGAGAATAAACCCTTCATAAAAAAGGGTTTTTTTTCTTTTTCTAATAAAAAAAAAAGCATGTTCACTCTTTTTAGGTAGTTTAGCACATGATATAACTGGGTTAACAGCTGCTGAACCTCCAGAAATTTTCTTAATTAAGCTATACAGTAATAGCAAGGGTTAACATTGTTTGAAAGAAAAACCTCTCTTTCTAATAGCCAGATTACTTTGAATGCACTGCTGGGTCAGCACTGTAATTAAGAAAATTGCCTTTAGTGTGCTTGTTTGGTATTGCTATTATCATCTTTTTTCATCTTTTTAACAAGAGTAAACTACTTGAAGACGTCCCCATTTACTCTTCTTGCTTCTAGTAACCTCTGAACCCATCAAGTCCATGCTCTTCTAGCATTTAATGGTCTAAATGAGTTACTTTATCATCTGGTTCAAACCTGAAGTCTTTTACATTTTTCTCTTGACCTCTAACCCACTCCTGGCCTCAACTATTATTTTGACAGCTATCATTATTGCCGTGTCCTGGGCAACTGCACATTGACCTAAGATGGATGGCAAAATGGCCAAGGAGCTGAAAGCAAGGCAGACATTTTCATCTTTCCCATGCTTAAAACAAAACCATATGAAATCGTGGAACTAAGCAACTGCATAACACATTAGCCAAAGGCTCTGGACATTTTGCTGTTTGCACATATTGGAAGGAAAGAATAATTCCCTACCAGACAAACAAATCTGTATCTTCAAAGTTGTTTGGAGTGTCTGTGTGTGTAGGAGCATTGCAAAACCACATGAGATGATATACTGGATGTGGTTTCTTCCCAAGCAAGGAATGAATTCACACTGAGTTTTCATTGGTGTCCTAGCATAGCAGCTCCCTACATCATTGCTGGGGAACCCTCCAAGATTCATTGAACGCCATTCCCCTCAGCCCCAGTCAGCATGGTCAATGGTGATAGATCATGGAAGTAGGAGTTCATTAGCAACAGGAGGGTCGGAGGTTGTCCAGCCCCAGCCTTCATGAATCCCTTTCCAAAACCAAGTTTAAGCATTGTTAATTGGATCTCTGACATGCAGAGAGATTCCTTCAGCAGAAACGAATATTTCAAACATAATACAAGTTGAATTGGATGCTAAAATTAGATGTTTGTATAGAATTCTGTAATAATCAGAACATTGCAGAGAGAGGGGATAATCAGAGAATTACAGTGCAATCCTATACATGTCTAAGATACTCAAAAATAAGACTTGTTGAGTATAGTGTAGCTCATTTCTATTAAGGAGATTTTCAGACTACACCGTTATCGTGCTATTATTCCACTTTAACTGCTCTGGCTTCTTCCTGTTGAATTCTGGAGTTTGTAGTTTAGTGAGGCCTAAGAAGAGATTATGAGGCTCTGGGGAGGAAGCTGAAAGAAATGGACGCACAGGTTGTCATCTCTTCTCTTCTGCCAGTTGAAGGGCATGGTCCAGGAAGGGAGAGGAAAATAGCTGACGTAAACAACTGGCTCCGTAGATGGTGTCGCCGAGAACAATTTGGATTCTTGGATCATGGACTGCGCTTCCATGAGGGGGGACTTCTGGCAACAGATGGGGTGCATCTTAAAACATTTTTGCCAACAGTCTCAAGAATTTGATCAGGAGGGCTTTAAACTGAGTCATATGGGGGAGGGAGACAGTATTCTGGAAGGCAAAAGGGCTGGAGAAAATAGTCAAACTGTCATAGAGGGAACAAGGCAAACAGCGCAAGGACCCAACAGTGGGAGGCAAAAAAAACTTGCACAGGCAGCAAGTAAAGGGAACACATGGTCTTAGATGTCTCTAATGGCACAGAGCATGGGAAATAAGCAAGATGAACTTGAACTCCTCACACTACAAAACAAATATGATATAATAGGCATTACTGAAACCTTGTGGGATGAGTCACATGATTGGAATGTAGGAATAGAGGGGTATAACCTTTATAGGAGAAACAGGCCAAACAGGAAAGGAGGAGGAATAGCATTATATGTCAGGGATATTTACATCAGTGAAGAGATCCATGCCATCAATACTGGAAGCCAGGTGGAGAGCATCTGGATAAAAATTAAAGGGGAGGGAAACAACAAAGATGTTATTGTGGGACTCTATTACAAACCCCCAAATCAGACGGAGGAACTGGATGATGCCTTTCTAGAACAGATGAACACACACGCAGAAAGGAGAGATGTAGTAGTGATGGGTGACTTCAACTATCCTGATATTTGCTGGCAATCTAACTCAGCCAAAACTTCAAGGTCTAGCAAATTCCTTACTTGCCTGGAAGACAATTTCATGGTCCAAAAGGTGGAAGAGGGAACAAGGGGGTCAGGTATTTTAGATCTGATCCTAACCAACAGAGATGACCTGGTTAATGGGGTGCAAGTGGTGGGATCCTTAGGTGAGAGTGATCATGTTCTCCTGGAGTTTGTTATACAATGGAAAGGAGAAGCCAGGCATAGTCAGACACGCACTCCTGAATTTAGGAGAGCTGATTTCAATAAAATCAGGGAAATACTGGGGGGTGATCCCATGGTCAGGAATACTAAAAGAAAAGACGGATGGGAGGTCAAAAGGGAGATACTGAAGGCACACTTTCAAACAGTACCACTGAGGAAGAAAAATGGGAGGTGTCTCAAGAAACCAGGATGGATGACTAAAGAACTTTCAACGGAGCCAAGTTTTAAACGGAACATGTATAGGAAATGGAAAAAGGGGGAAATCACCAAAGAAGAATTCAAACAGATAGCGAACACGTGTAGGAGTAAAGTCAGAAAAGCTAAAGTGCAGAATGAGCTCAGGCTTGCTAGAGAGGTTAAGAACAATAAAAAGGGTTTTTCTGGGTATGTCCGCAGCAAAAGGAGGAAGAAGGAAATGGTAGGGCCACTACGTGGAGAAGATAGCAAAGTGATAACAGGGGACAGAATTACTCAACACCTTCTTTGCCTCAGTGTTTTCAGAAAAGGAAAAGGGTGACCCACCTGAGGATAATGGAACAGAGGACACAATAGGGGAAATCCAGCACAGAATAAGCAAAGAGGTAGTACAGGAATACCTTCTCAATCTAAATATCTAAATGAATTTAAATCTCCAGGACCAGATGAACTACATCCAAGAGTATTCAAAGAGCTGGCAAATGTGATCTCAGAGCCATTGGCAATAATCTTTGAGAACTCCTGGAGAACAGGAGAAGTCCCAGCAGACTGGAGGAAGGCAAGCATTGTCCCCATCTTCAAAAAGGGGAAAAAAGAGGATCCCAACAATTATCGTCCAGTTAGTCTGATATCAATACCAGGGAAGATTCTAGAGCAGATCATTAAACAGAGAGTCTGTGAACATTTAGAAGGCAATGCCATAATCACAAAAAGTCAACATGAGTTTCAGAGAAACAAGTCATGCCAGACTAATCTGATCTCTTTTTTTGATAAAGTTACCAGTTTGTTAGATGAAGGGAATGCTGTGGACATCGCATACCTTGATTTCAGTAAGGCCTTTGACAAGGTTCCCCATGACATTCTTGCAAACAAGCTTGTAAAATGTGGGCTAGACAAGTTAACTGTTCAATGGATTTGTAATTGGTTGACCGGCCGAACCCAAAGGGTGCTCAGCAGTGGCTCCTCTTCGTCTTGGAAAGATGTGACCAGTGGGGTGCCACAGGGTTCTGTCCTGGGCCCAGTGCTATTCAACATCTTTATCACTGACTTGGATGAGGGAATTAGGGGCATACTTATCAAATTTGCAGATGACACCAAATTAGGAGGAGTAGCTAATACCCTAGAGGACAGGATCAAAATTCAGAATGACCTGGATAGACTGGAGAGCTGGGCCAAAGCTAACAAAATGAAATTCAATACGGAGAAATGTAAAGTACTGCACTTAGGGCGGAAAAATGAAATGCATAGATATGGGATGGGAGAGACCTGGCTGAACGAGACTACATGCGAAAGGGATCTAGGAGTCCTAGTAGACCACAAGTTGAACATGAGTCAACAATGTGATGTGGCAGCTAAAAAGGCCAATGCGATTTTGGGCTGTATCAATAGAAGTATAGTGTCTAGATCAAGGGAAGTAATAGTGTCGCTCTATTCTGCCTTGGTCAGACCTCACTTAGAATACTGTGTCCAGTTCTGGGCACCTCAATTCATAAAGGATATTGACAAATTGGAGCATGTCCAGAGAAGGGCAACTAAAATGGTGAAAGGTCTGGAAACGATGCCTTATGAGGAGAGACTTAGGGAGCTTTGTACGTTTAGCCTGGAAAAAAGATGGTTAAGAGGCGATATGATAGCCCTGTTTAAGTATTTGAAGGGATGTCACGCTGAGGATGGAGCAGGCTTGTTTTCTGCTGCTCCAGAGACTGGAACACAGAGCAATGGATGCAAGCTCCAGGAACAGAGATTCCACCTCAACATTAGGAGGAACTTTTTGACAGTAAGAGCTGTTTGGCAGTGGAACACACTCCCTCGGAGCGTGGTGAGGTCTCCTTCCTTGGAGGTCTTTAAACAGAGGTTGGATTGCCATCTGTCGGGGATGCTTTGATCAAGATTTCCTGCGTGGCAGGGGATTGGACTGGATGACCCTTGTGGTCTCTTCCAACTCCGCAATTCTATGATTCTATGATTCTATCTCTGTGGCTGAGAGTTGTAAATGCCCCTTCCTAAACTGCAAATCCCAGGATTCAAGAGGAGGCAGCCACAGCAAATAAAGTGGAATAGTAACATTGAAACAGTGTTGTCTGAAAATCTCCTAAATCAGTGAGAAGAGAATTGCATCCATGGTAATCAAGGATTACTAAGGGCTCATCTACATGATCCAGGATATGCCAGCTCACTGCTGGTGTATCCTGCCTGTGGATCAGGTCTGTTCCTCCCCTGTTCCCTCCATCAAATGGGCCAGGCTCTGGACAGGCATGCTGGCTTGTCACTGCAGCCACTGCTGTCACCATCTCCCTTGCTGTCCTGGAAGTGAGGAAGCCGGCCCACAATATGTGACTGAGGCCCCCTGCATGTGACCAGCCTTGGTCACATGCTGCAGGACTGCTTTCTGCATCAGAAAAGCAAGGCAGACTGGCAGCTGCAGTGGTGGATTGTCCTGCCAGGATGGGTTCCTGCAGCCCCAATCCGTTTCTTCCCAGTGGGACTGGATTTTCCCAGGTATTATTTTAGAATGGTTTATTGGTCCCTACCCCAATTCTCCCCTCCCATCTTAGCCCCATATTTGCCCCAGGGATTGTGAGGACTGCTTGGGAGCATAATGTGGCAAAAGCTCTGCAGTGTAAGGACTGCAGGGCTCTAAGACGGGGGCAAGATGGGGTATATCAGCCATGTAGACAAGCCCTAAGTAATCTGCAGAGATACCAGATCTGTAGACTCCAATTAAAGCAAAAAATTAACTGATCAAGCAGCAGGAGAATATATAGAAAGAATACACACACACATACATGAAAAAATGGAGGAATATTAAAAAGGAAATTCTCAGCTTTGCCTTAAGAATGACTTTGGCTGATGGAAAGTTGGAGCTCATCAAAAAAAACCTGGCATTCAACTGGTTCTAAATGCTATCCTTGATAGCATTTAGAAGCTACACTAATTACTTGCTGTAAGCAGCAATATTTAGGGCTCTAGCCATTTTCTTGATTGGCTCTGGAGCAGAAAGATTTATTATAGCAACAAAGAGGAACACAGTGACAATCATGCAGGAAATATATTTATGACTGCAATGCATACACATATGAAGGGGAGCTAAACTTAATATGACCTTAATCTTATGGTTATTGCTGAATGTCTTGGAAACTGGGATCCTAAACATCCCGTGGATGCCCCATGTTCACATAACCTGATGGGTCTGTGGAACTCACACCTAGATGGATAGGGCCTTGGGAATATGTTTCTTTTCAGTCTGAGAGTAACTGTTAAGTTAAAGCTGATTAACTTTCTAATTGGTTTAAAAGTAGAAACCAACACTCTATCTGGAATACCAATGAATACAAAGGGGTAGGAATGAGGTGAATGTCGTTTTACTCCAATTCCCAGCATTTCTCACCATTGGCTATATTGGCTAGGGCTTCTGGGAGCTTCCTTCCAACATCTGGAGGGTCACATGATTACCATACTTAGCCTAAATATCCCAACTAGAGTTAGTCCCATTGAATCAATTACTGAATGGCAAAGTCAACAATTATATAAATCCTATTCATTCAATTAGTCTATTCTCACTAGGACAAGCTAGATTTTAGGTCAAAATCAATAGGAGTTGTCTTTTACAATACAAACGTTACCATTTTATTAAGCTCAACCATTGCATTTCCTGCTGGGGCAAGTTCTTGTTCTCCTTATGCCAGTTGGATGTCTAATGTTGGTATCTAGATACCTGGCTGGGCAAACTGTACACAATAGCACTGGTCTGTTTCAAGGAGAAACAGTCAAACACATTAGGAAAAGTAAGCAGTTGACATAGCTAAAATTATACTTGCATGACGTAACAGATATATGTGCATGTGCCTTCATGTCACCTGTCAACCTATGGTGACCCCCATGAATTTCATAGTGTTTCCTTAGGGAAGGAATACTTAGAAGTAGTTTTGCCAGTTGCTTCCTCTGAAATAAAGCCTTCAGCACCTGGTAATTATTATACAGTTGTCCCTCCTTATCCACAGATTTGGTGTCCACTGATTTAAGTATTCATGGCTTGAAAATATTCTTTAAAAAATAATAATCCAAAAAGCAAACCTTGATTTTGCCATCTTATATAAGGGACACCATTTTGCTATGCCATGCTTATAATGGGACTTGAGTATTCGCAGATTTTGGTCTCCACAGGGGGTCCTGGAACCAAACACCAGCGAATATGAAGGGACAACTGTATTGCCTCAGTTTGTTGGATGCTTGGGTGGGAGGGTAAACTGAAGAATTGAATAGGGTTGGGGTCCATTTTGCCAAAAGTTTTCATCAGCTTCACCCACCCATGATTGCCCAGGCTTGGGTGGAAGAAGCTGTCTTCTGTAAACAGAAGCCCTTCCAGGTCTGAGCCTTCTGAGTCAACTTCTTCAGGGGAGTTTTGACAAGTCATAGCATACCTCTGTAGATATTTTATCTTGTGCTTTATCAGACTGAACATTATTTGTGCCCAAACTATCAGGGAGAAGGTAGGAAGCCCTACATGACTCTTACCTTACCCCCTAAGTGTTGATCAGATTACATAACTGGGGAGGGTGGCATCACAAAACATAAGGAGTTGCCCTCCTCTAAGGGCCCCCTACCCAATAAATTCAACAAATACATAAAGGCCATTTGGAAATTTGTCATCATCATCATCATCCTGTCTTTCTCCCAAAATGGGGACTGAAGGAGGCTTACAAATTAAAAAAAGAACAATACAGCTAAATATGTACAAAAAGTGAACATTAAAATATTAAAATGTAATTAAATGCAAGAATCCATCTTGCAACTACTTCATCATGTAAACATTTATTTTCCCTCTAAGAGAGCTACTTTAACAAGCATTTACTTAAAATATGTTTCACTCATCTTTCTCCTTCATAAATTCCTACTCTGCCACTGCATATTGATCTGAAGGTGATCCTGGGTGCTTGAAGGCAGTCACAGTAGGGTATAAGTTGCACCAGGTTCTACAAAGCTGGTAAAACATCAAGCATGGCCCTGGTAGTGAACTGCTGTCAGAGGCTGAGCCTAGCTAAGTATGAAAAGTGAGGAATAGCTGTAATTTGCATCAGTGGATGGAATCTGATTAAATCATAGATCTTCAAAGTATTAAAAGGTAGGTATGCTTTTATATTGCATATAAAATATATATGTTACTATAGTTTGGTGCAGGGAGTACCTACACTCATGGAATCTTGAATCTTTCTGCCAAATTATTAAAGGTGATGAAAATGAACAATACAATTAGGCTACAACAATTATGCAAAAGCCAACTATAAAATAGAAGAGCCCAGGAGAAATAAATTTGTAGGACAGGACATAATGACTACGTTAACATTGAACAACATCTTCTATCTTAGGTTCAAAATAATCCTTTAAATGCATATGCTGCCATTTGAAGTTTGATTATTTCAAGATAATGCAGTCCAAGGTTAATGTGCCAACCAGTTGAGTGTAGGATCATTTTATAAAAGAGGTAAATGATCTGCCTGCAACCTTAACATATGGGAGCAGAGCACAACCCCCCCCCATATATATCTTACATAACATGAAATGCAAATATTTTTAGTCAAAATAAAACCTTACATGTATGTATAGTACAAGGCACAATGGTTTGCCCACAAACCAACCAGTGCCGATAGGTGCACAGCACTGCCTTGAAGACTCTGTTTAATAAGAACAGACTGAAAACAACTGTTTAAGAAGGCAATCCTCTTTATTTATTAAACTAATTACTCTCCTTTTATTTATTAAACTAATTGTACCACCTTGCCTATGGGAATTGCATTACCACCATTACCCCTTAATCTGAGTCCTGAGCACCATCTTCAATGTTTTACTTCAGTAATTTGAAAACCTTCTGCTGTGTTATTGCTGCACAATGCATTATTACCATCGTAAACAAAATATTGTAGTTCCTAGATCATAAAAACAGTAGGTAGGTGATGAGAACTCAGAATACAAAATTAGCATTGTATCATCATTGTTCCTAAATTTCTACCCTTAAAACTTCCGTCATAACTACATTTCCTAGAAGAATGGTATTTCTTAAGGTAAAGGGAAAGAACATTAGAAAGACAAAACAAAACAGAATGGTTTTACAAAATGGTTCCAAAGGGAAGACTGTTCTACAGGCGAGGGGTGTGAAAAGTATAGGCTGTGAGTTGACAGTAGTCCTCTTACTACACTTTTACACCTAAGCCACCACCAGAGGAACCCCCCAAGCCCCTAGGACCATTTTCAGGTCATTTTTTGGCCCTCAGTATGTCTGAAACACAACAGAACCACTTGAAAACATGGTGGTTTGCCTCCTTTCCTCCTACACCCCTTGACCTCACTGAAGCTGGTCCTGGAAGTGATGCAATGGTACTGCTGTCAGTACTAATGCTATGCAAACCACAGGGGGAAAAATGCCCCCGACCTTTGTACAGCTGCCTGCTCCAGCCATGTTCTGGCATCATGAAAAAAAAAACAAAAAACAAAAAAAAAAACAGAGTTTACTATGCTGAGAGACAGTCTTAGGCTCACACAAACCTTACTCCCCTATGTTGACATTTGCTCCAGTTTTATTTAGCCCATTTTAACTATGGGCTTGTCTATAGTGGCCAGAATATGCTGGCTTCCCCCAGCATATTCTGGCCCGAGATCAGGCCTGTTGCTCCCCCGTTAGTCTTCATGAAATGGGATGGAGTTTGCACACGCCCACTGGTCTATCTATGCAGTTGCTGTCAGTGTCTCATTCTCCAAAGCCAGAAGGGGGCTGAAGCATATGAGCAAGTCCCCCTGTATGTGACCAACCTTGTATACATGTTGTAGATCTACATCTTGGCTCCGGATAGTGGGATGTGGATGGCAGCAGTGACGGCTACAGAGATGGTCTGGCATGGTGGTCTGGCCTCCCGCGGTCCCACTGGGCCCAATCTAGTTTTTCTCAATTAGGCATTTTTCACTGGGTGTTTTGACAAAATGGTTTTACAGGCTTTACCTCATCTTTGGACTGCAAGGCTCCAAGATAGGGGCAAGATGGGGGTAAACAGCCCATCTAGACAAGCCCTATGTGGTTAATGCTAACTAAAATTATAGTCAATGTTTCTCCTGTTCTGAGTTTAACTTAAACTCACAAAGGAATCTGGTTGATGGATCAGGTGAAAGGAAATACAATTTTGCTCAGAGTGAAGACTCAAATAACAGCAGACATGGCTACATTAAACAGATAGAATCTGGCCAAAACTTTTCTTTGTGGGGACTTTTGTAAAACTTGGGAAATGAAGATATTGCCAGAGATAAATCCTCTGAGCCAGACAATGGTGACAGGACTGTGTATTTTGGTAGGGAGGGCTCTGAATAAGATACTGACTGTCCTAATAGGACAATTCCAAAGTTTATTGGAATTCTCTGATATGCACTAGAAGGGATGAAGTTTTGTTTAAACAAGGCAGCTTCATAAATCATCACTAGAAGATGGACCATAATTATAAGTAGCCACAGTTTTTCAGGATCAATTGACACAACAAACTATGGTTAAATTATACTGGAAGCCATGATAGTAAAAGTTGGGGGCCATATAAGCCTCAAGGTATGTTCAGATATTGTTTTCACAACTATATTATAGTTTGCTCTGAACTCCAAGTATAGCCATTGTTACTACATGAGTAGTAGTAGAGAACTATGGGGTGTATGAAACACAGAGGGCTGTTGTGGCTAGTTTTCATCATGTTCAATTGGTTTGGTATGATTTCCAAATGCAGCCATTGCAACTGCTCTAATTGAGAGAAATATCCCAGGGCTCCATGGAAAACAGAAGTGTTTTCAGTCTACAGTCTGAAAAAGTTCTTGTCCCACTATATATAAAAGTGTAAGTGTCCTGTCATGATAACCCTTTTTATCACACATTGCAGTAATAATGAGAAAGAGCAGCATTATCAGAGCACGACCACTAGCTCTGTTTACTTCCATGTTTGCCAGTGTGTGTGATCTTGCGAGGATGCTTAAAAGTCTAAAAACACCAAAATTAACAAAGAAGATGAACACACAAGCACTGCAACACACTTCAAAATTTACCAGCAAAACAGGGAGGTTCATAAAAAGAACATAGTTTTTGCATTTTCACTCAGAAGTATTCTCGCAGAGGCCACCCATGGATGCTGTATTCACAAGAACATAATCGGATGTGGTTTCAGATGCTGGCAATACCATGAAGAAGAAAAAAACCATCGGTGATCAATTGACAGTTTGGTCCATTAATAAAAAAGAATGGCTTTTTCACAGGAATGGAACACTTAGAGAATGTGAGGGGACAACATCATGTGATAGAGAAGCCCTTTTGCTGTATTGTGTCATCATTATCACACCATATTTGCTACGTCTGATAATCTCCTACAAAAGGTTATGATCTGGGCCCTTTCACATTACACAGTTATAGTGCTATATTCCCCTTTAACTGCCATGGCAACATCCCATAGTACCCTGGAATTCACAGTTCAGGTGGGGTATTTAAAAATTCTCACCCAGTGAGCTCCTCTAGTGTCTGCTACAAACCTTAGGATTCCATAGGCACTTGAAGTAGATGTTGGGCGTGTTACAAAATAGTACAGCAGAGTTGTGGAGTTAAAAAATAGAGCTTTATTCAGCTGAGTGTAAGACAAAAAAACACATGCAAAAACAAAGAATATAGCATCATGGCTAGGCACAAAAACAGTACAGCATAACTTCCTGCATACCTGCAGTACTATATCTTCATAGCAAGGAGAAAGCCTTACTTCCCAGCAACAGGCTTCTTACCAGCATAGAAAGTAATACACTCTCTACGCCCCAAGCAGACTCCCAATGCAGTTATACACTACTAAGTGGCTATCAAGTCCACCTGGCCTAATTGGCTGACTGCAACATTAATTGTTGGAGCTGGCTTATTATCATGGACTCCACCTGCCACTTTGCTATACCTTCATCAAGTCACAACTTAGTATGCAAACTGGCATACCCTGACAGTAGAATATATCACTATGGACTTTATCAGACGAACCTCTGAAAATGTTTTTTCCCACCATATTTTGCGGCATTTTTCTGCCAGCAAAAGAACCCTTTCTCTCAGACCTACCTTCAGTAGTGTTTTTTTTTTAAATTAAAAGACAGCCCCAACATTAATGGAGCACAAATGGAGCTCTGTTTACTTCCACGTTCGTGATCTCGGTGATTCTCGCGAGAATACACGAGTGTGGTAAAAATAAAAAATACACCAAAATAAAGACACTAAACGTACACATAAGCACAGACACACACTTTAGAACTTCCACCTAAACTGGGGAGGTTCATAAAAAGCCCTACCTGGCTTTTGTGTTCTCACCCAAAAACGTTTTGGTGGGACTGCCCATTGATGATGTAATCACGAGAGAACAATGGCACATGGTTTCAGACACACGGGCAATACCAGCAAAAAGTGCCATGGGAGAACTATTGATGGCTTGGCACATCTATAAAAAAAATAACACCTTATTTTCAGGACATTATGACAAAAGAACGACGTCATCTGGTATGCACTCTGTTTCGCATTCATTAAGCATTGTTATGATGCCATATTTGCCTTGTCTGATAAAGTCCTATAGCTGGGCAATGTGAAAGGATTTCATTTACCAGGACAATACTCCGTCCAAGATTCCATGGGATTTTACCATGGCACTTAAAGTGGAATATAGTGCTATAACTGCCTCTGTGTAGCATGAATGAGCCCCAGTACAGAGTTTCAGCATTACAGAGCCTACCTTTTCTTCACATCAATAGATAAAATCTCTTTTTCAATGCTGCTGACTGGCATGTGTCAAATTAGTTAACTCATGACTATATTTTATTGAATTAGAAGTTGCAGCCCCAAAGAGACTCATCTGAATGTTCCACTATTGGCTTCTAGACTTCCTACACTTTAAAAAAAAAAAATTTGAACAAATAAATTAGATAAACATTTTCTAAAATATAAAATAAAATATATTGTGCTTTTTATAGCAACCAGACACTCAGAAATTTAGCAGACATGTGGGGAAAGCTTTGTCTTCTTAATTTCTGCATGCTAGAGATCTCTGTTGAATACCAGTTTAAAAATGAATCTTCATTGCCCAGGTTAGTTAGGAGCCATTCTTATTGTTGTCATTTTCTCTTCAGGGTCAGCAGCCCCGCTACTGAATCACAAACACACTACTTTTTCACATTCTACTCAAGAAAGTTAAGAGAAAGCAACTCAGAAGTCAGAAAAAGGAATCTGTGTATGAAAACTGTATGAAGTTTTGAGAATTGAGGGCCTTCACATAGGATCTTCTTTATCATTATTAATTACAATTTTTTAAGAAACAGAAGGCAGATGTAGTTCCGACACTTACAAAATAGCAAGTTTTTTTTTTTTTTAAGATGGGGTATACTAGAGAAGGAGATAAAACTGGAAAAGACAAGGAAATAAACCTGAAAAAGTCATTTGGGTGAGCTCATTTCATAATTCTGTAAGTAATTCTGACTTTTTAACATACATTTGACATTAAACTGATATAGCACAGCCTATCCACGGCTTTGGATAGCTTTTCTTTTCCAATGTTATTTCTTTTTCTTACCTTTAAAGAAACAGTTGCAGTTTTGTACATGTCAGTTTATTAAAAAAAAATGTTGGAAACACATCTGCCTTTCATTTCTTGACTAATGTCCACATAACAGCCTTAGCAAAAGAGCTGGATAAATTTTGCTATGGTCAGTGAAGAAGAGGGGCAAGGGAAGAAGAGACCTTTCACAGTGCTGACAGCTGTTTTCTTCAGAGGATGCAAGCTGGCATATTTAGATGTTTTGAACTGTTCTGGGGCTGTGCCTAGCTATTTTATGTGACTGGTAAAAGCTCTGGCAGACCTGTGTTTGCTTTTAATGTTTGTTTACAAATTGCATTGACTCTCACTTAAATACAACATGGCTTCTATCAAAATTTCCCTTTGCAGAGTTTCTCCATGTGGCAAAGTTCCCAATTTTTCTCTTTTGCAGTTTCTCTTTTTCTCCTGGGTCCCAGCTGCTTCAGACCAACAATCTTCAACTGCATTTGCATATCTGGAAAAGAAAAGAATATTTGAGCTTCTCCCAATAAATACAGAGTAGTAAATATACAGCAATAAATATAAATCTTACCCCTCTCCTCCCCAACTCTATGTGTATGTATATGTACCTATCTATAAATATATAGAGAGAAATGCTTCATCTCTCTGTATTTTCTTTAATTTGACATGACTTGTATTGAGTGTGTTCTAGGAATTTCTGCATGCTTATTGTCAATTGCAGTCCTATCCTCATACAGAGGACAGAGAGTATTTAGATCATCATCTCCACATGACAGATTGTCTAAACCAGATGCTCCTGAGCATCTGTGGGCTTTTTTCTAGAAGTCATGTTTAATTTAAAAGATTATAGAACACCTTTTATACACCTGAATTTGGGCTCTGTTTTTGTTCTTTCCCAGTCTGTAACAATATCATCTCATCCTTGCATTGGGGTCCTGCAACCATGTCTGTCTAGCTGGCCTTGTAGATGAAAGACAGCCTTGCAAAGAAAAAAAAATGGTGATGAAATTTGGGAAGGCCAATGTATATTAAGCAAGAAGCATATTCTGTTCTATGATCCTCCCCTTGGCGGAACCTCTGGCTCATGCTCTGGTCACCATCTCCTGCCTTGACTACAGAAACCTTTCTATTTCTCTCTTGTTCAGTCTCAGGTTTCATCCTTTTCACTGTCAGCATGATACCAAAGGCACTCACTTCCTTCTTTGCTCAGAGCAATGTGATCTCACTTCTTGGAACTTGCAGCACCTTTCAGGCTAACTGATTTTATTTTAGCACGAACCTTTATGGTTTACAGTTCACATCTTCAGATGCATGGAGAATAATATTAGAGTTTCAGATATATCCACAGTGTATGTGGCTGGAGGGGGAGGGATGGGAATCAGAGCAAGATTGGATATAGAAAATGACTATTATATTATTAATATTCACCATAAGCAACTGAGACAAATATCCTGGCAGTAATCTTAAGACTGTAAGATCTTTAGGGTGGGGGTCATTGGCATGTTTGTTTATTCAATTCTGTAAGTGCTGCATGCAACGATAGCACATTGACAATGGGAAGTCACTTATTTTCTGGCATATTATCTGCCTGTACAAGTTGAACTGCTCCACCCTCTGGTAATTTTCCAAAAGATAGCTAACATGCTGGCAGCAATCATTAAAACCTCACAAAACAACCATAAAAAAACATATGGTGGGAAATACAGTTGCATGCAATAAATTATGTCTTTGGGATATACTATCTGGCACCCAACAATTGAATACTGAACTATATAGTAGTGAAGTATCCACAATGGTGCAGCTTTATTTGAGAACTCACGCCGAACATGTCTTGAAGAGAAACGACAACGCAGAAAGAATCACAACCTGGAAGCATCACCCAAGGAGACCCTCTGCTGTGCTTTCTGCAACTGGGCTTGTTTATCTCTGATTGGCCTTTTCAGTCATCAGTGCGCTTGCAGAAAGTGCGGGATGAGTCCTTCCTGAACCTTCATTTGCGAAGAAAAGCCAGAGAGAGAGAGAGAGAGAAGGAACACTCACAATTTTTCTTGTCCTCAATGAGACATTTTGTCAAGAAAACAAAGACTAGATTGTCCTGTGCAAATTAATCAATGGTAACCTGCCCTAGCTTCAACATCTAAATCCCCTCAAGATCTAAAACTGCACTTGGTCCAGCAAAAGCTGGTGTTTCAAATGTATTGTATACCATTATGCCTTCTTATAGGAGATTATCAGATGTGTAAAATATCCCAGGACAGGGACGACAGGAGATCGCTAAAAGGCTTACCTTTTAGACAACGTCATTCCTGTCCTGGGATGCTCCCATTTTGCTCCTGTTCCTCCCCCATTTCCTTTTATTCACGGAAAAATCCATGAATAAGAGGCCCATTCCGTTATTATAACAGAATGACAGGCAAGTGAACAGGAACCCTGTTGTGTTCTTGGGACAACAACTGAACGTGACGTCACTGGGAGGTCCCTGCCAGACACTTCCGGGTGCAATCGGGACAGAAAGGTAAGTAAAAAAAAAAAAAATTCCCCTCCCCAGGTAGCTTTTTCTTTTTTTATATGTGTTTTACTGCTTGCTTTTGTTTTTGACAGCTGGGGGGGGGTTCTTTTAAAATTTTTCTCCCGGCCATTCTGTCGTGAGAATGGCTGGGATTTGAGTTCCTGGTCATAAAAGCAGCCTTATGACGGCTGCATTTATGACCAGGCAGGGAAGGGAGGGGGAGCCCATTCATGTTGTGGAATACAGGTAAGTGTGTGAAAGTTTTTTAATTTATTCTGTGGCAGGAATGGGAGAGGGGCGGGTGGGGGGGTAGCAGAACAGAAACAGACATTAGAAAGAAACTTTGTCTAAGGAGATTTTCAGGCTACACTGTTATAGTGTTACTATTCCACTTTAACTGCTCTGGCTTCCTGCTGTTGAATTCTGGGGTTTGTAGTTTAGTGAGGCCTAAGATCTCTCTGGCTGAGAGTTGTAAATGCCCCTCCCTAAACTGCAAATCCCAGGATTCAAGAGGAGGCAGCCATAGCACATAAAGTGGAATAGTAACACTATAACAGTGTTGTCTGAAAATCTAGTAAATGTTGCTAATGTAATGCAGTGCAGATAACGCTTCCTTTTCCACATGATGTGGGTATATTCAGTGGTTTCTCCTCTTTGGTTGGATGTTTTAGAGCACATTAAATTTGTATTAGAAAAATCTTTTGTTTCCATAGATGCACATGTCCTTTTAAATTATATTCCTATGATGTGGAATTTAATGAAGGGTCAATATTGTTGCATCCTGCATGCTTTCACTATAGCAAAAGATTTATACTCCAAGACTAGAAAGATAAATGTTCATCATCTATTGCTCAACAGTGAGAAGATCTCATTGTTTTAGCTATGTATGAAATGTATTTTATATAGATCAACTTCAAGAAAACATCTTTTTAGAAATATGGTCAGTTTATATCAGTGTATATGCCCAATCAAAACATATGCCTAGTGCTTGTTCCTTTCCTATATATTTCCTTCACCTCTTTTCTTTCATTTTTCTGTTTTTCCTTTCTTTGTAATCATACTTAAAAATCCAATTTAAAAATGAAAAAAGTAATGAAAATGATCAATCTCTCTGAAACATTTTTTAAAAATTAGAACTTTTAAGAATCCCCCCCCCCAAAAAAAAACACACAGCATATTATGTTTTCAACACAAAATGTCCTGTTTTCTAGGCAAGGCAGTTTTTGCATTTTTTTTTTTTTTACAGAAACCCCATTTTTCTTTTTGCACAAATGTGCAAACAAATTTTGCAACAAAAAAGTCCCGATGTGTGAAGCTTCATTTAAAAATGTGTCAGAACTTCATAATCCTGCCTACGTGTGAGAAAACTTTAAATCATTTGTGCTTGGAAGCAAAAATGGAAAGTAAAGATTTACATCTCTATAGCACAGTAGGCCTGAGAAGAATACATTTATGAACCCTGGCCAACTCTTGTGACAATTTGACTCAGGTATAATCACTAAAATGCCTTCAAATACTGAAGAGCACATCACAGAAACCACAGGAAAAAATGGGGAGACAAGTCTCTGAGTGCTCTGTAAATGGTCTTTATTTATTAACTGAAACAAGTCCAACATGTTTTGGCCTATGTAATGGATTCAATGGCCTTAAGCAGTATATAGAAAGTATAATTTATTATGACATTTTCTATAGGTATTATAATAATTGTGTGTTGTCCTTTTGATTTTTAATTTGTCATTTGTATTTATATTTGTTTTTATATAGCCCCTGAAGAAGGCAGGGTCAGCTCTGGTTAGTAATTGGATGGGAGACTGCCAATGAATACCAGGTGCTGTGGGCTACATTTCAGAGGAAGGAACTGGCAAAACCATCTCTGAGTAGTCCTTGCCTAAGAAAACCCTATGAAGTTCATGTGTTCCCCATAATTTGACAGGTGACTTCAAAGCACACACTCACTCTCTCACACACACAATCACTACTTGATTTCTCTGAACTCAATTACTGTATGATAGATGATGGCAGGTCGATATGTGAATTGTTTCTTTGGGAAGGCACTATGCTTGAAGTGGTGTGAAGCAATATAGATATGGAAGTGTGAGTCAGTCTTTGAATGCAAGGGAAGTTCTTATGTGACAATTCAATCCAGAGCAACATATCAATTCATACAATAAAATGAAAGAGTGCAATTCCTGTAGCAACAGTACAATATCTGGTCCCAATAGGGAGGCATGTGTGGCCCAAAGACATGTGCTTGGAATCCAATAAGTCAACATTAATGCCAAAGGATTAATTGGCTGGTTAATTAATGGAAAAAACAAAAGCCAGCAAATAATTCTCAGACAGAAGGAGCTCACACAGTTGGATGAACAAGCAACAAAATGCCAGATGAAACCAAAAACTGATAACCACAAGGTTATAAAATATAACATTAACCAAGCATGTACAGTATTGATCTCTAAATTAGACATTCCACCTTGTAAAAGAGATGGAGTCATTATGGTTGTTTAATGTATAATGCCAGTTGAAATGTCACATTGGTTAAAAAGGAAAACAGGGTGTTAGAAAACATAATGCCTAACAAGCAATTTTGCAAATAGGAAGCTTTTACAAAAATCCTGAGGTTTAATAGCATGAGTTAACCATGGAGGCTTCCATTCTTTTCAGATTTTTTATATCACATAGTTCTGGATGGTATTCAAAGTTGAATTTCCTGATTTGGCATCCTTAGATTACCATGGTTTATACTCTTTCATGTCTGCGTATGGAAAAAAGGATAAATAACTTGTGGAAAAATTAATGTCTTGGGCAAAATAACAGTTGCAAAGTAAAATGAATGTTCTGCTATCTGTGTTGCTTAAAACAGCCAAAGCAAGCAGTTTTAATGGTAAGCAGAACAATCATCCACTTTATCCTTCCCCACTTTTAAAACACTGGGATGGATAAAATTAATTTGATGAGTACTGCATACACATAATACTTATGAGTCATAAAAAAAATTCAAGATTTCCAGTTCCCAATTCATATCTACAGCTACAGAGAAGTCCAAATAAAGCAACAGGTTTTAAAACAAGTATTATGGACCAACAAAAGAAAAAAGAGGGAGAGAGAAGAAAGAAAGGGGGGAAAAGGCAATGCTGAATAGAATAAATTTGGTGGGTTGTTTTGTTTGTTTGTTTGTTTTGAACAGCTAGCCCTGTTTGCTAGTCAGCAGCAGTTATAGGACAATATAAGCAATAGCAAGCAACCTATTAGTAAAAATGTGTGGTTTTACCTCAGTCTCCCACAGGACTGGAATTGGCAGAACACCAGAAGAATGATGACGTCATGCGGTAAAGCAGCATGGAAAACAGAACCTTTCAGCTGCACTGCTGCTTTACTTCAGAGTGTGGTAAGCCTCTTAAAGAAAAGATGTAGAACTTTCTACCTTTGTTTAAAAATCACACATCTAGTTGCCAAACCTGCATAATCACTTTTCAGCAAGGTAGAAATTACTCAAAGTCAAGCAAAATGGGCTGGTTTTGATGTAACCCGAAATGTCGTTTAGTGTTACCAAATCCTGACAAACTGTGTTTAATGTTAGTGGAACCAAAGCACCTTTAAATCACGGACTGCATCTCATGCTGCATGACAGATACAGCTGGTGACTTCTGGAATTGTGGTGTGAGGAATGCACCCTTTGTTTTAATGGAAGCTTTGCCACAGCTGCTCTGAGCTGTGCAGGAGCTATGCAGATGCTGAACCTGTGTTGGGAGTAAGGTTGAGCATCTAAATAGTACCAACACAACTCAGAGTGACTGCTGCAAAACTGCCCCCCAAAACAAAATACATGGGTGGAGTCCCTGCCTCACAGTTCCAAAGCTACCAGCTGTAGTATGGGCAAACATGTTACCACCACCACCCTAGTTAGCAAGCTCTTGTTTTCCCAACCAGAAGGAAAGAATAGTTTATCAAACATTTGAAAGTCATTTTTAATAAATTAATTATATACTGCCTAGCCTTCTCTGAGTACCCAGCTTGTGGGGGCAATTAGTTAACACACATTGAAAACTGCTTAATGCAGTGTAGATGTGTAAATTGCTATTGCTTAAAACAATTTGTAAGCTGCTCTGATAGCCTTGTGGCTGAAGAGTGGGGTATAAATAAATAAATAAAAGATGAAAACAAAAGGAATGGTTTATGCATCATCACCATCTCATGAATAGTGCAAGTCTCTGTTCTGCTGCATTTGGTGGCTTACCATTAAGTTTTGTTTTGTTCTTCTTAAACTTATCCTATAAACATTATTCTTCTCACATCCTTCCATACTGCTGAACTGGCTGAAAAGCCAGAAACGCTGCTATTAACCTACATACATTCTGAGATAATGCTTTGCTGGGCCATACCACACACTAAGGAGATTATCAGACGTGGCTAATGTGGTGCCAGAATTACAACATCAGAATGCAAAAGGACTCAAATATCACACATCATTGTTCCTTTGCGTTCTGCTGGTGTCATTTTAGAGTTTCTTTTTATTGACGGGTCGAGCTGTCAATAGATCCCCTGGTGTGGTTTGGTGCCAGCATTGTTGGGGTGTGAAACCTTGGGCCATTTAGCTCTCATAAATGCCATGTCAATGGGTCATCCAGCCAGAACACTTCCAAGTGAGATTGCGACATCCAGGTAAGTGACACACTTTTTAAAACCTTCCCTGGTTTACTTGGAAGCTATAAAGCATGTGTATGTGCTTTTTGTTACTTTTCATGTTTTATTTCATGTTTGAATTTCCTGTGTGATGAAGTCTTGTGGGGTTTGTTCACTTCCCCTTCATTGCCAGGGAAGCCTTCTGCCAAGAAAGAAGGTAAGTGAAGTGGTGGTGGGAGTTCTTTTGCTGGCATAAAAATTGATATATATATATTTTTCTGACAAAATAATGTTTTAAGGGGATCATATGATAAAATCCTAAAACTCTAATGACCTTGATTTTCTGCATTTTAAAATACTTTCTTTAAGTTAATTTCTTTTAGTTCCCTTAATTAGATTGGAAATACAAACATAAGTATTACAGCCAATGTTCCATGAGTATGATTATCAGATAAAAATAGCCATAACTGAAGCTGTGAGTGAATATCATGCCTTTTACCCCCAAGGAGGCTAAAAGGTTGTGAAAAACCAATCTGTCTGCAGTTGTGTGGCATGAGCAATGATGGCCCTTTTCCTTAAAACTTTATGACACACTTATTTATACATTCTGTGCCAATTTTGTTTGCCATGGCTGTGCCAATGTTTCCTACAATGAAGAAGGGCAGGCACAGTTCCATAATGAATGAAGGCCATGGACTGGGGAGGCAATAATTTAGTGCTATGTTACATTTTCATGAGATTTGAATTTCACTAAAAGAACTGCCTTCTCAAAAATGAAAATGCCTGCAATGCCACTAGTTTCCCATCTTTGAGCACATTATTTTGTGCATCTTTGCAAACATTGTGGGTGGGAGGAATATCCTGTCTCTCTTTACCAAAGCAAGTAGGTTGAAACTCAGCCACTGCACCCACACTCCATCCCAAAATACATCTCACTTAAGATGGTTGTGTGACCTGCTCTACAGAAGACAGTCCTCTTCTCCATTTGAAAGACCATACAGTCCAAGTCTGTTTTAAAGTTTAAAGAAGAGAGAACCCCCCCCCAAAAAATTAGGAATTGTAGAATAAAATGAGCAGACACAAAAGATCACCTGCTTCGCCCTTCTCACTGTGATGAGATGTAGTGTATTTCTATGGACATTATCAGATGTGGCAAAAATTATGGGATTACAATGTCAGGGTAGCACAAATGGATCCCACTATTGCACAACATCATCATCTTCATGTTCTTACACCATCCTCCAGCTGCAAAAAAGGCATTATTTATAATTCACAGAACAAGCCGTCAAAAGATCACCAATAGTGCATTTTTCACGCTATTGGTGGCATGCGATACCAAATCACATGCATAGAATCATAGAATCATAGAATTGCAGAGTTGGAAGAGACCACGAGGGCCATCCAGTCCAACCCCCTGCCACACAGGAAATCTTGATCAAAGCATCCCCGAAATTACATCATGAATGGGCAGTCCTCTCCCCCCCCCTCCCTGTTCCTAGCGAGAAAACTTTGGGGTGAGAATGCAAAAATGAAGTACCGGCACTCTTTTTACTGTATGAACTGTCTCATTTAGTTTGCATGTTTTTAGGCTTGTTTCAGTGCTTGTGTGTTCATTTACTTTGTTACTTAAGGGTTTTTTGGAGTTTGAACCATGCTCTCATCTCTTGAGAACCGCTGAAATCTCACCCATGCCAAATTGAAGAAGTAAACTCCTGTTCTTAAAATGCTAGTGGTTTTTGTGTGATAATTCCATGGTGATTCTTTGCTGTGATTACAGCTACATGTAATAATAAGTGTTATAATGCTGCGATGTTCCCAGTATCCTAATTTGTGGAATTATAGCATTTTTAGATGCTAGTCTGGTAATATTCTATATCAATGATAGAAATTATACCTGAATTTATATGAGACCATATAAATCAGCAAATGTCATACAAATCTGTATCCTCCATTTGATCACACATATCTTCTTATCTATCAGTTTCTGGGCCCAGTATAAGGTGTTGGTTATTACCTTTAAAGCCCTAAATGGCTTGGGTCCAACTTATCTTCGGAACTACCTCCTCCCATACAATCCTCCCCGCGCACTCCGGTCCTCTGGGAGGAATTTGCTTCAGCCACAAAAATCTAGGCTGTCTGCAACCTCCCAGAGGACCTTTTTGGTAACTGCCCCCAAATTATAGAATGGCCTGCCGAATAAGATCCGTCAGATGATGAGCTTGAGTGGCTTTAAAAAAGCACTAAAGACAGATCTCTTTTGGCAGGCCTTTCCTGATTACATCCCAGCCTCAGGAACTGCGTCTCCTGGCCTCTTTTAGTTCCGCTGGCTGTTGATTTTTGTATTTGTGTATTTATTTGATTTTAGTTTAGGTGGATTTTAATTTGATACTAATTTAATATATTTTTATGGGGGAGGGTGGGGGTGGGTGGTGCTTAGGGATTTTACTCAGTATTGTTGTATTTTAATTGTTGTACACCACCCCGATTGTTTTTAACAGAGGGGCGGGGTAAAAATAATTAATTATAATTATAATTATTATTATAATAATTATTATTATTATATTTTGCTGATGCTTTGATGGTCACTTTACTTCTGCATGCTCAATGAGAGCTTGGGCCTAAGTTTCTCCAACTATGTTCCCTTTTGCCTGTTTATTGGCAGTGCAGATAAGTGGCTGGCCTAAACTCAACATGAATGCACTCCATTACATCCAGTATGTTCCTTTTTCTAAGGCAAGGCACTACTGAAACTTGAAATAGCTGAAACAGACTCTTCTCACTTGGAAACAGCCCTGGGAATATTTCTGGGCTTACCATAACTTTCACTTTCCAATGGTGTGTTTTGTTTTGTTTTGACCCCCAGTTACAGTTACAAGTAAGAGAGGGCCAGGCATGGCTGTTTAAATTGATGTAACAGGACAACACTATTATAAGTAAGGAAAACTACATAATCCTATACAGCATAAGATATGCAGGAATATTTTCTTAGTTTTGTTGTTTTTAAATATCACTGTATCACAATAATTAGAAATCAGAAAATCACTTAGCTTTTGGAAATCTTTAAATAACAAGGGGAGAAATCCCAATAAAAATAAGCCACTTTTGAACTAAATTTCACAGATCTCAGGAAAACTCTGGGAATGGAGAGGGGGGAAAGGAAGAGGTTACATACATTTACATTAGATTTAAGTTTTTTTGTTTACTGTCCTGTACATTAAAACATACCAGCTTCTTTTAAAATCAATGGGAGTTTTGCCATGCAGCATCCATGGGAAGTGGAGTGCACACAATAGTTGCAACAGACATGCAGCCTAATGTTTACACTGTTAATTTACATGAAATATTTAAAATGAGAAATGAACACATGCAGACCAAGTCATAAAGGTTCCAGCATGGTCTGCTTACACAGCACACTTTATTTTTCCCCCTGGTTTCATGTTGTTCAGCAAATCAGCTGTTAGGTGCATTGTGATTAGCTTATACTTTAATGGATCATGTACAAAGAGTCCACCTTTCACATCAGAGCTATTAATTTTCTAGAATCTGATGGAAAAAACAGGTAAAGGTTCTCTCTCTCTCTCTCTCTTTTGGGGGATGATTGAAAAGTGATGGATTGTTTTCATGTGGTAAGAAACATAATGTTTTCTTTAGCACAGCAGGATATTCTGTTTGCAAGGTTTAACAGTGAAATATTATGCATATCTACAACTGGCCTGCTGCCAAAAATTAAACAGAGGGGGAAAAAAAACCACCACAACCCACCAACCCAGAAGAAATTGCAAATCTGAACCTTAAAATGAACACAGCCCTGTAAAGCTAATGAGCCATTCTTAACAGAAAACTATTTATAGTAATATATGATTGCTGTCATACATGTCAGCATTTAACAAAACAATAAATAATTGCTCATTTGAATGTTACCACAAACTTTCATTTGGAATATTATGTATAATATACTGTGCACACACAGCACATATAAAACACATTCATTTTATCTCCCATTCTTCAAGCCAAGTGCTTTATTTAACTTAAGTAACTTGCTATGTAAAGAATACTTATGATGAAACATGCATGCTAAACTCTGTTTGGCCTCCAAAGAGTAACAGTGTGCAATTCTATTGATCTAAATCAAGGACAACTGCCACCACCATAATTCCCCGCTCTCCCACTCTCACAGAGAACATGGTAATCTGGGGATCCATTCAGCCCCAGTTGACAGCAAGAAAGCCCAGGCTGTTCACAGCAAACACTAAAACTCCCACACCTCAGGAAAGGGCTGGATTGAACATCATAGTTGGCCAACACTAACAGCAGCAGACTGACAGAATTTGGTTTAGTGTTCCTATGCTCCTGTTACTCTTTGAGGTGACGGGGAGGGGGCATTCCAGAAGTTGTGATGCATATTAGGGGCTGGTGGTACCTTTATCCAAATAATAGGTCTTTCTCTTAAGTCTGCTTCTGTAGACAAAAACGAACTACTGTAGTTAAAATCCATTACATTATTAAGTTGGAGTGTTTCCAATGGAAAGGGGTGACTTAAATTTATTTTTTACTAAAGTGATTGGCTTAGATTGGAATTTCAGCATTAACTTAATTCTGGGATTCAGTTATTAATTGATTACTTATCTAAATGAGGGGCAGAACTTAAGAGCCAATAAATTTTACATTCCCCAGATGATTCTTTACTCAAAGCCCAGTTCTCTTGGATTTTTGAAAACTTTCTTTTTAAGCAATCATACATTCAATAGAATTGGAAGGGACCCCAAAGGCTATCTAGTTCAACCCCCTGCAGTAATAGATACTCCTAAGAGATGGGCATCCAATTTCTGTTAAAGATCTCTATTAAAGGAAATTCTACCACCCTCTAAGGCAATCCATTCCACTGCTGAACAGCTCCTACCATAAGGAAGTTCTTCATATTCATGAGTCCCAAGGACGTGGACAAGCTACTTGGTAGGGTGAGGAAGACGACCTGCCCTCTCGATCCTTGCCCTTCATGGCTGGATCCTTGCCCTTCATGGCTGGCCAAGTGGGGGGGTGCCTTGATGGTGTTCCTTAAGGACATCATCAATGCATCCCTCAGGGAAGGGTGTGTTCCATCCTGTTTAAAGGAAGCGGCGGTTAGGTCCTTCCTGAAAAAACCTTCCCTGAACCTCCTGGACATGAACAACTATAGGCCGGTTTCTATGTTACCATTCTTGAGCAAAGTGATCGAGAGGGCAGTTGCTCTTCAACTCCAAGTGATCTTGGATGAAACTGATTATCTAGACCCATTTCAAACTGGCTTCAGGATGGGATTTGGAGTTAAGACTGCCATGGTTGCCTTGACCGATGACCTGCGTCTAAGCATTGACAGGGTAATGTGTCCCTGTTGGTGCTTTTGGACCTCTCAGTGGCTTTCGATACGATAGATCATAGCATCCTCTTGGATCGCCTGAGTGGGTTAGGAATCGGAGGCACTGTGCTCCACTGGTTCCGGTCCTTCCTCTCGGGCAGGTCCCAGAGGGTGCTCCTCGGGGACAGCTGCTCCAGCAGAAAGGAGCTTACTTCTGGCGTTCCGCAAGGTGCCATCCTGTCCCCGATACTGTTTAACATCTGTATGAAGCCACTGGGTGAGGTTATTCAGAGTTATGGGGCTGGGTGTTATCAGTACACTGATGAAACCCAGATCTATTTCTCCTTGTCCTGATCATCGGCCTCAAATTCCAATGGCATCTCTCCTCTTAATGACTGTCTTAAAGCAGTAATGGGCTGGATGAGGAAAAACAGATAGAGATTGAATCCGGACAAAACGGAGGTGCTCAAGGTAGCGGCCCCGAAACCAGGAGTTGGGTTGCAACCTCCAGTCCTGGACAGGGTCACGCTCTCCGTTAAGGACTGTGTTCGCAGTCTGGGGGTTCTCCTTGATTCGTCGCTTCAGATGATGAGTCAGGTGAATGTGACGGTCAGGAGCGCCTGTTATCAGCTTCGGCTGGTACGCCAGCTGTGTCCTTTCCTGGAAGTAAGGGATCTCAAGACTGTGGTGCACGGGCTGGTAACCTCTCGTCTAGATTTCTGCAATGCACTCTACATGGGACTACCCTCGTGCTTGATCTGGAAACTTCGGTTGGTACAAAATATGGCATCCAGAGTGGTCTTGGGAACATCTCGGAGGGACCATATAACTCCAGTATTAAAATCTCTGGCTGCCTATCAGTTTCCACTATTAAAACCACTGGCTGCCTATCAGTTTCCGGGCCCAGTATAAGGTGTTGGTTATTACCTTTAAAGCCCTAAATGGCTTGGGTCCAACTTATCTCCGGAACCACCTCCTCCCATACAATCCTCCCTGTGCACTCCAGTCCTCTGGGAGGAATCTGCTTCAGTCACAAAAATCTAGGCTGTCTGCAACCTCCCAGAGGGCCTTTTCAATAATTATCCCCAATTTATGGAATGGCCTGCTGAACGAGATCCGTCAGATGAAGAGCTTAAGTAGCTTTAAAAAAGCAGTAAAGACAGATCTCTTTCTGCAGGCCTTTCCTGATTACATCCTGGCCTCAGGAGCTGCGCCTCCTGGCCTTTTTTAGTCTTGTGTATATTTGTTTTTAATGTGATTTTAGCTAGATGGTTTTAATCTTATATTGCTTAATTTCTTTTTATGGGGGAGGGTGGGGGTGGGTGGTGCTTTTAGTTGGTATTGTAGAGTTTTAATTGGTGTAAGCCGCCCTGATTGTTTTTAGCAGAGGAGTAGGGTATAAATAATAATAATAATAATAATAATAATATTTAGGTAGATTTTAAAAATATTTATGTGTTTGTTTGTTTGTTTGTTTGTTTGTTTTTGCTATTTGAATCCATTGTGTCCTAGGGCTTGTCTATGGGCTTGTCTAGACAATGGAGAAAAAAACCTCCTGAAATGCGAGGAGAATACCTTCTGTCCCAATGGGATGCCATGGCGATTTTAAGTATTGGGAAGGACCAGGGCAAAAACACCAAATAGTACACAGGGAAAGTCTTCGTGTTGTTTTCTGCAAACTTTTTTTTAAAAATGCATGGCAAATGCACATACCTGCTCATTAGGACAACCGTGTGATTTGTCCTGCAGTCAGGAGAGGGCAGACCTGACTGCTTGATTGGTCAGACATCCGCAGGTACAGGCTTCCTATTTTATATGGGCAATAAAACCCATACTCACCCTGTATTTGTGGCACAGTTGACACATGACATTTTTGATGATACACATTTTCACTGGGGTTTCTGCAGGAAACCCTGGATCTGTAAGATTCATAGTTTGCTCCACAACTGAGGTGAAAACCCAGATTTTTTGCCATTTAGTGGCTGAGGATTGGCTTCAGAAAATAGCTGGGATGGGACTTTCGGTGGACAGGATTCCATTCTGGTGCTTTTAAAAACTTGTCCACATCTCTGGATAAGTGTATCTTTTTTTATCCGGTAATATAATACTCTGGGACCACATATATTTGTTTATTCTCATGCATGAGTGAACAGGAAAAAACCCACTGGAGCAGCCCCTGGCCATGTGGCCAGAAATACAGAAATACATGTGGCCACAAATACAGAAAGACGTGATCAGCATACGGCTGCCTTTTTACTCTGATGCAGTTGGATAAGCCCTGGTGTGTGTGATGTTTACAGGGCCATGTGGATCAAAGAAATCTACCACAGGTACATGTAGGCAAATGTAGACAAGTTCGCTGGTGTAAACAAGCCTTAAGTCTCTGGCGCAGCAGAAAAGCAAGGCCGCTCCATCTTCTACATGACATCTGTTCAGATATTCTTGCTTTTTGTTAGCCCGTAGGATTTCAGAATAAACAATGTTTAGGTCTCAAGAGCTAAAAAATTATCTTAGTTTATAATTCAGCACAATATTTCTTTTAATGCCAAGGTTAAATGATTTTAAAACAACAAGTACTAAGGGCATCTTGGGATGTGGTGATCTTTGCATCCAGATGATCTTACATGTTCTACATCAGACACTGCATAAATGTTCCTTATCTGTCCAAGGAAACTGAAAGCTGAAGCTTTTAACTTTGAGATTTTGCTGGGATCCATGTGGGAATCAGTAATCTAAAGAAAGGGCTGGGGTAATGAGATGAAATTATAATGGAAAGAGAAATGGAAAGCAAAAGAAGGGTTTTGTTTGGGTGGATGCGAAATGGGGTTTTAAAAAATCCTTGCAGCTTTTGCCTTCTCTCTGACCTCCAGACAGGAACCAGTGGGGGCAAGGAGATTAATTCTGGGATAGCATTTTTTAGCTGCACTCTAGTAATATCTTAGGTTGGGCATTTCACTTATTTAAATGGCAATTTAACAAACCTTTCTACCAACTTTTCTATCTCTGCATGCAGCGCTCCTACTTTATTACACTCACCAGTTGTACTGGATAATAATTAATAATTGTCCACATATCTAGCATGAGGGTCTAATGGTACAAGACCAGCCACGATATGGGAAATTACTGCTGGAGAGTCAGACTATTCTTCAGTGTCTCAGAAATGATACAATACACTCTTTCTATACTTTAGATTGGTTTTAGAAATAGAACTCCACTAGTTCATACCATCAAGCCCAAAATTTATATGCAAGTTAAAATAGTCTGCTTCTGTTATTTTCCATGCATATTGTATTTGCACATCATGCCTTTAAAAAAAAGCCATGGATGTGTCCTAATTAATCTGAATCAAAAATTGAATATCTATCAACTTATGTGGGAAGAGCAGTGGAAAAGAGACAAGAGGGTGCATCTAATGCTAAATTACAGTGTAGTACCATATTGAAAAACCTAATTTTAGCATGTTTTCAAAAAGAAACAACAGCAAATTTTGTTTTAAACACCTGAAACACAAATGTGGATGTTACTGATGCAGTTTGATCATTACATTTATTTTTCCCGCCAATAAAGAATTAAAAAAGCTTGATATATACATCATGTTGTACCAAGATTTGCTCTAACTATAACAACTCATAAAGCCCAGTCATGGCTGAGCTTCCAAGCGTACAGCAGGCAAGCCATGATTGACTTGCTTGACTGAATTTCTTTTCCTCCTACATCACAGCTACCTAACTTCATAAATACACTCCTATCTTAGTCCCTAGAGTTTTGCAGCCTCTAGAGGTAAAGAAGTGGTTTATGTCATGGCATATCAAACCACTGTGAGTACATAACCAAATTTGCCAAATTGTCTCCAGACAAGATTTCTTACTCTGGTTTCTCAAACAATTTCCAACCATGGTTGCTCAATTTATAATAAACCAAAGTTAATATTTTAAAATTGTGGTTTAGTACAACATCTGAACTGAGCTAGAATTTGTAATCTTTTGATAGACAATATATGGTTAAAGGATCCCTGTGCTTTCTGTTTATTACAATGGCTTGCAAAACAAACAAACAAAGGAAAGGAAAAGTAGTATCTACTGTGGGAAGTGCAGTGCAGCAGTACACAATTGCTGCCAGGCTAAGAGCATACAGAAAATTATAGTTATTAATTTAGAAGGGGGGAAATGCTACCCTACATTGTAGTAATGTGCAAAGTTGCTTGCATCTGAAAGAGAGTGCATAATTAGATTTTGAAGTAATTTGGAAGGCAAGATACACTGTGATTTTGCATATTAGACAATACAGCCACAGAAGAGACAATAATTGCAAAGGTTCGTTGCAAAACAGAACAAGTACAGAACAAAACCAGAAGGGTAGCCATCTGTTGTGGCAAAAATAAGGAGTGCTACTGCACCTTAAAGACTAACAGACTTACTGTGGCATAAACTTTAATCGGGCAGATCACATTTTGACCTGGTTTGCATATAATATTGTTAGTTCTTTTATTGAAATATTTATATCCTCCCTTACACCATAAGATCTCTAAGTGGCTTATCACAAAACTAGTTTAAACTGATTAAAATTTAAAATAATAAAAATAATTTAAACAATATAAATACAAATTAAGCCATTGAATATTGATAGAACAGTCTAAAACTCTGTGTATAGATTTAGATAAAATCATTTGCCCCCCCCCCTTCTAAGGGCTTTAATAAAAAGTCAAGCTTTAGAACTAAAATTTTAAAAATAGGGGTAGACAAATTTGTCTCTTTCATTCTATTTCTACACCAGATAGAGAATTTTTTAGATAAGCCCCCCAGAAAAATGTACATTTATTTTCATATAAAGTTTCCACCAATATATACATTTTAATTCTACTGCATGGATTTTTAGAACTCCCCCCCCCCCGCAAAACATGAAGGAGAATTGCATCCCACTTCATATATTACGTCAGAAAGTGCAAATTAAGTTAATTCATATTCAGGTGGAAATCAAACAAATTTATCCCTGTTCTTTAATAAATCAGGAAATATGTTTTGACCTTCTTTCACACAAGCAAGCTAACAAGCCAGGATTTGTCACTTAACTATGATTTTCTATGCTATTCCAACCCAGAAATATGATTAAGTTGCAAAAGTGAGGACCACCATGTGTGTCCTAGATCCTTATCCTTTTTGGCTCAGTAAAAAGCCTATGGGAAGGAACAGTCTTTCTTTACAGCAAGCAGCATTCCAACATGTATAAACAAAGCAGTTCTAAGACCCTGTTGAAAAAGCCGTTCCTTAGTCCCACCATATTGGATATATAATAGGCATTTTCCAGTATTCTATTTCTGGAGTGTGTGGTGACCTCCCAGATGCAGTGGATTCTCAGTGAGATGGATTACGGTATCTAAATTTCCATTATTGATCACAGTCCACACCTGATTGTGAGATGGAAATGGCTTTAGTGAACAACCTGTGTCTGGAACTGTGAATGGAGAGGATGTCCCTGTTGGTTCTGCTGGACCTCTTGGTGGGTTTTGGTACCATTAATTGTGGTATCTTTCTGTGTTGCTTTGCTGGATGCGACTTCTGGGATAAGTCCAGAATGTGGTGCTGAAGGATTTCTGTTTGACCCCTTAGCCATTTACCTGTGGAATCTCTCTTGGGGTTCTGTTCTGTGCCCCATGCCATTTAATGTACCCCATGAAATTGCTGGAAGAGGTTGTCCAGAATGCCATCAGCATGCTTGTCTTTTCCACCTAAATCTGAGGAAGCTCTTCCAGTCTGAAATCAGTACCTGTCATTAGTAATGGATTTGATGAGGGTCATAGAAAAGAATCATAGAATCACAGAGCTGGAAGACACCACAAGGGCCATGCAGTCCAATCCCCTGCCATGCAGGAATACACAATCAAATCATTCCCACAGATGGCCATCCAGCCTCTGTTTAAAAACCTCCAAAGAAGGAGACTCCACCACACTACGAGGCAGTGTATTCCAATTCCGAACAGCTCTTACTGGGTCAACAAATTGAAGCTTATTTCAGAAAGAAAGAGGTGCTACTTGTCTGGTGAAACATAACTCAGGGAACAGAAATTCAATCAGCTGGATGAGCTCACATGAGATTCTCAGTGTGAGTGTGTTCCTGGATTCAGCTCTGAGTCTGGATGCTTATGGTTCTGTAGTGGGCAGGAGCGCCTTTGCACAGTTAAAGGTAGTGTGCCAGCTGCACCTGTTTCTGGGCCTTCTGGATGCAGACACGTGCCCTAGTCACATCTTGTCTTCATTACTGTAATTTGCTCCACCTGGAGAACTGCCTTTGAAGAATATTCAGCCCCTTCAGCTGGCCCAAACAACTGCGTCCAGATTGTTGATCAGGGCTGGTTATAGGGACCATATGACTCCCTTTTTTCCCATGGCTCTAATGGCTATTGGTCTGTTTCTGAGCACAATTCACAGTGTTCATTATGACCTATAAAGCCCCATATGGCTTGGCTCCAGGATATCCAAAGGACCATGTTCTCCTATTTGACCCACACATAGAGAAGTTCTTTCAGTCCCATGACTAGGCACATCTGGGGACGACACAGAAGACAGCTTCTCCCATGCTGTTGTGGATCCCAGTACAGGGAGGCTGGAGAGGGGGGCTGAGCTCTCCCTGAAATGATCAGGCACCAAGGATCAGGAGCAACAAGCCTCCTGCATAGGAGATGTATCTACCAAACAGAAGTGACCTGGTTTATAGCAATTTTTGTATTTGCTTAACAGGGTCTTACATATTTTTCCGCTTTCCTTGATATATTAATTTTATGCTTTAAAAATTATATAATATTTCCTGTATTATTTTGTCATTGTCTTCATTGTAGTCACATTGTTAACTGCCTTAGCTGCTGCTGCTGCTGCTGTTGTTGTTGTTATTCACTGTATTCACAGTTTTTATGGTTTCATAAAAATATACATGGAAGCATGTAAAATTCAGAAGGACCTGCCTGTTCATCTTGTGCAACCCCACCTCAAAAACAATTCTAGGGACCCTGCAGGCTCTGGGATTTCCTTGCAAGAGAAGCTAGATTGGCTCCCTTCTCATTTTGCTTCTGTTGGCAAGTAAACATATGTTTATTATGACACAATTTGGAGAACTGGAAGTGTATAAGGAAAGAGGTTTTAGTAGCATGCTATACTGTTTTTGTTTTGTGTCTTTCTAATGAATATGTTTTAAAGTGTTTTTAATTCCATAGTTACAATTTGGGGGGGGGGTGGCCCAGTAGGCTAATGCAGCCAAAACTGCAGCCTAAAACTCATGCTAGATCTTGAGTCATAAATTCAATCCCAGGGCCCCCTGGGTCAACTCAGCCTTATGTAAGCCAGTAAAATGAGGACCAGTGCAATAAAGAGTTGGGGTGGTATGCTGTGGAAACTGTTAATTCAGTTTCCAAAAAAGCAGCTGCCATTTATTTGTGTACAGTATATGCGATCTGCAGTGTTACTCCTGTAGCATTGTTGCACACCAACAGCACCATCTACTGGCATTTGCATGCACAATTGTCTGCCTATTATTGTATTTGCTTTGATGCTCTGTATCTGTTACTGTATTTGCTCTGTTTTTGACCTGAGGCAAAGCACAAAAATCAGTGTGTATAGAGCCATCGTACTGTCTATCCTCCTTTATCGGTCACCTATCGCCACCACCTACGACTCCTCGAGCGCTTTCATCAGTGCTGTCTACGCACAATCCTAAATATACACTGGACTGACTATGTGACGAATGTTGCTGTCTTTGAGCAAGCAGGGATCACCAGCATTGAGGCCATGATATTGAGAATGCAGCTGCTCTGGGCAGGGCACGTTTCTAGGATGGAGGACCATCGCCTCCCAAAAATACTACTCTACGGTGAACTCACCACGGGTCAGCGTAAGAGGGGCGCTCCAAAAAAGCAATACAAAGACTCCCTGAAACAACATCTCAGGCTCGGCCAAATTGATCACCAACAGTGGTCCGCCCTGGCCTCACATCGGGAGGCATGGAGACGCACTATCCACAATGCTGCAGCCTTATTTGAGAACTCATGACGAACAAGTCTTGAAGAGAAACGACAACGCAGAAAGAATCACAACCTGGAAACATCACCCAAGGAGACCTTCTGCTGTGCTTTTTGCAACCAGACTTATTTATCTTGGATTGGCCTTTTTAGTCATCAGCGCGCTTGCAGAAAGCGTGGGATGAGTCCTTCCTGAATCTTCGTTTGCGAAGAAAAGCCAGATAAGTATTATACTGTGATTAACTGTATTATATTATGTTACATTGTATTTGTATTACTGTGTTATTGTACCCTGCCTCGTTTCTGATGAGAGAGGCAGGTAATAAATAACTAAGTACAGTTGCTCCTCCACATTTGTGAACTTAACATTCGCGGTTTCGAATCTGCGGTTTCGCGGTTTCGCCACCGCCCTCCCAAAAGCAGCGATATGGGGCCTCTGGAGGCCCCATGAAGGCCCTGGGTGGGAGGAGGGAGGGCCGGGGAGGCCTCCATGGGGCCTCCAGAGATGCTCCGGAGGCCCCATAAAGGCCCTGGGTGGGAGGAGGGAGGGCCAGGGAGGCCTCCATGGGGCCTCCAGAGATGCTCCGGAGGCCCCATAAAGGCCCTGGGTGGGAGGAGGGAGGGCCAGGGAGGCCTCCATGGGGCCTCCGGAGATGCTCCAGTGGCCCCATGAAGGCCTTGGGAGGGAGGGGGAGGGCCGGGGAGGCATCTACGGGGCCTCGGGAGGGTCTCCAGAGGCCCCGTGAAGGCCTTGGGAAGGAGGTGGAGGTGGGGGAAAGCGACTATGGGGCCTCCGGAGGCCCCATGGTCACTTTGGCGGGGGAGGGCAGTTGTTATTTGTGGAATTTTCACATTTGCAGGGGTCTGGGGAACCTAACCCCCACGAATGTGAAGGGACGGCTGTATTGTTATATTTAGTTTGTGTTTGTATGTAGTATTTTAATTATGTCTTTAATGTAATTATTTCAATTAATTATAACCATAATTTTGGCATATTTTTTACTTAGATCTTATTTTTATCTGTATCTTTTTTTTTATGTTTGTACACCATTCTGAGTCCCAGTTCTGGGGAAAAGGTGGGAAGGATATAAATAAACAACAACTACAATTACTACTACCATAAAGTGCTTGCAAACTGCAGACGTCATAAAGTCTATTTCAAACCCTTCATATCCTCCAGCATTTAAAAAATGGAACAATGTGAAACATTGTATGGCTGGACAACACTAGAGTGTGGTCAAGATGGGGAAAGTTATTAATGATGAAGCACACACAAGCTGAGAGAGGATGCAGCAGTTTGCTTTTACCCAAGCCTACTGGAAAGAACAAGGTTCCACCCCTTCCTGTACTCCTACTGAGTCAATTGAATGGAACTACTTTTGCACTTGGAACTCAAGTTTGCAGCAACTGAAGTTGAGGACAATGGGAGAGATTGGGAAGAGAAGAAAGAAACCAGGAATTTTTAAAAGCAGCTTGAAAAGTGGAACGACAGAGGATTAATCAGTATTGTTCCTGCTAAACTGGGACAGTTGGAAGGTATGCTTGTTCAATGCTGGCATCCAGTGTTGGTTTGTTTGCCAGCACTCAGCCATGTTCCTGGATTCACATGTCATAGGAAGCTATAACTAAGTGCCATCCAGGCTTGTTTTGTGGTTTGCATGAAAGGACCAAACCAGCAGAAAAGGGGCTACAGGCAGCTGCATACCACTCATTGATCTCATAGTTTATTTTGGTATGAAGTGTCAAATAAGTCGATTAATTTTAGTTAGGTAATATTTGTGGCCTAAATATCCTAAAGGCACCAGATCATATCTGATCTTGGAAGCTAAGCAGAGTCAGCCTTGGTTAGTACATGGATGAGAGACTGCCAATGACTACAAGGTGCTGTAGGCTATATTTCAAAGGAAGGAACTGGCAAAACCACCTCTGAGTTTTCCTTTCCTAAGATAACCCTATAAAGTCCATGAGCTCACCATAAGTTGACAGGTAACTTGAAGGTACACACACACACAAAATATCTATAGGTGGCAGAAAAGAAAAATCCCATCAATAGTGTGGGAGAGGAAAAGCACAACAACACCCCTTGTGAACAATCGTTTGAGCATGAAAGACTGACCAATAATGTCCATATGATTTTGCTAACAATAGATGTGGGAGCTTTATTTCCAAGAAATTTTAGGACATGGTTGTGAGCACAGATCCATGGATATTAGTTGAAGGATCATGCATTGATAATCATATCAAGTGGTGACTTGCATCATCACAGTTGAGTCTTAAAAGACTCCACTTTCCTTTGAACTGGTGTAAACACTGAGGAGATTACCAGATGTAGCAAAAACCACCTCAGAAGATAGAGATCAGAACAGGAACCTGAAAGATTATCAGACAACAATGTCCTTCAGCTTCCCAGGGGTGTAGCGTGGTTGTGATTAAGGCATCCCTTTTTATTAGCATCTTGTCCCCATCAATACAAAAGGGAAGCCTTGTCTGCGGCAGCACTATGCTCCTGGAATGGCTGAGGGATGCGGGCATCTGATAATGTTGCCTTTTCTGTTCCCGTCACATTCTTCTGACATGGTTTTGGAATGCGTTTTTTTGCCATGTTTCACCGTGTCTGATAATTCCTCAAACTAAAACCCAGGTGCTAGTGCCAATTATAGCAGATCCATTGATCACTTGCTGAAGTCATCACTTCATCACTTACGTAAGTCATCACTTATGTAAACTCCATTGATCAATTGGTCTACTTTAGTTAGAACCAGAAGTTAGATTTAGGCCACTTCACAAACAGCTCTGGGTTAAGTGCTAAATATACAACTAAGAGAGAGAATTCCTTAAGCATCCCTAGCTCATTCATTGTGAATTCCAGTATGAATTGACTTGATCCTTGCTTCCCAGATAGGAACATAAGCTGGAATCCTGTTGGCTGCTTACATATTTTGTAAGTGGATTTATGTCTCCAGGGATTAGAGTTAGGTAGTTCTGTAAGGTCTATATCCAATAAAAGGCTGCCATTGTGTTACTACATAGGGGAGCTAGCAAAGTGACCAATGAACATGGGGAGTGATGCACAATGGGGCCAATGTTCATCAGTCCCACTGTTCATCAGGACACTAGCTAGGAAGTGCCAATGTGCATCAGGACACTCTTGCCAGTGCCCTGTTATGTATCTTTACAATTCACAAACAGGGTTTCTTAGTGCCTCTGCTACAAAGCTAAGCATACATAAAGTTACATAATGCACACCGTGATAGAGGAATCTGGCCAGTGTTATGCCTGAATCTCTTTGGATTTTACAGTTCTCCAAATGTCATTATGCCATTCTCAGCTAAAATAAAAATATCAAAATATGTATAAAATATTTATTTTTTGATTAAAATAACGTAAGAACTGTATCACTGCTTTCCTGTTTGATTTTCCTCCATTGCAGAAGGTGCAGCAGGCGAACAGCTTGACTGTCATCCCACCAGTGGTCCGGTAGCCTGGCATGGCTGCATGGCTCATTAGCAGGCTGGGAGAAACCCAGGACTTATCTTCCTCTTCCTCTTCCTCCTCCTTTGTTTCCAGGAACCTAGCAACAGTGCTGGTTGGTTCTTGGGTGTGGCCCTTCAGGGATTGACCTAGGAGGAAGCGATTCCTCTTTGACCTATCCTTGGGCAGATTGTGAAAGCCCCTCCCATAGCTATGGCCAGCTTGTCAAGATGCTCTAATATTAATAGTGTCATTTCCATTGCTGTGGGCAAAGGTTAGGCACTAGCTGACAGAGTTGGGAAGGTATTACATTGAACACCATGGCTGGATTATTATATGCTGTAACATTGTGTTACATACTAGTTACCTGGATCCATCTGGGATGAAAGGAGGGCTGTAGCACTCTGCTTCCAGATGTAGAATCCCATGGGAGATATTGTGGTGGGGTTCCATGGTAATAGCTCACGGGCTGGCAAACCAACTACACGACCAGATGAAATGGGGTGGGGTGGGGCTGTTTAGGATTGTTATATGCTGTAGTGGGCCTGAATCTCTGCACACCAAGGGGATAACTGGATAGCAGATGGACTACCTGGTGGGTAAATCCATGTCCTATAAGACACCAACACTATGTAGACTGTACCCAGGTAGGCTATGGCCAGGTTTTACTCCCAAATCCAACTACATGTGGTTACTGCCCCTCTGATTCTCTACCTAATAGATGCTGCAGAAATGAATTCTAGCTGTGAGATTTTTTAAAATGTGTCATATGTATATTTTGTGATTTTTTAAAAAAATGTTCAGAATATTTATTTAAATTCACATGTGCATTTTTATTTTTATGTAAAAAAAATAAAGATTAATGCAGAAATGGGATGAAAGAGATTTATAAAGAAATGTGTGTGAAACAAACATGGACTGAAAATAGCCTGAGCTGGCCATCTCTGGTGTGAAATGACTTTTAGTAGATTTATTTTGAATAGGCATTTTGACCACATGAAGATCAGAACTCATAACTTCTAAAATACATTGCAAGAGGTGATAACAGCCTAATATGTTAGCTGACTAGCAATATTATAATTCTAATATCAGCGCTGTGCACATATTTATAGTAATTTATATAATGTGGAGAATAGTGTGACTAGTGTATATGGCCATATTGAAAGTGATTTCCCTTGCCCGTCTCCCAAAAAGCCATACATTTTATTAACATTGTCAGTACTCAAACATTATCTTGTCTGGTTTTCCAGACCTGATAATATAGTTTTGGATTCGATTCTCTTCCATTCCTCCCTTCTGTACATGTGCATCCACGCACTTACATACACACACACACAAATAAAACCCTTCAAAAATCATATTTTTAAAAAGAAAGAAAGAATGAAACTTATATTTTAATCCCCCTATCCATGGCAATGAAAAATGTTTCTTTTCTGTGTATTTCCATATTTGTGTTCATAGAAAAGGAAATAAAAACATCAAACCACCACAAAATCTTTCTGTCAAAGCATTTTGTACTCTATGATGCAATCAATGAATATAATTCTTTAAGTTTCTATCAGCAGGGCTTATTTCCATAAATAGTTAAACAAAATTGCACAGTTCTCTCCTTGAAAATTCATTGTGAATATGTCCAGAAAAAAAAGGATAGGGCTACCAGCACAAGGAATCTGAAAATTAATTCTCTTTATAGACTCTTGTTGTCTACATAGCTATACTTAACAGTGAAAAGTACACATTTGACTACCAGTACCCAGTTGCTAGTACTTGGCTACCCCCTGCTGGGCTGTCAGGTCCCAAGCCTTTAAACAACATGTAAATTATAGGAGAAAATCTAAAACCATCACTATCTCAACTCCCCAAACAGTCCCAATTCTAAATTCTTAGCAGTCTTAAATAATGAAATGCAGTGGGGTAGTGAGAGATTAAATAAACAGATATCAAACTATCTGTGATTGTTTATTTAGAGTATTCATTCATTAGAGAGTTCTGAAAAGCTCGGAAGATGCACATTCATTTTTATTTTTTTTTTACTATAAAAGGATATGTTGTGTTTATATACGGATAGTTACTATTTTAAACAAAAAAAAGAGAAATTTTCACACATTTATTTGGAAGTGGTGAGGTGAAGGGAATGGTTTGCAGGTAAGCCTAAAGCTGCAAAAGGAAATGTGTCTCTATTTCTCTAGTTGATTTAAAACTGTATATACATTTTCTGAGGATATTTAACACACATTGGAAACACACTTAAAATACAGGGAAGAAACTGTTTGCATAAACTGATCTGCTGAGGAATTTGAAATAGAAATTTTTTACTCCATATGTGTCTGAACTACTTTCAAGTTCTGAGCATTATAAAAAAAAAAGTGGGAAGAGAAAGAACTTGCTGTAAAATATAACCCAGCTGTATATGTCAAAGTCCAGCCATATATAAACAAAAGAGGAAAGGGGCAGTGATGTAGGATATTTCACTGTTGTCATGAAATTTCAATACTAAACACTTTCCCCTTTCTGTTTATTTTGCATGCTAAGCAGGAAATAAATCAATGTATGAACTGTATAAACAGGTCTGCAATATCCAGGGTTCCCAGTTAAATAACTATCTCCTTACATCTAACACAAAGAAGGATAAAGAAATAATGTTCGAAATGTATCCTTTGGAAGCAGTGGCTTTCATCTGAAGGGAATTGTGAAATCTATTAACCAGCAAAGGAATAAGAAACAAACTTCTAATTTAAAAGCCCTGTTCCTCTACCTGTGTGGGGAGGGAGAGAAAGAGGGAAGGAAGGGGCAGAAATATTTTTCTTCTGATAGAAGAAAAGGAACCAAGTATTTATAAAATAGAGCTTTAAAAGGGTCGTGTTACCAGGCAGGCATAGCCAGCCTGCCAACTTTTCTCTGCGCTCCTTGTTAAGTAGAAAGACAGAAGAGATTAGGGATATCTATATTCTAGGTATTGGCTTTTATTGGCTATATACCAATTTAACTGTCATGGTACTCTAAAGAATTTGGGAATTACAGTTAGCAGACTGTCAATTTTTAACTCTCAATGAATTTCTTTCATACAGAACCTAGAGTTCTGTGGGTTCTCTTGAGAGATGAAATATTAAACCAGTTTAAACGTGCATTATAGACATGCCCTTCCCAAGATAATTTCAAATGTTTTTCTGTTGGTTAGCAAATGGGAACATACCACTCCACAGCCATTCCCTTTAACTACTTCACTCACTTGGCAGTAGGTTCCACTGAACTCAGTAGGGTTTGAGTACATAAACGTTGGCTTCAAAGCATTTAATCAAGCTTTTTGGGTCATCAACCTTTTTACTGAAATAATATATTAGAAAGTGGAACTGCCTGGAATTTCCAGCTTCATATCCTGTGCACCACTCAATGGCTCAGATTGGCATTATCTATCACTGGTTCATATTTCTGTGTGTAGGAATTTAGAGGGGAGCTGTAGAACAACTTGGGAGACATTTTGTGTGCTCGGAGGGTGGGGGTATATATGTTTATCAAGATGGGAAATCTGCAGCTCATCAAGATGAGGGATTTCTACTCCCAAAGGTTTTGAATGAGATCAAAGAACTATTTACATCGGGATGGACAAGACATAGCAGCTTATTGCACAAGGGAAGGAAGCGGCAGCGCACCCCAATAATAGTGCTGCCTTATCGCACAACATCAGCATGTTTCAGCTGTTCTCCTGTTCTGGTTCCATGGGAGACAATGGTAAATGCGAGTCTTTTTGCTAATTAGAAAAATTCATTAGCAAAAATACCTGCCTTTACCACCACCTTCCATGAGACCAGAATGAAAGAACAGCTGAAACATGCCAATGTCATGCAATAAGGCAAGGTGGGATGCACTGCTCTCAGGCTTCCCTCCCACTTCCTTTCTGTTGTGCAATAAGCCCCATATTATAGCCTTTTCTCATGCCTCTGGATATGGATCTGCTCAAAAAGAGAATGGGATAAGGATTGCTGTGCTTGAAGGAACCTTCAGGGACTTCCACCTTGCTGAAGACTCCCATGGGGTGTGGTGTGCCAGCACTTCTGGTATCTGCTTCATCTGAGGAGACCATTCAGTCCTCCCTGAAACCCAGGTGAGGCTTATTGTTCTGATATCAGTGAAATACCTCAATTGTCTCTAGGCTTTACTCCGATTTTATGCCAGAACCCTCCACAATGGGAGGGGACAGCAATCCCTCAACCTCTCTACAATCTGATAGGAGCAGCAAGAGGCTCCCCAGCTCCTTAAGTCAGTGTGGACTCAGTCTAAAGACAACTCTTCTGTATTCACAATGAGCTCCAGGAAACTGCTGGCTATTTTTAGAAGGACTTAGCCAAGATCCCACTTCAACTAAGCAGAGCATAATGGTCCACCCACACAGCTCCATGTCCTCTCCCTGTCATCATAGCCTTTAAGCCCCAGAAGGGGCCAGCGCCTCTCCTGCTGCTTACCAGTGGGGAGAGGACAGACAGGAGAAGGAGTTTCTGGCAATAAAGATGTCTCTGGTCTTGTTTCTGGGGGAAAGGCTAACGAGTGAGTGCTCACACTTTTCCAAATGTGCGGAAAACTTCCACCAAGTATTCATTATATTAGGGGAGACTGCTTGCCAAAAATGTGTGTATTAGTGAAAACTTGGTGGGGGGTGCTTTTTTTGGATTTATTTTTTTTTTATAAATTGACAAACCTATGTTAAAATGGAATGGAATGAACTTGTGCCCTGCACATCCTGCTACTGCTGCCTGTCACAAAGCACCTTGCTGCTGGGAGATAGCTGAAAACTTCTTCATTCAGTACCCTATTTGAAAGAACCTTAGAAATCTCTATGTTGGTGGGGCTGCCTGGCTTCTCAAGTAGGTTTTGGGGGCTCTTGCAGCTGGTGCAATGATGCAACAACTATAAATATAAATTGCAACATTTGTGAACACTGAACAGGAGCTTGTATAGATGAGTTATTTCTCCATCTTGTCTCTGTCTTGTTTTGCCCCATTTTGCCCCTGGGCAGTCCTGATGATGCCTGGGGCAAAGATGGGGTAAAGCCCATTAAGCTGTTTTATTTAAGGACTTTATCAGACCAGGCAAATATGGCATCATAAGGACATCTAATGATTGTGAAAGGGTGCGCATACCAGGAAACGTCCTTTCTCAATCATGTGTAGAGAATAAGATGTACTTTTTTTTATTGATGGCCAAGCTGTCAATCGATCTCCCTTTCTGCTTTTTGCCACCATTGCCAGCATTTGAAACTTCGCACTCATGTGAATACAGCATGAATGACAGAACACATCTGGGTGAGATTGGGACAGCAAGGTAGGGGACACTCTTTTTTTTTACATCACTGAGACTTTTACTTGGGACTTTTAAAAGTGTGCTCCTGTGCTTGTGTCTACATATTATGTCTTTATTTTACTTTAATTTTTGAATTTCCCACTCTAGAGTCTTCTCATGAGCATCGGCGAGATCTCAACCCTGGAAATAAACAGAGCTCCGTTTGTGCTCTGTTTATGCTGGGGATGCCTCACTGACACTCCTAAAGGTAGGTCTCATGGAGGGGGGGGGTCATTTGCCGGCATAACAACACCACAATATATGCCAGCAAAAGAACATTAAAGGGTGGTGGTCTGATAAAGTCCTAACTACTCAAGTAAACCTGGTTTATACAGGAAAACCCAGATCAGGCCCTGTGGAATTCAGGAGTCCATGCATGCTGGCCCATATCTGCAGCTGCCACCACTGCAAGTGTCTCTCTGCAGCCAGGAAAGAGGTCCTCAGCATGTGATCAAGGCCCCCTGCATGTGACCAGCCTTGATCACATGCTGAAGGCCTCCTTCCTGGCTTCAGAGAGACCAGCACCAACACCAACCACCAGCAGCTGCGGTGGCTGCAGATATGAGCAGGTGTGCAGGTATGGACTCCTGCCCATTTTGTGTAAGGAACAGGGGGGAATTGGGCCTGATCCAGGGCCAGAACATGCCAGCAGGAGGCCGGTGTATTCTGGCAGGTCTAGACAAGACCCAGGTTGCCAGCTATTGATTTCAGCTCAACACCATCAGCTTTAGTTACTTTTGATTCTCCATTCTGGAAGGAAAGCCAGAGTGATTTCACCCTGTATAAAACAGCTGCCTATTTTGATGACAAGTGAAAGAAAAGGTCATTTTAAAAATTCTTTTTCATCAGATTTTGTAATGGATGTACATGCAGGTTCTTGTATTTACCCTAAAAATATGAGGGCTGATCTTCATGCGTAACCCAAGAATAATCCTATTTTTACACACTGAAATCAAGGGGATTTTAATTTGTCATGAACAGCTTAGTGAGGATCCTACTACCTGAGTCCAGGTTTATGGAAACTGAATATTTAAACAGGAAAGTAAAGAACTTTTCTTCATTTGCCTGGAAGACATGGAAGATTTATAGAGGTGCTTTTTTCTCATAGGCCATGCAATGCAGTTAAGACATGTAAAGACAATAGTGCAGTTTCATGTCTGTACATTAACTGATGGAAAAATCTCCCCACCACCACCACACACAAGCTATACATTTGTAATTCCATCAGGAAAGTGATTTCTATTGACACAGGCACAGAAGAATAAATTTTAACCTAAAATTTTCCATAAAGCAGATGTCTTTTCTTGTGAGAATTGGTATATTTTTACCCTCTGAATGATCCCTGCTTTTATATGCCTAATTAAATTTTAGAGGTCCCTTGCTTAAATAAAGATTTATTAGCTGTTAAAATTGTAGCATAATTCTTCTGCCACCTACATGCTATCCTTTAACATATTTACAAGCATAAAGGCTTATCCACTATAAAAACATGGATGATTTAATGTTGTTATGTTATTGGTGTCAATTACTAAAACCCAGGCCCACAATACAGCTTTCTGAAGACCCCGGTTACTTGACTCTGTGATTGTCAGAACTCCTTAAAAGAACGAGAGGCTCTTAATTTTGGAGATTTACTTGCTCAAAATAAAGGAGCAGAAGTAATTTAGTATTAAAAGCATGCTCTAAAACAAGTACTCATCTAGGCTGTATTTTCTGAGACCAAAACCTCTAAACAGAAGAAGGTGGAACGAAATTGTAGAAAAGTTAAAAGGTAGCCCCTTCTCACCTAAGATTTTAATTTTTCATTGAATGTTTTATATCAAAGTGTCACAGCCAATAATAAATGGCCATTTTGGGCATTCCATGTAATGGAAACAAAACTGAGGGAAACTCTTGGACATGTCACAAGATTTATTTGGAAATGTCACATTGCCAGATAAATGGTTTATCACATTATCATTACCAGAGATGATGATGATGATGATGATGATGATATTCAATGAAGAACCACTTTATATTACAACATTGAGCATAATAGCTGCAATGTAATTTTTTTTTAAAAAATACATTTTTCTCCGAACTTTCCTCCATGGAACTCAGGGGAATACAGTGGGCCCTTTGTATCCACTGGGGGTTGGTTCCAGGTCCCCCCATGGACACCAAAATCTGTGCTCAAGTCCCATTATATACAATAGCATAGTAAAATGATGCCCCTTATATCAAATGACAAAATCAAGGTATGCTTGTTGGATTTGTGTGTGTGTGTGTGTGTGTGTGTGTGTGTGTGTTGGGGGGGATATCTTCAAGCTGTGGATGGTGGAATCGGTGGATACCAAATCCTTGAATACAGAGGGCCAACTGTATTCCTCTTCTTTCTCCTCACAATTGTCCTATGTGAGAGATTAGGGAAGAGTGGGGAGCTTAAGTCATCCAGTGAGTTCCATAGGCGCACCAGATTTGAACTGAGATCTCTCTGGTTCTATTCAAATACTATTCCGCCATTTCACCTTACTTTTAAAAAGCTTTTTGTGTGTGTGCAGGGGGTGTTAAATAATGTTTTTCAAAGGCAGTGGCATAAATCTGGAGAATGGAGCACAGAGCAGAACAGGATGCATTCCAGCCTATATGAATGTCATCTCATGAACATCAATCAGATAGGTAGAAGCTGAAAAAAGTAAGAGCTGGGGCTTGTCTAGATGGGCAATATACCCCAGCTTCCCCCCACCCATCTTGAAGCCCTGCAGTCTAAATGATGCAGGGCTCCTGCCCCAATTCCCCTTGGGAAGTCCTGACAATGGCTGAGGCAAAGCAAGGGGGAAGCCAGGGCAAATTATTTAAAAAAAATCACACAGGAAAACCTGTGTTACGCAGGAAAACCTGGATGGATCTGGCACAGGAACACAGTTGCATATCTGCACTGGTCTGTATAGCCAGATGCCAACACTGATGCTGGTGTCTCTCTGAAGCTGGGAAGGAGGCCCCCAGCATGTGTTCAAGGCCCCCTTCATGTGACCAGCCTTGATCATATGCTGAGGGCCTCCTTCCTGGCTTCAGAGAGCCAATGTACGACAGCAGAGGAAGTGCCTGACGATACCGGCTGGTGCATGCATGCAGATTTTTCTGTCCATTTTGTCTCAGTAATATGGGGAGTGGAAGGGCCAACTTGGGGGTCCAAATATACCAGCCAGAAGGCGACTTATTCTTGCCAGTGTAGACAAGCATCTTGGATTCAGTCTGTGTGCTCTTTCTAAACAATGGATCACACTAGGAGGACCTTCACCACAAAGCATCTCACAGCTTCAGCTGTTATTGGGAGGTACTGAGGAACTAAGGACAATATCACACTACACTCTTATAGAGCTATTATTCCACTTTAACTACTGTGGCTGCCTCCTGTGGAATTCTGGGATTTGCAGTTTAGGGAGGGGCATATTCCCAGACAGAGAGCTCTTAGGCCTCACTAAACTACAAACCCCAGAATTCCACAGGAGGCAGCCATAGCAGGTAAACTGTAATAATAGCACAATAACAGTGTAGTATGATAAAATAAGACTCCACAATGCTGCCTAGTCACTGTTTGAATGTTGACTGGTTAATGGTTGGATCTTCCACCATTGCTCACATTTAGTTTCAGCATGTGGAAACCAATTTCTAATCATTGTTATTATTACGGAGCACATGTACATCTTCCAAAAATATTCAATCAGTAGGAAATTCCTACTCTAAAATAATCCAAGTGTAAAATCATGTTTCTACTTTTAGCATCCAGTAATGGTTTCTGAATTCATCATCTTTTGAAGAAGTCAAGACAGGCCAGAACACTGGAGAAATTTTACTCTTGCATGACACAAACACTGAATGGTTAAAATCCGCCTTCTGTAATAATTGCTGTTCTTCATTAGTGTGAATCAAAAGCATAGTCTATCTGAGACAATAACATCTGCACCCCATATTTCATTATCACCAAACTTCACATTTCACACAAAAGCAATAGCTAGCAAAGCCTTACAGCTTTAATTAGTTTTTACCATAGCTGTGAAGGTCAGCCAATTATTGTGTGTGAAATTTCAATATCAAGCAGCTGAATTGAAGACAGCATTGCAACATTGTGAAATTTTGTGGTCCTGTAAATCTAGCATGATAGAACCTCCTTTTAAACACAAAATAACAAATTAATCATCAGGTATGCACAACTTCAAGGATTACTGGCTAATTTAACATGTGTTAGTAGAAAGAAAATGGAGTGTATAATTTTGGATAGCTTTTCATGTTCTTTTACTCCATGCAATATAATACTTAACAGATGGAATCAAGCTAAAATCAGTTATTTTTTTTCTTTTAAAATGTCCCAAACCAATATGAAAAATGAGATAATTTTAGGCTGGTAATAATCACAAACAACTCTTCTAATACCCCTTTGCCATTTTCAACTAAATATCTATTTGTCCTAGATAAATGCCAAACTGGCACATTTGTCAGTTTCATTTTCTCCCACATTTAAATTTTGTAAATGTTGGTAAATTCTAATCATAACCAAACTGAAATAAGTAAGAGTCTCCCCATCTCTAGTGAATTCTGATAGTTCCTTCTTGGTTATGGTTTGGGGAACAAGTTAAACAACTTTCTGTTACAGAGGCTATCTCCATTGGGAGCTGCATGCCATCCATGGATTAGATTCTACTTCAATAAGGCATGGGACACAGATGCTGCTGAACTGCTCATTTATTCAGGTTAAGTGTGCCAAGCCAAGACCCAGATGACAGTCAAAGTTAGTAGAAGCAGGATCAGAGCAATGGTGCAGATACATAGAGGTGAGAGCCAGGGAGTGGCTTAATGAAGTAGAGTTAGGATCAAGGCAGGTAAGTGGTTGCAGGATCAGAGAAGTATTATTGGTAAACGGTGGCAGCGTCAGAATTAAGGAGGAAGGTAAGGGGCAGGAGAAAAGGCAGGAGGAAGGTTGAGAGGCCAACTAAGTGGTGGCAGGATCAGAATGAAGGTGCAGGTGATTGTGGCAAGAATAGCCAGGAGGCAGTGTCACTTGCTCCTCAGTGTTTGGGCCATTTGATCAGGGGATACCATTTGACTGGGGTGTCTGCATCACCATTCAGTTGTCTCACACTACCTTCTGAAAGGCTTCAGTCTCAACTTCCCAGAAACTATTGGCAATTCCTGAAAAGCTACCCTCCTGAAACCTCTTCAGTTTGTCCTCCTTGTCCTGGTGATTGAGGGCTTGTCTACACTGGCCAGAATATGTTGGCTTCCCACTGGCATATTCTGGCCCCAGATCAGACCCACTTTCTCTCCATTACCTGCATGAAATGGGATGGAGTCCACATGGACACACTGGCCCATCTCTGCAGTCGGTGCCATCAACTTCACATTCTCCAAAGCCAGGCAGGAGGCCTGCAGCATGTGATTAAGGCCCCCTGCATGTGACCAGCTTTGCAGTAGCAAGCTGGAGGCAGCAGCAGCAGCTGCAGATATGGGCCAGCGGGCCGGTATGGACTTCTGCAGTACCATGGGGCTTGATCCATTTTTTCCAAAAAGAGGTGGGGTAAATAGCACATCCAGAGAAGCCCTTAGGAGATTATCAGATGCACTAAAAATGGTGTTATAACGATGCCAGGAGATTGCTAAAGGGCTCCACATGACGGCATTCCCCACTCAAAATGTACCTGTTCTGCTGCTGTTCCGCCAGTGCTGCTTTTGATGAGAGAAGTCATCGTTGCATCTGCCATTCCATTCCTGTCATGGATTTGACAGTGACTGAAAAGGTGCCCCGATTCACTGGTGAGATCCCAGTGTCAACGGGAGGTCCCTGCCAGAACACTTCTTGGTGAGATCGGGACATTAAGGTAAGTGACACACTTTTTAAAAACTTCCCTGGTGTACTTGAAAGTTTTAAAGTGTGTTTCTTGCTTGGTGTAACTTTTTTCTTTTATTTTTCTTTTAAACCTTGAATTTCCCATGCTCGCGTCTTCTCGTGAGTACAGGAGGGATCTCACTCCCAAAACTGAATGGAGCTCCGTCAGAGCTCCATTCACTCCTGGACTGCCCGTTGGACGCTACTAACATAGTTCTGAAAAAAAATGGTTATTGTGGTGGGTCCCACAATCCGGGGGGGGGGGGGCAGGTGAGAGAAGGTTGTGGGACAGGAACACTTTTTTTGTTCCTGTCTGATAATCTCCTTAGACTACAGGCACCCAGGGAGAGCTGCATGGGTGGTATGGATTTGCAAAGAGACTACAGTATTTATCCTCTTGAGCTTTGCTGACACTGCTAGTTTTCACTAGCAGGACAATCTAGGGGACGTTCTCATAGCCTGCTGTCAGTCTCCATCGTTCTGGGATCCTCTCTCTCTCTCTCTCTCCACTGTCCACAAAAAATGATACCTTTATTAGCCAACCAAATCCAAAACATATGATGCAAGCTTTCAAAACTCTACTGGCTTCTTCATCAGGCAAAATATGTTTAAAAAATAAATAAAGAAAAGTGATGATGTGGGAGTCACAAGCCTGTTTCAGATGTTACTTGCGTTGTTGTTCAGGTGAGGTGTGTCATGTAGGCAGAGGCCACTCCTACTTCTTGGCCATGTGGAGTTGAGACACAAGACACCTTGTACTTTGATGATTCTCCTCTTCCTTGTGCATGGTGGGTTCTCAGCCTCCCATTTGGCTCTCTACTTCACCCCCTGGGATTGTCCTTGTGTTGGGCAGCTGAACCATAGAGTGGCACTTTTGCATGTTTCCAGACACCACCACTGCTAGCAGCCCTGCCAGGTTTCCACCCATGGCTGGAATGGGGAGGGGCAGGTGAGGAAGCACTCAAGGTATGTGACATCCTGCCACACCTTCTGTAGAAAGGGAGACTGATGTAGTGAATTTCATCAGTGCCTGTGTAAGTTGCACTATTCCAAGCCCATCATTGTCATAAGCATATCTGCCAAGAAATTCTAGTTTTAGAGATGTGAGCACTTAGACCCCTTTCATACTGTATAATTTTAGCATTACTATTCAATTTTACCTGCCATGGCAACATCCTGTGGAATCTTGGGTTGGAGTTTGGGGAAGATGCATTTAGAATTCTCAGCCAGAGAACTCCTCTACTGTTTCAACCAAACTAAAGAACCCTGGATTCAATAGGCTGCAACTATGGCAATCAAAGTGGAATCATAGCACTATAATTGTATAGGACCATTTATATTGTCTGTTCATTCTTTACTGCTGTTAGCCACTTTGGTGTCTTTAGGGGTGGGTTTAGGGAGTGGGATTAAAGCTTTTAAAATATATGAAAAATAAAGATTATGTGTGTGTGTGTGTGTGTGTATATGAATAAACAAGTGCATTTCATTCTCATTTCTGCCATCACTATTACACCACAGCACAAGTGTAAATGACAAAAACAAGCCTCAACACAATGACAACCACTTTTAATATTCACTTATTCCCCTCAGGCCAGAACTAGTAGTTATATGCAGGAAGTGAGGCTGATGCCAATAGCCATGTTTCTTCTTCCCTTTTTTTGACTTGGTAAAATTTACTACTACAAAATTTAAAATATGATGTCATCATATTGCAAGTTGTTACCAGGTATGCTCTCAAAGCAGTCCATACATGTTGAGTATCAATGCCTGAAGGGATCTTTTAACCTTGGCAGTAGTGTTTCTTAGGCAGATTGAACCCAGTAATCGACATCTACCGATACAAAGAGCTATCTAAACACAAGAAAAAGCAAACAACAGTTAATTGCCATGTGGACTTTTTTTTGGAGGTGGGGATTGTTGGTTGTTGTTTTGCATTTTGGGATTCTTGGGGGGTATGGTTTGAGATGGTATAATTTTTTTCTACACATTTTTTTGGGTATAACCCCCCCCCCCGAAAACATATTTTCCACAAGAGATGTTGCTTTCTGCACAAAAATAAAGTTCTGTGAAATGTGAGAAAACATTGAAAAATATGTAAGAACTCATAATCTTACTCTGTGGGAGAAAATTGAAATTATTCATACTTGCATGGGAGAATGAAATGAAAAAAGATTTATCACTCTTAATTAACTAAAAAGAAGCTAGGCTGGGATTTTTGCTCTGAGGATGTGTGTCCAGCTTCCTGTTGTTTTGATTCTTTGAAGGACACATATCATCATTAGTTACATAACAAATGCTGATTCCACCCCACCCACGCCCCCATGATTTGTCCAGTTGCCCTACTGCCATTCAAGTTTTTTTTTGTTTAAGGAGATTATCCCACAAGGCTACTATTCTGGAATTACAACAAGGTATCTGTGAATTTGGCCAGTACTTATTGCGTGACACTGTGTTTATTCAATTGTTGTCAGTTATTTCAATAGTATATTTCTTCATTGACAGGGAAAACCCCACAGCGGCTCGCAATTCTGTTACTATTTCACTATTCTCCCTCACACGAAAGATCCCTTCCTCAGCAGTACTGAGATGATGGAAGTCATGGGGCATGAGGGGCGTGGTCCTTCTCCTCCTTTCCCCACTTTCCCCCTCTCCTTTGGTATTCCATTCCATGCGTGTTTTAATTTTATTTATTTATTTATTTATTTATTTATTTATTTATTGCTGTGATTGGGACAAAGGAGGAGGAGGAGGAGACTGCTCCCAGTTGAGGAACAACTGTCTGACAGGCGCAGAGACATGCAGCCGGTTTCCTCCCCACCCACCCCCACCAAAGAAGGAATGGCAGTCCTTCCTTGCCAGGGAAACTGCTCCTGGACAAGGAATGACTGGCGTTTCTTCCCTGGCAGGAGCAGTGTGGCAGCTTCTCCTCCTCCTCCCACCACCAAAGGAATGACAGTCCTTCCTCACCCAGGAGACATTCATGCAGGGGTCAGAAGGCAGAGTTATGGAAGCAGTGTGGAAAGCAGATTATGCCACCTTGGATCATCAAAACAGTGCTAATGTGGAAAAGAATGAAGAGTGTGATAATGATTGTTTCAAAACCAGTATGCTTGCGTAATTAAATTAGTGCAGTTGCTGTGGGATAAGACGGCTGGTGGGATAATGTCCTAGGTTTCTGGCACACACACATACAGAGAGAGAGATTCTTTTTAAGTCAAAATACTGCTCATGGGAATGGGTGTTTTGAGATATCGCAAACATCCAGACCATTACAGCTCATGGACTCATCCAGTCCATTACAGCTGCCAGGCACTGGTTTAGCACAGGAACAGCTTCCTTGGAATTAGATGGAAAGGAGTAACAGAGCTGGGTATCATCAGCATACTGGTGACACTTAACTCTAAAACTGGGGAGAACTTCTCCCTGCCATTTCATGTAGATGTTGAATAGCATAGGGGATATGATTGAACCCTGAAGGACTCCACAGGCCAACGGCCAAGGAGTCATGCAGGAATCCCCCGGCACTACCCTCTGAGAGCACCCCTCCAGGAAAGAGTACAGCCTCTGTAGAACAGTACCTCCAAGCCCCATCCCAGAGAGGCGACTCAGAAGGATACCATGGTCAATGGTACTGAAAGCCAGGAGAGGTCAGCAGAACCAACAGAGACACATTCCCCCTGTCCAGTTCTTTGCATAGGTCATCCACCAAAGCGACCAAAGCTGTCTCTGTCCTATAGCCAGATCTGAAATCCTGTTTCCTCATAAGTCTTATCTTATTTAGATTGTAAGCCTGAGGGAAGGGAACTGTCAATTTTATGGTTTTTAAGGCAACCTGAGAGGATGTTGGCTGAAGGTCCGAGTATATCTCTCTGGCTTTTCTTCGCAAACGAAGATTCAGGAAGGACTCATCCCGCACTTTCTGCAAGCACGCTGATGACTAAAAAGGCCAATCCGAGATAAACAAGTCCAGTTGCAGAAAGCACAGCAGAAGGTCTCCTTGGATGATGTTTCCGGGATGTGATTCTTGCTGCGTTGTCGTTTCTCTTCAAGACTTGTTCGGCATGAGTTCTCAAATAAGGTGCAGCATTGTGGATTGTGTGTCTCCATGCCTCCCGATGTGAGGCCAGGGCGGACCATTGTTGGTGATCAATTTGGCCGAGCCTGAGATGTTGTTTCAGGCAGTCCTTGTATCGCTTTTTTGGAGCGCCCCTCTTATGCTGACCCATGGCGAGTTCACCATAGAGTATTGTTTTTGGGAGGTGATGGTCCTCCATCCTAGAAACGTGCCTCGCCCAGCGCAGCTGTGTTCCCAATAATATATACCGTATATTCCGGCATATAAGACGACTGGGCGCAAAAGACGACCCCCCCAATTTTTAAGTTAAAATATAGAGTTTGCCCCCCCCCCCAGCCAGCCACCTGGCTGGAAAGCCTGTCCTCCACCAGCCAGCCAGCTCAGTGGCTATAGATGATGGAATAGTCTGTGAAATTAAAGGACTGAGAACAGCTAAAAAAGCATGGGATACTTTGAAAAATCTCTGTGGTGTTCAATCTTTGGAAAGTAAGGTTGCATTAATACTGTAAGTTGGTTAATATGAAGCTATCAAATCCCAAAATTTTGAATGAGCACATTAATGAATGAGCACATTAATGATTTTAGAGCCACAGTGGTAGACAAGAGAATTTCTCCATAGACAAAACTTGATGCAGAATGATAAATCTGAATCCAGAAATTCTAATTTTAGGCTAACTTGTCCTGAAAAGAAAAAATATTTTGACTCTCCTGAGCTAAATGGGGGGCCATTTAACTCTTCAAAGGCAAAGCAGTCATTCTCACAGCAGGAGGAAGGATCTGCTGGGAAAACTGCCCAGGCCATTTTACACTTAAATCATTCTCACAGCAGGGGAGTATGATTACTGGGGTATAAGACCACCCCCCCACACACTTTTGAGGAGATTTTCAAGTGTTAAAAAGTAGTCTTGTATGCAGCAATATATGGTACTCTAAATAAATGAATACATAATAACACTTATTCTCCCTGAGCTTGATTCTCCAGCGAAGACTGTGTTTATGACAACAAGAACACAATAAATAAGCATAAGCATAACAGTAGTTCTGGTTTTTTATGTACATATCATACACTCAAAGAGCTTTGGAAAGACTAATTCTAGAAGTTCCCTAGGAACAAAATTGTCTGAAAAACACATTAGCAAGGAAAAGAGCAGTTCACAGTCAGCTATGCAATATGTGTAAGTGCTGTAGGTTAGCTTGGAAGTGGGATCATGGCACTGACTACTGCCAGTGGAAGAATCTCCTAACCTGCCAAGGGGAACAGAAGGACAGGGTGGACACTGCAGGTCTTTTTAACTGTGGGGGATCACTCTGCCAGTATTCTTAGATAACAGAATGGTTGCCTGTGGGGCCCATGTGGAGATGTGAAAATCTCTCAGTCGTGATTTTGTTGAATTTCCCCAGATCCTTCTTTCATTTTCTTCCCATCCTTGTTTCATACCAGATTGCAAGATATTCAGATTGTTTATCCCCACATGGAAATTTGCACACATTTTAATGCTTTTTTCTTAATGTGGACATTTATTACACATTTTTCCTAATGTAGCCTTTCCTTAGCGACCAAAGTGTTTTGTATATAACAGGTTGAATATTCCTTATCTGAAATGCTTGGGACCAGAAGTGTTTTGGATTTTGGATTTTTCTTTTGGATTTTGGAATACTTGCATACACATAATGAGATATCATGGAGATAGGACCTAAATCTAAACATAAAATTAATTTATGTTTCATATACTGTACACCTTATACACATAGCCTGAAGGTAATTTTATACTCAATATTTTAAATAAGTTTGTGCATGAAACAAAGTTTGAGTACACTGAACCATCAGAAAGCAAAGGTACCACTATCTCAGCCACCCATGTGGACAATTTGGATTTTGGAGTATTTTGGATTTCAGAATTCTGAATAAGGGATACTCAGCCTGTATCTTTTTTTAAAAAAATTGTATGTATTTTCAACAGTATTTATTTTAAAAGGTACACTTTGTCTCCTCAGAATGCTCTATAAGCTCTCACAAATGCACGTTTCCAAGGAGAGTTGCATTTTTAAATTGTAAGTAGTCTTAGGCAGTGCAGAATGGCTACTTCTGTTAAAAAAAAAGAAAACACCTGCTAAAAACATGTTTTCCCATCCCCAACACAGGCACAGGCAAGGGAATAACATGCAGTACATTCTTTGTATTTAATAACTTCGTATAGTGCACACACACCAATGTGTAAGATTGTAAAAGAAATGGGTGATGCTGGCAAGATCATGTGAGCAGAGTTTGTTTTCTTTTGGAATGGCAGGACATGTGCTTCATGCTGGTATGAAAATCCTTGACTCTTTCATCAAATACTTATGATACCAAATACTTATGGTCGTTTTCTTCCTACTGTAGGAGACAATGACTAATTCCCATTCCTGTTCCTATAGTTGTTCTCCTATGAATGTGAAATTTAGGAGGTTAGATTCACTCAGGTAGTAGATATCAGGAGGAAGCTCATGCCTCTGAGATTCTAGCAAGTTATAGGTGTTTATATGATATATAGAAAAGTACTAGTGTGTGTGTGTGTGCGTGTGCATGTGTGCGCACACACATGTATGTAATTTCAGATCAGTGATCAATGTGCATGGGTTGCAGGGAGCCCTAGAGGTACCCTTTCAGGTATATATATAGTGAATAGTGGCATGTTAACTGTAGCAATTATGTTCTTTCAGTTGACCTATTAAGTTTATGAGCTGTTTGCACTTCTAACAGTATTTGATCTGCCCCTTTCCCAACTGCTACCTGTCCCTCCTCTTCACTTATCCCCATTGCTGCCACTCACCCTCCTTTGCCAGTGCTCTGATGTCCACCTGCAAAGCTCTGTAGCTGCAAAGGAACAATGTTATTCAAGGTTCTGGTGCTTCATAGGTATGCATTGGAAAATACCAGTAAAACAATAAGGATAAAATTAAGGTTGGTGGTGTTAGGGTGGGTGGATGGGAGAACAAGCAGCAACAGGGAGGGGTGGGTAGCAATAAGCAGCAAAGGGGAAGAGAATCATGCAGTGATGGGGGTGGGTGGGGGAAGGAGTGCTTCTCACATGCTAACCACAGTGAGCAAATGGAGATCAGATCCCTACAGTTCCCAAGAGTCTGAAGCCTTTGGATATTGTCTTCAAGTAAAGGTCAAATACAGTTATGTGACTACCTTAGATGTTTTGGGTGAGAAAGAGAGTGAGCAAGAAAGAGCGATGACTTGCTGTGCTTTTTTTTACTGTGTCAATTACATGTACACTGAACTGAACAAAATAAGCAGAAGCCAAGCTAAATCAAATTCAGGGTAGCACTAATAAATATTAGCGTATGTATTAGACAGCATAAATGCCACATACTCATCTTTTGCAAATCCCAGCAATTAAGAGTCTTACTGGCGAGATGCCATTGGTCACACATTCTCACAGAAGCCCCAGCTCAAAGAAATGGATTGCTGTTCATTTAAGGGCACCTGAGACAGTTCTTGCCTCTGTAAGCCATGGCAGCAGAAATTGGCTGTCTTGAAATTCCCCCCACCTACCCGTAGTTCTGGCAGGGCTCCAGGAGCATCAGTTTTCAGGAAGAAGGTCTCATTCTCAGTCAAAAGTATTCAAGGCAAGCTTTCTTAAAGAACTTGCCAACAGCAGCTGTTCCCATCCAAAGAGTTCCTCTCAGGAGAAAAACATGCTCTCAAATCCAGCCATGCTTTGAAAGGCATGATTACATCCTCACTCATGGTCTCCTGAAAAATAGCCTTTTTTTTTTTTTACAGAGGAAGTGACAAATGAAGTTCTTTCTCAGCCACCCGCCTTTCCAAAGGGAGTAGTTGTATGTTAAACCACTGAATAATTCCAGGCTGAAAGATAAAATATTTAAGACTGAAATATCTTCTAACTTTACAGTTTCCAAGCCAGCTGCCTTCAGAGCTCACAAGATCACAACCACTTGCCAAGGAGGATCAAGATGAAGCACACAATTATACAGAAACATGGAAAAACATCCATGGTAAACCATCTGGGAATTCAAAATTTAGCAAGTGAAAGATGCAATGGAGCTGCTCAAATGTCTAGTTGGAGCAATTTCTTCGTAGGTACATGATCTAATTGCATGACCTGACTGACAGAATGTAAAACACAGAGGCCTAAATCCAACTGCTAATCCCAAATAGAGTAAACCTATTGAGTCAATAAGATTTACTTAAGTGTTGACTTAGCCTTTAGTAATTGATTCAGTGAGTCTATTTTGGTTGGTACTGTCAAATGAATTTAACCTATAGGAAAGCGCAGGAGCCATCATATAAAAATAAAAGCACAGGAACCATCAAATTAAAAAAAAAGGGAACAAAAAATAATGAGAAAAAACAGAGCCCCAGAATGTCTGTCGATAATAAACCACCAGGTTGCTAAAACATACCTCATTTCAGGTTTAGAGGCTCTACAGGGGATGGAATCTATGAACAGAGAATAAGGTAGAGGACATGTTCCTTCCTTCATGTGGAACACTCAGTGAACACCCTCATCCTCTGTTGCCACCCTCTCCCCCAGTCCAAATGCCCCCCAAATTCCTCTGCTTTGAGTTCTTTTTCAATTGTAGTGTTAGATCTGAAGGTGCCTATTTACACATTATATTAAACACAAAAAGATGGGAGGCATGCTTATCCTGTCCACCACCACTTAGTCACCTTGTACCTGTAAAAAGTGAACGTATGAAGAGTCCCACCTTCTTGAATCATCTGATATTAAACCATGTGTATTTTTCTTAGAAAAACTGGGGGGGGGAGAAGTGGGGAAAGAAGTCAGAGGGAGTGAAGAATCTAAAAGCACCTTTGGGACTGATTTATTTGAAGAAAAAATGTCCACAAAAGCACATGCTAAAAAATACTGGTCTAAAGGAGGCTTAGGACTTTTTCGGATGGGGTTGTATAATGCTAGCAGCCTTCTCCCCATTGCGAGGCTGCTGAGCTGCAGGCTGTCCCTTTCAGATGACGCTCTCCCCTGCCGATAGTGTTGCATAACCGCAGGGACGCTGCAGCGTTATATTTGGTGGTTTTCTAATTACAATCAACTTTCGTGATTAGAAAACCGCCAAATATAATGCTGCAGCATCCCCGTGGTTACACAACAGTATTGGCAGAGGATCAGCAGGGAAGAGTGTCATCCGAAAGGGACGCCTTGCAGCGCAGCTGCCTCGCAACGGGGACGAGGCTGCTAGCGTTATAAAACCCCATCCAAAAAAGTCCTTAGATTCTGCCACCCCTTTTGTCCTTCTCTCTCTCTCTCTCTCTCTCTCTCTCTCTTTTTTATCTTTTTATGCTGAAAGAAATTAACATGGCTATGTCTTTGAAAATTAATTTTTATCATGTAAATGATGACAGAAATTGTAGCAGAAGGTATGTGGTTAAATGCTCTGTTTATTCTACTGTATATTTTATATGCAAGGTTTTGTGATGCCTGAAAAGGGCTACTTTTTCCTTTTGGAGAAATATTCACTGATATTCAAGGGATTTTGGACTTACCCAGAGCCCCATTTCCTGGAGGTAGCATGGGAGGCATATGGAGTGCTGTCTGCTTCCCAGCAACTGGAGTCTTCTCAGCCCCTGCTCTGATCCTGGGCTTCTGACACATCATTACAATATGTATTGGCCAATCAGCAGCCAGCTGGCCAGCTAAGGGATACCCTTCTCTGGATTAGGAAATAAGTCTTTGGATCAGCCAGGGAGGCTATAAACATGGCAAGGCTGTGCTGATGGCCAGTCTTGTAGTAGCAGCTTTTCCCTACAGTCCCTCCTTGAGTTCCAACTCTGGGATGTATCAAGAGATGGGCTGTATGTGGTTCTAAATGACCAGATTGCTCTTTGTTCAGTTTTCTTTGTCACAACTTGGATGTCTGGCAGTTTTGGCATTGGACTGTATTGTTTGTTTGTTTGTTTGTTTGTTTCAGGCAGTGTGGTGTAGTGGTCTAAGTGTTGGGCTAGGATTCCAGGAAACCAGGATTTGCAACCCATTCAGCTGAAGGTGACCTTGGGCAAGTCACACTTTCTTGTCCTCAGGGGACAGCAATGCCAAATCCTCTCTGAACAAGAAAACCCCATGATAGGCCTTAGTGTCACAAAGGCAATAGTCTCTGTATATCTATTTTGGGGACATGAGGCCAGCATGTGCCCATCTTCCCACCACTGGGGATTCCTTTAAAGAATCACAGGGGTTATTGTCCCTGGATGATTTGGGGTTAAAAAAGTTTTAATTTCAGTATTAATGTTTAATCTTTATTTTTCTTGACCTCTCTAATCCATAGTGTTTGTCCATTTTACATCAGTATATTTCAAGCCCTTTCTGCTTGCTATTAGAACTAATGTTCCCAAGATATTTCTGCAATAGTCTGAGCAAATACAAGATATCACCCACGATCATTTATATATTCCAGCTTCCATTTTTTAAAAATCTGCAACTCCATTCTGAGAACAGAGCCAAGTTAGTCTGTGTCAGTGCCTGTCCAGGCACTATGGGACTAATTATTGGAAACTCAACTGCACTTTAATTCTCAAAATATATTTTTTAACAATATAAATTATAATATGGCTCCCATATCTGTGGGACCAGTGCCCACGGTTTCACTTACCCACCTCTGAAAAAAAAAGTTCTCTCTATGCATTTTCTAGGGCCTCCAGCATGATTTTGTAGTATGCTTCTGCCAGAAGTTGGCCACAGTCATGCTGGATCACCTAGAGAGAACACCTCTCTAGGCATTTTCTAGAGTCCATAGAGTCATGCTGAAGGGCCTAGAAAATGCCTAGAGAGGTGTTCTCTGTAGGTGCTCCGGCATGACTCTATGGTATGCTTGGGCCAGAAGTCATTCATTTCAATAGGGTTCAGTATTATCCATGGTTTTGCATTTCTACTGTATGTCCAGGAACATGTCTCCTGTGGATATTGCGGGGGGAGGGGGTTGCACTGTATACATTAAATCTGACACATAGTCACTGTCCTAAAAGTTCCATGGATCTTAGGAGGTGCCAGTGCAGGACTTGATTATAGGACTCTTCTGCCTGTGCTGCTCAGTAGTATTGCAACATTTGGGGGTAACCTTAAAGTCCTACATTAAAAAAAAAAAATAGAAGCAAATGCAACACAGAAATATCCTGCTCTATTTCCCTCCTAAATACACAACTGAAAATGCCACTACTTTATTCAAAATGCCTTTGCAATGCCAGGTCGGTTAAAAACAAGACTCATATAATCCATGACCTTTTATGGGATGAGGCTGCCAACCTGGCATGCTTTACAGAGACCTGGCTGGGAGAGGCCAGTGCTGTGACTTGGGCGCAGGCACTCCCGGTCAGGTACACAGTTAGTGAGCAGGTAAGGAAAAGTGGGCAGGGGGGCAGAGTGTCTCGGGTTCATAAAAACAATCTAACCTTGACCAGGAAGCCTATCCGGAACACAGTCCACATCGAGGGTATGTACCTAAGCCTGAGGACCAGGGATAGCTTAGGGATTCTGTTAGTATACTGGCCACCCCATTGTCTGACAGACTCCTAACTGAGCTAAAACAGCTGATCTCACAGTTGCTGCAGGAGTCACCCAGAATTTTAATTCTGGGTGACTTCAACATCCCACTCAAGACCAGCTTGCTAAATCTAATTGATGCAGCTCGGGAGTTCATGGAATCCATGACAAAAATGGCCCTATCCCAATTGATTGTCGGTCCTACTCACTGTGCAGGTCATACCCTCGATGCGGCCATAATAATAATAATAATAATAATAATAATAATAATAATAAATTTTATTTCTATCCCACCCCTCTACAGCGCAATCGGGGCGGCTTACAATATAAAAACTCCATAGTCACAATACCCTAGCCCACCCGCCCCTTAAAATAATATTAAATTATAAAAGATTATTAGAATGGTCCGCCCTCGAAGGCTAATGGAACCAATTGGATTCCAGAAAGCCTTGGAGGGTTTAATGGTTGGTAACGCCGGTTATTCTGTTGAAGCTTTGGTTAATATTTGGAACACCGACCTCACCAAGGCTATCGACACAATTGCTCCCAAGCATCCTATCCAGGCTGCTGCTAACCATAAGCCCTGGTATTCAGAGGAGTTTAGGAAGATGAAGCGGGCTGGACAACGACTAGAGCTCACCTGGCGGAAGACTTGACTCTTATCCGACAAGACTTGTCATAGGAATTTTCTTGATTCCTATCGAAAGGCAATACGTACAGCGCAGAAATCTTTCTCCTTTGCACATATTGCTTCTGCAGAGTCCCGTCCAGCGAAACTGTTTAGGGTGGTGGGGGAACTGATGCAGGTTCCACCAATGCAGAACCCCTTACTTAACCCCACAACGGCCTGCTGTAACGTGTTTAACATCCACTTTGCAGATAAAATCTCTCAGATATGAGCCGAATTAGATGCCAGTGTTATGACAGAAACTATAGACGAGGGGTCCAGCAACTCTGTTGATGAAATTTTATTGGATCAGCTTCAATCTGTGATTACTGATGACGTGGACAAGCTCCTTGGTAGAGTAAGCTCCTTGGTAGACCTGTCCCCTCGATCCTTGTCCATCATGGCTGGCCATCCAAGGGGGCAATGCATTGAGAGTGCTCCTTAGGGATATTATCAATGCGTCCTTCAGGGAGGGGTCTGTTCCATCCTGTCTGATCCCTGGATCCCTTCGACAGGAACAACTATAGTCCAGTCTCCTTGCTGCCTTTTTTAAGCAAGGTGATCGAGAGGGTGGTCGCTTCCCAATTCCAAGCTGTCTTAGATGAAACCAATTATCTAGATCCATTCCAAACTGGCTTTAGGACAGGATATGGAGTTGAGACTGCCATGATTGCTCTGGATGACGACTTCCGCTTGGGTATCGACAGGGGTAGTGTGACACTGTTGGTGCTCTTGGACCTCTCAGTGGTCTTTGATACAATAGATCATTCCATCCTCTTGGATCGCCTGAGAGGGTTAGGAATTAGAGGCACTGTCTTGCAGTGGTTCCATTCCTTCCTCTCGGGCAGATCCCAGAGGGTGAGGCTCGGGAACAGTTGCTCTACTGGAATAGAGCTTAATTGTGGCATCCCTCAAGGTGCCATCCTGTCCCCAATGCTATTTAACATCTGTATGAAGCCGCTGGGAGAGATCATTCAGAGGCATGGAGGGTGGTGTCATCAGTACGCTGATGACACCCAGATATACTTCTCCATGTCTTGGTTGTCGGCTTTGACTTCAGATGACATCTCTCCACTCAATGATTGTCTTAAAGCAGTAATAGACTAGTAGAGGAAAAAACAAATTGAGACTGAATCCAGACAAAACGGAGATACTAACAGTTGTGGGCCCGAAACCAGGTCTGGGAATACAACTTCCAGTCCTGGATGGAGTCACACTCTCCTCCAAGGACTGTGTTCACAGTCTGGGGGTGCTCCTGGACCCGTTGCTCCTTATGTCTAATCAGGTAAATGTGACGATCAGGAGTGCCTGTTATCAACTTTGTCTGATACGCTAGCTGCGCCCTTTCCTGGAAATCAGGGACCTCGAAATTGTGGTACATGTGCTGGTAACCTCCCATCTCAACTTCTGTAATGCACTCTACATGGGGCTACCCTTGTGCTTGACTCAGAAACTTCAATTAGTTCAGAACATGGCAGCCAGGTTGGTTTCTGGTATTTCCAGAAGAGATCATATAACACCGGTGCTAAAAACTCTCCACTGGCTGCCTATTAGTTTCCAGGCACAGTACAAGGTGTTGGTTATGACCTTTAAAGCGCTACATGGCTTGGGTCCAACTTACTGCCTCTTCCCATACGACCCTCCCCGCACACTTCAGTCCTCTGGGAGGAATCTGTTACAACCTATGAAAACAAGGCTGTCGGTGACCTCCCAGAGGGCCTTCTCTGTTATCGCTCCCAGATTATGGAATGGCCTGCCGGATGAGATCCGTCTTATTACCACCCTAGACAGCTTCAAAAAAGCTGTCAAGACAGATCCTTTCTGGCAGGTCTTTCCTGAATAGCTATCCCGGCCCGAAGATTTGACTGTTTGTTTTCCCCTTTGAGCTACCATTGAATTAGTCTATGCTGCTGTGATTAGTTGCTGTATGTTTTTTTTAATTATTGTATGTTTTTAATCTTTTCTAGTTTAATATTATTTTAAGGGGTGGGTGGGTTAGGGTATTGAGGTAATTATGAAGTTTTTATACTGTAAGCCGTCCCGATTGTGTTGCAGAGGGGCAGGATAGAAATAATAATAATAATAATAATAATTATTATTATTATTATTAAAGTGAAAAGGGCCTACACTTTAGTCCTGGCAACTGCAGCTTCTCTCCAGCTCCACCTCTCTTCCTCTCCCTTTGAGCTCACCCAGCAAGTGCAGCCCCTTCCTTAGGGTTTCCCCACCCACTGGGCCAAAGTAGTCCTCATAGGGGTTACACCAGGATCTTGAGTGCCTGCAACAGAAAGCCATGGACTGGTGAACCTTTCCCCCTGACCAGTTCTTCACAAGTTGTAGTAGTTTCTTCTCCTTCTTCTTCTCCTTCGTTTATATAGCGCCATCACTGTACATGGCACTTTACAAGTAAAAGAACAACAAAACAATTTCCTGCCCTCAGGCTTACAATCTAAATAAGACATGACACAAAAGGAGAAGGGAATGGCAGTGTGGGAAGGGATTAAGTCCAGCAGATACTGCCTTTTCTTGGCCTCCAAGGCCAAAGCAATGGCAGTTGGGATGGCAGGAGGGCCTTTCATCTGCTTTTGGGCCTAGGCATGATGGAGCTGTGCCTACCTTTTCTTCTTTCCCTCTGATGGAGTGGCAAGCTGGGATGGAGGAAGGGCATTTCATCTGCTTCTGGGCCTAGGCATGATGGAACTGTGCTTGTCTCTTCTCTCCCTCCAAGGCCAAAACAAAGGCAGTCGGGGTGGAGGAAGGGTCATCTTGCTTCTTGTTTTCTGCTTCCACATTTTCCATCCATTTAAATGCTAATCTGCCTTGTTATTAAGAAGAGGTGCTGTGACCAGCTTAGGTTGCAATATATCCTGCATAACGTACCCAGATCTAATTTGAATTTTACACACCTATTTCTGAAACATTGATTGGCTTATATCATGAATGCCAGCACGTTTTTTGCCCAGTGCTAGAACTTTTCATTCCAAAGGAGATTCCAAACAAAATTGAGTTGGAGCTTCCAGGTTCTACTTTTCTTCATTCTCTGGAATAAAATGGGCTAGTGGCTCACCTTCCAAACCCTACCTGAGAAAATGAAAATTCCCATTGCTTTGGAAAAATGATTTTTTAAAAACATTATGACCTATAACTCAGGTTATGGGGAGGGACAATGGAAATATCAGATCCAATCATCTTGGGACGAAGAAAGTTTCTCTGCTAGCCACTTTTAGAAATATCTGATTTTTAAAAAATGGAAAATGTATAACAATTTGAATCTCCTTGTTAATAAACTTGTTTTTATATGCTGCATAATGTGACTCTGAATTTTGACTACAAGTATCTATAGTTTAACAGCCTTTTATTGGTGAACAGATATTTTGGGTTTATATGAGATTTTAATGAGACATTGATGTTTAACTGTAACTCCCAATATTCCTTATTCTTGACCATGCTGGCTAGGGCTGCTAGAAGCTGCAGTCCAAAACATCTGGAGGCCCACACAATTCTCACCTCTGGACTAAAGCAATGCATATTTAAGATGTTGACATTAAACTCCTTTTTGCTTTTGTGATTGCTTCTGAAGTTGTAAGTAAGAACCATCTGATCGTTGAAATCATGGACTTCTATAACAGAGAAAGAAACTTAATCTCATCTTCTGCCCTTGCTAAAAAAATACCCTTCCCCAAAAGCATAGTAACTGGCACGATGGTGAGGTTTTTCAGCTGATGAGATTAAGTTTCTTATGCTGCCTCTGTTTTTTAAACTGAGGAACAGAAAGAAAGGATAATTCTCCTTACATAGAAGTGGTCTTAGATGGTCTTACTTAATTAAGCCTACCAGATGGCAACCTAAACATTGTTTCTCTCTTTCCAACTGACTTGCACTACTATCTTTTCCTGCTCTTCCTCCTCTTCCTCCTCCTCCCTCATTTAAGCTCCTTTTCCCTTTCCCACTTAGCAGGTCTGGGGCAACATACAAGAATTCTGCTTGCTCCCACAAATAGAATGGAGTTAGATGAAGCAGATTTGCATACTGTTAAAGAACTGTGGGTAAGAAAATAAGTTCTGCTAGATTAGACCAAAGTCTTATCCAGTCCAACATGCCACAGCTGGCTAACCAGCTGGCTACAAGCAGGATACCAGCACTTTCACAACTTGTCCCCCAGCAACTGGTATACTTGTAGCTTTCTCCTGAATAACTGCCTAATTTCTGTCTAAAGCCATCCTTGTTGGTAGATATCATATTTTGTGGTAGCCAATTCCACTGTGTTACCAAGCCACCTATTGAAGAGATATGCATGGCCTCTGGGTTCTGACCTGTAACACCATGCTTCACATAGTCAAACAGAAGAAATATATGCTAAAGATTTTGAATCTTTCTATACCTGACAGGTAGTATATGAAGCAGCTATATGTGCTTATTAACTCTTTGTATATAGAAATCTATCTATCTATCTATCTATCTATCTATCTATAATTCTCTTGGGTATGTTGTTGTTTCCAGTGTGCTGACTGGCTACTTAGGGAACTGACCAACCAATCACAGGTCTGTTGGGTAGCCAATCAGCACACTGGGGGTGGGACCATGTAGATCTCAAACATGGCGGTGGACAGGGAAAGTACATAGCAAGGGGGTGGATGTGGTGTGAGCATGTGTACCGTGTGTACCAGAGTGCAGGGGGTGGGAGGGACAGAATGAGTGGTGGGGGCAGTACTAGCGGCAGGGGGCAGAACAGGTGGCTGGGAGGGCAGTACTAGCAGTGGGGGGGAAGAACGGGTGGCTGGGAGGGCAGTACTAGCAGCAGGGGCAGGGTGAGCAATGGAGGCGACTTAAACCCACCAGCCTACCTCGAAGAGTTGTCATGAGGTCTCCTGGGCATTTTTGCGGGGTTAATGGCATATGGTACGCCAGGTCCAGCTAGTGTGTATGTGTGTGTATCGTATGTTATGGGTGGAAGTAACCTTTTGCACACCATTGTGGGAAACAGCTCCATGATCATGCATAGTGGGCTTGAGAGCCATGACAAAATGCCTCTGCTACAAGTTTCATTCCTTTGGTAGGACTCCCTCTTTAACTTACTGCTTCTGCATAAATGATTGTGAAGAAAGAGACTGTAATTAATATATTCTACAAACCATTATTGTTGAGGCATTGTGGACCTAGTCAAGTGAGGAAGTTAATGATGTTAATGATGATTAGCAATAAAAATGCTTACGATGTGTCTGTACAATATACATTGGACAGTCTCTGTCCTAATAGACATAATACAGAAGGAAAAAGAAATGTGGAAGGAAGACGAACCCAAACATTGGAGGAGATATTCATTTTGTGATAGATGGGTCCAAAGTATTCTTCCCATTACCATTTTGTTCTTCTTAGAAGCCAGAGTTGCAGCCTCCTAGTTGCCATTGGTTTAATGGAAGAGTGTGCCTCCTATCCCATCATACTTCCAACAGCAATGTGAAAAATCTGGCAATGCTGCTCCAATTCTAGCTGAAAGCCAGAAGCAGTTTTATAAAAATGTTCAAATTTCTCATCTGCTTTAGAAGTGTTTTAACTTCTACTTGTGGACCCTGCAGAACATGACATATGAATAAATTTCAGAGCAGCATTCTTACAAACGATCATAGACAGCTTTATATGGGAAGAGAATCCTCAAGGTATTTATTAGCAAAACTCCAGTCTTAGAACATCCTTTACTGGTATGAAAGAAGCAAAGTCCCAGGCCCATAGTACTATTAAGGAAATAACATAAAAGAGGGGTCATAAAACTTGCTTCAGCAGAGAAGAAGAAGCCTGACTCTAGAAATTTACAAGCCACCAAGGGTGAAAATGCTTACATTCTAGATATGTCTGAAAGGTGATGACTCCAAAAAGCTGATCACTCTTTAGTTCCCTAGATTATAAATTGTCTAGACCTGCATTGTTATTAAAAAGGTGAGAGATCTAAATCAAAATGTTATCTAACTATGCTTCTTACTGTTACAGAAAACTGGAAGGGTGTGTGTGTTGAGAATGCTGCCAAAAAAGAAAGGAGCTCTATGCACCAAAGGACTCTTCTACAACTCTTATTTTTAAATTCATATCATAGCATACACTGGTTCTATCACTAATAGAAATGACAGAAGAAGGACTGAATGGAATTTAAAAATAATGTAAAAAAATTATTAAGGGGTCTTTTTTTTTTAAGTGAGATTAGCATCTGTACATGGTGATGTACAGGGTTGCTGTTGTGATTGATCTCACTGATTAAGACAAAATAAATTTATTTATCCTTGCAAAATTTTCCAACCTGTCTTTTAGCCCAAATAGGATCTCAAGGCAGCTCACAATAGTCATTAGAGAACTTTTGCACAGACACCATAATTTGAATATATTTGAGTTCCTAGACCAAGCTGACTATCTCCCCATGTGCTGCCCCAGATCTCAGACAATGAGAGTGTTAAGTTTTCACATTTGTCAGTGATTTTAAGCTTTTAGTATGTAAACACAATACACTAACATTGATTCTGGTGGGGTTCTAGCCCATTTAGCAAATCCTTATCACTGGATTAGGCATGGCTACAGAACAAAACTGCAGCACAAATTCTTTGAATGTGTGATGCAAGTTAAAGGGAAGCAAGCAGGCTTGCTATTATGGCATACATGAGCATCTGGCTTATAACTACTGTCCTTCAGTCCTGCAGGGCACAACACTGTTGTCTTCTCAGGAGTCTAGGAGCAAAACAATAACTCCTAACAAATTAAGAGGGGGATGCTACATGAGCTTGGAAAGGTATTATTAAGAAAAGTGAATATGATGATCCAATGAAGTAATCTATAACTGAGAAATATTGCAATGATGCTCTAGGATCCAGAGCATCATGTTACGACTGTTCAGTTGTGGCTATCTTCAGCATGACAATCTATTTATTCATTCTCCAAAGTACCTTTCCAATTTCTGCACTATGTTCTGAAGAATGCATAAGAGCAGCACTTTCTCAGTGTAAGTATCATGATTTAATCTGTGACATACCTGTAGGAAAGGATGGTTGTACTATGACCTGGTTCATATTCAAATATGATGATGAGGTATTAAAATGGTGACATCTGATGCTGGAATTTTATTATGTTGTAATAATAAATTGTGCGATGATGGCACTTGTGGATGTACATCACTACATGTTATTTAAACTAATGTGGTTTTTTTAATGTCCTTCAGCCTATTCATAGTTTGTTGGTTTCATATCATCCTCAGGTCTACTCGTATTGATATGTATATGTGTATGTGTGTACGTTTCATTCAAGAAAAACAGCTAGTCTTAAGTCTTTCGGCAACTCCATTATTACTGCCTTTGATTCTTGAATTGTCTGCCATTAGAACATTGGCTGGAATGCATGATCACAGTTAAGAATGTGTAACTTAGAGTTACTCTTTCATAACTGATTTGCATTCATGGTTACTATGTATTCAATAGTGTAGGCTATGCATAGGGATCATAAAAAGTCCCCCAATCCTGACTTACCAGGCAGCAGCTGCTTCAAGTGGCATGGATCTGTTTTCCTGTTGATTGGGGCACAGCATACCAACATTTCTAGTGCATCTTTCAAGAGGGGCCTGGAAATATCAGTACGCTGTGCCCTGATCAACAGAAGAACAGACCCCTGCTGTCCAGTAAGCCAGACATTGGATATTAGAGAAGTAGAATGTTGTTTTTATTCATGTATGTTGAGTGTATTCATGCACATGTAACAAATTTAAATATTTGTATATATACACTTTATATATTTAAATCTTTTGCACTTTACATATTTTGGTAACATTTAATATATATAGTAAAAGTCAAACACATGGTCACAGCAATTCAGAATAATAGTTTTTATTACTTAAAAGCAATTGTTATTCAGTTAGTGTTCCACTAGTATTTCAAAGGCGGGGTTCAGGCCAGGAGACACTATTCGGTTATGTATACTTAACTAAGTAGCTGATCTAAAATCTTGGCCATTGTTTACAAGAAAGTGATTGAATAACTTTCTTCCTGTTTAAAATAAAAAATAATATCCTTAATTTATTTAAATGTGTTGATATATAACATATATAAGACTTTAGTAGAATTACAATAATTTTAGGAAATAAAATTAGCCTCTTTTAAACAGACTCTTTTAAAAATAGGACTAATAACACATTTCATCATAATTCATATACAGTTTTCCCTCCGTATCCACAGATTTGGTATCCATGGATTTAAGTATCCATGGCTTGAAAATATTCTTAAAAAAATAATAATCCAAAAAGCTAACAGTGATTTTGCCATCTTATATAAGGGACACCATTTTGCTATGCCATTGCATATAATGGGACTTGAGTATTCACAGATTTTGGTATTCACGGGGGGGTGAGGGTCCTGGAACCAAACCCCAGTGAATATGAAGGGACAACTGTACTTCACATCTATAATGTACACTGAAGGTTCCTTTGAGGGAAGTCCAGAAAGTTATGTTTGTCCAGAATAGATCGGGCAGACTACCTGGTGTCAGCCAGAACACATAACATTGGTTCTGGATGGTACTGATGGGTTGCTGATGTGTTTTTTCTGACTAAATTCAGAGTGCTAGTGCTTACCTTAAAGCTATTTAAAGCCACACTAATTTGTGGAATAAAACTTCTTTATTTATATCTTGAGATTCAGTTTCTCTTTCACATCAGCCTTCTTCACAACCTGGGTCAGAATACTTGATGAACTGCCTTCTTTCATAAGTTATTTTCAAATGTTTGGGAGGACAACAATCTTGTAACTGTCCCAAAATCCTTCAGGCTGGTAGACACTGCTTGCTGATGGCCTCAAATCAGCCACCTAATTCTATTTAAAAAAAAAATTCAATGAGAGTGGGCTCTTTTAAATAAGCTGCCTAGACCGAGGCAAAGCATTTCTATTTTCCTGCTATCTCTGCTTTTAATCTGTCCATAATATAATTATTTACTGTTATTTCTGTGGTTTTTTGTATTTTATTATTTTTATGATATTTACATGCCACCATACAGCTAAAGAGCAAAAACATCCTCATAGTAGCTTGTACAATAAAACTGATTAAAAACAATAATGAGATATATAATAAAAAAATTAAAAACTGTGAAAATGTATAATGCAATAAAAAACTCATATCTATTTTTCTTTTATTTGTAACCTGCTTTGAGAACAATTGTAGAAAGTGGACAATACATTTCCAAATAAATACATTCCAAATGTGTTAGTCTGTTGCAGCAAAAACAACAGAGTCTTTGTAGTAGATAAACATTGTCCACTCCACCTCTTAAAAAATTCCCTGTAACAGTCATCACATAAATTTATGTAGTTTTTCTTTAAATGATGGTTGTGTTTTGTGGTGGTTTTTTGTTACATTAAATATTAAAAGTGACTTTGGAACCACAGATTCTAATTGTTTGAAATGTAGTCAAGCACATGCAGACTTTAACTATCCATGCAAACATTTTACATGCACACGTATTGCTGGTACCATAAAGGCCTTTATTGGCTATAAATTACCATTTGTTTCAATGACAGTATTCCCAGAACAATTCAACAATGCAGTGAAAAAGAAAATCAAACACTTGTCAGAAATGTACTAATGGCTATGTGCACATTAGCTGCAAAATTCAAGAAAATAAAGAAGTTGTCATCTAAGAAAGAATGGATCAGAAAATTATCGCCAACGTTACTGACATAAGTTAAATGCTATAAAAGTCTCTGGAAAAACATAAGAAGTGGAAAACTAACTCTTTTGGAACAAAGCCAACAATTTATTATTCTGTGAAAAAAAGTTAAATCATTTGAGAATGTAAAACAGGAAATATTGGCTGTTGTATAAGTTTTTCTTTTCTCTTGTACTTTTAATGGACGTAATCATAAAAAATTGTATGCCATTTATCCATAATGCTATTTGCATATATTCTGTTCTCAGGAGAAATCTACAGTATCTGTTCTCCATTGCAAATGGGAGAAAAAAATGTTCTTCAGACAGAGGGAGCAGCCAATCCAGTGGAATTATCCTCAGTGGTTACATACAAACTAGAAAGAGGCCTCATCATACTTCAGAACTTCTTAGCAAACTAGTGAGTTTTGTGCTGAAAATTCACACCATTTTTTTTTAAAAAAGCTCTTATTTTAAATAAAAAGAACTTCCTTAGGTTAAAAAAAAGCACCACTAAGAGTCTCAGTAAGATAATGTAGCACAGTCCTCTTGAAAAGTGTAGTTTTCCCCTATGCATTTCAAATATTCCACTGGCTTCAAATGCTTAAAAAACTGGTGGGCATATAGTCTACATTCACAAAAGCATAACACCCGGACTTGACATCTGCCAGTTACACATGATGAAGTGAGCTAGTGCCACTCAACCATGAATAAAGGCCAAACTGTTCACTACCACTTCTTTCCAACTGTACTTTTATGTTAGTCAAACAGAACTAGAAATGGTCACTCCCCCTCCCCCACTTTCCTTTCTTTTTAATTTCCAGGCAAACATAAAAATCTGTCCAGAAATCCTCTTGCTCCTTTTGGCCATAACAGAAAGTTGTAAAATGCACATAGTGCTCAAGGAATATCAGTGTACTGGGGATTTGCTTTCAATAATATCACACGTGACTTTTCTCTTCCCTCATCTGGATTATGTCAGTGAGGATAAAAAGGCTTGTCACACAGGCACTTGGGTTAGTATCCATAAAGTATCACAGAGCAATGCTGCAGCTGTTGGAAGCAGATCCTCTTTGTTTGCATCAGAAAAGTAAAGCCAGAAAGGGAAAGAGTTCATCTCCAAATGGGAATGTGTGTGTGTGTGTGTGTGTGCACATATGAGAGAGAGAGAGAGAGAGAGACTTTGTATACTTATTGCCAAGTCAATCCAGACTGGGGTTCAGGGGAGTAATGAGTCTAGACTCTCAGTTCACTCTCTTGGGAGACACTGTGATCAAAGCCTAGCCATTTGGCATAGTTTCCTGCATGATTTCAATGGTACTCTCAAAACAAAAGACGGAATCACATTCCAACTGTATATATCTATAGCTAGATAAACAGAGAACTCTAATGTTATAATGGATGCCTGTACTTTGATGAATGCCCAAAGTCATACATGTATATCGATAATCCCAGGCAAAGTTGGTGAATGTCTGGAAATTCAGGAGATACACTGAAGAATGTGGACAGCTGCCTGAGCATGATTGTCATACTTCACTATTCAAAATGGGAGAAATAGATCCATTGAAAATTTGGACAAATTATGTAGGGTTGTAGGATTCTTATATCATCTTAAATATCCAACATATTTTGGACACTCACCATATCCTACAGGATGTTCATGGCAAATCTAGTGCAGGTTTCTCTTGTATCCTGGCAGGCCAATGTGAATCAGATAGTATTCATTAACATGGTGGTCTGGGACCCCACTTATTATCAGTTTGAAGTCAAAGGCTTTTCATGGCTGGCATCCATAGATTTTCCTTGGTTTTTTTCTGGGCTGTGAGGCCATGTTCTAGAAGAGTTTATTTCTGATGTTTTGCCTGCATCTGTGGCTGGCATCTTGAAAAGTGAAACGTCAGAAATGAACTCTTCCAGAACATAGCCTCACAGATCGGAAAAAACCCAAGGAAAATCTATTATCAGTTTATTGCTAAATAAAGGTGAAGGATTTTGGAGGGGAGAATGGACAATTATTTCCTTGCTAAGTCCAATTCACATCACAACACACAGACTTTCTGCATACCTCATGAGTTAGTGTAGGGTCATGGAATAAAAAAGAAGGAAAAGGCCTAACTATTCTCATACTTGAGGAATTTGTTTAGGTACTTACTGAATTTTTTTATAAGCCACCCTTCACTAAAACAGAGGAGATTATCAGACACACTAAATATGGTGTTATAATGACACCAGGAAATCGTTAAAGGGCTTCCTTTTCAGATGATGTCATTCCCCTCTTGTAATGCACCCATTCTGCTGCCATTCCACTGGCACTGCTTTTTACTGATTGGAGAAGCCATCAATACATCCCCCGTTCTGTTCCTGTCACAGATTTGATAATGATTGAAAAGGTGCCCCATTTAGCTGGTGAGATTCCAGCATCAATGGGAGGCCCCTGCTAGAACACTTCCTGGTGAGATTGGGACATCAAGGTAATTGACACACTTTTAAAAAACTTCCCTGGTTTACTTGGAAGTTTTAAAGTGTGCTTTTGTGCTTGTTGTCACTATTTGATGTTTATTTTTCTTTTTAAGTTTGAATTTCCTGAGCTCATGTCTTCTTGTGAGAACAGGTGGGATTTCACTCCAGGAAGTGAACAGAGCTCCATTAGAGCTCCATTCATTCCTGGCTGCCCTGTGGATGCTACAAAGGTAGGTCTGAAAAGTTTTCTTGTTGTGCCGGGACAGGGATGGGACAGGGTCAGGAGAGGAGATTGTGGGACAGGAACACTTTTTTTTGTTCCTGTCTGATAATCTCCTGAAAGGCAAATAAAATCACAATACGTACTTAAAAAGGTTGGGAGAACCGAACAGTTTTAGCATGTTGCCTAAAAATCAACCATGTTGGCACCAGCATAGCCATCTTGGGGAGGTCAGTCCATAATCAGGACATGACTGATTAAAATATCCTTTTTCTCTGGCTGAGTCTCAGAACTGGTTGACATAAATTTCATCTCTAGTAGAAGAGGGACTCAAAGGAGAGCTTCAGCAGATGTTTTTACAGAAGGATGGGAAACTTTTGGCTCTACAGATGTTTAGGATTACCATTCCCACAAACCCACATTTGACATTCTAGGTGGGCTGATGGGAGTTGTAGGCCAAGACATCTAAAGGGTAAAAAACTTCCCACCTATGTGTTAAGAGTGCAGAGAGCAGCCAAGGCCTGCTTGGAAGGTAGTGAGAGTGTATTATTTATCTAACATGGAGAGTGTCTATCCATGGCTTTGAAGTACTACATTTTTTCCTGTATGCTGATGGGGGCGGGGGGAGTAGTATTCCAAAGCCTTGGATAGACACTCTCCATTTTAGATAAATATTACACACCAACCACCTTCCAGGTAGGCCTTGGGTGCAAATGACATGGATGGACTCTCACCAGCAAAAGCAACCAAGCAATCAGATGGAAATATACAAGGCACGACTGAAATTCTATGATCTAACCCATAGATCATAACTCCATTGTTATGTTGTGTGTTCCTAGCTGTAGAATTGTTACAGGAACCTATTGGCTAGTATCAGCAACAACATTCATACTTGTATGATTAGAGACTTCATTTTGCTTTATTTTTTTAAACCAGATTTCACAATGAAGTTCTCTCTGTTCTACTAGAAGACAGCTTATTATGTCTCTCTCTCTCTGGCTTTTCTTCGCAAATGAAGATTCAGGAAGGACTCATCCCACGCTTTCTGCAGGTGTGCTGATGACTAAAAAGGCCAATTCGAGATAAACAAGTCCAGTTGCAGAAAGCACAGCAGAAGGTCTCCTTGGGTGATGTTTCTGGGTTGTGATTCTTTCTGCGTTGTCGTTTCTCTTCAAGACTTGTTCGGCGTGAGTTCTCAAATAAGGCTGCAGCATTGTGGATAGTGCGTCTCCATGCTTCCTGATGTGAGGCCAGGGTGGACCATTGTTGGTGATCAATTTGGCTGAGCCTGAGATGTTGTTTCAGGGAGTCTTTGTATCACTTTTTTGGAGTGCCCCTAACCTTTTTAAAAAGCAGTAACAGATTTTAGCAATGCTATTCCTTTCCTGCAGCAATTCTTCCTCTTTTCAGAAAAATGAAAACCTCTTTATATGTTAGCTTAATTTCTCTTTCTGAATAGTTATTAAGGGCTGTTCCCCATCTTAAACCTTGGGGTGCAAGGGGTGCATTTTGGGGGAATTTCTATCATCTCTTTTTCTAAGGTCAAAATAATATGAATGGGATGAAAAAGATCTGCGATCCGTTCATACAGATGTGTGCACAAATTTGTGTCCTTCGGAAGGAGGGGCAGCAAAATCCACTGGAAAGTCCATGTGTACCATGTCTGGGGTTTTGTATAGATTTTTTTTAAAAGCTCTGTACAACATGCAAATGTGCGATAGTTTGAACACTCACATTCGCACTCATACGAACAGGCAGTGCAATCTGATTGGCTGCATGAAGATGTGGCGGGGCTAGCAAAAAGGGAGCAGCTGTGGCTGCCATGTTGGATTTTTGGCTAAGCGAGGGTCCAGTAAGTCAATGAAACAGTGATTTTATACTCTTTTAAAAATTCTTTCTCTCTTTGTAAATATGAAGTTTTTGTGCACACCAAGGGAGACTGTTTTTTTTTAAAAAAAATTGGGGGCAGCGGCAGATTCAAAATTGTGAGTAAATCACTTGCAGCCACCAGCTGGCTAGGGGGTCATGCAGCATTTGTATGTGTGGGGGGTGTCTTTTGGCCATGTAGGCAGTTCGCATCATTGTGAATGCCTTCTTTTCTAATGTGTTCGTATTTTCCCCCCTTGTATAGACAAGACCTAAGTTGCAATTGCCTTTGCTTTTGGGGGCCCTCTTTATCAGCAGCAGGAGAAGGTGGGACCAAGGGTTCTCCCACCTCTTCCTCCCCTTGGGTGGTGAGAGTAACCACTCTTGAGCAATTGAAATAACACTACCCTAGAGCTTTCCACTTCTTTTCTGCTGGGAAAATTGAGCAATTAAGAATGTGAACAGGCAAACAGGAGGAATTCTTAGGAAATTTTTTATTTCTAAATAAGAAATCACTTCACATTAAGAAAAGTATCGTGTACATGGACCACTTTCCATGTACAGTTTATGAAGTTATAGGCTTACAAAGTTACAGAAATGCTTGAAGCTAACACTCAGCAAGGCCCAAAATAAACAGAAAAATCCCTCATGTACCAGTTCCACAGTATTAATGCAGAATGCATTTTTAGTCCTGGCTGAACTGCCATTTCTGGAGAGGGGAAGGGAGTTTGAGCCTCCCGTAAATCTTAGCCAACACCCTGAAGTTGAAATGCCAAGTCTCCTCACCAGCCTCCCTTGTGTACACAGTCACACATTGAGGTGCTGTCCTTGTAAACCATTGGGTTCAAAAAAATCCAGATGTTTCCAAACCTTTCTAGCTTATATGAGGTACCATATGTTTGGAGATCTTCAGGGGAGCCTATATCAGGCTGTTCGCTCTGCATAATTTTTTTGTTAACTCACCTATAAACCAGAGATACAACTTGCATATCAAGCCATTTTTCAGGATCATTAAATACAGGATAAGGCCAGGTTGCCATTATTACAAGCGTGATCTTTCTCTCATTGTCACAATTGGGGTTCAAGCACTTCATTTGGATTGTATGTCTTTTTGAACCAGATAAACTAGCCAGCCCTACTCCAGGAAGGCACATCCTGTCACATTAAGAGCAGCAAGCTTCCACCAGTTCAATCAATAGGCGAGAAAGCAAATTTTAATAGATGGTGGCAAATTTTAATAAGTGGGGCAAAAATGCAGGGAGGAAGTCACTAGTTTTTGATTCACAGCTCTTTTGGATGTTACTGTAATTCTAAAATGAAAAAGAAAATATTAAAGATGATGTCAATTTCAAAGACAGAGTCATAATTTTTGGCTTATTAAAATTGTCGGTCATCTCACACTTTCTTAAGTAGCCTTTTAAAAAGTGAGGTTTTGATAGTATGCAAATGTATTTAAAATTTAATTAATAAATGGATTAAAAGTTAGATGATTAATCAAGTCAACCATTTTAATCAGTTGAAGAGCTTAATAATAAATGAACAGTTGACACACTATCACTGGAGGATTGTTGAGGTTTGTACTAGAGAGAAGCTAGCAGTTGTGCAGGCAATGCTTTCTTGGACCCATGCAAGAGCTCTTGTTGTCTTTCTATATAGATATTTTTACTGCACTTATTTTTCTACTGAAGATCTGGCATTAGCAAGCTAGTATTTTAGAGTATCTGTACCACCCGAATAGGAACTGGCTTAAATCTGAATTTTAGCCTTCCCCTTCTGCCACAGTCTCCAGAAGCAAAACCAGAATTATATATTCTTTTTCTTGTCCTGAGCATCATCTAGACACTTGGAGCTCATCACAACATTGAACAGTGAGACATTCACTCTTTCTGGTTTTGTTTAAAGCAGAGTAGTTTATTAAAAATGCTGTCACCCATGTCGCGGTGGTAAATTCATGCTAGGTTTTGCAGGAAATATTCTGGGTTTTACTGGAGCTGTCGAAGGTGCTGAACCTTATTCCAGAAATAGATACAGCACCTTGAATAGTTCCCATAAAACCCAAAGTTGGTCCCATATGCTCCAGTGTAGTTTCACTACCCTGAAATAATGGAGATACTCTCTCTCTCTCTCTCTCTCTCTCTGGCTTCTCTTCGCAAACAAAAATTCAGGAAGGACTCATCCCGCGCTTTCTGCAAGCACACTGATGGCTAAAAAGGCCAATCCGAGATAGACAGGTCCGGTTGCAGAAAGCACAGCAGAAGGTCTCCTTGGGTGATGTTTCCAGGTTGTGATTTCTTCTGCATTGTTGTTTCTCTTCAAGACTTGTTCGGCGTGAGTTCTCAAATAAGGCTGCAGAATTGTGGATAGTGCGTCTCCATGCCTCCCGATGTGAGGCCAGGGCGGACCATTGTTGGTGATCAATTTGGCTGAGCCTGAGATGTTGTTTCAGGGAGTCCTTGTATCGCTTTTTTGGAGCGCCCCTCTTACGCTGACCTGTGGCGAGTTCACTGTAGAATACTATTTTGGGAGGCAATGGTCCTCCGTCCTAGAAACATGCCCTGCCCAACGCAGCTGTGTTCTCAATATCATGGCCTCAATGCTGGTGATCCCTGCTTGCTCAAGGACAGCAACATTCATCACATAGTCAGGCCAGTGTATATTTAGGATTGTGCGTAAACAGCGCTGATGGAAGCGTTCGAGGAGTCGTAAGTGGTGGCGATAGGTGACCCATGTTTCCGATCCATAAAGGAGAATAGACAGTACAATGGCTCTATACACACTGATTTTTGTGTTTCGCCTCAGGTGTTTATTACTCCAGATTCTTTTCTAAAGTCTTCCAAATGCGCTATGTGCCTTTGCTAATCTGTGATTGAGCTCTTTGTCAATCTTGGCATCTGTGGAGATGATGCTTCCCAGGTAGGTGAACTACTGAACGGACTTAAGCACAGAGTTGCCGACGGCAATGTGGGGATGATGGTGTTCGTCCTGTGGTGCAGGCTGGTAAAGAACTTCCGTTTTCTTCAGGTTGACTTCCAGCCCAAACAGCTCTGCAACTGTTGTGAAGCAGGATGTTAGGCGCCGCAGAGCTGTTTCTGTGTGGGCAACAAGGGCAGCATAATCAGCGAAGAGCAGCTCACGGACTAGATAGTTTAGAGTCTTAGTGAGAGCCCTCAGACGGCTTTAGTTATACAAGCTACCATCAGTACGGTAACGTATATAGATGCCGTTGTCTTCTTCGAGCTCTGCCATAGCCCTTTGGAGCATCATGCTGAAGAAGATTGTAAATAAAATTGGCGCAAGAACACAACCTTGCTTCACTCCATTAGTTATTAGAAAGGGCTCTGAAAGAGCATCGCCATATCTGACTTGACCACGCTGGCCCTTGTGTAGCAAGATAATCATTTTAAGGAATTTGGGGGGACATCCTAGTCTTTCCAGGATCTGCCACAGACCTTTCCTACTCACGGTGTCGAAGGCTTTGGTGAGGTCAACAAATGTTACATAGAGACCCTTGTTCTGCTCTCTACATTTCTCTTGCAGTTGTCTAAGGGCAAATACCATATCTGTAGTACTCCTATTGGCTCTGAAGCCACATTGGCTTTCAGGAAGAAATTCTTCTGCAATGGCAGGAACTAATCTGTTCAGGAGTATCCTTGCAAGGATTTTTCCAGCAATAGAGAGCAGTGTTACGCCTCGACAGTTTGAGCAATCGGATTTTGCTCCTTTTTTCTTGTACAGGGTGATGATGACTGCATCTCGGAGATCTGATGGCAGTTCCCCCTTTTCCCAGCAATTCACAAGGAGTTCATGGAATTTATCATGGAGTACATGACCTCTGTGTTCCCAAACTTCAGGTGGGATTCCATCAATCCCAGCTGCCTTGCCGTTTTTCAACTGCTGTATGGCCTTAAGGGTCTCTTCCAAAGTGGGAGCTATGTCCAATTCATTTTTCATTGGTTTTTGTATCATATGTTGGATAGCTGAGCCTTGGACTACTTGGTTGGCACTAAAGAGACTTTGAAAGTGTTCAGCCCATTGATTCAGGATGGAGGCTTTATCAGTAATTAATGTTTGACCATCTGTACTGTATAAGGAGCTTTGGACCTGATAAGTAGGTCCAAACACTGCATTAAGAGCTTCATAAAATCATCTAGAATCCCCCAGATCTGCACAGCATTGTCTCTTTTCTGCTATATTGATCCACCACTTGTTCTGCATGTCTCGGAGTTTTTGTTGAAGTTTACTACACGTGAAGCGGAAAGCTGCTTTTCTTACATGGCAAGTTGTCTGGGCGAGGTATGCCTGGTGAGCAGTTCTCTTCTTTGCTGCAGCTCCTGGATCTCTTGGTTGTTTTCATCAAACCAGTCTTGATTTTTCTTGTGGGAGAACCCAAGGGATTCTTCTGCAGACTGGAGGATACTTTTTTTGATATGTTGCCAAAGCACTGTAGGAGAAAGATCTATAGGATGGTCTTCAAGTTTTGTTTGCAGGTTTGCCTGGAAGTTGTCTCTCATGGTAGCTTGTTGAAGATTGTTGACTTGGAGTCTCTTCTTTACGATGCCACCCCTCTTAGGTTTGTATTTAAGATGAAGATTTAGTTTACATCTGACGAGGCGATGATCTGTCTGGCATTCTGCACTGGGCATCACTCGGGTATGACGGATGTCACGAATGTTTCTCTGGCGGACTAGAACATAGTCAATGAGGTGCCAATGTTTGGATCGGGGATGCATCCAGTTTGTCTTCAGCTGTCTTTCTGCTGAAAGATAGTGTTTGTAATAGTCAGCTGTTGTTCTGCACAGAACTCTAGCAGGAGGCATCCTTTATCATTGCAATTTCCAACACCATGCTTGCCTAAGACACCTTTCCAGGCTTCGGAGTTCTTTCCTACTCTGGCATTGAAGTCACCAAGGATAATAATTTTATCTTCTACAGGGACTTTTTGTATGAGGTGGCGTAGGTCTGTGTAGAATTTTTCTTTCTCTACAGGGTCGGCTTGCATAGTTGGGGCATACATACTAAAGAGAACAACATGTGGGAGGCGTAAGGAAATAATGCGATCAGAGTGTCCTGTTGGCAAGGTTTCGAGTTTGGAGGCAATGGAGTTTTTAATCATAAAGCCTACTCCTGAAAGATGTTTTTCGGTTTTGGGTTTGCCAGACTAGTAAAGTGTGTAGCCGTCGCCGTGTTCTTTAAGGCTGCCTTTCTCATGGAGATGAACTTCACTAAGAGCAGCGATGTCAATATTAAGTCATAATAGTTCATGGGCTATTATAGGAGAACAATGCTCAGGCCATCCACTATCTTCAGAGCCTCGCATGGTTCTGATGTTCCAGCATGCAAGTGTCAGTTTATTTACACCTTTGGAGGCCGGTGTGCGCCTTTGTTTCTTTGCCTTGGTTTGACCACATCAGAAGATTCCCGTTGGCCGCGGCTAGCCAACCAGGTAGTTGGGGATGAGCTTTCGTTAGGCCACCTTTTCTAGGCCCCTCTCTATATGGAGCAAGCAGTGCTCTCCTTAAAAAAGGCTGCTTGGTCGTTCAGGATGCGGCCAAACAAGACTGTCAGCTCCCGGGTCAGCTTCGAGCGACCAAAGTCCTGAACCGCTTGCATGCAGGGTTGGGTCTGTGGCTTCCACTGCATCTTTACACCTGCCATTTTCGTTCCTTGCCTATTGCTACAGGGTTTTTTTTTTTTTTTTTTTAAAAATTGGATTTGTCCTTCGAGCCTGTGCAATGGATTTGTCTGGTGGAGCACAGCGTGGACAGAACTGGCCTCACCCTTTAAACCAAAGGTTAATCTGCTGGCCTTGCAAGCATGGACGGTAGCAGTGAGGTCCTCGGGCCATATGTTTGATTAGAGTTTCCTTCTCTTAGATGGTTGACCTTACAGGGTTGGATGAGCACCATCTGCCCAGGTTTGGGATTAGAGTTTTCCTTCTCCTAGGACGGTTGCCATAAGGCTAGAGAACCCATCCTGCCCTTTGTCTCTCTTTGTCAAACCCTTCAGTTTTGACCTGTCTGGCATGTGAGACCCTACTGGTAGCTATTGTGCCACCACCAGCATAGCTCAAAACATCATTAGAGTACGCAAGCCTCTCTCCCACGGCAAGGGGGCGTCAATGGAGAGGAGGTACTGTCTACCTCTGTGTTTAACCCTATAAAGGGCAACACCTTTTCTAGAAGCACTGCTTTGCCATTCTTGAACAATGTGAATAGCCTAATCCATATAAGTCCCTAACTAAAAAGACCCATTATTATTATTATTATTATTATTTTACCTCTTCTCATGAGTTATTTACTCTTGTAATTCTAGGAAAGCCAACAAAAGCTGGAAAATGCAATTTCGGGTTGAATCATCCCAAGTAGAAGAAAACAAATATGTTTTCTGAACACTGAAATTGGGGTTGGAATAGAACTAGGCAAGCATGCAGCAGAATATGATAACAAGTGAAAGAGGCCAAAGGACCAGAGGGGGGGAAATGTATATGCCTAAGGAGCCATCAGGTATAATGCTAGAAGACAGGTCTCTTGATGGCTACTAGTCATGATGGCACCATTGAAGAGGGGATGGCTACCTGTCTGGCACAGTGAACAGGGGCACTTGATGTTGTAACATTTCCATCCATAATGATCTTAACACATGGAGTTTTGATGTTAATAGTTTAAGAACAATACCACTAGATCAGATACAATATTCATCAGTTCCAACTATTTTTTTTAATATATAATAATTATTTTATTATGGAATAAAAGCACAATTCTTTAGTATTTTTCCCCAAAATATTCTTTCCAGTTTCCATTCATCATATTATAATTCATATTATAAGAACTTAACATATTAAACTAAGTATCAAATTACAATATAAATCTATTTGACTTCCTCTAAGTTGGTACAATCAGAATAAACCTAATATCATATATGACTAACTTCTCTAAACAGTATTGTCTTCGCTGCCATTTCTATATACATGTCAATGTCTTATTCCTTTCTTCTGTTGATCTCATTTCTTTATCTTTATAATAGAAATGTATTTATATTAATAGCAATTTTGGCTATCATAATTCGATCCCCATTTTCCCATTGTTTTAATACTGGAATCCATTTTTCTAGTGTTCTGCCTTTTGGTAAATTATGCATACCCGCTGTTAATATGTCAATTTCTAACATTTCTTGTGTTTTTGTTATCCATTTGATTATTGTAGGTGTATTAAATGATTTCCATTTTTGTGCTATTACCATTCTTGCTGTGGAAATTAGATATAAAATTATTTTCCAATTTTTAACTTCGTCTTCTTTTATTAGTACACTAGTCATGTTAAGTAAGAATAGTTCAGGTTTGAACTCAAATTGAATTTGTAAAATGTCTTCAAGTATTTTATATATTTCCCTCAGAATTTTTGATCACTTTACAGTTCCACCACATATGCAGTAGAGATCCTGTATTTTTTTTTTTGCACTTCCAATATTTGTTGCTAATCGAATTGTTCATCTTGTTTAATCTTAACAGAGTGTAATACCACCTGTGGTTGATTTTCATATAATTCTCCCTCAAATTTTGACATATAGTAAATTTGTTTGTCCTCTCTCTAGCCTTTTACCAGGCTTTGAGATCTATTGAATAACCTATGTCCCTCGCACACTTGATCATATAGTCCTTAATGTTGTCCATCTCCAAACTTCTTTTTAACATCAATTTATAATATTTATTTATTTTCCTCTTTTTCTGGTCTCCCCATATTATTTTGTCCCGTTCGTTTTCCTCACTTTCTATATTTTCTGTTTTTGAGTCCTCCATAAATCTGGATTTCAACCGACAATAGGTGAATCAATTAATTTTACAAATTCCTTCTAATTGTTCTTTGGATTTCATAATAATTTTCCCTTCTGAGTTTTTCTTTATTATCTCTTTGTAGCTTAATCAGCGTTCGGTGGTTTTCCACCTTTTTTGAAAAGCCTCTTGTGGAGATGTCCATATTGGTAATTTATAACAGAACATCTTTTTTATCTTCTTCCAAACCAACAGGAGAGCTCTTCTAACATAGTGGTTGTTGAAGTCTTTATTAATTCTTTCTTTTTCATAAGAGGTACACATACCAACCAAGTCTAATATTTTGTTTTTCAATATGTAGTATTTTCTCATCCTCTTGTTTTATCTGTTCTTCTGTTCAAACTGCATAACAATATAATTTTAGATCAGGCATGCCCCATCCTCCTCTGCTCTTTTCATCAGTAAGGTATTTCCATTTTAGTCTGTTTTTTTTTTTTTACTCCAAATATATTTCTTTAGGTCCTTCTCCCATTCCGTAAAGATTTTTTCATTTATTACAATTGGTAGATTTTGAAATAAGAATAGCATCTTTGGCAAAATCGTCATTTTGCATGCTGCTAGTTTCCCTAGTATTGAAAGATTCAGTTTTCCCCACCTTTTTATGTTTTCCTTGATTTCTTTCCATGCCCTTTATAATTATTTTCAAATAGGACTGAGTTTCTTTTTGTTACCCAAAGGCCTAGATCTCTCACTTTATTTCCCATTCTGCATCCTGATATCTCAGATAATATCGTTTCTTCTTTCTCACTCATATTTTTAGTTAGAATTATAGATTCCCTTATTAACTAGTTCCCTTATTAACTTTCACTACTTCTGTTCTTTCTCCGTTTATAATTAATTGAGCTTTTTGATTTTGATATATTCTTCCTATTCTTTTATAGAATTGCTCGCCCAAGTCTATTTTCTTCATTACTTCTAGCATGAAGTCCCAACGCACATTATCCAAAGCCTTCTTGGCATCAAAAAACAGCATGGCTAATTTTTTTTATCATTGTTCGCGTTGAAGTATTCTATAATTTCTAAAACTAGTCTCGTGTTGTTCCTATTTGCCTCTCTGGAATAAAGACATTTTGGTCTTCATGAATGATCTCTCTTAAAATGCTTTTCAATCTTTCAGCTAGTATGGTCGTATAAATTTTGTAATCTAAATTGAGGAGCGAAATGGGTCTGTAGTTTGAAACCTCTTTTCTGTCTTTGCCTTCTTTCAGTATCAGTGAGATATTGGCCATTGACCAAGTTTCAGGGATTCCTTTCTCCTCTACCTCTCTGTATGTCTTATGTAATGGTAAGATTATCTCGTCTTCTACTAATTTGTAATATAAAGCAGAAAATCCATCTGGACCTGGAGCCTTGTTTTGTTTCAGTCTTCTAATTGTTGTTGAGATCTTTTCAATCACGATTGGTTCATTTAGTCTCTTTTTCTGTTTAGGTGTTATTTTCAATAAGTTTTGTCGGTTTAAGTATACTTTCATCTGGTTTTTGTCATCTTCATCTACTTTTATTTCTTCAAACAGTTGTTTATAATATTCATAAAATGCATCCCATATCTCTTTTTGATTGGTGAGTATTTTCCCCTTACTGTTAATTTGCAGAAATAGTTTCTTATCAAATTCTTTTTTCAACTATAGGAGAGCCATTTCCCTGATTTATTTGCATATTCACAGTTTGTTTGTTTTGTCCTTTTCAGTTTCCTTTCTATCACAGTCAATTCTTCCATGTTTATTTGTTTTTTGTATTATTTTTATTTGTCTAATTGTGTTATTTCTATTTGGGTTGTCTCTTAACTCTTTTTCTTTCATTTCTAGTTGCTTAATGAAGAACCAACATATGTTTTTCAAAAGCATACAGACTCTAAAACCAGACTCTAAAATTAGCTGTACCAGACAATTTAGTAAGTTAACTACTTCTTGTTTGAAAGATTGCTTCTTTCCCCTCCTTTCTGAGCTCCCTATTGATCCATTTCAGTGGGTGCTTTAGTTCTACTACTATCAAAGAGACAGAACATTGCAGTAACATCAGTTATGTAGTTCAGTGAGCTCCCTTTGGCTCACTTGAGAACTGAGATTGGCAAAATGACCCATTCTCCTGTCCAGAAAAACAAGTAGCTGTTTTTGTCCAAGCCCAGTTAGAAATGTGGAAATCCTGCTGTGTGGTCCTAATAAATGTGCATTATCAAGAGTAAAACAGGGTTTGAACACCAACTCTCTTCAAAGTCTGCCATGATCTTCTAACCCTGCCCCCTGCTCAGAAAGTCCTAAAATAGATGAGGAATGTGTGGTCCTTCAGATGTTGTTTTAGTGCAGTCTATGACCCGTTATCATGACTATGCTAGCTAGGGCTAATGGGAGCTGAAGTCCAACAACAACATTTATGAATGCCACACATTCCCCACTGTTGCCTTATATTCTGCCCTCTTTCCTTTTGCAGGAGATCTTTGTGCAAGCATTTCCTCTGGCAACAGTGGTATCCTAGATGCCAGAGGGTCCAGAAAACATAGGAGATTATCAGACAGCAACAAAAAAAAAAAGTGTTCCTGTCCTGCAATCTCCTTTCCCGCCCTTCTCCTGCCCCTGTCCTGGCAGAAAAAGAAATCTTTTCCCACCCTCCTTTAGTGGCATTGGCAGACAGCCCAGGAGTGAACAGAGCTCCTTTCACTTCCTAGTTTGAAATCCTGGCCGTTCTCATGAAAAGACGAGAGCACAGGAAATTCAAACTTAAAAAGAAAAATAAACATTAAAAAGTGACAGCAAGCACAAAAACACACTTAAAACATTACAAGTAACCCAGGGATGGTACAAAAAAGTGTGTCACTTACCTTGATGTCCTGATCTCACCCGGAAGTGTTCTGGCAGGGACCTCCCATTGACACTGGCATTGCGCCAGCATAACGGGGCACCTTTTCAGTCACATGACATTCCATGACAGAAATTGAATGGGGGATTTATCGATGGTTTAGCCCACCAATAGCAAGCAGCACCTGCGTAACAAGAGCCAAATGGGAGCATTACGAGAGGGGAACGATGTGAAAGGGAAGCACTTTAGCAATCTCCTGGCGTTATGATAACACCATATTTAGAGCATCTGATCATCCCCATAGTGGCCCAGTATGTGGTCTCGGTAGGGGGAAGTCTTATCAAGTGTCCAGATGTCCAGGACATGGGAAGTAATACCTTGACTCGGAAACTATATTTGAATTCATTTATGGGATGGAAATGATGACAGTCACCATCAAATATGCAAAAAGAGGTCATACTTTCACCACAGAAACAATATCTGGCTGCTTTGGGATGGTGTAGTCTGTGATTAGTGTCATGTTTAGTGTCCTGTTTAGAGAAATAAGCTCCTCCCTCAAAAATATTCTGTTTAACTCACTAATCTGTCGGTACCCTCATTTTCATTCACCACAGACCTGTTTGCAGTGCTAGTTTACTTCCTAATTAAACATAATGTGTCTTGCTTTAATTTGGCAGTTTAATGACAGGCTTCTCACATGGAAACCCAAGCTTAATGGAGGTTTTTCAGACTTCACAGGCCTAGCTAAGTAAATCTAAAATTCACCACTTTCCCCTCAAGAAATAGCTCAGTGGTCAGTAAAACAAACTTATCAGTTAGATTCAGGATTGAGTTCCATGGGAGTCCACAATATAATCCTTACAAATCATCAGCTTCCACTGAGAACATAAATTGTGCTTACCATAGCAGTATATTCATACAGTATATTTCAGGCCAACTGTTTGTCATCAGATTAGAATGTGATGACATAAAAAAAGATGGGAGGCAGAAGCTGTTCTACGGCTCTCAATTCATAATGACAGCCTGCAGGAAATAAAGACACCACACCAAATACTATTCATTAAAAAAAGGAGAGTTTGCACTTCATATTGCCAAGACCAAAAAACACAAATGCAGCTGTATGTTCAATGGCCTCCAATGCCTTCTGAAGCAGAGTAAATACATAATCATATGCCTGAAATCTGCCAGCTAGAACTACAAGTTCAAGGTGACTAAAATAGTGTCACTATACTGAGTACATATTTTCTAAAAATTCTAACCATATTTAATCATAGATTTTATTAGCCATGTTTCAAATGATTTGAGGTCTACAAACCTGCCACCTGAGTAGCATGAAGAGGAATTTTGCATAAGATTTCAACAGCTTTTAAATGGAAGAAGGACATGTAAGATGGGGGCCTTGAGTACAGGCACCCCTCCAGTCACAAATTGGGCGACAGACAGTATTGACTGGGATCATGCTCAGAAAAAGAACTGAAACTCTACAACTGAACAGATTCTTAGCTCAACTTTATTCCTTGGTTTAATTTGGCATTCTGGGTGGGTCTGAGGAATGTTGGAATCCAACAACATCTGACAAACCACAGATGTCCTGTTCCTGATTTTATACATAGGGGTTGGAAAATTCAGCATTTTTCCTCCCTGCTCCACTTGCTTGCTATTAGAGTACGTAAGTTTTAGAGAGATCAGGATTTCCTGCATGCCAAGAGTTCTTCCCCCTTCTCCTCATCCTATCTTTAATGGGCATGGTTGTAAACAGACACAACCAAGCTATAAGATCATGTGATCTAGGTTTACTAACCTCATGGTCTTAGATCTTTTATGACTCTTTGTTTCAAGCCTTCAGAGAAGCATGTCGCCTTTCCTGCTTACTCTGTAGAAATGCTTTCACATCTCACTGAGATAGTGAGTTAAGGACTTCTACTCTATCCAAAATCTATTCCCTAGTTAGTTAGGATGTAGCCTCCAACCTATATGTAGATTTAAAGCTATTAGTAAAGCTTAAGTATTTCTTTTATTCAGAAGATTTCGTGCCTCCTTTGTTCTAGCTGTTGGGGGTCAAAGCACTGTACTAATTGAGTCCCGCTCCAGTCTCTGCTCTACTCTGCTACAAGAAAGTTAATTCCTGACAGTTTTAACTTTTAAGAAGTTCCCAAAAAAGGGCTAACAGCCTGGGATCTCGATTGTTCTCACCAACAATAGGCCACAATCTGGAAGGCTCTTACTGTTCTTCCTTGGCTTCATGGCTTCTTTGCATGAGCCATCTTTTTGCACCCCAATTTTAAGGTGTTTTTTTGGGGGATGTGATCTGCTGGGAACTACTGTAGACAGACATGTGTAATTTTTTTTTCTGTGAATAAGTCATAGGCTTGGAATTGTGGCATGGTAAACAGCCTCTGCCTTAAATGCTTCTCCTATTTTCATTGGCTGAAATCCTATTGGGTAGTTATGAGCATTACACATTTATGACTGCTTCGTATTTATAATCCCTACACATCCCCTCATTTAAGAGATACGTAGGGACTAGTATCCCCACTTACCAGTTAACAACCACTGCAGTCAACGAGATCTGTTCCCCTGTCACTGAGTGGCTGATTGACATTCTCATCCTCACCCACATGCGGATGATCTCCACTGCAAGGGGGGATTGTGAAAGGGACCCTGTTTCTGCTCATGGCAACAGAGATTGCTTACTGGAGGGTGTAAGAACATTAGTCAACCACTTCCTGACAAACAGGGGAACAGACCGCCCCCCATCAGTTGCAGTAGCTACAGATCAGTAAGTGGGAATTGGAGAGGGTGGGGTTGGGATTCACTACTTAGCTACATAACTACTGTAATTATGTAGTAACCTATTGCATACAGAATTCCAGCCATTGCAAAGAATTCACAAATTCATAAGGATGTAAAGCTAGCTGACTGGCTTTCCACCTTAGAGGCCCTTGGAATGCTTTTACTGCACCATACTGCTTTTCACATAGGCTATGGGAGGCTGGGTATGAGTTAAGCACTCTGCTATAGAACAGAACGAACCCTGCAGGTCTCAGAGTTGTGAGGCATAGTAGCCCTTTTATTAAAAGCATACTTTAATGGGTGTTAAGGGTTTTATTCTAAAATGGTCCCAACTGGCTTTTGCTAGCTATACATTACCTAAGTGATAAAGTCAGACAGTATCTAACTGATATGTAGCTACTGACTGGCTTTCAAGATGGCACCATCATGTTCTGGAACAGAAATAACCATTCACTGAGACTTAAGGAAACACCAGGGTTCACTCTACTATCAAGCAGCTCAAAAGATATAGGAGATTTTCAGACGCAATTTTCAGGTGTATATATTCCAAAACAGCTCTGTTGCTGCTGTGCGGCACGGGAGCAGTTTTGGATGATGCCGTTCCTCTGCCGAACCCCTCCGTGTCACTTCCATGACAGAATGGAGGAAACCGTGTCATATTTCACTCACGGGCAACAATTGTGAATGAAATATGACACGGCTTCCTCCATTCTGTCATGGAAGTGACACGGAAGGGTTCGGCAGAGGAACGCATCGTCTAAAACTGCTCCCCTGCCACGCGGCAGCAACGGAACTTTTTTGGAATATATACACCTGAAAATCGCGTCTGAAAATCTCCTCAAAATCAAAGAATAAACTTAAGAAGCCAGTGCCCCTTGCCAAGCATTTAGTTCACTGGTTTGTGTAGCATATGTGTTTCTGAAATATTCTATGTACTTTCCTAAAGGAAAGGGCTTCAAAGTGTGAAATCCTTCAAAACTGTGATCATCTTGTTTCTGCCCCACAGTTTTTGAGGTGGGGAGTAGACGATGACATGCATATCATGAATAAGGATGAAGCAAAACATCCCAGCTGCTGTGAGATGTGCTTCAGCATGAGCAAATACAACCCTGACATGTAGCATTAAGGATTGCATCTTTAATGTCACAGTAATAATAAAAATGGAGCCAATGCTGCTGGCACATTTTAATAGATGATTCTTTCCAAACGCACCCCTCCCCACGCTTGAAATTCAGCCTGAAGTCTAAGTTAAAGTCAGAACCCTAGTCAGTTAACTGGGCTATAACATGTGAAGAATTGATTTTCTTATTTTCAGCTGTCAGGTCTGCTACAAAGAATGAGTTTTAATTCTGGGGATGTTATTAAACTCCTTGCTTAACCGGCAGAAAAATGGAACTGCTAGAAGAGCAATAGTGGAGCAGCAGTCGGATTGAATGACACCTGTCAGAGTATGATGAATGACCCTCTCTGCCCCACAATCCCATTCTCTGTCAGTCAGGTGAGGGCCATTAATCTTCATCGAGGGCCTGTCACGCTTGGCAACCATGATGCCAAAAAAACCTTTCTCCCATTTGCCACCAAGACACATGTAACAATATGATACTCTTATTGTCAGGACTATGCTGAATTTGCATAATTTATTATGACTCAACTCCCCCACACCCACTTACCCCCAAAAAACATACTCCTCCAGCACCACCCTTTCCTCTGCCAAAGTGTGAGGGGGGGATAGATGTGATTAGACAGATGGAGTATGGGCCCAGGCTGCCAGCCACCAAACCCCCTGCAGTGCTTGATGAGGAGCAGAGCATCTATACAAACCAATCAAAAAGCTGGCAGTTCAATTACAGAGTAATAAAGGGACATTCATCATTCAATTAGGCACCTGTCATGGTTTCACAAAAGGGAAAACTTCTAACCTGTGACTCTAGGGAGAAGATGCTACAACCAGAAACCAGGGAAACAAATGAAGGGAGAAAATGGGGAGAAGGAGGGGTAGAGAAAGAGGGGAGGAAGACAAAGTCAATTACTAGCCAACAAGACAAAAGGAAATACAGTAGAAGAAAAGAATAAAAGTTATCTTTAGGCCAAAAATCTGGGGGTCAGATGTTTCATATATACAATAACAAGTCCAGCACTGAATGTTAATACACTCTGCAGGAAATGTGTTACTTAATTTTTGCTTTGTAACCTGAGAACTGAAAGCAACCATGGATTCTGATGCAGGAAAAAGACTGAATTTTCCCTTGAACTGTTGACAAATGTGTATGAACACTCTGTCCATCCAGCTAGATTTCTAGCTACTATTGAGGGTGGGGTAAGAATTACACTCATAATTTTAGAAGTAATTGTATATTTAGGTGAACATATCAACATTACTTAACACAGAACAAGTGATGAACCCATGGCTCCATGAACAATTGGGGAGAATATTGCTACTCAGCAAACCAAGCATTATCTTATCAACTTACCCACTTATAGCATCATGCTGCTGCTGTTTTATATGTTCTAGAGTCTTCCTATATTCTTATTGCGGAGCAGTAGTGAAGCAACTGTTTAGACTTTCAGGTTACATATTGCAAAACTTTTTGACTTCTCAGTTATAGATTGGACTGGCAGTAAAGTTAAAATTCTCAACTGGTGGAAATGATTGAAAATAAATCACCTCCCATCCCCCAGTTAACAGAAAATACTCTGTTGTCACCAGTACTTTGTTGTTATCACCAGTAGCAATCTTTTCTTTCTTAACCCACAAATTGCTGAAATGTCCCCTCCTATTTTTGCTATGGGAAAGGAAAATGGGAAGGTATTTTGAATCACTTGTGCATAGTGCCTTTGGAAAAAGATGCAGCTGGGTGCAACTGGTGAGGCAGAGATTACTGTAGGTTATTTCCCCCAGCACTGGAAAGAATTGTGCAGACAAAGATGATAACTCATGTACATACATTTGTGAATTAGATATCAATGATAATGAATTGACCTTCTTGAAATTTCCTCTACCTTTCAGGAACCTCTGCATCAATATGGGAGATTATCAGACATGGCAAAAAACTGTGTCAAAAGATTGCAAGAAGAACGAAAATGGGCAACCTTACCAGACAATGTTATCCCCCAGCATCCTGGGGGTATAGTGCAGCTGTCAGTAAGGTGTCCCTTTTAATTTGCAGCTTCTCCCCATCCATGAAAAAGGGAAACCTCAGAGGCAGCAGTGCTACACACCCAGAATGGCTGAAGGACACAGTGCCTGGTAAGGTATCCCTTTCTGTTCTTTTAGCGATCTTCTGATATGGTTGGGAGCATGATTTTTTTGTCGTGTTCCTCCATGTCTGTTAATCTCCATGGTTACGAATATCAATGTAGGGATGGAAAGAATATTTAAAAAATATTTGGAAAATGGTTCTATGGTGTTCCTATGGTGTCAGGAAATTCTGATGAAGAGACTCCTGGACTGATGACAATCTTTGCAGTCCAGCACTTATTCTGTGCAAAATTGGAACACGGGTGGGTTTTTGTGTGTAGAAAACAGCATTTTCACAGAAGAATCATATGAATAAGTCTTTGAAAACTGAGCAGACTTTCCTGCATGGGGAAGTAAATTGCGAACATCACTCATTGTTTCCTTCAAGAACAAAAATAGAAAATAATTATGTCAAGAAACCAGGATGGATGACTAAAGAACTTTCAACGGAGCTAAGTTTTAAACGGAACATGTATAGGAAATGGAAAAGGGGGGAAATCACCAAAGAAGAATTCAAACAGATAACGAACACATGTAGGAGTAAAGTCAGAAAAGCTAAAGTGCAGAATGAGCTCAGGCTTGCTAGGGAGGTTAAGAACAATAAAAAGGGGTTTTTGGGGTATGTCCGCAGCAAAAGGAGGAAGAAGGAAATGATAGGGCCACTACATGGAGAAGATGGCAAAATGCTAACAGGGGACAGAGAAAAGGCAGAATTACTCAACACCTTCTTTGCCTCAGTGTTTTCAGAAAAGGAAAAGGAGGACCAACCTGAGGATAATGGAACAGAGGACACAATAGGGGAAATCCAGCACAGAATAAGCAAAGAGGTAGTACAGGAATACCTTCTTAATCTAAATGAATTTAAATCTCCAGGACCAGATGAACTACATCCAAGAGTATTCAAAGAGCTGGCAAATGTGATCTCAGAGCCATTGGCAATAATCTTTGAGAATTCTTGGAGAACAGGAGAAGTCTCAGCAGACTGGAGGAGGGCAAACGTTGTTCCCATCTTCAAAAAGGGGAAAAAAGAGGATCCCAACAATTATCGTCCAGTTAGTCTGACATCAATACCAGGGAAGATTCTAGAGCAGATCATTAAACAGAGAGTCTGTGAACATTTAGAAGGCAATGCCATAATCACAAAAAGTCAACATGGGTTTCAGAGAAACAAGTCATGCCAGACTAATCTGATCTCTTTTTTTTTATAAAGTTACCAGCTTGGTAGATGAAGGGAACGCTGTGGACATCGTATATCTTGATTTCAGTAAGGCCTTTGACATGGTTCCCCATGACATTCTTGCAAACAAGCTTGTAAAGTGTGGGCTAGACAAGTTAACTGTTCAATGGATTTGTAATTGGTTGACCGGCCGAACCCAAAGGGTGCTCAGCAGTGGCTCTTCTTCGTCTTGGAAAGATGTGACCAGTGGGGTGCCACAGGGTTCTGTCCTGGGCCCAGTGTTATTCAACATCTTTATCAATGACTTGGATGAGGGAATTAGGGGCATACTTATCAAATTTGCAGATGGCACCAAATTAGGAGGAGTAGCTAATACCCTAGAGGATAGGATCAAAATTCAGAATGACCTGGATAGACTGGAGAGCTGGGCCAAAGCTAACAAAATGAAATTCAATACGGAGAAATGTAAAGTACTACACTTAGGGAGGAAAAATGAAATGCATAGATATAGGATGGGAGAGACCTGGCTGAACGAGACTACGTGCGAAAGGGATCTAGGAGTCCTAGTAGACCACAAGTTGAACATGAGTCAACAGTGTGATGCGGCAGCTAAAAAGGCCAATGCGATTTGGGCTGTATCAATAGAAGTATAGTGTCTAGATCAAGGGAAGTAATAGTGCCACTCTATTCTGCCTTGGTCAGGCCTCACCTAGAATACTGTGTCCAGTTCTGGACACCACCATTCAAAAAGGATATTGACAAATTGGAGCATGTCCAGAGAAGGGCAACTAAAATGGTGCAAGGTCTGGAAACCATGCCTTATGAGGAGAGACTTAGGGAGCTGGGTATGTTTAGCCTGGAAAAAAGACAGTTAAGAGGCGATATGATAGCCCTGTTTAAGTATTTGAAGGGATGTCACGCTGAGGATGGAGTAGGCTTGTTTTCTGCTGCTCCAGAGACAGGAACACGGAGCAATGGATGCAAGCTCCAGGAACAGACATTCCACCTCAACATTAGGAGGAACTTTTTGACAGTAAGAGCTGTTCGGCAGTGGAACACACTCCCTCGGAGCATGGTGGGGTCTCCTTCCTTGGAGGTCTTTAAACAGAGGCTGGATTGCCATCTGTCGGGGATGCTTTGATCAAGATTTCCTGCGTGGCAGGGGGTTGGACTGGATGGCCCTTGTGGTCTCTTCCAACTCTACAATTCTATGATTCTATGATTCTATGTCCCTACATCACACGGCTAAGTGACCTACACCAGCTTTCCTCTTCTGTGTTAGCCCTGGAATTCTTTCTGTTGTCAGCAACCAAGGATCAGACTGCCACTTTGTTTTGGAGAAAAACTCTGTGATATCTCAATGCTCTATTTTATGAATGGCAGAGTCAACTTTAAATTTTCTGAACAGCAAAGAATGGATTGGCCTGATAATGTAATGAATGAATACAAGAATAATTTTGTCATCAAAAGGTTAAAGAATTCAAAAATCCAACTTTCGTGATTATTTAGCTGCCTTGTTACAGTAGGATAAATTATGAACATATGAAGCTGTGTAATGCTGAGTCAGACCACTGATACATTTTGGAAACTTACCTTCAAGAAGAACGAATACAATCACATGCTAAAGCAATCCATAACTGAGCAGTGTTAGGATAATGCTCTGGGACCTTAGGCCAACTGGAAGGCATGAAAATAATTATGTTAGCTTTCAAGGCACAATGGTGTCTTCATCAGACAAAGATAATTAAAAAAGAAACAGGCAGTGGAATAATAGTGGTGTTGTTAGAGTAACAGGTCTGCACCTTGTCTGAAAATTTAGAGAGCATCTGTATGCAGACAGATGTTCATCAGGCCATTCTTCACTGCTCCCCCAAGGCTGTGAAGTCACTGGGAACTATCACTGTGAACTGTTTAGTGGAAGTCCATCTCACAGTTTTCTCTGTAAACCAAGTCATACAAAATTTAACCTGGTGGTTGGCATATCTTCTTTGCTGTTAGAAAGTTTATGCATTAAGCACTATGGGGCTTGACATGGCTGTATTGTGAAGGTGGAACTGCATTTGCATTTATTAAGATTCAGAAAACATTCAAACTATGAAATGGCACCTTGAAGACATTACATTAATATAACATGGCAGTCGACGTTTAATTCTACTCTTTTGTAAACATTTAGACTGCATGAGGGCAAATATGATTTGTACTATATGTCCATCATATGGTCTGCACAGAACTCCTGCATGTAAAACATGCTAATGAAGGGAAAGGAAAAATCAGGAAGATGTTGGATCATGCCCCTGATTTTCTCAGCAATTATGGAAATAAGAATTGCATTTTAGGAAAAAAAAACACAAAAGCTGAGATTCAAAGGATTTGCACACTTCTGCTACCTCACCACAATTTATGGATTTGTTTATAGGTTAGTAACTATCAAAGAATAAGTTTTTATTCCTTAATATTCTAAGCTCAAGTATTAGACCGACTTTTAAAAGACTAATGTTATACTACAACATTTCCACATTAGGCCATTCTGAGAAAGGACTGTTATTTGTTATATAATAGGCTCCTAACCAGAGCAACTAAATCTACGCCAGGGTGCCAAAGAGTTTAACCAAATGACATGTATTGCAAGGGCTCCCTCCCTGATTTTCCACGCCTCCTTTCCAATTCATAATGAGATTCTGATACAATGCAACAATGAGGTTAATAATCCTTACTTACCTCCTACACAGGCATGCTGTGAAAACCGTAGCCCTGTGTATTGCTACTGCTATGCAGTTCTGAAAAAGTCATTCTAGGCTTAAACAGTTAAGGAGATTTCGTTGTTAATGTTGCTGTAAATTTGGTTCCCACCATCCTTCCAAAAAGGAAAAAAAAAAGCCAAGAAAATTAACAAAAGAAAGCACAATACAGCTATTGAATTTGAGATCTACGATCCTCAAAATGTCTCAGGGCTTGTCCAGATGGCAGCCTCCTGCACTCCCAGCTGGGTACTGTCATGCTTAACTGGGATTACGGGAATCAACTGAGGGAAAGGCCAGTACCTTGCTTCACTTTGGACAACAATGCTGTGCTCAGCATGCTGTGTGGACAGCACAGCTTGTACCAGTGCCAGACTTAGACATTTTACACTAAAACCATGAAAATGATATCCCCTCCACCACCACTCATTTTCATTCTTGTTAACAGAGATATAAATATGGTAGGCAAGTGAATAGGACCTATTTTTGAATGTGCTATGCTTTATCTCAGTGGTCCCCAACCTTTTTGGCTCAAGGGCCTGGTTTTGTGGAAGACAATTTTTCCATGGACTGGGTGGGGGAGGGGGGATCCAAAAATGTGGGCCTTTCAAAAGGATCCAAGGATCCAAGAACTCCTTTATATGAAAAATTCTTCTATCCCAATTATTCTCTTGAATCCCACCATATACTGAATAGATTCTAGAATTATTTATTTGTTTGTTTATTGCATTTATATGCCACCTTTCGCCTGGTGTGGGACCCAAGGGGGCTCACAAACAAAAAAACATTTTTAAAGCATAGCAATAAAATTAAAATGCAATTAAAATATTGCCATTTTCAAAACCATTAAACAATATAAAATAATTTGAAAACACAGAAAAGTTTAACTGGATACCTCACTTGCAGCCCGGTCCCTAACAGACCACGGACTGGTACCGGTCCAGGGACCAGTGGTTGGGGACCCCTGCTTTATCTCACTTCATAATTGCCTTGGTCTGTGCTGTTCTTCTCCCTGCCCCTAAGTCCCATGGCATCAGGCAATCATGTGAACCTGCAAGGACCAGTATGGTTTGACATACGTTAAATATTTGAAATGTCTGAACTGCAAATATTTTTAAAGTGTACAGTAGGGCCCCCGTATCTGCTGGGGATTGGTTCTGTGGATCCCTGTGGATAAATAAATAAAAAAAATAACGAAAGAGTGCCATTGGAAATAATGGGACTTCCTGTTTAAAATACCATAGAATTGCCTTGGAGAACCTAGAAAATGACTAGAGAGGACACATTTTATAGGAAGACTCTATGGTAGGTGTGCTGTTTTGTGTCCCATGGATAATTGAATCAGTGGATAATGAATCAGTGGATACTGGGGTCCTACTGTACCTTGAAGTATTAGCTTGCTGATCTTCAACTAGGAATGCATCTACACTGTAGAAATAATACAGTTTGATACTACTTTAAGTGCTATAGCTCCATCATATATAACTCTATGATTTGTAGTTCTATACGATCTTCAGCCTTCTCTGCCAAAGATTGCTGGTGCTACAAAACTACAAATCCCAAATTTCTGTAGGATGGAGCTATGGCAGTTAAAGTGGTGTCAAAATGCATTATTTCTACAGGGCAGATGCGCCCTAAATCTGTAGATTCCACCTTTAATACACACATATATGTACACATACACAGATTAGGGATATAAATCATTCTTCTCACCTGGAAGGATAAATGACTAAAGTTAAAAATAATGAATGAATGAATGAATGAAGTAGTTTTCTCCCTCTAGGAGAAAACAAACATTCCTCCACAGTACTTTCCATGTATTCTAATGTCCCAGCATGTTGTACAGGAATTATTTTACAAAGAAAAACAATTTTTCTTGTTTAAAAAAGTTCTGTGTAAAACCATGAGTTTTTCTTTGTGCAATGATTCCTGTGCAACACTTTGGAATATTGAACACCAAAAGAAAATTGTGCAAAATCCTTCCTCTTTCTAGTGGGAGTTGCTATCAGCAAACCCATTTTTCAACCTGTGAATGAATCATTGTGATTCTCTCCATCCCAAATACACACACATCATATATCTATATCTATATCTATATCTATATCTATCTATCAGAAAGGGATTATTTACTTAAGGACCATTGCTAATGTCAAAACCACCCCATCCCACTGTAGAAGAGTTGCAGAATTTCAGAAAAGCATACGAGTATGAAGAGGAAAAGTCAGTGACCATAGTTCTAAATGAGAGAGAGCCTTGCTGAAGAAAACAGTTTACTTAGACATAGAAATGTCGTGAGCTCTTAGTGGTTTCACGTTAAGTTAAATATGTACAAAACATTCTGAGCCATGTTTCAACACATCTTGACCTGTTCTGCTGTTACGATAACAGCTTGAAGACTGGAATAAGACACTAGATTTTCACACGCCGAAAATATTGCCTCCAGAAACCGGGACAGAAATATTTCTGTCCCGGAAGCAGCGCCGCGGTTCGCACGCTCACCTCCCTCTTCCGTTGTTCCGTCGTCCTTGCTTTGGGTTTTTCCCTCCCTCTTCTGGAATATTTTACTAACGGGAGTTTGCCGTTAATAAAATATTCCGGAAGAGAGAGGAAAAAACCCAAAGCGAGGACGACGGAACAACGGAAGAGGGAGGTGAGCGTGCGAACCGCGGCGCTGCTTCCGGGACAGAAATATTTCTGTCCCGGTTTCTGGAGGCAATATTTTCGGCGTGTGAAAATCTCCAAAGAACAAGTCTGATGTCCATAGTTTGAAAATAGCGCTTGCTTCTTATTGGTGAGATTGTTTGTATATTATGGCCCTTTGCTCCTCAATTGTTGTTCTGTGTTTTCCTAAGAATTCTGTATAAAGTTGGTTTAATTAGTTATTTTTAGTTAGTTATATCCCACTCTTCAGCCACAAGGCTATCAGAGTGGCTTACAAATTGTTTTAAGCAATAGCAATTTACACATCTACACTGCAAGAAGCAGCTTCCAATGTGTGTTAGCTAATGGCCCCCACAAGCTGGGTACTCATTTTACCGACCTACGAAAGGATGGAAGGCTGAGTGAACCTTGGAGCCCTCTGGAATCGAACTTGCAACGTGGTGACTTGCAGTATTGGCATTTAACCACTGCGCCACCAGGGCTCCCTCAGGGTGCTCCCTCAGGGCAAAAGGCTGGGCTACCAAGCCAAAGTCCACCCAGCACTGTATTCTTAAATAAAATGCTGGGTTCAGTCTAATATCAGACTCCATTAACAACCTTAAAGAGTTTTAAAAAATCTAAATTATTTCTGGAGACTGAGAGAATTCACCCATCCCTACGTGGGAGCACATAGTGAGCTCATTGGAAAATGTGCCCCCTCTTCCCAGGGACTGTGGGCTCATCTACATGGGCCAGAATACACTGGCTCCCCACCAGTATATTTTGGTTGCAAATTTGGCCCATTCCCCCCCCATTACTGGCATGAAATGGGATGGAGATACCAGCTTGTCCCTGCAGCTGCCATTGCCCCCCACGTCCCACTCTCCAGATCCAGGCAGGGGGGGCACATCACATGAGCAAGGCCTCCTGCATGACAAATGGTCACATGCTGTGGACCTGCTTCCTGGATCTGGAGAATGTGACACGAACGGCAGCTTCAGTAATGGGCCAATGTGGTGGTAGAAACTTTTGTGGTCCTATGGGGCCCAATCCATTTCTTCTGAAGAGAAACAGTTTTTTCCAGGTATTTTAATATAATATTTTTATCAGCCTTTACTGCCTATTAGCCCCATTTTTGCCCTGGGTATCAATGAAGACTGCCCGGAGGCAAAACAGGGCAAAAGCCCTGCATTGTTAGAACTGCAGGGCTCAAAGATGGGGCCAAGACAGGGTAAATAGCCCATCTAGACAAGGCCTATGTCACCGTGTTGTGTTTCCTAAACCAAAGAGAAAATATTACCATGGATTGCCACTCAGGCTTCTCAGTAGCCTCTCAAGTGGGACCATATGAACCAAATATCATCTATGTCACATAGTGCAACTGCATATAGGTACACTAGATTTTAAAAATCAATTCTTCAGTAAATATTATTGAAATTTACTAAAATTTCACCATATCATTATCAACAAATAAAACAATCCCATCTATGCTTGATAAGTTACTATTCAAGTTTATGTTTATTATAAATGAATGTCATCAAAATTAAATTAATTAATATAACACTGACTATGACACCGAACTAGAAAAAATTAAATTGACTATTAAAATGATTGTGGAATTGATGATAATGTATTTAATTATCTGCTGCTCCAGAGACTAGAACATGGAGGAATAGATGCAAGCTCCAGGAACAGAGATTCCACCTCAACATTAGGAGGAACTTTCTGACAGTCAGAGCTGTTTGGCAGTGGAACAAACTCCCTTGGATTGTGATGGGGTCTCCTTCCTTGGAGGTCTTTAAACAGAGGCTGGATGGACATCTGTTGGGCATGCTTTGATCAAGATTTCCTGCGTGGCAGGGGGTTGGACTGGATGGCCCTTGTGGTCTCTTCCAACTCTACAATTCTATGATTCTATGATAATTCCTTTCATAATAGACAACAGTGCATCTGGTGGTTTGTCACCAAACTTCAGTGGCACCCTGTGATGTCTACTTTTTTTTCTTAAATAAAACTCTTTGGGGACACTGGTTTTGCAAGAAAAGGTTGGGGAGGTGTATTCTCCTTTTGGACAGCATATTCCTCAACCCTGAATTATAGGGAAAGATGCTGTGCCCATCTTCACTGCTGTAATCTTCTGTATAGGTCCTCAAGAGCATTATCTGGTCAGAGAAGGGCAAACTTCACAATCAAAATTTAGACGTAGGGCTTGTCTGTATAATGAAAATACTCTTCAATGAATTTGCAGAGAATACAATCTGTCCAAATGTGATCCGAAGGGAATTTGCGGTATTGGGAGGGAGGGGGCTAAAAACGCCATAAACTTCACAGTAAAAGGATTTGTGGTTTTCTGTGAAACTTCCTGAAAAATGCACATAGATGTGCATTTTTGGTTGTGTGGCTGTCCAAATTTGCATTATGGCACATTTTCACTCAATTGCCATTTATGAGTGCATGTGCCCACTCAATTTGAATGGATGCAAATAGGTGCAGAAATGGTGGAGGCAAATCAACTTGCTGCAAATGGGTGAAAACGTGCACCACTCACAGTAAACCATCACGTCTAGATAAGCCCTAAGTTATCCTTGGATCAAGGCATTTTTAAAGTAATCATTGTGTGTCTGCATGGAAGTCCTGTGTTGGTTTTTGGACGCCCAGTGGAGACATATTGACACATACAATTTTATCAATGAACAAAGGACACACATTCAGATTAGAAGGTGATTAAACACATGACCTGAGAAATGACATTTCAGTGAAACTGAACACAAACAATAGATCATAGAAGCATATTACACAAGAATTCTTAGAGTTTTTACAAAGCACCAGTCTTTCTGAAAGACATCTTTGCAAAATCTCACAAGTTCAGAGTCTAGCGTTTAGTTCCTGAGGGAAGTGCCAGGGCTCAAAAGTATAAAGCTGTTCGAATCACACACCTTCTTCCCTGGAAGCCCTTCTACTTAATTTGTTCTAATATATGACTATTTATTGAATAAGAATTGCTAGAATAATATTGTGAGTAAATATTTCACAATTCTATAAGCATTTTTGACACAAAATGAATGTCGGTATTATGTATAATTGACAAGCTTCCACTCATGGACTCTTTGAATGGAAGAATGGACACCCAGAAACAATTTCTTCAAAAATGTCCTGACTTAGATTGTTTGCTTCCTTCAATGTCTGCTACATCCTTTTAAATAAGATGTTGGCCAATTCACTATTTTTACAAACATGTCATTTATTATTTGTGAGCAAGCTAGAATTAATATGTTGTAAGGATTTAATTCTTCACTACTTTAGTTCCCAATGGAAGCAACAAGTAATTTTAGCAATTTTCTTTGCAATAAACAGTTTCCTAAGGCTATTTGCAATTTAGGACTTATTTTGCACAAAATTCACACTTGTTTTTCTGTGCAGAAAACAGCATTTTCTATATAGAAAATAACACTTTTGCACTTGAAGTCATGTAGAAGATGAGGCAAGCCTATTTTCTGCTGCTCTGGAGACTAGAACACAAACCAGTGGATTCAAATTACAACAAAAAAGATTCCACCTAAACATTAAGAAGCAGAATGGAATGCCTTGGAGGGTGGTGGATTGTTCTTCTTTGGAGGTCTTTAAGCAGAGGTAAGATAGGCATCATTCAGGAACGCTTTCGTTCTGTATTCCCGCATGGCAAGGGGTTGAACTAGATGACCCTTATGATCCTTTCCATCTCTAAGAATCTATGATTCTATCATTATTTATTATAAATGAAATAAAAAATATTAATGAACGGGGCCTAAGAGTGATGAAATGGCCTATCTGGAATCTTCAAAAAAGTTTTTGGATATGTCATTTCATCCCTTTAGCCTTATTTATGGACTTGGGAGAGGCAACAGGCATTGGACGGGAAGCCTTCTCCAAGGTATAAGCTTAACAGAGAGGGTGTTAGGTTTGGGACTTACTTGGAGGACAGCAAGGTGAGAGAGGAAGATGTCTTTGCATCTGTAGTATTAGAGAAGTCTTAGCTCAGACATCAAGTGAATGAAGGAGTTCAGGATTCTTTAAAGGACCCAATGCTTAATATAAAGATATCAGAAGTCTGCAGCACACATTGATCCTTAACCTTCTGTGCACCATTGTTCAAAATAACCAAGCTGTTTTACCTGCCAATAAGATTCAGAAGCATACCTGATTCGCAGAGAAGCAAGTTTGGTACTTGTGGGGTGGGGAGAGATTGTCTCTTTATTTCTGTTCAACCATGACTAAATACCTTGAAGTCACCTGATCCTGTCTGATCTTGAAAGCTAAGCAGGGTCAGCTCTGGTTAGTACTTGGATGGGAGACTGCCAAAAACTACCAGGTGCTGTAGGTTATATTTCAGAGGAAGGAAATGGCAAAATCACCCGTGAGTATTCCTTGCCTAAGAAATCCATGAAATCCATGGGGTTGCCATAAGCTGACAAGTGACTTGAAGGCATGCACACACACGTACGTGTGCACACACGCACAGTTCTGTTCAGTGTACAGTTTAATATGGTATTTATTTATTTATTTGATTTATATACTGCCTTTCTCCCAGAATGGGACCCAAGGTGGTTCAGATGGGAGACTGCCAACAACTACCAGGTGCAGTAGGCTATATTGCAGTTTCAAACTGTTGTGAGTTTCTTGGACTGATACATGCAGGAGCAAAGGTGTAATTTTCATTGTTATATAAATAATTCTTTAGAATCTGAGAACTGAAGGGTGAACCAATTTTCAGAGCTTCTTTTCTAGAAGTAGTACCAAGAGATTTAACTAATGTTGGAAGATGAATGTCAATGATGTGGGGCTTCCTGTTGTTATGAGTATCTGTTTGGGATACTTTAAGTGCTAATTCCTTTAGCAAGAATCTGTTATAAGAGGAAAGATGATAAACCTATGGAAATACACAAATTCAGACTTTTCTAATTTTTTTTTAAAAAAAACACTGCACAAAGCTGGGAACAGAGTAAAGGATGAAGAATGGGGCTAGTTGAATAATTAATGAACCAATGGCCTGAGTTTCATGAATATTATCCTGCCATCAGAACTTCAGGCCTTAAGTTGTGACAATTTGTGATGTAAACTATGATTCCTCCCATCTAGCACCTTTTGCAGCTTTCTTTAATTCCCGTCCCACTAATCATAAGTCCCTAACCATGACAGCAAGCCTTAGTAAATAATATATCAAGATAAATGATAATTGTTCTGCTTTAAATGTGTCCTAATGAGCACCATAAATTAAAAATTAATATTGCAAAGACTGTATGAATAGCATCAGTGCTATAAACAGAGCAGCGGGGATCAAGAATGCAAATGAAAGTGAAACGCCTCCCTCATTCTCTCCCTCACGGTAACTGAAAAATCCTAGAGCCAGCAAATTGTTAAGGCATTAAAGCTAATAAACAAGTTTAATGTAGTTGTATAACAAGCAATTCTTCCTTATATTTTATTCCAGATTTGGCAGGGTTTAGTTGTTTCATGGTCCCTTTAGAATTATTGTTTCCCTCATTAGGAGCAATGAACTAATTTTAAATTAAAACATTGTCTTGAGTCCAAAATTAGCAAATGAACCACTCTGTTCTGTTTCTTGTGATGATCACAAAGGCACACATGGAACTCTTCTTGCACCCAATGAATTGTCCATTCATTTTAATGGAGAGAGCTGGGCCACAGTGATCTTTGTGCATACAGATTAATTTTGTCAATTGAAATTAATGGCAGTCCCATGCTAAACAGATCTCCCCACACACAATGGCAATTACACTCAGGAAAGGAAGACTGACTCAAGTGGTTTTCAAACAGTGATTCTATTAAATGGCTTCATAATATCCCTTCTGCTCAAATAGTGAATAGAAATGGTTGAATTTCTGTTAATATATTATTTAATCTGGGTTTATCTTTGTTATATTCTTGTTCCCTGCCACATAATAACAATAGAAAAATAAAATGCATCTATGTTCATTCTTTCGGAAGCACTGTTGAATTATGATACAATTAATTGCCAAGAAGCAAATACACAAAGAGAGAAACCGTTACCAAATATTTGCCATTCATATTTTAAAAAACAACTGCCATGTTTTGTACTTGTTGAGTGAGTTCATGGCTTTAGTAATATTGTCTGTTATCTAGTGCAGTATTTCTTAAGCTATCTGATGTGGGGTACCAGCATCCCTCCCCCCCCCAAGTGCCAGGAATTGGCACCATATTTATGTCCATTGTCTACAACTGCTTCTCTCTTTCTTGGGCTGAATCCACGTTGCACAAATAACCCAGTTTGAAACTGGATTATTTGCCATGGCTCCTTCCTATGGAATCCTGGGATTTGTAGTTTGGTGAGGTGCCAGCACTCTTCAGCAGAGAATGCGAAAGACCTTGTGAAACTACAAACCCCAGCATTCAATAGGAAGGAGTCATGGCAAATAATCTAGTTCCAAACTGGATTATTTGGGTAGTGTGGATTCAGCATTGGAAACTCTCCAGGTCTAGCATCAGATGGTTCAGCGACTGTCACTGATCCACAGACCACTACTCTGAGTGAGACTGATTGAGTCACTACAGGATGACTATACATTCAAACTAAACTAACTGCCATTTATTATGGAAAGAAATCAAGTATTTGCAAGTACACCTGCTTGAAACCAATGAGACTTAGGAGATTTTCAGACCTGCCAAAATGCCGGTTTGCCGCGCGAGCAGCCTTCCGAGACTGCTGCGCGGCAAGGGTCTACTTCGGACGACGCTGTGCCTCTCGCGAAACCGTCCGTGTCACTTCCGTGAAGCTTCGGACGACTCAGCGCCATATTTCAATCACGGGCAACCTCCGTGATTGAAATATGGCGCTGAGCCGTCCGAAGCTTCACGGAAGTGACACAGACGGTTTCGCGAGAGGCACAGCGTCGTCCGAAGTAGACCCTTGCCGCGCAGCAGTCTCGGAAGGCTGCTCACGCAGCAAACCGGCATTTTGGCAGGTCTGAAAATCTCCTTACTTCTGAGTAGACAGATATGGACTCCACTGTCAGTGGCTACAACCACTCTATTCCTCTGAAGGACCAGACAAGTTATATCTATTAGAAATCAATTCAGAAAATAGACTAGCCTAGCCTTCCCAAGTATATTAGTCTTTTGAGACACAATCACAGGTAGACTGTAGGAACATAAAAAATATTCTTTTGTCTGTGAAGAAAAAAAATGTCAACTGCTGTGAGAGTTTTCTTATTTCAGGACTTCTGAGGAAATATCATACAGGGAATTTTGCACAAAAGTTATTCTATTTTGCTTAAAACATTGCTTTTTTGTGGTAACTATTTTTTGTGAAAAAATCCTTTTGCATAATTTTCATCAAAAAGCCCCCAAATGCATACAATCATTTAAACAACAACAACAACAACAACCCACCTCAAAATCTTTTGTAAACTTGCCCAGTGGGAAGAAAACTTACTATATTTTTCATTCTTGCATGCAAAAATAAAATATGTGAAGATTTACATCCCTACTAGACCAGGGAATGAGGAAGATCTTATTCTGCAGTTTATAAAATAGTACATAGCTAGTAAGGTACGGTCAAGACAGTTCTCTTTAGACATGCTATTCTGAGCCAAATTCAGATATAAAACAGTGACATTTTTATTGTTGTGTTTCATGTATAAATGGTGCTTTGGGAAACAGGTAAATAACTGGTCAGTCTTCTTTAACAGCAGCAGAACCTGAAACTTTGTGAATGAACTACTTAACCCAGTATAAGTAGCTGTTAATCCTGAGAATATTTCATTCAAAGAAGACATTGAGATTTGTTTACTTATTATTTCCACCACAACATTTTATTTGGTTTCTTTTTGTTTTGTGCTTTTGTTTTGTGCTTTTTAAAAAACACAGACACAGAGATTTGATAGAACAGTAAATATGTTGCATTGAATATATGAGCTCAAACAAATCTTTACCTTCAAAATAATCAACAGGAAAAGGCTACACCTCATCAATGGAAACTAACTTTTGCTGATGAACTTGCAGTTTTTGGAGTTGCTCAGGAATGCAGTTTCAATATCCAAACTGAATTCAAAGGCCTTTTCAAGTTTGTGTTGAATTATTCAGATACTCCAAAAGTATCTGATACTAATCAGATACTACAAAAAGTACATATTTGCTGGAATCCTATATGAACTTTTACGTAAAGTAACTTTGCATATACTTAACTAAATAGCAGAGATGCTAAGAAATATGGTTACTGAATTATGAAGACGTGTATCGAGACACCAGCAAGACTGCCTGGTGCGCATTGGTGCTGTTGTGCCTTTGTGCATTGGGCACTCTTGCTGGCCCTGCTATATAAGTAATGCAACAGCAGCCTTCTGCTTGATATGGACATTGCAGAACTGCACAATTCTAATTTTTGCAGACATATATCCACTTACAAAAATGCAATGCCCCAACAGGATTCTGGCCATCATTAGTAAACTTGCAGAAGCAGCATAAAGGGGCTCCACCAAGACTTAAAAGTTAGAAGCATAATTCTAGTATGTGTGTGGTCTCGTTATTCCCACAATTGGCCGGCAATAGAATTGCTCACTTTTTGAATGCCACACATTAATAGTGTCATTTGAGGTATCCAGTGCATTATCTTGTTCATATTGTAGGGTTAGTTTAGTTTTGTGATTCTGGATATGTGAACAAGACACTTACACCTGTGCAATATGCTACATGCCCTCATAATTTTTGTCCATCATGGTTTCTTTGGGGTACTAACCAGGTGGAGCAGGCCAGTAGTAAATGCATACTGCATGGTGGTGTTTTCTTCTCTGCTGACTTGAAAGAGATAATAGCATGACCACTTCTGGAGGTAGAATTTCGTCCATGATACTGAAATTAATACTTATTCCTATTAATTAATACCCTTATCTATAATCCAGTCATGATGACATCCAGTTTTATTTCTACACAACATTTCTGCAATTAGTGCAGAATGCAGGAATTAGGGTAATCTGTAAAATACCAGCTATATAGAAATTAAATAAAACTATGTTGAAAGACCTGCACTAACTGCCTATTGGGTGAACAAGGTTTTCTAACTGACATACAGTGTACTCAGCATCTCAGGAACAAAATTCCTAGCAGGCCACCTTTTCCTTTGCATGTCCAGCTGACCCCTGAGATTCTCTTTATTAATTGTTCTGCATCAAGTGGAATGCCATTGCATAAGCTCACAATAGTGGGCATTCTTTTTTACATGGACTAAATGGTGGGGACAATAGTTATCTTTAAAGTCTGCTGAAAATGTATCTGTTAGCACAGGCCTTTCTGCATAATAGTGTCATGTCCCTGGTGGTAAATGCTTTGTGTGTGGTACTGTGATGTGTTTTTAACTATTCTTTATCTTTTAAATGGTTTAAAACTGCTTTATGTAGCATTTATATTTGTGGCAGACATATATTTTAATGTAAACCATTTATTTTTAAAATTGTATCAAATGGTATTTCTTCGGTATATAAGTAAATAAATACATAAATAACTGTTCAATGGTCTATGAACCATTTAGAAAAGCCACTGTAAAAAGAAGCTGTAAAGTACCAAATCCAAATACTTCCTTCTCATTTTAAAATGAGTTTCTTTGTCTGGGAATGCAAAATATTGTCCATATCCCTTGAGGCTGTTAATTGCCTTTGGACCACAGAGGGCAACTAAGCTATACGATGATGCACTCCAGCTGAAAACCTGGCCTCGTATTTCCCATGTTTCATCCCTCCATTAATACAGAGAAATCTATCGCTGCTTGAAACTACAAGCTGTGGCTTTGCCCTTTGTAACCCAACAGCAACTCCTTCTCTAGCCACCAATGGCATTGCATTATCACCCCTCAAGTCTGGCCTGCTGTATGATAGAGACACCTGCTAACTAGGAAATGAGCTGAGACAACCACCTTGTTTCACATAGACCATTGAACAGCTGTCACATGGTAACAACTTCCAGGCATGGCTGACCTGTAACAAACCCTAACCTGTGACCTAGAGGTGAAAGGTTCTGTATCCAATTACCAATCCCTGGAGTGACCCAGGCAGTTCCCCCATGATTACACAGAATACTAAAACTATGTCTCGCCTTTCAAATCTCTTATAAGTGCTATGTATGCCACTAAAAAGGAAAGCTATTAACACAGAAAATGATATTGCTCTCATAATCTTTTTTTTCTTTTTTACCTAGAACTGGTTGGCCAGAAGGCATTCCTCCTTCCCATGTGCTCTCTGGTCCTGTATGTACAGTTTCTATGAAAAATATATTCATATCACTAGCTCTACAACATGGAACAAAATATTCTTTATTCAGGCTGAAATGAAGCAAAGAGTCCTCATTTCTTCTTTCAGGCTGAAATGGGATACAAATCCAGTTATTCACAATTCATGCTTGAAAAGAAAGATGCTATTTTATTGATATCACATGAATATGAAACTCCTTTGATAGGAAATCATTCTCTTTTGTACAGTATTAAGGTAAATTTTTAATACAGCAGTTTAAGAGAACTTTGCTAATGATTAAAGTATTCCAAAGAGACTGACCTATGAATCAAGTACTAGTTCAAATTTCTTCTGTGTCTCAAATTCATTAGATAGCTAGGCAAACCACTGTTTGACAACCTCACTTCTCATGACTACCATTTGTTCTATGGGTAAATACTACTGGCCAACTTAACATGTTGTTATAAACAGTTAGACATAAACATGTATAGGACTATACTGTCAGATTATGATCCTAGCAAGCACACTTGCTATGGGGTGTCATCAAATTAAATGAGGTTTACTATTGGTTAAACAAAGTTATGCTTTTGCTGCTTGCGTGGCTGCAAGACTACTTGCAAATAAGGTGAACCAGAGTATCTGGTTAAATAGGGATATGACACTAGGGACATTATCACACAAGGCTGAAATCGTGCAATTACGACAGGATAGTAGCATGAATGCCCCATTATTGCATGATGTCATTGTCCTCCCAAGTTCCATCTGTGCTCGACCAATTCGTCAGGTGCCACTTTTAATTAACAGGCACTTTTTTGGTACTTTTTTCCTTGGTTTCTTTTTATGTTTGTTCAAGTGTTTATTTGTGAATTTCTTTGGTTATTTATTGGTTTTTAGTGTTTCAGAACAAAGTCTCATCTTCTTGCAAGAAGAGCTGAAATCTCACCCATGCAAAATTGCAGAAGTAAGACAATTTTTTTCTTAAAGATGCATGCACAGACCAATAGGAGGCATTAATACTCTCACTAGAAGGCAGTGTGATGACAAGCATTACTGTAGCGTGAGCTTCCATCCTGTTCTTAAATCAGTAGTGGTGTTTATGTGATAATTCCATGGCAGCAGTATCGCACGATTATGGTGACATGCAATAATTAGTGTAATCATGCCACTATGTTTCCACTTTCCTCAATCACAGAATTACAGAGTTATTAGATGCTAGGCTGATAATGTCCCAGGACTCTAAACAGCCAACTTCACCAGTGACAAAACTCTTAGCCACAGTTTAAAATGAGAGGGGATGAGCTGCTGCAGAGAGGTGAACGTTAACTGAGACTAAGAGTTACCAACCTAGGGTGCATCACCCTACCATACAAATATTCATTAGGATCAATGTGATAATGACCATTTGCCCACCCACTTGGAAGAAAACACACACAAAAACAAATATATGGGTAAACTAAGGGCCACTTTACTAATGATTTAAATGTGATCTTCAGAAGCACTAGTGCAGTGTATGTTGAAGCAGGTGCCTATCTACTTCCTGTTCAGCATTTCAAGGGCAAATGATCCATGCCCCAGAGCCAAGCCAATACATTTAGCTTGCCCCTGACCAGCCTGCTTCCAGGAATTCTGTACACGCTGGCCTCCTCTTAAGCCTGAACCCTAAAGAAGAAGGCCAATCAAGTCCAGCCCCAAAGGTTTTCCCTTTCCAGTACAAGTGCTGGACCCAAAGGACAAGTCTAGAGAACCTTCCTCCACAAGGTGTGCATTGGTGCTTGCTGACAACTGCCCAAGGACCCCTTTCCCCATGCTAGACTGCCAAGGAATGACCCATAAAGACCAATTGTAGCCAAGTAAATGTCAATTGAACCAATTAGATCAACAAAAACTTAAGTGTGAAAAGAATGATGATGAAACAGACTTGGGTCGGGGTTACCTACCATCTCTCTCTGTACCCTCCGCTCCTGCACCATGATGATTAGAGTCATGATGCCTCCTCCTTTCTCTTCCTTATGGAAAGGAAATTGGCAGCCAACCCCTCCATGTCCGTCATAACAGGTAACACAAAAGTAAGAGGCCAGATGTTATTCCCTTTTGACATATGAAGAATTGTGGCCTGAGATGTGACATCTGTAAAGTCACTCAAGAAATTTATGAAGCGGGCTTACAAGCTCTGCCCAAATCATACACTCTGACCACTGTTTCGCACTAGGAACAAATATTAAACATTCATAATGCCGACAGCAGATCATTTGGCATGAATCCAATGGAGCTGGTGCTGCTAACTCTCACCTACCCTCTCCTTCTCCTCTCCACCTGAAACCAGAGAGTTTCTTAAACCTAAGGAGCAGGCTTTGGGTGTGCAGTGGATGCTGAATGGGAATTATTCCATTCTCAATTCCACTGAAACAAGCCATTCTCCAGTGGATGCCCCACTTGGACTTAGGCCTTGGATCTGGTAGCAAATGCCAGCCATTTCATCACATTCACACCTGTGGTTTCTGAAAGTTATAACACTAGAGAACAAAGAGGATGAGAAACACACATCACTCTGCATCTTTAATGCTGAATATTGCAACATGCATACTAAATCCATGCAAGAGGATTCATTGTTAATTGTCTTAGAATTGTTCAAAAATGATATAAATTGGAGCAATGTTGTTTCAAGGGAGGTTTTTACAGTTCTAAGAAAGCTTAAATGCTTCGCTCACCCATCATAAACAGCACTGAGTGGGGTGGCATAAATAAGTACAACAAAACAGATACAATAAGAAAGGAATGAGAAAGGAGGATGTTACTAAAAATAAGTCACTGGCAGTTGACTGACTTCTTATGGCTCTGAACAGTACCATGAAAAGCCCTTTGGGTCTTGGGAAGCATAGGCTGAGTGCTCCAGGGCTTGTGGCAGATTGCCATCCATCTGCCCAGTTTGCCTGTATCATCTTCTGTCTGATTCAAGAGAATGATCCATTTGCAAAGGAATGGCCTGTAGAAAACAAAAGAGATTAATTTCCCTCAGTAACGTACAGTGCAATAATCCTCTATTCAGTGTATGATTGGGTTCAGTGGGACTAACTCCCAGATATGTGTGTTTAGGATGGAAACCTCAGAAAAAAGTAAATAAAAGAGGTGACTGTCAGGATAGATAAAAATTATGACTATGGATAAAGATTTGGACACTTAAAAATCTTTAAAATGCCAGCTATAGTTGTCACTCTTCCTAAAAAGAGAGAATTTAATACAAATACATGATCTATACTTGCAAATTCAACAGTTCCCAGAGGAACAACTGGGTTAGTCTGTTGCAGCAAAACTGGAAATGTCTTGTGGCATCTTAAAGACTAACAAATTTATTATGGCATAGGTTTTCATCAGATGCAAGTCTTAAAACTAAATCATGATAATCTATCATCCTGTTTTATTATGGCATTCTGAAAGCATGACCAGTTTCTGCTTGCATAATCCTGCTATTTTTTGTAAGTCTGTTTTATCTGCTGTTGATGTATTTTCTTTTTTAAATCTTAATGCTAACCACCTTGGGCATCCCAAGTGAAGCAACCATGAAGCAGGATGTACTCTAAATAATAAGGGCTATCAAACAGATTGAGCAAAAGTTTGGTTTGCTATGATTAAAAAATAAATAAATAAATAAATAAATAAAAAGAGGGCAACTAAAAAAAATATATTACTACACAAATGATGCATTAGAAATGGCACAGTAAGTCTTATATTTATTATAATATTCATTATTGTAGCCTTTCTCACAGAAGGCTTGGAGGGCACCACAGATAGGAAGCTAGACAAGAACTTTATTGTCTCTCATAACTATGACAAAACAGCTACAAGAAACCTCTGACCTCAGACTAAGGAGATTATCAGACAGGAACAAAAAAATCATTCCTTTCCCACAATCTCCACTCCTGCCCCTGTCCTGTCTCTGACCTGCCACAAGCACTTACCTCCTCTCCTGTCATTCTGGAAGCCCAGGAGTGAAAGGAGCACTAATGGAGCTTCCTTCACTTCCTGGATCGAAATCCTGCAGATTTTAGTGAGAAGGCGTGAGCATGGGATATTCAAAAGCAAAAAAAAAAAAAAAAACCAAAAAAACACCAAAACATTTTGAAAAGCACATACACACACTAAGAAATTAGCAAGTAACCCAGGGAAGGTACAAAAAAAGAGGGTAGCTTACCTGGATGTCCTGATCTCACCCAGAAGTGTTCTGGCAGGGACCTCCCATTGATGCTGGGATCTCGCCAGCATAGCGGGGCACCTTGTTGCACACAGGCAAATCTGGAACACAAACAGAATGGGGGATTTATTGGCAGCTTCTTGCATCAATAAAAAGCAGCGCCAGCAGAATGGGTGCGTAACAAGGCGGAAACATCTGATAAGGGAGCCCTTTTGCGATCTCCTGGCGTTGCTGAAACACCACTTTTGACGTGTCTGAAAATCTCCTAAGTACAGTGCAAAGCTTGTAAATAACTTCTTTCAAATAATGAGTTGCTTCTGCTTAATTCTTTTTTTCCTGGTAATGAAAGCATAACTGCATTATGTTACAATTGTAGGTTAACAAAGGATAACTTCAGTCTTTTTACAGTTAATTTTATAGTTCTGCGGGTGTGGCCTCGCTAATAAAGGTGAAGAAGGAATGTCACAATGTTCAAGTGCCGGCTTGTGCAGATGCTTTTTCTTGAGGCAATGAAGTGTTGAGTCAACAAAGAAGTGGGTAGGAGGTGAGCATGTTCTGTACCACAGGCCTGTGGTTTATAGAATTCAAACTGTTGTTTTAAGTAGGTAGATATCACTAATTTATTTATTTTCAGAAAAAGAGAAATGTTATTTTTTAAACATTGCAACTATTTCTCTAACTGAATATTGGCTTGTTGGGCTCCTTGGAACTACAGCTGTAACTAATTACATTTTAAAAGTAACATATCAACATTCGACCCAATGCCACCTAGTGATTAAATTATCGTCACTTTATCAAGTTCCTTTTCGGCTCAGAGAAAAAGCAGCAGCAACGGGGCCTGGATCCAGCATGATCACATGATGAATGGAGACATGAAGGCCTTTGGAGAATGGAAAGTAAAGGCAGGCTCAAAACAATTAACTTGGGAATTCATAAAAGGGTAAGTGAGGGCTTTGTGTACATTCTGAGGAAGTAACGAAGGGCAATTTTAATCTGCTGCTACAGGGTTTCTTATGCTGTTAATTGTCAGTAGTGACCTGTGGCTCCAAATGCCACTGACATGTGGCATCCATGTCAGTGGGGCAGCATCTCCACTGTTGTGGAGATAGGAGTCAGGACCTCAGCTAGCTGTTTTAAAGTGCCGACTAAAACAAGAGTGGATTCACTGTCCTACTGAAAGCCACCATCTTTAAAACAGAAGCCACCATCTGCCATACCCTAGTATGTAATACTACTGATAATTTATTTATTTATTTATTTATGCCCTGCTCTTCAGCCACAAGGCTATCAGAGCGGCTTACAAATTGTTTTAAGCAATAGGAATTTACACATCTACACTGCATTAAGCAGTTTCCAATGTGTGTTAGCTAATTGCCCCCACAAGCCAGGAGCTCATTTTACCAACCTACAAAAGGATGGAAGGCTGAGTGAACTTTGGAGCCCTCTGGAATTAAACTTGCAATGTGGTGACTTGCAGTTCTGGCATTTAACCACTGCGCCACCAGGACTCCATTAAAATGATCAAAATCATTAACCACTGATATTAAGTTGACATTTCACATGTTATAAACAGCATTCAGTGAGTAATAGACAAAAGGTGAGTTAAATCCAAATAAATTAAATGAGTAAAGACTACAAGCACTAGGTCCATTCTGTTTATCACTGGATCATCATGTTGCAGGGTTGAGGTCACTGCTAAACAAAGTGGTGGTCCATGGACAGGTGCCTGTGCAAAAGGTATCTGCTGCCTGACTGAAAATAAGGCAGCACAAATATAGGTGTTGTCTATACGGTAAAAAAAAAAATACGAACGGCATGCGAACATATGGCAATCTGTTCAAACAGCCGTTCACACAAATATGTGTCATTCAGAAGGGGGGACAGCAAAATCCACCACAAAGTCCATGTGCTTTGTACGGATTTTTTTAAAAAGCTCTGTATGACATGCAAATGTGTGATCGTTTGAACACTCACATTTGCACAAATACAAACAGGCAGTACAATCTGATTGGCTGAATGAGGATGGGGCGGGGCTAGCAGCTGTGGCTGCCATGTTGGATTATCAGCTAAGTGAGGTTCCGGTAAGTCAATCAAACAGCAATGTTATACTCTTTTAAAAAATTCTTTCTGTCTTTGTAAATATTGTAAATACGAAGTGTTGCTTGTGTGCACCCTGGGAAACTGTGTGTTTTTATTTTTTTAACGGGGAAAGTAGATTTAAAATCATGACTAAATCACTCGCAGCCACCTTCTGGCTAGGGGTCATGAGGAGTTTAGGGGGGGGGGCTCTTTTGACCATGTAGGCAGGTCACATCATTGCTGCCTTTCTGAATGTGTTCATATTTTTTCCCCTTGTATAGACAAGACAATAGTACCAGTCCCTTCACAGTGGAAAAATATTGTTGGTCTGCCTCACCAGGTAACTCATGAAGCACTGGCGTATTTAACTGAAAGCTTGAATTTACCACTTGCACTCCTCATCCTTGATCATCCCTAGTGGCTCTGCTATGAGGATGGACTTAATCTTGAAAAAATACACAAGAAGCACAATCTTAGCTATGTATGTTCACAAGAGCACCATTAATGGTATGGCATTAGGGTTGATATATCCTAATATAAAAATGACCTCTTTTCAACCCATTCTTGTGTAAAATGTAATTTGAGAAGAGGATATGGTAAATATTCACCAGAGAAATTATACTGCCTCTCATACACACCCTGGTCAGTGTGATACTGTGCTTTCAGTATAATATGGGACTGATCCCACCTGTTCTAGATTGAGAACTAACTTGTTGTTATTTTTATTTAAAATTCTTGTATATATTGTGTCCCTCCCCCCTCCCCAGGCCTCTGAAGCAATGAACAACAGATTTTTTTTAATAAAATAATCCAGAGATTAATAACTTTAAAAACAAATTAAAACACTCTTAAAAAAAGTTTTAAAACAATCTAGAAATATTTATTTAAAATAATTTTAAAACAAATAATTAAAATAGAATTGGCAGTTTCAAACACCAGAGGCCATGTCGAACAACATCATTTTAGCTTTTGGAAGGTCAAACAGATGGAGCCAGCCTAACTTCTTTGGGAGGGAATTCCACAGCTGCTACACAGAAAGTTGTATCATGTGAGCACACCAACTTATCGACTTACTTGACCCTCACTTAGCCAAAATCCGACATGACGGCTGGTTGCAGCAATGCGCACATTCACATGTCCTATAGAACTTTTTTAAAACTCTGAGAAAAGTTCCAAAGGCTTCCCTTCAGAGCTGTACGGTAGATTTGGCTGCCTCCCTTCTGAATGAGACATTGTTGCAAATGTCCATTTGGACAGATTGCCTTCCATGCAATTGCCTTTTGGATTATTTTCACTGTTTGGACAGGACCTAAGATACTCCTGTCTTCTCTGGATAAAACTTGAGTTTATACACCTGCATACAGTCTTTCACTTTGTCTAAACAGTGATTCAGAACTTCCACAACAACCTTGCATCCGTTGTAAAAGAGGGATAGCGTTGGGTATTATCAGCATACTGATGGCATCCAATTCCCAAACCCCAGATGACCACTCCACCAGCTGTTTCATGTAAATATTAAAAGGCATAGGGGACAGTACTGAGTGCTGTGGAACTCCACAGACTAATGATCAGGAGGCTGAACAACATCCCAGCACCACCTTCTGGAAATGTTCAGCCAATAAAGAACATGTTTAGCCAGTACCAGCCAAACAGTCCAGAAGGATACCATGGTTGATGGTACTGAAAGCCACTGAGTTATCCAGGAGGACCAACAAAAGCACGCTCCCCCTGTCCAGCTCCCAGAGCAGGTCATCCACGGAGCAGAACTCACCTTCCTTTTTAAAACAACAGCAAGAAGTTAGGCAGCTTATGTAGAATGATCTTCTTGATGTGTGGGGAACTTCTCATGAAGTGTGTGTCATTTGCCCCTTGCCCATTTGTCCATAAGTAGGCAACCCCTGAAAATCTCTTCTTTAAAAAAACAAAAAACAAAAATGCACCTCGTTGCGGCTTAAACCCGAGCGATGCTTATGTGTAAGTGTTAGCAGTACTGTTCTCATTATACATTTGTTGAACAGTACTAAAACCCCAAGATAAGGATGGCTAGGAACCCTGAAAATCTCATTATTACCTGCAGTTCCATGAACATTTAAGCCAACCCCACTAATTCTCCTGGGTACTGAATTCTTCACTCAGTTGGTACTGGAACATGCTCCCAGTCGGACAAGGACTTGGGCATATTACTAAATCTCTTTCTCCATACCTCTTCAACTTCACACTCACTAGATGGTCTCCATGGCCACCACTGTATAACAGAATGAAATACAGTTTGGGAGGTGTAATCAGTCACCAGACTTGTGCACAAAGAAAATGACCCTCTACTAAGCTCCCAGAAAAATTGGCAAGGAGGAGGTCTGGGATTCAAGAGGCATTGCACAATCACTGAGCTGTAATATCTTCCCTTAGGTCTTTCTGCTTTTTGTCCCACTGAAATCAGAACTTTAACTTCATTTAAAAATTATTGTGTGCCAGTAGACAGGATGTTGGCCACTCCCCTTATTTATCACTGTTGGGCATATGTGAGTTGATTGTGCACAGTCAGATCTACCTGATCAGCTCTGCTTCTCCAAAATGATATTGTTTGCAATGTCAACTAGATGTGGGCACATTGTTGAGTTTACAGCACAGGTGGGTAACTGCAGTGGATCTGGGGGCCACGGTTTTTGTCCCTGGTACCCTCTGGGGCCACATGTACTGCAAATATTTTTTTAAAAAACTGGAAATGACTAGAAGTCCAGTTCTTTTTCATTAAAAAAATTAAACCATGGGGGGGGGTGTCCTCCAACTGATTTAAAAAGTGAATTGTTGCTCCTTGAGTCTTCCCAGAGAAGCAACTCACCCATTCTTGCCAGATAGGGGGCATTCTCAGCAGTCAAGAGGAGTGCCAAAGCCTGCCAACCAGCTAAGGGCCTAATCTGGCACAAGACCTATACTTCATCTATTCCTGGGCTCCTTTCACACTACACACTTGTAGCACTGTGATGCCACTTTAAGTGTCATTTATTTTTTATTACTTAATTATTTAATTAATTTATACCCCCACCCCCTTACCAAGCATGGGACCCAGGATGGCTTCTGATAAGGTTAAAACAAGAGAGAACATTTTAAAACATAACTGGTCGTATTAATTAATTTTAAACTATAAGATTGATGAAAACACTGCAATAAAGATAAAAATACAGCACACTCACATACAAAAAAGACTATTTGGCAACCACTTAATCATCAACTGCCCTGTTTAAATAAAAAGGTCTTTACCTGCCATTGATGGTCAAATAAAGAGGGAGCCAGTCTAGCCTCCAAGTTTTCATCTCATAGTATCCTGGGATTTTGCAATTGAGGACATTGAGAATTCTTAGCCTGAGAGCCCCTTTGGGGCCTCTGACCAAACTACAAATCCCAGAATTCCATGGGATACAGCCATGGCTGTTAAAAGTAGAATTATAGTGCTATAAATGGATATTAAAAAGACCTCTTTCTTATAGAATGGGCCACAAACTACCAGAAGGCCAGTCTCTATGCTGATAAAGAAACAGCTCTTGCCCCTTGACCTGTCCAACACAATCCAGTCCCTGAATGACAAAGGGAGTGATGATGATGATGATAATAATGGCAACAATACAAACCTATACGCAATAGGTACCGTATATTCTGGCGTATAAGACGACTGGGCACATAAGACGACCCCCCCAATTTTTAAGTTAAAATATAGAGTCCCCCCCGCCAGCCAGCCAGCCAGCCAGCCAGCTGCCTGGAAAGCCTGTTCCCCACCAGCCAGCCAGCTCAGTGGCTGTAGATGATGGAATAGTCTGTGAAATTAAAGGACTGAGAACAGCTAAAAAAGCATGGGATACTTCGAAAAATCTCTGTGGTGTTCAGTCTTTGGAAAGTAAGGTTGCATTAATACTGTAAGTTGGTTAATATGAAGCTATCAAATTCCAAAATTTTGAATGAGCACATTAATGAATGAGCACATTAATGGTTTTAGAGCCACATTGGCAGACAAGAGAATTTCGCCATAGACAAAACTTGATGCAAAATGAGAAGTTGAATCCAGAAATTCTAATTTTAGGCTAACTTGTCCTGAAAAGAAACATCATTTTGACTCTCCTGAGCTAAATAGAGGGCCATTTAACTCTTCAAATGCAAAGCAATCATTCTCACAGCAGGAGGAAGGATCTGCTGGGAAAACTGCCCAGGCCATTTTACACTTCAATCATTCTCACAGCAGGGGAAAAGGTCTACTGGGGTATAAGACCACCCCTCCACTTTTGAGGAGATTTTCAAGTGTTAAAAAGTAGTCTTGTATGCAGGAATATACGGTATACCAGCAGGCAATGGACCATGAGCTAAACAGACACTAACCCCACTCGCATATCCTCCCACCCTAAGAACTGAACATCCAACAACTGAATACACAAATTCACAGGCTAATCCTCTTCAAGAGGGACCCACAGTATATAACCCCCCCCCACACACACATATTGCCACCATTCTCTCAAGATGCCAGACACAGATGAAGGCAAAACGTCAGGAATAAACTCTTCTAGAACATGGCCTCACAGCCTGGAAACACCCCCCTACAAAAAACCTATACCTAATATTTTCCACAACCAATGCTCCCAAGCAGATGTATAACTGCACCTTGGGACATATTCATTACAGCTCAAGGAACACAATCATGCCATCCAGACCATATTCCACCCATATGCTTGTGTGTTTTATACACTGAGTTTATTGGCACCCGTTAGAGTTGTGAAGTGTGGGAACCCCAGGATCATAATTTGTACTTATTGTAGCAGTTCAAGACATTTTGAAGCACAAATTTTCATTATACAAGAAGCTCTTCTTCTTCTTCTTCTTCTTGGAAGCAGGAAGAGCCCCTGGCATAGACTATATAAATTCTTGGTATGAAATGTTAACATCACTTCAGTGAATGAGGAAAAATGGAAGCTCTTCAATTGAGACAGTAGAACTAAATCATCAGTGCAGCTGCTAAACTCACAATGGAAATGAGAAGTTTTGTGGCCTACTGTTCAGGACATTTTAGTGCTATAAAAATGTGGTGTATGGAGCTATCATATTCACTAAGTTGTAGGCTGGTGGTTGTAATTCAATGAATGTCATGACTTATCTTTTATTCATATAGGTACATTCCAATTACTACAGAGGGAACTTTGTCAAAGGTTAACTATCTAAAATTGCTCAGGCAAATTTATTCTGATTTGTACATTTTTTAAAAAATGTACATATCCACTTTTTGAAAAAGCGATGGAGCAGAATGTGCGCAAACAATTTTGATGATGATGATGATGATGATGATGATTTAAAAAACCTGGTTAAACTTAGAATAGTACAGTCAATAAAAGAATGTTGACTTTTATCACATTTCTTATTCTCTGTCACATTCTGTTTAGGTTGTAGATTAGCATTAAGTAAAAAAAAAAAAAAAACCTGCCTGGCCTTAAATATTCAGCAGCCTGAATAATACTGAAGTTAAAAATTCAACACACTGGAATAAAATATTTAACTACACACCACATTTGAAAAAAAATTGCTGCATCCCTTTTCCTTTTGTTAACCACATTTGAAAAAAAAATATTGCTGCATCCCTTTTCCTTTTGTTATACTTATGTGGGGACAAGGAAAGATGAGGCACTTCCTGCTGCTTGGTTCTGCATGCTATATGAATGAGTACCATGAAGAAAGAGCAAGTTTTAGGTTTCCACAGCTCTTGACCTAAAATGTTTTCTTAACAGCTTGGTCCTATTCTTTGTCTACAGTACTCCCTTTCTGAGGAAGACATTCATCATAGTCATCTGTTGTTATTGCCTGCTGTCCTCCTCAGGAGCTTCATAAGACAACTAGATTTAAATAATGCTGCTAATATAAATAATGAGGTGTTTGCTCAGACTGAGATGGAAGCAAGGAGATCAAGTGCTCATCTACATGGGCCAGAATATGCCAGCTTTCTGCTGATGTATTCTGCGCATGGATCTGGCCTGTTGCTCCCCTATTACCTGCACAGAACAGGATGGAGTCCAGACGAGCACCCTGGCTGGTGTCTGCAGCTGCTGCCACCACCCACATCACTCTTACTGAAGCCAGGAAACTAGCCCACAGCATGTGAGCAAGGCTCCCTGCATGTGACCAGCCTTTGATCACATGCTGTGGAACTCCTTCCTGGCTATGGAAGAGAGGGACAGACAGCAGCTACAGCGATGTTCCAGCATGCTGGAATGGGCTCCTGCAGTCATGTGTGGCCAGTCTGTTTTTCCCCAGCTGAAGCTGTTTCCCCCTGGCATTTTAAAAAAAGTGGTGTAATGGGCTTTACCCCTTCTTTGCCCCAGGGGCCGTGCAGACTTCCTGGGGGCAAAATGGGGCAAATGTCCTACCTCATCTGGACTGCAGGGCCAAAGATGGGTCAAGACAGAGTAGACTGTCTAGAGAAGGCCCAAGTGAAAGCAGGATGAGGCTCCTGTGATTTTCTTGCTTAGGAACATAGGGAGTTACCTTATGCTGAGTGAGACCATAAGCAATTCTCCAGGTGTTTGAGCAGGATCCTTTCCTAGACCTATGTGAAGATCCTTTGTATTCCCTGAAGATCTCCCATCCAAAGACTAAGTGGGGCCAAAGCTTCCATTATCATAGGAGGATCAGGTATGTTCAGGATAAGATAATGTCTTGCTTCTGCAGGAGAGAATTTTTTGTCATGTGGAAGGGAAAGAAAAGCTGCAGCTTTCAATATTCCCTCTTCTATTTCAGGATAATTATACAAAGCTTAGTAGCCTTCTGCTCTACCCTAGATGTAAGAGGAAGGTACTGAGAGCATAAAGAATTTTTGTGGCTACCTGCTGAACAGAGAAAACTCTGTGTGTGTGCAAGAGAAAGAGAGAGAATAGGGAAAACACAGTCTGTGTGTGGGGGGGGGGGGGAGAGAGTGACCACACTTTCCTGTGACCAGTGGCCATAACATGGCTCTCCTCCCCAGGCCTGCACTAATTGTTACTGGGCAAGAGCCCATGTTCAACATCTCAGTTCAGACATTAAGGAAGTCTATTGTTTTTCCAACAGAGCCCTATTGTCTTTAACACACAGCCCCCCCCTCCACACGCTTCATTTTCAAGCAGCTTTTGGACAATATGGGGAAAGGAAGAAGAGCGGAGGAGAGGAAGAAACTCAAGGGAAGCAGCTGATTAGATTCTGGCAAAGAGGACCAAACATCTGCTTTAAACAAAAGACATCTGCATATTTCACATTTATTTTTCATAATTTACAGAAGCAACCTGCCAAAATTTAGCAAGGGAGAATAAGCTAGCTCATAATTAGCTAAAGTTTGCTTGCTTTAGAAGTTATTAGCATGAAGCCCAGTAGCTCACCTGGGAGGACATCAAGGCATGTAGATGACTACAGTTTGATTTTGCAAATTCAATTTTCAGCCTGGTGTGCCAGGCCAAAAAAATTCATTGTTGCCATGTATGTAGGGGATCGTGGATGGATGTGCCAATTAATGCCATCCAATGAACAATCTCCTGTCTCTGTGTCAAACACTATACAGCTGCCTTGTAGGCACTGGCAACATTGTTTATTAAGTAAGATTTGATTAGACAGAAGGCTTCCTCTGCAGTTACTAAATGAAACACGGTGTGGGTTAGACATGATCACAAAAGTTATTGAATCAAATGGGTGCATAAGTGGTGTGTGTACAGATGGCTTTACAAGTGGTGCAGAAGGATTCTTCCTCCATCCCCTCCCCCCCCCCCCGCATGTAACCAAAAATCACTAGATAATGCATGGAAAAGCAATTGTCAATCCAGAGTTGATTGGTGAATGTGTGTTTAGAATGAATGATCATGGTGGCATATAAAAAGAGTTGGGTAGGTACTGCTTCCTGTTATCTTATTCTAAAAATGTTAAAGATAAGTGGAACTTTTCCAAATGCAAAAGAGAGAAAAGTCCCTTATTGAAAATTGATCAGAACAGAACAAATAGAGACTCTCCAGAAGAGAATATTCAAAGTCCAATGAATGAAAGCTGGAAATTAAAACGTGTTCATTATTTGGCAGAGATTGAGTTTAAAGACAGTGGAGGTAAATATCCTACTGACATACCTGTGCGGTATTTGAGGATGGATGGATGTAAAGATGGACATAGAGAGGAAGACACAGGTGGCCAGCCTATTAGTGGGTTTTTCTAGCATGCATTTGGGAGCTTCCTGACACATCCCACTACCCAACCAGTGGTCAACTCAGCTTCTGGAGGGGGAGCACTGCCCTAGGAAACAAATTATTCATGCCCAGATTTTGTTTAAAAATTGGTCTCATGATATTTGGGAACCCCCACTGAGAATAATAATAAACCAGAGAGAATTTTGCACAATATTCACCTGGTATTCAACATCTCAAAGTGTTGTAAATAAATTATTCTGCAAAGAAAAACACACTTTTTTTGTGGGAGGGAACTATTTTGTAGAAAAAATAGGGTTTTGTGCAAGAAAATTTCCCTATGGAATAATTCCTGTGTTACACTTTGGGACATGTGAATATAGGGAAGATACTATGGAGGAATGCTCAATTTCTCTTGCAGTGGGGAGTAAAGTACTTCAGTTATTCATCCTCACATGAATGGACAAAATCTCTCTCTCGGGCTTTTCTTAGCAAACGAAGATTCAGGAAGGACTCATTCCGCACTTTCTGCAAGCGCGCTGATGACTAAAAAGGCCAATCCTAGATAAACAAGTCCAGTTGCAAAAAGCACAGCAGAAGGTCTCCTTGGGTGATGTTTTTGGGTTGTGATTCTTTCTGCGTTGTCGTTTCTCTTCAAGACTTGTTTGGCGTGAGTTCTCAAATAAGGCTGCAGCATTGTGGATAGTGCGTCTCCATACCTCCCGATGTGAGGCCAGTGCGGACCACTGTTGGTGATCAATTTGGCCGAGCCTGATATGTTGTTCCAGGGAGACTTTGTATCGCTTTTTTGGAGCGCTCCTCTTACGCTGACTCATGGCGAGTTCACCGTAGTATACTATTTTTGGGAGGCGATGGTCCTCCATCCTAGAAACGTGCCCTGCCCAGCGCAGCTGTGTTCTCAATATCATGGCCTCAATACTGGTGATCCCTGCTTGCTCAAGGACAGCAACATTCGTCACATAGTCAGTCCAGTGTATATTTAGGATTGTGCGTAGACAGTGCTGATGAAAGCGCTCGAGGAGTCGTAGGTGGTGGTGATAGGTGACTCAAGGATTTACATTCCTATACTGCTCATGCAAGAAAATGTAATTATGGATACTGACCTTTATCTGTAGGCAGGATTTTTGCTAGGAATATGAAAACATCTGACTCAAAATTTTCTAGTATTTTCCTCACCTGAACTCTCATCTTCTCTTATCAGGTTACAATATTTTCTTTCTTTCTTCCTTTTTTGCTTCTCATGTGAGAATTTGTGCAATCCTCTCTTCCAACAATTTTTGTCATATGAATTTTTGTACATGTTTCCCCCAATAAAATGAATTCATGTGCATTTCTCACTTATATGCATTTAACTGATTGTCATTTAAATGTAAAATGTGGTTTTGTGCATATTTTCTTGTCCTGAAGCACACCATAAGTAATCTGGTTTGACTTGGTCCCGGATGGATCAGTTTCCCAGATCAAGGCATGCATCCTTCTATTGTACTATTTTCTCTCAACCCTAGTCCTGCTCTCGTCTCACCTTTGCCACTAAAAGGCTGTGAGGAGACAACCCTTGAACACCTCCACTAATCACTTGTGATGTTGAGTTACTGCCCCTTTGCCCCTGCCCAGTATAGGAGTGTTGATATATTTCAAAGAGAAGGAAAAGGGAGACTCATACAAAAGCTTTGTCTGAATACCTGAATGGCATGTTTCCCCCCCTGCTATTTGTTTTCCTCAAGATGTCTCATGAAGTCATCTGTATTGGAGGAAGCAGACCTGGCAAAGGTGTGGCTGACTCTGCATTGTAAATGTATGGGGAGGGGGGAATGCCAGAGGGCTTTGTCTCTTAGGACATTATCAGACACACCAAATACGGCATCACAACAATGCCACAGAACCACGAAAGGGTGTGCATATCAGACAATGTCACCCTTTCACAGTTATGTCCTTGCCAAAACTCATACTTTTTAATTGATGGCTTAAGCCATCAATTGATCCACCTTACCGTTTTTTTGCCTGCATAGCTGACATGTGCAACGTTGCTTCTTTTTTTTTTTAATGTTCTTATCCCGTCAGTCCAGCATTAACACTTCTGGGCAAGACTGCGACATCCATGTAAGTGATGCACCTTTTATGAGCCTCCCCTGGTTACCTGTAAGTTTTAAAGTGTATTTTTGTGCTTTTAAAAACTTTTTAAGTGTTATTTTTTTTTGTTTTTTTTTAAATTTCCCACGTGATGAAGTCTCATGATATTTCAAGGGATTTCAAAGGAAGAAGTGAAAGTGAAAGATAACAGGAAGCAGTACTTCCTCTTTCATTACTGGAGCTGTCTTTGCTGGTATTAGAGGTAAGTGCAGGGGGAGCGTTCTTTTGCCAGCATAAAAATGGATTTTTTTAAAAAAATGCCAGCAAAATAATGCTTTAAAGAGATAGTCTGATAAAGTCCTTAGATTTAAACCCCGCCTTTCTCCCAAAGAATGGCACTATATCACACTGAGCCTTTGAGGGGGATTTGCCCTAGGTGCCCTCAAATATGAAGACATCCTGGAGTGCAGATAGGTGTGATGTCTTTTCTGTTCATTGGATCACTCCCAATTAAATATAGAGGCTGTCAATTATCATCTGATAATAAAGACACTGCTCTGTGAGTGAACAACTCCCAATGTGAAATCTGCCTCAAAATAAATATTTATCTTGTGCTAGCTAAAAATTTAAAGTGCTAGAGAAACTGGAAACTGTTCATTTTCCTATGTTTACAATAGGGCCAATATTGGATTTAACGGGACTTATACTGAAGTAGATATGCATAGGATCACATTCATAATTTGCCTGTTGGTCGAGCAACCCTCAGTGTATCTTTGGCGCAAATAAATATTGTAGTGCTTTGTCCTCTTATTATTAACCCTGGAAAATCAGGGTTCTAGATCCCATGGAGAACATCCACATATGGAAGAGAATCCTTGCTGCACCTATTTTCCCTCTGCACTGAGGGCAGAATGAAGATAGCATGCTTGATTCAGACCTCTGAAATAACTAGAAATATATAGCTAGTCACTTGTTATTAGTGGTTGTTCTCCACCTTTCCTCATAAGAGCTAAGGATGACTAGCAAGTAAATTCCTTTTAGTTCACAAAGAAGCTACACCAACATTATGGAGATTATCAGATGGGAACAAAAAAAGTGTTCCCATCTCACAATCTCTTCTCCCGCTCCTCTCCCATCCCTGTAATGAAAAAATAAGTTTTCAGACCTACCTTAATTGCTCATCGTTCCCTCAGCAGGGCAGTCCAGGGTGAATAATAATAATAATAATAATAATAATAAAATTTATTTATACCCCGCCCCTCTGCTAAAAACAATCGGGGCGGCTTCCAACAATTAAAACATAATAATGACTAAAAACACCACCCTCCCCCATAAAAAGACATTAAACACAATAAGATTAAAACCTTCTAACTAAAAAACACATTAAAAACAAATATATACATAATTTTTAAAAAGCCAGGAGACTGAGTTCCTGAGGCCGGGATCTAATCAGGAAAGGCCTGCCGAAAGAGATCCGTCTTTGGTGCTTTTTTAAAGCTACTCAAGCTCGTCAGCTCACGGATCTCATTCGGCAGGCCATTCCACAATTTGGGGGCGATTACTGAAAAGGCCCTCTGGGAGATTGCAGACAGCCTAGATTTTTGTGGCTGAAGTAGATTCCTCCCAGAAGACCAGAGTGCGTGGGGAGGATTGCATGGGGGGAGGCGGTTCCGGAGATAAGTTGGACCCAAGCCATTTAGGGCTTTAAAGGTAATAACCAACACCTTATACTGGGCCTGGAAACTGATAGGCAGCCGGTGGAGAGATTTTAATACTGGAGTTATATGGTCCCTCCGATATGTTCCTGAGACCACTCTGGCTGCCATATTTTGTACCAACTGAAGTTTCCAGACCAAGCACGAGGGTAACCCCATGTAGAGAATGGAGCTTGAACAGAAGATGAGATCACAGGAAATTCAAACAGTTACACCAAGCACCTAAACATACTTAAAACATAACAAGTAACCCGGGGAGAGAACAAAAAAGTGTGTCACTTACCATGATGTCCCGATCTCACCCAGAAGTGTTCTGGCAGGGACCTCCCATTGACACTGGCATCACACCGGCATAACCGGGCACCTTCTCAGGCCCAGGACATTCCGTTACAGAAACAGAATGGGGAATCTATTGCCAGCTTAGCCCATCAATAAAAAGCAGTGCTGTTGGAACGGCAGCAGCACGGGTGCATGACAAGATGGGAATGACATCATCTGAAAAGAAAGTCCTTGAGTGATCTCCTGGCATTGTGATAACACTATATTTAGCACATCTGATAATCTCCTTAATTACAATTGTAACTTACTGAGTGGCTATTTCACTGAGGGCTTTTTTAAAAAAACAACAAAAACAATGAAACTAGCTTTTGGACTTTTTTGGATGGGGTTTTGTAATGGAAGCATCCTCGTCCCTTTTGCGAGGCTGCTGCGCTGCAGGGGGGCCATTTCGGATGATGCTGTGCCCGCGCCAATACTGTTGCAGAAGTGCAGGGAGGCTGCAGTGACATATTTGGCAATTTCCTAATCACAATCAACTTTCGTGATTAGAAAATCGCCAAATATGGTGCTGCAGCCTCCCAGCACTTCCGCAACAGTATCAGCAGGGGAAAGCGTCATCCGAAACGGACCCCCTGCCACGCAGCAGCCTCGCAACGGGGCCGAGGCTGCTTCCGTTACAAAACCCTGTCCGAAAAAGTCCTTTGAGTGACTTTTCTAATTATGGGGGCTAGCTTCACTAAGCAATGGAGGAGGAATACTACCTGGTTCAAGTATTGTTCCTTGTGGTGCCACTTCACACATTTGCAGGTGTTGAGGCAACAACAAGGTGGATGGGAAGAGGGTGTCTTTTATCTGATGGGACAGTGGCCTGTTGCCTTCAGCTATTTTTTTTTAATGTAACTATTCCAGTTAGAATTGACATATGGGAAAGTAAAAAGTGACTGAAAAATTGTAACAGGAGGTAAGTGTGGGATGTGGGGGCTTGGTATGATAACAGCAAAAGATGGTCCTTTCACCCTATAAAATCATAGCCCTATGATTCTACTTTAACCACCATGGTTGTATCTTATGGAAACTTGGGATGGGTAACTGGGTGAACCACTAGAGCTCTCTGGCTTAATTCCCTCCCCCCCAAAAAAAACTACCAATCCCAGAATTCCATACGATATCGCCATGGCAGTTAAAGTGGAATCATAGTGCTATAATTGCATAGTGTGAAAGGGCTCTAACTATAACTACAATATTCTTAGCTCAGACACGGCCCCCCTCCATATCTTTGCATGTAGAGCCCACATGTATTAGTGACAGAGTTGTTGTTCTACTGTTATTTGTAAGCCACTCTGATAGGGTGTGTATGTTAAAAAATTTAATAAATAAATGGTTGGACCAAGGAGATTATCAGATGTGTTAAAAGTGGTGCTACACAATGCCAGGAGATCGCTAAAGGGTGATGTCATTCAGATGATGTCATTCCCCTCTTGTAATGCACCCATTCTGCTGCTGTTTCACCAGCATTTTTATTGATGGGAGAAGCCAGCAATAGATCCCCCATTCTGTTTCTATCATGGATGTTCCTGCTAGTGAAAAGGTGCCCTGTTATGCTGGTGAGATTCCAGCATCAATGGGAGGTCCCTGCCAGAACATTTCCAAGTGAGAGCAGGACATCTCAAGGTAAGTGACACACTTTTTAAAAAAACTTCCCTAGTTTATTTGGAAGTTTTAAAATGTGTGTATGTGCTTTTTGTAACTTTTTTATTTTTGTTTTTTATTTTTGAACTTCCTGCACTCATGTCTTCTCATGAGAATCTGTAGGATTTCACTCCAGGAAGTGAACGGAGCTCCGTTAGAGCTCCATTCACTCTTGGGCTGCACTGTTGACACTACTCAAGGTAGGTCTAAAAAAATTTGTTATTGTGCCGGGACAGGGACAGGACGGGGCGTGGGAGTGGAGATTCTGGGACAGGAACACTTTTTTCATTCCTGTCTGAAAATCTCCCAAGTCAGTCCTGGGGTCACCTTTGCACTCTTAAGATAACTGCAATGCAAATCACCAAATAAAACTGTGGCTTTGATATACCAGCCTAATATCCTTTAACAGAAAATGCAAAACCTGCTGTCAGTCTGTCTTAAGATTTACTTGATTCTACCCATAGTATTAAATTAATGGTTAGTGCATTGGAAGGCTGCTCTTGTACCTATAAAACATTTGTTATTAAAACAACTTTGAATTACACACCCTCTACACTGGTATAATTTAATACTTTTGCCAAATGACTAAAACAATCTGGTGAATTAGACAGATAAGAGGGATTGAACATTAAAAGTGTTTATAACAAATCTAGCAAACACAGCCAGACTCTGTGTAATTTTTTAAAAAGCATACTAGGCTGATCTGTCACAGGCACATTAGAAACAAGATGTGTTTACTATTTTAAAAACATTTATCACACCCTGGTTCACTGTAATTCATTATTGGCCTTTCATGGAAACATGAGTGAAAATGTGCCAGTTGTTAAGAATAAATACAAATAGGGTAAAAAAAAAACCCAATATAGTGGGTTTTGCATTCTTTCGAAACTCACTTATCATAGAATATATGTATTTGAAAAACAGGAACAATGAATCAGAAAGTATTTTAAGTATTTGAAGGGGTGTCACATTGAGGATGGAGCAAGCTTATTTTCTGCTGCTCCAGAGATTAGAACATGGAGCAATGGATGCAAGCTCCAGGAACAGAGATTCCACCTCAACATTAGGAGGAACTGTCTGACAGTAAGAGCTGTTCAGCAGTGGAACACACTCCCTCGGAGCGTGGTGGTGTCTCCTTCCTTGGAGGTCTTTAAACAGAGGCTGGATTGCCATCTGTCAGGGATGCTTTGATCAAGATTTCCTGTGTGGCAGGGGGTTGGACTGGATGGCCCTTGTGGTCTCTTCCATCTCTACAATTCTATGATTCTATGAAAGCTTTTGTAAGTACTGATTACTATTTATTCATTTCATTAGAGAAAGATATAATCTTAATTATTACAGTTCATTAAGGACTTTTTCGGACGTCTCAAATACACCGCAAGCAGCCTCCTCGTGTTGTGAGGCTGCTGTGCTGCAGGGTGTCGCTTTCGGATGATGCTCTCCCCTGCCGGTACTGTTGCGGTACCGCAGGGACATTTGAGCATTATATTTCATTGGTTTTTAAGCACGAAAGTTGATCGTGATTAAAAACCGGCGAAATATAACGCTCAAATGTCCCAGCGGTACCGCAACAGTACTGGCAGGGGAGAGCATCATCTGAAAGTGATGCCCTGCAGCACAGCAGCCTCGCAACGTGAGGAGGCTGCTTGTGGTGTATTTGAGACATCCGAAAAAGTCCTTAGTTTTAGACTTTTAGACCATTCTAAAGAGATATAACAATAAGAATGCACTATTATTTAGTTTCATATTTATTCAGCATGTATAACATGTATTTTACTAGCCCATGTTTTATAACAGTTATAGTTAGTATTAGGTAAGATAAGATCTCTACACAGTGCATAGTTAAATTATGCAATTTGGTACCATAAGGGATAGTGATGGCCACCTACTTGCTATGGGTTAAAAGGAAATTGTTCAAATTTATGTGATATAAGCTATCCACAGCTACTAGTTATGATATTTATGTATTGCTTTCATTATCAGAGAGGCAGGATCCATCTCAAAATCAGTTCCTAAGCAGAAGGATACTGTTGTGGTTATGTCCTGCTTTGTAGGCTTCCCAAGGATATGTGTTTGGCCATTGTGAGAACATAGATGCTGAACTAAGAGGCTGTGGTCTGATCTGGCAGGGATCTTCTTAGTTTTGAAGAAAACTTAAGTTTTGCAAAAACTAGTTATTAATGTGCATAATCCACATTTTGTTGCTTCATGTCTCTGTCATGTTGGAGAGAGATATTCTCATCAGCTATGAATCCAGTATAGCTAATTGTGAGGAATCATAGGAGTTGTGAGATCCAGCATGGTGTAGTGGATTGAGCGTTGGACTAGGATCCCGGCAGAACACTGCTCAGCCAAGGAAAACCACTAGGTGACCTCAACCAAGTCACATTCTGTCAGCCTTAAAGCAAGGCAATGGCAAACATCCCCTGAATACATCTTGCCAAGAAAATCCTAGGATAGGGTTGCCAAAAGTCCAAGTCAACTTGAAAGCACATAACAACAACAAGCAGGAATTGTAGTCTGAAAACATCTGGAAGGCCAAAGTTACCCATCCCTGTACTGAACAATGTAATTACTCATGCACTGGGCTGAATCCATATTTAATACTTTTGAGCATTGACCGACTGAAATCCATGATACATTCAAATACCATTGAGATAAGTCTAGATCCAGCCTAATCTTTACGCCTGCTCTGTAAAGCAGATCTACTGAGAAATTTCAGCTTGCCTAATCACTGCCACCATCTTGTCCTTAGTGTGTTCTGGGTGGAGTGGACATTTTAACTTAATCAGTCTGAAACATTACACAATGGTAACTCTTTTTGTAACATGCTGGAAAATTTATGACTGCATGGAGATACACACCTGCCCAAGAGTCAGCTCTACTGAATTCTGTGGGACCAACATCTGTATAGAAATGCATAGGATTATACAGTATAAGAGGAACTTAGTTGTGAACTACTTAGAGTTAAAAAAAAAAAGCACCCGACAAGTAATAGACATCACAATGCACAAAATTACTTAGGTCTTAGAGAACCAGGGGTAGAAATCTGTTTATGCAAACCTTCCAGAAAAAAAATTGCAATGTGAAGTAAAGAGAGGAGGTGAAGCAATACACCCTACCCACAATATAACATCTACCCTTCTGCTCATGCTAGGATCTCTTGGGATTTAAGCCAATTGCTCCCTTCCTTGTATGTGCTGGCAACATGGCAGATTTTATACCTCAGTTTTATCCTTTAAGTGTTTATTTTGCTAATACAATTCAACCATAGATGCCAAGATTTAAAGGAGCCTGTATGTCATTTATATGGAGTGGTGCTTAGGAATGAAAGCCTTGTCAGGATTACCCTGTTCCCGCCCATCTGGAAATAAAAGGGATGGATGCATCACTTTGATAAGTAATGTATAAATCAGGAAATGGATATTCCAATCAAATACCAGAAACATTTGATGATACAGACTGCAAAAACAGCTTTGGAAGCCTAATGGTTATCTTGTAAGATTACTAGCTCTTGCATATCCAATGAAACCCAAGAGTATAAAAGGCTGGTGGATCAGGGAGAAGGAAAAGCAGCAGGGATGACAAGGAAAATGGGTATTCTGGGAAGGCAGGTGTATAGCAGCAGCAACAGGGCTCTCTCCTTGATAGGAAAATTGGGCAGCATGAATGGCTGAATTGTGGTTCTCTAATATGGCTGCCTTCACTGACTCTTCAGTTACAGTCTGGTTTCACTGTACAATATTACCTCAATGATGTGGGGGGGGGGGAGCATGCAGATCAAACCTTAGCCTGCAGAGAAAGCCAGTGGCTGGTAGGTTGAGCTTCCACAAAGGACTGCAGAATTCTAAAAAACCCCTCTTTGCTTGTTGGGTATTTCTTTATAGGATGAATACAGCCATCTTGCCTTGCTAACCCTCAGAAGCCAGGCCTTACATTGTATATATTCTAGAAATAAGTGCCTCCTACCTGACTTGGCATTCTACTTCTTGTTAAAGCTACAGAGAGAACCCATCTTTCAACCTATAAATCAAGGCAACCTTCTGAATTCTAAATAAAGGAGAGAGAAAAACCCCTATATGGCACAATGACAAACCATTTCCATGTCTATTGCTGTTTTATTCCATTTACAAAGTAAGATTTATTGTTCTAGATCCCCACAAATTCTTTGTCAAAACATGCATTTTATATATTTTCTCTTCTTCTGAAAATGACATGTAATTATGTCCATAAAATGTTGAGAGACAGCAACTAGAAAGAAAAATTCAGATCAGAGACAATTTGCCAACTACTTGGTTTGTGTTTGTGTGTGCATTTAGTTACTTCCTCATAAGGCACCACTGTTATGGCAGTGTTAGTCCCTCCTCCTGTCCCACTTGCAGTAATTTATTTCTGCAGAAAATGTGCTAATCCCAGCAGGGTCTCCAAACTGCGGAGCAACTCAAAGACGTTCTCTTGTTCAGGTCTTCCTTTTTTAAAAAAAAATCCTTCAGCTACCATTACTTCCAATGTCCCTCCCACTGAGATGGACAGAATATGGGTCACTTAAACTCTTCAGTCTCTTCAGAGTAGTGGACAGACATCATTATGTGTCACAAGTGATGAAAGTCACAGCCTGTGACAAGAGCAGCTGCTTGCCCAGCAGGAAGACTAAATGCTCCCTCGCTGACTGTGGCACTTCATTTCACCTGAAGTAAACTTAGCCTTTGTGTCCCCCAGTTTATGAACTGTTACTAATTTACAGTGTCCCAGTAGGGGCGCTATGCTGAAAACCATGAACTTATAGGGGGGGAAAAAAGAGGGAGAAGCAAAGTAGGAGTAAAACCGCTGTGAGAACTGTTTAATCCAGCATGACTTTCCTTATAGAAGTCAAGCTGATAGAATAATTATTCACAGGGGTTTTCCCACCCAGCATTATAAATAAATAAGTAAATAAGATTGATATGAGACAAAACTCCCAGGAGTTGCGGAGCACATTGAACTCTGTATAGAGAGGGGATATTTATCAATATCTGCCAGGGTGTAGCTATGGTGAGGGCAAAATTAGGGCATAGCTCCCCCCATAAGAATTATGTCTGCAATGTACCCAAATTTCAAGCATTGCAGTATTTTATGTAAAACTTCAGCTGAGCATTTAGAAAAGCCATTTAGGCATCGAAAGAAAAGAGAAGGCAAAGCCATCAAAGGAATGGGAACATAGCAAATGTAAGAGTTCTGGCTGTGAATGATTTTCAGTGCCTCACTCTCCTCAATGCTAGAAATTTTGGGTCTGAACAAACATTTCACGGGAGGGCAGAATTCTTTTTTGGGGGAAGTCAATGTTCTCATTTTCCATCCTGGTACTATATCCCATGACATCTGGGTTCCTTTCCAATGATCATTATACAAAAATACTTTTAAATACCGTACTTAAAATACTTTTTTAAAAACCCACCCCAAAACCTCTATAGCAAAAATGATATGAATATGACATGGCTTCTTTTCAGATCATTTACATCACTTCTTTAATTTAATTTAATTTAATTTTAATTTTGAAATTTTTGAAAACTGAAGTTAAATCTCATTACAGAGGACAACTAAGGACATTAGACCCCAAACAGATTATGTTAGAGCACAAGGAACCTTTCGCTAAATAAGGTTTTAGGCAGTGAATTAGAGGTAATAAGACCACACTATGTACTTCTACCCTCAGGGCTGGCTTAACCATACCACCAAATCAGCATGTGCGGGGGCCTCACATAGCCAGAGGGCCCCACCCTGACCATCCTAACCCTCCTCCTGAAAAAACCTCCTGCTGGCTTTAAAAAACAACAACCAGCGTCTCCAAAACTAGAAAGCAAAAGAGAAGGACAGAGCTTTCTTTGTGTGGCTGATTCTGGAGGGAGTTTGCTGCTCCCTCGCCCCCTCCTCCCAGGATCATCCAAAGGCAAGCCAGCCAGGCGTGTGTCAGAGAGGGGTGAGTGTGTGCGTGTGGGAGGCATCTCTTTCCTTCTCTTTCTCCCCTGCTCTCTCTTCAGAAAGGACTTCTTTCTTTCTTTCTTTCTTTCTTTCTTTCTTTCTCCCTCCATTCTTTCTCACATTTTATCCCCCCTGTTTCTCCCTTCCTTCCTTCTTTCTTTGCCTTCCTTCTTTCTGACTTTTTGTCTCTCTTCCTTCCTTCCTTCCTTCCTTCCTTCCTTCCTTCCACATAGATCCCCCCCAGCCCATCTTTTAACACGTCCTGGTTTCTCTCCCGTCCCTCCCTTTTCCTCTTGGTCTTCAGCTTACTCCCCTTGCTGCCAACTGAGTTCAACCTGCAAAAGGAATTTGTGTTTGCCTATGTGCGTTCAAGTCATTTCTGACTAAGGTAAACCTATCATGGGGTTTTCTAGGCAAGGTTTGTTCAGAGGGGGTGTGCCTTTGACTTCCTTTGAGGCTGAGAGAGTGTGACTTGCCCAAGGTCACCCAGTGGGTATTCATGGCTTAGTAAGGATTCAAACCCTGGTCTCCACAGTCATACTGCAATGCTAAAACTTCTACAACACTCTGGCTCTTTTAACAGAAGAATATAAATAAACATTTGGAGTAATATTACTGGGAACAATGGTTTTATTGTTGTCACTAAAACACCAGTATCCCATTAGTGTTATGCGAGAGCCATTGGGCTAAGCAGTGGTTCTTAACTTTTTCTTTACCACGGAACCCCTTTAAATATCTTTCAAAAACAATACCATTACACCATCCATTAAACTTTCCTCAGAGGCACTCTTGCTTCTTCCTGCATGTTTGTGGCTAGAGTGGATTGAATGGCAATGTGCAGGCTAAGCCAGCCAGCCTTTGCCTTCGTTCCTGTCACCTGGCTATTCCACTACAGGGAACAGGTGGGCCAAGCAGCCTTCAAGCCTTTGTGGACCCCCTGTGAGGACATTGTGGACCCCAGGTTAAGAACCACTGGGCTAGAGAATGCTGGAAAAGGAACAATGCAACCAGACCTTGAGAAGGGTGCTGGCAGGGGGATTCTGAGAGGTGTAATCCAAAAGTAACTTTCCCAGGCTCTGAATGCAGCCTAGAATCATGGAATCATAGGGCTGGAAGGGATGCCAAGAGCCACCCCATCCAATCGGCTTCTGCCCTGCAGGAACACACAATCAAAGCCCTCACGACAGATGGCCATCCAGCCTCTGCTTAAAAACTTCCAAAGAAGGAGACTCTACCACACTCCAAGGCAGTGCATTCCACTGCCAAACACCTCTTACTGTCAGGAAGTTCTTCCTAATGTTTAGGTGGAATCTCTTTTCCTGGAGTTTGAACCCACTGATTCATGTCTTAGTCTCTGGAGCTTGCTCCATCCTCAGGATGACATACCTTCAAATATTTAAATATGGCTATCAGGTCACCTCTCAATCTTCTCTTCCTCAGGCCAAACATACCCAGCTCCCTAAGCCACTCCTCATAGGGTGTAATGGCTTCCAGACCTCCCACCATCCTTCTCGATATCTTTCTTGAATTGTTGTACCCAGAACTGGAAACAGTATTCCAGATGAGGTCTGACCAAAGCAGAATGGAGTGGTACTATTACTTCCCTTGATGTAGACACTATACTCATATTAATGCAGATTAGAATTGCATTGGCATTTTTTTGCTGCTGCATCACACTGCTAACTCATGTTTAGCTTGTAGTCCTTTCTTTCTTTCTTTCTTTCTTTCTTTCTTTCTTTCTTTCTTTCTTTGAAGAAATCTACACCATTATGTTAATTGCTAATTAATAAATATTAATATTAATATTAATATTAATATTAATATTAGTGCCTATAATATAGTTTTTAAACTAAATTATTGGTGGCAAATTATGTAATACAGTAGCCCCCCCCCGCCCTTATCCACTGGGGATTTGTTCTGTGCAGGCTTGGATTCTGAAAACTGTGGATAATAGTGAATGCCATTGAAAATAATGGGACTACTGGCTTAAAATACCATAGAGTTGCCTTGGAGGGCCTAGAAAATGGCTAGGGAGGACACATTTTCTAGGAAGACTCTATGGTAAGTGTGCTACTTTGTGTCCCATGGATAATGAATCCGTGGATACAGGGGTCCTACTGTAATCTGAACATCCTGTACTGTGAATAGATTAGGTTACATTGACCTGAAATAAACATATGGGCCCCCCAAAATAAAGCATTGCCACTGTCTAAAAGAGTAACTTCTCCAACTTAACTAATCTTTGCTTTAAAACCTCACTTTGAAGAGTAAAATTGCAGTAAAGAATGCAGCAGCATTCATCCTCAAGGGAAAGGAGAAGAAGAAGGGTAAGAAGGGTAATATTTGTGCCGTCTCTTTTTTCTTATAAATATACAAATTATCAAAGATTGCATGCACAGCACAGCTTGGAATCAGAGCTTGGAATGTTATGATTGACAATTAAGTTGATAATGTTAAATATTAGAAATTCCAAGGTTAATTTGGTGCTAATATATAATAGTTAGAATAGTTTAATTAATTAGATTGCTGTTAATTGACTTATTATTATAGCCACTAGTTTACAAAACATATTGTAAAAATGACAGTTAATGGTATGAAGGCTATCATCATTAATCCTTAGGGGCACAGTTGGCCATTGGTTCTTCAAAAGTTCTGTTTTTTTCCATGTTGATGTTGCCTTCCTTAATCATGGAAGTTTCCCCCAGATGAGTTACAAAAGACTTTATCACATGCGTCAAAAAAGTGTCATAAGAATGGGACAATACCCCAAAGGGCTTAAATTATCAGATGATATCACTTTTTATTGACGGCTTTTCCTGTTGATAAAAAAGTGAAGCCTTATTCACACCCACGCCATGCAGTGGGAATGGGTGAGGACGTGGGCGTCTGATAATTTTGCCGTTTGGGCTATCGTCCTGTCTGTATGACATGATTTTGGACACTTTTTTGTTGTGTTTTCCCATGTCTGATAAAGTCCAAAGTCAATTAAGTTTTTCCTGTGGTCTGCATTAGTCTTCTTTTCATCCCCTCACTCTAATCAATACTGTATACACACTGTTTACTTACCCTTCAAATGCCTTGTTTGTTAAAGGTTAATACATAGGGATATTAAAAGTTAGTAAGGAATGTTGTGTTTCTTTCAGCTAGAGGATACTGATCCCCTGCAAGTACAGCTGGTTACACACATTAGTCAGTGAATCAGTTAATGGAGAATTCCTACTCCGAAATGTTTTGAGTGTCTCTGAGCATATGTAGAACATTTTGTGCACACTTGAATCACAGCATCTTCTTCACCTCCCCGCTCCCAAACAAAAAGTAGGATTAGTAAAGATAAGATATAGGGTCCACATTTTGCATTCAGGGTCCAGGGGTTCCAGGTTTAATCACTATAATCTTTATTATTATTATTATTATTATTATTGGTAGTAGTAGTAGTAGTAGTAGTATCATGATCATCCCACCTTTCTCCCCAAATTTTATATGTTAATATGTTGTTCCCTGGGCCAGATGGGTAAGAAATCATCATCATCATCATCATCATTATTAAATTGGGACTCAAGGCAGTGTACAATTTAAAAAGTACAATATGACTGAAAACACTGAAAACATACAGAAAGTGAACATTAAAATGGAATTAAAGAGTAGTAAAACAGTTCAGACCTATATTTAATAAAATACAATTTAAAATATTAAAAAACTATTACAAACAGTTGAGTTTAAAACAATGCAGCACTCCTTAGCTCATTATTTTAAAACTTTCTGTATTTAAAGGCTGTCAAAATAAAAAGTTTTGCCTGCCAATTGAAAGAAAACATGGAGGGGGCCAACCTGGCTTCCCTCAGAAGGGAATTGCAAAATCTAGGGACAGCTATCAAGAGGCCCTATCTTGCATCCCCACCAATTGTGCTTGTGAAGGTGGTGGGACTGAAAGACAGGCCTCTCCTGATTATCTTAGGGTCCAGGAAGGCTCAGACAGGGAAATAAGGTCTGCCAGACAGCCTGAACTAAGGCATATAGGTCATAACCAGTACTTTGAATTGTACCTTGAAACAAACTGGCATCCAATGGCACTGTTGTAATAGGGGAGTAGTATGGCCCCTGTACTGCTTTGAGTAGTATGGCCCAGTTACCCTGTAACTGTCCCAGTTAACATTCTGGCTACAACCGTTTGTACTATCTAAAGTTTCCAAACATTCCTCTGGAAGCCATGCCTTATGAGGAGTGGCTTAGGGAGCTAGGCATGTTTAGTCTGGAGAAGAGAAGGTTGAGAGGTGACATGATAGCCATGTTTAAATATTTGAAGGCATGTCATACTGCGGATGGGGCAAGCTTGTTTTCTGCTGCTCCACAGAGACTAGGACACAGAGCAATGGGTTCAAACTACAGGAAAAGAGATTCCACCTAAACATTAGAAAGAACAGTAAGAGCTGTTCAGAAGTGGAATACACTGCCTGGGAGTGTGGTGGAGTCTCCTTCTTTGGAGGCTTTTAAACAGAGACTGGATGGCTATCTATTGAGAAAGATTTGATTGTTTATTCCTGCATGGCAGGGAGTTGGACTGGATGGCCCTTGTGGTCTCTTCCAACTCTATGATTCCATGATTCTGCAAAGGCAGCTCCATTTACAGCATGTTACAGTAATCCAAATGGGATGTAACTAAAGAATGTACTACCATGGCCAGATCTGGGGCTCATTTTAATGAGGTGATATAATGTGGATTGCTGTGCATTAATACAAAATTGCAGCAGTGTCCATTTGTCTTCATGTTTTTTTGGCAAGACTGCTGGAATGTGAATTTATCCATGTTTGAAGTTCAAACAGAGGCATGCCTGCGAACCAGTATGGTGGCCACAAGTGAATTATTTGCATTATTATTCTCCACAAGTTGCCACCACTGCACAGAGTTGTTTTTTAAAAAACTTTACATTTAAGGTGCAGAAGTGCAATTTCCCACTTAAAAAACTGCTTGGTTGCCTTACCGCTGAAAAAATGCATACAACTGCTACCGCAAAATTATAAAATGGCAGTTCTGGCCACTTTGTTTCTGGCAAGCCTGCCCCCATGAACATCTGACCAATCAGCTTTCAACTTCCAGAATGTGCTGTGAATCAGTTGTCCAAACAGGCGGTGATGCACATTTCTGTGTATTTGTTAAAAAAAAAAAAAAAAAACTTTGGGAAAAGCTACAAAGGCTTTTCGCAAACAGGTTTTGCAGTTTTCGGCCCCCCTTCTTCCAAAAACAGCGAATCACTGTGGGATCTCATTGGGGCAAGAGGTATTCTCCTTGAATTCTATGAAGAGTTTTTTCTCCATCTAGACAACCCCCTGGTGTCTGAAAGAATGGGTGCAGTTGGCATACAAGCTTTAAATGTGCAAAAGCACTCCTGGCTACCTCAGAAACCTGAGTCCAGGATTACACCCAGACTGCAAACCTGCAACTTCAGAGGAAGACACAGGGCATCTTCAGGGAGACATAATCTAACACGGGTTGAATCCCAATTTCCTGATCTGACCAGGAGCACCTCTACCTTATCTGGATTAATTTTTATTTCTCCCCCCCCCCTCATCCAGTTCATTACTGATAGCAGACACGAGTTTAGAATCAAGACAGCCTCCTTGGATTGAGGTGAAAAGCAGTAACAGAGCTGGGTGTCATCTGCCTATTGATAGCACTGTACTCCAAATGTCCAGACAACCTTCTAAGTAGTTTCATGTATATATTAAATAGCATGGAGGACAAAACAGAGCCCTGAGATACCCCACAAGCCAAGGGGTGAAACAGGTGTTCCCCAGCATTACCTTCTGGGTTTGCTGCTCCAGGAAGGAGTGGAACCACTGTAAAACAGTGCCCCCAGGTCCCAACCCAGAGAGGTGGCCCAGAAAGATATCATGGTTAAGGCTATGGAAAGTCACTGAGAAGTCCAGCAGAACCAACAGGGACACACTCCCCCTGTCCAGTTCCCAGCATTGGTCATCCACAAGATGACTAAAGCTGTCTCTGTTCCATAATTAGGCCTGAAACCAGATCAAAATGGACATATTTTGGGAGAGTGAGGAAAGATGGGCCTGTTACCCCTGGCTATAGGACTCCGACCTAAATCCAGCGGAAGTCCTATGTAAAGTTGACCTACTGAATCAATTACTGAATTATAAGTCAACACATAATTCACATTAAATGTGAATTGCAGCTAGATTTAGACTTAACTTGCAGCTACATTTAGATTTAAGAGAGAGAAGTGGTATGGGGTAGGAAACAGAGTATGATAAGATCCATTTATACAGGAGGAGGTAGCAGAAGAGGCAATAAGAAATGGACACATCGGAGAACTCTAACTTCTTGTCTCCACCTCTAATTCTCCCTTGTAGCACACAATTGATTGTGCAAGCATGGCTGCACATTTCTCCACTTCCAGAACCCATGAACCAGACTGATAAAATATCCTGGCTTAACATGATGTCAAAAATGCATCTAGTGTTGCATTTTTGTAAATGGAAAAACTTTTAAAAGTGACTATAGTGTGAACAGAAACCATAAGGTAAGCTTAAGGACTTTATCAGATGCTACAAATACAGTGTCATAATGATGCCTAATTGACACAAAAGGGCACCAATACCAGACAATGTCGCTTTTGTGATTATGTTTTGAAAATAAGGTGTTCTTTTTTTATTGACAGGCCAAGCCATCAATAGATTGGCAGTGGTGGGTTTTTTTCTGGTATTGAGAGCATTTGAAACCACGTGCCATTTTCCTCTCATGTTTACAGTGTCAATGGGCAGAATACTTCCAGTTGAGAACGAGAAAGCCAGGTATGGGACACTATTTTTATGAACCTCCTACTTGGGTTTACTTGGGAGTTTGTGAGTGTGTTTCTGTGCTTGTTTTGCATGTTTTCTGTTTTTAATTTGCTGTTTGTAAAATTTTTACCACACTCACATCTTTTCATGAGAACCAGTGAGATCACGAACGCGGACGTAAACATTGTTTGCGTTCATGCTCTATTAAGGCTGGGACTGCTTTTTAACACTGTTACAGGTAGGTCTGATTAAAAAAAGGGTTATGTTGCCATGATAATAACACTGAAAAATATGGTGCTAAAGAGATGTTTTTGGAGGTTCGTCTGATAAAGTTCCACAACAGTCTGTATTGATTATATGTTCAAATATTACTCTTTTAATGAAGCTGCTCTACAATTTATACCTCTGGAGTAACCATCTGGGTTCTGGAGCACCCATTGTTCCTGGGAGATTCACCTGATGAGAAAAGACTTGAATGAATGGAAAACGAAGGTCCAACTAGTACATGACGTCTAAGTTTTTCTTTTGGTAAAGAAGTTCTCAGCTATAAATACTTAGTACTTTCAATAGTCTGGTAACCTTTCAGAAGAAAGAAACAACAAATATCTTTACTCACTCTGATTATGGTACTCATGTGTCTTATCCATTAAAACCATCTGCTGTTTGTAGATGCCGTTGTAATTCAAGACTTTCTTTTAAAAGATTTAAACTAAAGATTTACTTTGGAAACACTAAAAAGAAATTCAACAAGAAAAGAGCAATTACCTCATTACTCTCATGATCTCACTTGTTACTATCAGTCCGTCTCCATTTTATATAAGCCTCTGAAAGCTGTGTAGAAAAACAGGAGACATCTCGGTGACAGATAAATTGGCAAAAGGCAGAAATTATCCTGAAACCACACTACAAATGAGTCATATGCAATTTGTTCTGTCTCCTCCTTTAGAATTAATTTTGTGTTCAGGGACTTGAGGCACAGATTAACAATCTCATAAATATCACACTTCTCAAGGCCAATACAATTGAGAAAACACCAAGAGAGACCAAAAGAGGATAAAAATCTTTCAGACTGATTTGCGAAATGTTCTGGCTTATTCTCAAGAAATCATCTACTTTGTAAATGTTGCTTCCATCCTCTTTTTCAGGCTATTTTCATACATGAGATTTAGAGTGGTGTTTGAGTCAATCAGATTTTAAAAGAATGTAAAAACTTCATTGGCAAGGATGCTAATTTTTCCAGTATAATGCCTCTCTATATGATCAATTGTTAGCATAAATAACACAACAGAGAAGCTAAGACACCACACAAAAAGTCTAAGTGTGTTGTCATTCAGTAAAATTGGCTTTTGATAGGTGTCAAATTTGTATAAACTCAGTCACTCTGATCAGTTTTGGATCTTTCATGATTTATCAATTGATCATACTTTTACATACCGGTAAGTTTATCATACATTTACAGACTACAGTAAAAGTATTGGCAGCTGTTAATGATCTCTTTTTCAAAAATATATTTCACTCATTTTCATCAGGGTCACCTTCCAAATAATCTCAGACACTCTGCTGACATACCACACTAGAAAAGCATGTATCTCCCCCCACCCGCCCTCAAAACATGCACTTTTTGGGTTTCTAAATTTGGTATTTGCAATTAATATTTAACAACCCCAAATCCTGTGGCTAGAAAAGCAGGATATCTGTTAAAAGTGATAGGTATACTTACTATCTGACAGGAATATATTCCCATGGACACTGCATTTATTCAACTATATAGGAGCAAAGCATGCACACATTAGGAAACTTGTCTCTTTTTCCATACTGTTTTTCACTTTTCCCACAGTTTCTAAAATCTGTTGCAATGCAACAGGGTGTTTCTGATATCTTTGCTTTTAGGAATTGAGGATAAAAGGTGCATTTGGATGTGGATCAACATTTTAGAGGCTTTCCATTAATTTCAGTAGGATGTTCATCCAAATATGGATGTTTTAAATGGGATGTTTATTCAGAAGATTTGTTTCCCCGCCTTTTAAATTTCTACCTACCCAAGGATTTATGCATCTAGCTGCTCACAGTCTTTTTCCTTATACAGAGTACAAAAAGAAACAACAAAAAAAGACTGCACAGACAGATGGTCATCCCACGCCCCTTCAGTACTTAAATCTAGTAGGTTGAGCTTACTGAAACAGCCCCATTTCAGGTAACTTTCAAAACTATGTGACAGTTCATTTTTGAAAGTATGAAAGACAATAGAGTATTTATACCCAGGAAATTGAAATAGTGAAAGAATTCCCATTCCTTAGATCAATCATAGCCTAGAACCATGGCCCCCACAAGAGTGGGGGGCTGACAGGGCTTTAGCCTGGGGGCCCGGGATTAGGAGGGGGGGCTGGTGTGATATTATTGTAAGTTTTATTATATAAATCCACTTAGTTTTTTTTTAAAAAAATATAAATATAACTTTGGTGTCATCATTTAAACTGACTTATTTTAATTTTTATCCAAAATCCTGTTGAACATCTCGTTACCCTTAACCTTAGCAGTAGGTAGGGGGCCTGCCAAAGATCCTAGCCTGGGGGCCCACTTAAGAATGTGGGGACCATGCCCAGAATGGAGACTGCAGCACAGGAAAAAAGAAGACTGGGACTGGGAAGGGCAGCTATGAAAGAACTGGATATAATTACAAAATGCAAAGATGTAAACGTGAGCATAAAGTCAGGATTGTTCAAACCATCGTATTTCACACCACCATGTGAGGGCTGACTAAATCTGATAGGAAGAAAATCTACGCATTTGAGATGTTGGAGAAGATGCTGAGAATCCTGTGGATGGCCAAAAAGGAAAAAAAAAAGTCTTAGAGCAGATCATGCCTGAACTCTCATTAGAAACCAAGATGACCAAACTGAGGCTGTCATACTTCAGACACATCATGAAAAGGAACAGCTCACTAGAAAAGTCCAAAATGCTAGGAAAGGTGGAGGGAAAATGAAAGAGAGGAAGACCACAAACTAGGTGTATAGATTCAATCAAGGAAGACACAGGCGTGAACCTGCAGGACATGCGTAGGGTGGTTGAGGACAGGAGGGCTTGGCGATGTCTCATCCATGGGGTCGCCATGAGTCAAAGCCAACTTGAGGGCAGTTAACAACAACAACCCAGACTAAAATAGTGACACATTAAGACACTATTTGCAGGTTTAAATGGGCTGCTAGATTTACCTGAACTTTCTTTGAAAAGATGTGTAGCGGATGCTGGCTCATTTCTCTTTTTACAATGCAAATCCCTATTGGGCTGAGGCATTACAGCATTTATCCTAATCAACAATTTTAGAATGGACTTCCCTGGCTTCTAACACTGGAAGACTTATCTTCTTTTCCTAGTTCATTGTAGAACTTAGCTATTATAGGGGAGATCTCCCTTCTCCCCTTCTCCTTCTTAACACCTTTGTAGTTTCAGATGGCTATTGCACATGGGCTTTGAGCCTAACACTTGTGCCTATCACTATAAGCAAGGGTGAGGAATCTCTTTTGCTCCAAAGGCTGAATTTAATTTCAGAGACAGTCTGGGGGCCACAGCGGTAGTTGGAACCAAAGGCAAAAAGGATGGGACAGTATATTTTAGCTTACATCTGTTACTGCCAGTAATTAAACCCTAGGAGAAAGATTTCATCCTTATTGAATTGGGGGTGGGGGAGTACAACTATACAAATGCTGGGCAAATACCAAATGATGGTGTCAGGAGGAAGAGGATCAGATTTTTCTTTGGACCTGAGTTTCCCCAACCCATGTCTGTCAGATTTGTAGGGAGGTCATCTCCCTTCATTTTCTGAAGATGTGGAAGCACAGAACTTACCAGAGACACTGCCTTGCCAGTTGTGGCCTCAGGAGAGGATGGTAGCCAGCATCTGGCCTCAGTTAAAGCCTTTGCAGGGCGGAAGGGAAACAGGAAAATAAATGACTGGCTCTGAAGGGGAGGACTTGGGTTGCATCTGCTCTGCAGAAATAATCCAGTCCGACACTGCTTTAACTGCCTTGGCTCATTGCTATGGAATCCTGGGATTTGCAGTTTGTTGTGGCACCAGAGCTTTCTGACAGAGAAGGATAAATATCTCACAAAACTACAAATCCTAGAATTCCATAGCATTGAGCCATGACAGTTAAAGCAGTGTTAAACTGGATGATTTTTTCAGTGCAGATCCAATCTTGGAAGGTAGAAGCTTCAGGATAGCAGAAAGGATGCAGGGGCTGCACTCTTCTTCTTTGGCCTTGAGTTGCAAGAAGATGAAAGCTGGTCACCCAGGTCTTGTGTGACAGCTTGTCTAAGGGCCTTCCTGGTTGCCAGAGTTGGGAGAATATACCCAAGAGAGAGTTGCAGAAGGAGTTGGAGATGATCCCCTCTACAAAAAGGGAAAGCCAGGTAGGTTGGCAAAGCAAAGAGTGGCAGGTGCAAACAATCCAGGCATCATCATCATCATCATCATAAAATTTATTTCTATCCCGCCCCTCTGCAATGCAATCAGGACGGCTTACAATATAAAAACTCCATAATTGCAGTACCCTAGCCCACCCACCCCTTAAAATAATATTAAATTAAAAAAGGATTAAAAACATACAATAATTAAAATATATTAAATTAGAAAAAAATTAAAACATACAATATTTTTTTAAAAAATAAATTCCAATGGCAGCTCAAAGAGAAAGGACAGCCGAGTCTTGGGCCAGGATTGTTTTTCAGGAAAGGCCTGCCAGAAAAGATCCGTCTTAACAGCTTTTTAAAAGCTGTCTAAGGTGGTAATAAGACGGATCTCGTCCGGCAGGCCATTCCATAATCTGGGAGCGGCAGCAGAGAAGGCCCTCTGGGAGGTCACCGACAGCCTTGTTTTCATAGGTTGTAACAGGTTCCTCCCAGAGGACCGAAGTGTGTGGGGAGGGTCGTACGGGAGGAGGCAGTCTTATATTCTCAGACACCTTATGTTCATTGGTTCGTTAGAATTTTGCTATCTCTAAATCTCCCAGTCTAAATTTCCCAGTCTATCCCCTCTTGGGCTCCTCATGCTATCTAGATCCTTATTCTGAAATGACGGAAGCTCATCCTTTAACTACTTTCACTGGTGCTTATTTGAGGACTCACTAAACTTCATCAGACGCAGGGGAACGCAGCACAAAACCGTATCCCCAACCGCGTCAGATGAATGCTACAAGAACAGAAAGGCCAACATTATCTGACACCTGCATCCTTCAGCTGTTCTGGGGGCATAGTGTGGGTGTGAATAAAGTGTCTTTTTTTTTAATTGATGGGCTAAGCCATCAATAAAAAAGGGATAAGTTATTTATGCCCATGCTATGCCCCCAGAACAGCTGAAGGATGATGTATCTGGTAATGTCACCTATTTTTGTTCTTGTAGCATTCTTCTGATGCAGTTTTTGCCATGTCTAATAAAGTCCTTAAAGACTCTTCAATTTATGTGAGTGGCATATAAACATGTCCTTTCCATGGAGACTGTGACCTCTGCAACCTGCCTTACACTACTTATTAAAAATAACTTATTTTATCTTCTGTTATTTTCATTAATATACCTATATCAAAGCTCACATACTCTTAAGCCTTATATACTGTATGAACTTCTTCTAAAGTCAGGGAAGTATAGGCTAAATATATAGGCCGCTGCCTAATTGGAGCTTTAAGGGATATACTTCCTGTGTTGTAACTGATCATCTGGAAAAAATCCTACATTATACCAACCAATGGACAGGTGGATGACAAGCTTTTTTTTTTTTTTTTTTTTGCACTGAAGAGGGGAAAACAGAAGTTTAGTATTAAATATGGATAACTTGTAATATTTTTTTAAGTTAATTTTATTTGGTTGACCTTCAGCTAATTTCAATTAATTTAATAAATAAATGCTGCAAACTCTCCACAGTTATTAGTTTGGATGCAAAAGGTTTCCAGGAAATCTTGTATTTCATACCTTGCAAGACAGATGGAAACAAATTTATTTCCCACTGAGATATTTGTGGGGAAAGAGCAAGAGTTTTTTAAACTGTCAGCCATTATACAGCTAGTTAATTCTTTAGATAGAAATAATTTTAACTGAAGAAACTGTATACCATTGTGATCATAGTCCTTACATTCCTCCACCACTTGTCAGGGGTGGAAAAATCTATGATCAATGAACAAATATGAATGAGCTCATTTAAATATCCTATTTCAGTTAATAATTTTGAAACCCAAAAACTACATGGTTTCCTACAATCTAAAAAGCAAAGCAGTCTTCCTAAATTTCAGATTGAGGTGCTTGTCTGTTTTCCATGGACTATATGTGTTATAGTGTGATTATTATCTAAGTTGGCATTTTAGACCACAGTAAATAAAGTAAGATGTAAGAGCTAGAAGTGAATGAGTGAAATGGTAGGATAGAATCTTGCAGTGTACTGATGCTGTATTGGCTGGAGAGACAGTATGGGACAGCTGAAAATGAAGTGAGAATCAGGATTCAAAGGTGGGAAACTTCTCAGTTGCAGATGCAGAACCTCCTCAGAACTACAGTTTTCGGGGTTCCCTGGGCAGAAAAAATACTATTAAACCTGCTTGTGGTGTTGATTTGCTCTTATTTAGATGAGATGCAAGGAAACAATTTTGTACAGGATAATACTTCCCAGTTTGTTTGAATGAAGCCTGTGGATTTTTAAAAAAAATATGTTTTGTTAAAATACTCATGGTAATGACAAGATGTATTGTAGTATGACCCACACACACACACACCCAAATAAGGCCAACTAGGTAGAAGATTCCACAAATTCAGACTATCCCTTTGACCAGATCTTAAGTACAGGTTGAATATCCCTTATCTGAACTGCTCCAAAATCCATAATTGTCCACATGGGTTGCTGAGATAGTGACACCTTTGCTTTTTGATGGTTTGTTCAATGTATACCAACTTTGCTTCATGCACAAAATTATTGAAAATATTGTGTATAAAATTACCTTCAGGCTATGTGTGTAAGGGCATAGATGAAGCATAAATGAATTTCATGTTTAGAATTAGGTCTGAATTCCAAGCTGAGCTTTCATATTCCTCTTTAGAGAATTTTTTGGAGACTTTGTAGACTTCCAAATTATTGCATTTTAACAAGCAGATCTGATAATGGTACAGGTTGGGCATCCCTTATCCAAAACGATTCAGACCAAAAGTTTTCCGTGGGGTTGGAATACTTGCATATATATTTAAATGCAGCAATTCAAGATACCTGCCTACAAAGTCCCAAGAAACATTTCTCTAGAGAGGAAAATGAAAGCTTAACATGGAATGTTTGCCACAAAAGCCAGGAATTCATATATTCATGTCTGGAATCCCTTCCAATTCATATTCTCCAGCTAAAGAGGCAATGTCATGATTAGACATTTATCAGTATTTATGATTGGTTTGATTCTCATTATTATGATACCTATTAGGCACTAGTACAAATAATAATAATTGAGAAGTCTTACATAGAATCATAGAGTTGGAAGAGACCACAAGGGCCATCCAGTCCAACCCCCTGCCATGCAGGAACACACAATCAAAGCATGCCCAACAGATGGCCAACCAGCCTCTTTTTGAAAACCTTCAAAGAAGGAGACTCTGCCACACTCTGAGGCAGTATACTCTCTGAACTTGCTGATCAACAGTAAAGTGGTTGAATTTGCAGTCTCTTTTGCTCCTTTGATAATATGAATAAACAGAGCCTATTACCATAAGTTTTTTAAAAAATTGTAGAAGTTGACAAGTAGGTTAACATTTTAAATATTTGTTAAATGAAGCAAAAATGCGAAAAGAAAAAAAAGTTTAAAAGGCAAAAAGTGGGGGAAAGCATCATTAATAATTTATTTGCATTGCTGATATCATTCCTCAGTACGATAAAATACTGATTTATATACAGCAGCTCTGGGACATTATTTTGTCCTTCTGCATTACCCTATTGGGTCCTATGCATTATATTTGCCATTCCAAAGATAAGGAAACTGATTGTTGTTGTTGTTTTCCTTTTGCCTACCCCATGGCACTCCAGGAAAAGAGGTGGCTGCACCACATATCCTACACAAAGGCCAACTCTGCATGGATCCTGTGCCACGGCACTTGGGATTTTCCAGATTATTCCTCCCATAGTGCCCTGATTTTTTGCACTCAGAAAAGCCAGGCATTGAAGAAACTCGCATGCCTGAAGAGCCCCAGAAGCAGATCTCCAGAGCAGCAGGAGCTTCCTGTAATGGGTGGACATGGCAAATCTGCCACTTCCTCTACTCTGCCTATGGTATGGAATTTTGGGATCTGTATTTTGGGATAGCTAGCCTTCTCTCTCAGAGAGCTCTGGTGCCACAACAAGCTACAAATCCCAGGATTCCATTAGCATTGAGCCATGGCAGTTAAAGCAATGTCAAACTGGATTATTTCTGCAGTGCAGATGCAGCCTCAGTCATTGTTGTTGTCCTCCTCCTCTTCTTCCTCCTCCGGCAGACCTTTGAAGACTGATTGCTTAAGGGTTCTAGGCAAAATTATGCTTTAGCATTTATAACTGTTTTGTTTATTTGTTTTTAGAGGGGTTTGTAATTTGATACTCTCCACTGATGCCCCCTTGTCGTGGGAGAGAGGTTTGCGTACCCTAATGATGTTTTGAGCTATGCTGGCAGTGGCATAATAGCCACTGGTAGGGTCTCCCATGCCAGACAGGTTAAAACCGAAGGGTCTGACAAAGAGCGTCAAAGGGCAGGATGGGCTCTCTAGCCTTTTGGCAACCGTCCTAGGAGAAGGAAAACTCTAATCCCAAACCCGGGCAGATGGTGCTCGTCCAACCCCGTAAGGTCAACCATCTAAGAGAAGGAAACTCTAATCAAACCTGCGACCTGAGGATCTCGCTGCTACCGTCCATGCTTGCAAGGCCACAGCAGATGAACCTTTGGTTTAAAGGGTGAGGCCACTTCTGTGCACGCTGCACTCCACCTGAAAAATCCATTGTACAGACTCGAAGGACAAATCCAGTTCCAAAAAAGCCCTGTAGCAATAGACGAGGGATGAAACGGCAGGTGTAAAGATGCACTGGAAGCCGCAGACCCATCCCTGCATGCAGGCGGTTCAGGACTTTGGTCGCTCGAGGCTGATCCGGGAGATGACAGTCTTGTTCGGCAGCACCCTGAATGACCAAGCAGCCTATTTTAAGGAGAGCACTGCTTCCTCCATATGGAGAGGAGCCTAGAAAAGGTGGCCTAATGAAAGCTCATCCCCAACTACCTGGTTGGCTAGCCGCAGCCAACGGGCATCTTCTGATGCGGTCAAACCAAGTCAAAGAAACAAAGGCACACACCGGCCTCCAAAGGTATAAATAAACTGATGCTTGCATGCTGGAACATCAGAACCATGCGAGATTCTGCAGATAGTGGATGGCCTGAGCGTCGTTCTGGTCTAATAGCCCATGAACTATCACGGCTTAATATTGACATCGCTGCTCTTAGTGAAGTTCATCTCCATGAGGAAGGCAGCCTTAAAGAACACGGCGCTGGCTATACACTCTACTGGTCTGGCAAACCCAAAACCGAAAAACATCTTTCAGGAGTAGGCTTTATGATTAAAAACTACATTGCCTCCAAACTCGAAACCTTGCCAACAGGACACTGATCGCATTATTTCCTTACGCCTCTCACATGTTGTTCTCTTTAGTATATACGCCCCAACTATGCAAGCCGACCCTGTAGAGAAAGACAAATTCTACACAGACCTACGCCACCTCATACAAAAAGTCCCTGTAGAAGATAAAATTATTATCCTTGGTGACTTCAAATGCCAGAGTAGGAAAGAACTCCGAAGCCTGGAAAGGTGTCTTAGGCAAGCATGGTGTTGGAAATTGCAATGATTACGGACACCTCTTGCTAGAGTTCTATGCAGAACAACAGCTGACTATTACCAACACTATCTTTCAGCAGAAAGATAGCTTGAAGACAACCTGGATACATCCCCGATCCAAACATTGGCACCTCATTGACTATGTTCTAGTCCTCCAGAGAAACATTCGTGACATCCGTCATACCCGAGTGATGCCCAGTGCAGAATGCCAAACAGAACATCGCCTTGTAAGATGTAAACTAATTCTTCATCTTAAGTTCAAACCTAAGAGGGGTGACGTCTTAAAGAGAAGACTCCAAGTTAACAATCTTCAACAAACTACCATGAGAGACAACTTCCAGGCAAATCTGCAAACAAAACTTGAAGACCATCCTACAGATCCTTCTCCTACAGTGCTTTGGCAACATATCAAAAACAGTATCCTCCAGTCTGCAGAAGAATCCCTTAGGTTCGCCCACAAGAAAAATCAAGACTGCTTTGATGAAAACAACCAAAAGATCCAGGAGCTGTTGGCAAAGAAGAGAACTGCTCACCAGGCATACCTCGCCCAGCCAACTTGCCATGTAAGAAAAGCAGCTTTCCATCTCACATGTAGTAAACTTCAACAAAAACTCTGAGACATGCAGAACAAGTGGTGGATCAATATAGCATAAAAGACACAATGCTGTGCAGATCTTGGTGATCATAGAGGATTTTATGAAGTTCTTAAGGCAGTGTTTGGACCTACTTATCAGGTCCAAAGCTCCTTATACAGTACAGATGGTCAAACATTAATTAATGATAAAGCCTCCATCCTGAATCGATAGACTGAATATTTTCAAAGTCTGTTTAGTGCCAACTGAGTAGTCCAAGGCTCAGCTATCCAACATATGATACAAAAACCGATGAAAAATGAATTGGACATAGCTCCGACTTTGGAAGAGACCCTTAAGGCCATACAGCAGTTGAAAAACGGCAAGGCAGCTGGGATTGATGGAATCCCAACTGAAGTTTGGAAACATGGAGGTCATGCACTCCATGATAAATTCCACGAACTCCTTGGGGAAAAGGGGAACTGCCATCAGATCTCCGAGATGCAGTCATCATCACCCTGTACAAGAAAAAAGGAGCAAAATCCGATTGCTCAAACTATCGAGGCATAACACTGCTCTCTATTGCTGGAAAAATCCTTGCAAGGATACTCCTGAATAGATTAGTTCCTGCTATTGCAGAAGAACTTCTTCCTGAAAGCCAATGTGGCTTCAGAGCTAATAGGAGTACTACAGATATAGAATCATAGAATCATAGAATCATAGAATTGCAGAGTTGGAAGAGACCACGAGGGCCATCCAGTCCAACCCCCCTGCCACGCATGAAATCACAATCAAAGCATCCCCGACAGATGGCCATCCAGCCTCTGCTTAAAGACCTCCAAGGAAGGAGACCCCACCACGCTCCGAGGGAGTGTGTTCCACTGCCGAACAGCTCTTACTGTCAAAAAGTTCCTCCTCATGTTGAGGTGGAATCTCTGTTCCTGGAGCTTGCACCCATTGCTCCGTGTTCCAGTCTCTGGAGCAGCAGAAAACAAGCCTGCTCCATCCTCAGCGTGACATCCCTTCAAATACTTAAACAGGGCTATCATATCGCCTCTAAACCGTCTTTTTTCCAGGCTAATATGGTATTTGTCCTTAGAAAACTGCAAGAAAAATGTAGGGAGCAGAACAAGGGTCTCTATGTAACATTTGTTGACCTCACCAAAGCCTTGACACTGTGAGTAGAAAAGGTCTGTGGTAGACCCTGGAAAGACTAGGATGTCCCCCCCCCCAATTCCTTAAAATGATTATCTTGCTACACGAGGGCCAGCGCGGTCAAGTCAGATATGGCGATGCTCTTTCAGAGCCCTTTCTAATAACTAATGGAGTGAAGCAAGGTTATGTTCTTGCTCCAAATTTATTTACAATCTTCTTTAGCATGATGCTCCAAAGGGCTACGGCTGAGCTTGAAGAAGACTACGGCATCTATCTACATTACCGTACTGATGGTAACTTGTTTAACTTAAGCCGTCTGAGGGCTTGCACTAAGACTCTAAACTATCTAGTCCGTGAGCTGCTCTTCGCTGCTGCTGCTGCTGCCCTTGTTGCCCACACTGAAGCAGCTCTGCAGCGCCTAACATCCTGCTTCGCAACAGCTGCAGAGCTGTTTGAGCTGGAGGTCAACCTGAAGAAAACGGAAGTTCTTTACCAGCCTGCATCACAGGATGAACACCATCATCCCCACATTGCCGTCGGCAAATCTGTGCTTAAGTCCATTCAGCAGTTCACCTACCTGGGAAGCATCATCTCCTCAGATGACAAAGAGATTGATCACAGATTAGCAAAGGCATATAGCACATTTGGAAGACTTCACAAAAGAATCTGGAGTAATAAACACCTGAGGCAAAGCACAAAAATCAGTGTGTATAGAGTCATTGTACTGTCAATTCTCCTTTATGGATCTGAAACATGGGTCACCTATCGCCACCACCTACGACTCCTCGGACGCTTTCATCAGTGCTGTCTACGCACAATCCTACATATACACTGGACTGACTATGTGATGAATGTTGCTGTCCTTGAGCAAGCAGGGATCACCAGCATTGAGGCCATGATATTGAGAACACAGCTGCGCTGGGCAGGACACATTTCTAGGATGGAAGACCATCGCCTCCCAAAAATAGTACACTACGGTGAACTCGCCACAGTTCAGCGTAAGAGGGGTGTTCCAAAAGAGTGATACAAGGACTCCCTGAAACAACATCTCAGGCTCAGCCAAATTGATCACTGACAATGGTCCACCCTACCCTCACATCGGGAGGCATGGAGACGCACTATTGCAGCCCTATTTGAGAACTCACGCCGAACAAGTCTTGAAGAGAAACAACAGTCCAAGTAGAATCACAACCCGGAAACACCACCCAAGGAGACCTTCTGCTGTGCTTTCTGCAACCGCACCTGTTTATCTCAGATTGTTTATCTGTTTATCTCAGATTGGCCTTTTCAGTCATCAGTGCCCTTGCAGAAAGCGCGGGATGAGTCCTTCCTAAATCTTCATTTGCGAAAAAAAGCCAGAGAGAGTAATTTGGTAAGAAGCCAGAAGCACTCTCTAGCTTCGGACTTTATCAGACCACCCTTCAGAAATGTTCTTTTGCTGGCATATTTTGAACCATTTTTATGCCAGCAAAAGAACCCCTCCAGTATGCCTACCTTGAGCAGTGTTAAGGAGGCATCACCAGCATAAATGGAGCACAAGCAGAGCTCCGTTTACTTCCAGGTTCAAATCTCAGTGATTCTCGTGAGAAGACATGAATGCAGTAAATTTGAAAAAAAAGAATGACAAAGTCACAAAAAGTACACAAAAGCACAAAAACACACTTATAAGGTCCCAAGTGAAATGGGGAGGGTCATAAAAAGAGTGCCCCCTACCCAGCTGTAGCAATCTCACCCAGAAGTGTTCTGTCATTGATGCTGTATTTCTGTGAGCACAATGGCACAAAGTTTCAAATACCGGCAATGCCGGCAAAAAGGTGCCACGGGAGATCTATTGATGGTTTGGCCTGTCAATAAAATGGAATGGTTCATTTACATTACATGATCACAAATGGACGACATCATCTGATATGTGTGTCCTTTCTGTTCATTAGGCATTTTTATGATGCCATATTTGCCTGGTTGGATAAAGTCCTGAGAGATCTTAAATCCCCTTCCTAAATTTCAAATCCTAAATGAATTCATAGTGCTATAATAGTGTAATATGAAAGGGACCTAGGCAAAGAGTGTATCTGTGAGAAGAGCAAAAAAAAAGTTTCACCTGTGGCAAGATACCTTGCAAGGATCTGTTCCAAGGGCAGGGAAAGTAAATTGACACACCAGACCATTCTAGGCCCTCACGCCGTAAGTGACCTGGATATTGAACTTCTGATCACTTCCTATTGGCTTAACATGGCCCATGGGCATGGTGAAATTTCCCAAGAACCCTAGGGTAGTGCTAAAATAAATGAAAAATCCAAAATGTCTGCATGTAATTTGAGAGGAGTTAGAAAAGGGAACTTTAAGCAAAGAAAGAGACCTATTTCTATATCTATCTACTTAGGACAAAAATAATTGTTTAAACTACTTGATTCTTTCTTTATCAGAGTCATTTCAACATCTGTTTCCCCAGATTTTAGCAGAGACTTTACATTTTAAATAAATCTAAATTTATTTCTAACTCTTGCAGCTTAAAGAATTTGAATATGTAATACGAAACATTGCTGGGAAAGATTTAAGTTGATCACAACTCAGGAAACGTAGCTCACCCTATTTTCAGCATAGCATTGCTATCATCCAAAATGTCTGCTCAGGTGCTATTGGGTCACAGAAGGTTATTTGAATTAAAATTTGTAAGGAAACAACAACAACAACAACAACAACAACAACATGCCCAAAAAAATATTGCTGGTCGCTACAGTAAACTGAATATGATCCACCTTCCATTACCTGGTTTGAAGATTGGCCTTGGCTAATGAATATAGTCAGTTATTTATCTTCTCAAGAACATACCATCACAGATCAGACTTACGGAGCACTTAATTCCCACATCTCTATGTCCCATTTTGTCAGGATATAGTGTATGTTCTGGTTTATTTCAAAAGTACATGGGTGTTAATTCACTCTAAATCTCTAAATTATATTCACTTGACCCTGATTCTTGACACAATTCCAGCTAGACATCCTTTGCCATTACTGAGCAGCTGCACATGCCATTCATAGTGTGTTCAGTTTCACAGAGATGTAACATATTTGCAATATTCTGGGACATATTAAATGAGGATACAGTGAGGAGTATGAGTTCAAACCTACAGTGAAATGTCCATAAGGCTAAAACATGAAGAATAATTGATTAAATATTTATGAGTTGCATTTCTCTTTTTAATTATGATTAACAAACCAGAGAATACATTTCACAACACGTACTGGTGAGTCATATCACAAGTTCAGGTTATAAAGTGCAATCATATTGTCTAATAGATTGTTGTGCATTTATCAAAAATTGACACATATTCTGCTTTAGGTTGTGTGGCTAAAGGGAAGTATTACATGACCTACTAAACGAAAAGTGAACCATGAAAAACAGCAAGTGGTGAACCTTTCCCATTACACTTGCCAAATATTGTGGCATTGCTTTCACACTCCCTAAATTGGTATCTCAATTTAAAACTACTTCAAGCCATACAAAAAGACTGGAGCTCTAGCAGTGCAGAATGGCAGGAAAGTTTCAAGGAAAAACAAGAAAAATAAAATAAAAATGACTATTCTTACAGGACTTACTATAGAACAGCATCTGTGTTATATTTTGTGTGTGTGAATGCATGCACACACACGGGGACACACACACACGGGGACACACACACACACAGAGGTATACACTGCCTCTCCTCCAAGAGAAGTCTCTATTTAGATGAGATGTTTTACAAACATCTCCATGAACCTGCAGTTCACCTGAAAGTGTTCTCGCTGCCATTATCAATAGGGATGGCAACATTTTCCTTTCCTGTGTTCACATTCCCTTGGGAAGTTGGCTTGCCCATATTTTTTGGGGGGGAGGGGATGCCTAAACTGTCTTTCTTGATGCTCAAATGAGATTATAAATTACTCCAGTGCTAGAAATTTCATGAGGAGGGGTCAGAACTTCTATGGGGTTGGGGCAATGCCATCATTTTGTCATCTTCCTTCGCTAAGTTCCTGAGGCTGTATCTGAAGAAGCAAAGTCAATCTCTGCTTCTAATAAAGATATTATATGCATCCTAAGATCTGTTTTAAAAGCAAAGTTTGAGAAAGGTTGAAAATGCAAAGAGATTAAAGGAAGTGAGACAGTGCTACCTGAGAAAATAAGGGGAGATTAAAAAAAAAACTGAGGAAAAGGTAAGCCAAGAAGGCCCCAAACGTAGGTTTGTGTGAGAAAGATCTGAATCCCATGTATCTGAAACAAATTCTTAGGTGTATGTTTCTAGTGGTTTTAGAAAATATAAAGGTGGTGAGAAAGGTGACATATAATAAAACTTTTTATTTCCAATTTCCCCTCCTCTGGTTCTTCAGCCATTACACTGACATAAAGAACTCCTCAACATACAAATCCGTTTTCCCTGTGCTTGAGAGACATTTAATTGCACTTTTATTTATTATACAAGGTTCAGGATCAATTCTGCAAACATTTAAGAAATATACACATAGATTTATATTAACTGTGCCTTAAACTCAGTTTATAGAAACTAAACTATAGAAACTAAAGTTTCACTAAACATGAAAAAAAAAGAAAGCTAAGGAAGTAAAGTTGTTGTTTTTGTTATTTGCCTTCAAGTCAACTCTGACTTATGGCAACCCTACCATAGGTTTTTCTTGGTAAGATCTGTTCAGAGGGAGTTTGCTTCTTCTGAGACTGGGAGTGTGTGATTTGCCCAAGGGCACTCTGTGGATTTCTATGGCTGAGCAGGAATATTACTGGTCCCCAGTAATAGCCCAACTCTCAAACCAGTAGACCACACTGGTATAGCTTTATTATTACATAGATTTATTACTACATTTCACTTGGGGTCCTTTCACTTTACACAATTACAGTGCTATAACCCTGATCATCTGGATCTCTTTTAATGAACACCCCCTCCATTTACTTGGGACTTGTAAAATGTGTTTTGGTGCTTTTCTGAATTGTTTGTGTCTTTATTTTGTTTTGCTTTTTGAAATTCCTGTGTGAGTGTCTTCTTGTGAGAATCAGTGAGATTTGAAACCAGGAAGTGAACGGAGCTCCATTCATTCCCTGTTAGTGCCTGGGAGGCCTCTTTAACATGAGCAAGGTAAGGTCTGGTGGGAGGAGTTCTTTTGCCAGCATAAAAACACCACAATTTATGCCGGCAAAAGGACTTTTGAGAAGGGTGGTCTGATAAAGTCCCTAGTGTAGAAGCATGCGAGGCAGGTGGTCTTCCCTAGACTTCCTTGCCAACTTCCTCTGGGTGAAACACCTGAGCCCCAAGGATAACCCAAATTCTGGGTTGCTCCCAGGCCAGCTGTACATGTTGGGTCAGAATGTGAATTGTCATCACATCATCACATATTATGGTGTCACATCATTTAATGCTGAGATGCTGCTTCTCACACAACTTCAGTATGCTGAGCTAGTTCCACAGGATGGTCCAGGGTTATCATTCAAGAATGAGACAGATTCACTATATACTGTAGTGTGATGACTGGAAGCTGAAGATTCACAACATACCAGCAGAGCAGATTATCCAGAGTCAGATACAATGTATGTCACTTTAGTCCCAAAATACACACCTAACATTTGTTAAGTGGCTAGAAAGGAACTGAAACTGACAAGACAGCAAAAACTGTAATTGCCACTCAATGCAGTGTGACACTAAAGCCATACATCTAACACTGGAGGCAGGGGCGATACTTATACTACTGATAAGAAATGAAGCAGAAAACAAAGTGATCAACCAAGTCATAATCTCTGCTATTAATGGAGATACTATATGCAGCCCAACGATCTGTATTAAAACCTCTCTTCCCTGAAGTATAATAATAATAATAATAATAATAATAATCGGGGCGGCTTACAAAAATTAAAATACAATACAGATAAAAATCCCTAAACACCACCCACCCCCACCCTCCCTATAAAAAGATATTAAACAAATATAAATTAAAAAACAACTAATCTAAAATCACATTTAAAAACAATTAATACAATGAATACAATAAATGGCCAGCAGACTAAAAAAAGGCCAGGAGCTCCTGAGGCCGGGATCTAATTAGGAAAGGCCTGCCGAAAGAGATCCGTCTTTAGTGCTTTTTAAAAGCTACTCAGGGTTGTTATCTGACGGATCTCGTTCGGCAGGTCATTCCACAATTTGAGGGTGATTACCGAAAAGGCCCTCTGGGAGGTTGCAGACAGCCTAGATTTTTGTGGCTGAAGCAAATTCCTCCCAGAGGACCAGAGTGCATGGGGAGGATTGTATGGGAGGAGGCGGTTCCGGAGATAAGTTGGACGCAAGCCATTTAGGGCTTTAAAGGTAATAACCAACACCTTATACTGGGCCCAGAAACTGATAGGCAGCCAGTGGAGAGATTTTAATACTGGAGTTATATGGTCTCTCCGAGATGTTCCCGAGACCATTCTGGCTGCCATATTTTTTACCAACTGAAGTTTCTGGACCAAGCATGAGGGTAGCCCCATGTAGAGCGCATTGCAGAAATTTAGACAAGAGGTTACCAGTGCGTGCACCACAGTCTCAAGTTCCCTTACTTCCAGGAAAGGGCGCAGCTGGTGTATCAGCCGAAGCTGATAAAATTATGGGAATTTTCATTTAGTATTCCTGTTTACATCAGATGACCTTCTACCCCATCTGCAGATAATTAATAAAAGTGACAGCATAGCCTTCAGATGTAAACTAGGGGACTTTATCAGACAAGGCAAATAAAGCATCATAAGGATGCGTAATGATTGCAAAAAGGAGTGCGTACCAGATGATGTTGCCCTTTTGCGATCATGTCCAGTCAAAAAAATGTACTGGTACTTTTTTATTGACAGCTCAAGACATCAATTGATCCCTGTGGTGCTTTTGTGCCGGCATTGCTGGCGTTTCAAACTTCACACCATTATACTCATGTGAATACAGCATCAATGGCCAGTCTGGTGAGAACACTTTCAGGTGAGATTGTGACATCCAGGTAGGTAACATACTTTTTATGACCCTCCCTGGTTTACTTGGAAGTTTTATGTGTGCTTCTGTACCTTTTGAAACTTTTAAAGTTTTATTTTTATTTTTGAATTTTCTGCTCTGGGTATTCTCGTGAGAATCCATTGGTTTTCAAACAAGGAAGTGAATGGAGCTCCGTTCATTCCTTGTTCATTGCTGGGAAGCCTTTTGCTGGGATTACAGGTGAGTGTGTCATGGGGAGTTCTTTTGCCAGCATAAAAATGGTGAAGTTATGCCAGCAAAAGAATGGAGTTTACGGAGGGTGGTCTGATCAAGTCCTAGGTAATTCTGGGCTTATCTACATAAACCAAGCTCTCCGCCTGCATATCCTGGCTGTGTATCAGACTCATTGCTCCCCTGTTATCATTTCCAAACTGGCCAGAGTCCAGATGGGCATACTGGCCTGTTGCTGACGCCATTGCCACTGCCACCGCCATTTCCCTCGCTGTCTGAGAAGGCCTTGGTCACATGCTGTGGGACTCCTTCCTACCTTCTGGGAGAGCCAGGGAGACCAGCAGCTGCAGCAAGGGCCTGCCTGCCAGGATGGGCTCCTGTGGACATATGGGACCTGATCCATTTCCTCCCAATGGAAATGAAGTAAAACAGGCATTTTTAAAAAACGTGTTATTGGGCTCTGCCCCATCTGAGCCCCGTATGAGTCCTGTATCTGCCCTGGGTATGGTGAGGAGTGCCTGTGGACAGAATGATGCAAAAGCCCTGTGTCATCAGGAATACAGAGCTCTAAGACGGGACCAAGATGGGGTAAATTACCTATGTAGACAAGCCCTATACAGCAGGCTCCCCATATCCACTGATTCATTATCCACTGATTCAATTATCAACAGGACAAAAAACAGCACACCTACCAGAGAGTTCCTAGAAATGTGTCATCTCTAGCCATTTTCTAGGTCTTTTAAGGCAACTCTATGGTACCGTATATTCCGGCGTATAAGACGACTTTTGAGCACTCAAAAGTGCCCTCCAAAATTGATAGTCGTCTTATACGCCAGATACACTTTGCTTCACCTGCCTGCCTATCTCCTGCCTCTTCGCAAACGGAGCGAAGAGGCAGGAGATCGGGCAGGGGGTGAAGCAAAGTGCTCCTCCCTGCCACCCGCCCACCCCCGTGTTTCCACCCCCCCCTCCTGAAAGTCGCGGAACCGCGGCTTCGGGGGGTGGCTAGGAAGCCCCCTCCTCCCTTCCCCCCGCCCACTCCCCCTGCATCCACCCCCCTCCCTGAAAGCAGCAGAACCACGGCTTTAAGGGAGGGGGGTGGCGGAGAAGCCCCTCCTCCCTTCCCCCCGCCCACCCCCCGCGCATCCACCCCCCTCCCTGAAAGCAGCGGAACCGCTGCTTTCAGGGAGGGGGGCGGAGAAGCCCCCTCCTCCCTTCCCCCCACCCACCCTCCGTGCATCCACCCCCCTCCCTGAAAGCAGCGGAACCGCTAATTTCAGGGAGGGGGGGGCGGAGAAGCCCCTTCCTCACTTCCCCCCGCCCACCCCCCGCGCATCCACCCCCCTCCCTGAAAGCAGCGGAACCACTGCTTTCAGGGAGGGGGGGCGGAGAAGCCCCCTCCTCCCTTCCCCCAACCCACCCCCCGCGCATCCACCCCCCTCCCTGAAAGCAGCGGAACCGCTGCTTTCAGGGAGGGGGGGCGGAGAAGCCCCCTCCTCCCTTCCCCCCACCCACCCCCTGCGCATCCACCCCCCTCCCTGAAAGCAGCGGAACCGCTGCTTTCAGGGAGGGGGGGTGGAGAAGCCCCCTCCTCCCTTCCCCCTGCCCACTCCCCATGCATCCACCCCCCCTCCTCCCTTCCCCCCGCCCACTCCCCATGCATCCACCCCCCCTCCCTGAAAGCCGCGGAACCGCGGCTTTCAGGGAGGGGGGCTGGGAAGCCCCCTACTCCCTGCCACCCGCCCACCCTCCGTCCAGCCACCCCCCTTCCCCAAAGGCTCGCTTTGGAGAGGGGTGGTGGCTGCGAGACCCCCCTCCCCCCAGCCACCCTCTGCCCAGCCTCCCCCCTTCCCCAAAGCCCCGTTTGGCCGCACAGCCTGCGGATCCCCCTCCTGCGCTCCCTCCTGGAAGGGAGCGCAGGAGGGGCATGCAGAGGCTGCACGGCCAAACCGCGATTCACCCCTTCTCCCCACCTTCCTGGAAGGTGGGGAGAAGGGGCGAACGTGCCCCTTTTGGGCGCACAGCCTCCGCATCCTCCTCCTGCGCTCCCTCCTGGAAGGGAGCACAGGAGGGGCATGCAGGGGCTATGCGTTGGAAGAGGGGGGTCGTCTTATAGGGCGAATATATCACAAACTCTGCATTTTACCTTAAAAATGGGGGGTCGTCTTATACGCCAGGTCGTCTTATACGCCAGAATATACGGTACCTTAAACCAGAAGCCCCATTATTTTCAATGCCATTCACTATTGTCCACAGTTTTTTCTATCCACACACACTCCAGAACCAATCCCTAGTGGATAAGGAGATCCTACTGTATTACAACAGCTATGTAAAACTTATAAAATATCCTGCAAAAGGCAAAATAAGGCCCAGGGTCCACTGCATCCACATTATATTAGGTGGTGAGTTTAAAATATCAGTCATCTACATTATCCAGCAGTTCATTGTCCAAACTTATACCATCTTAGATTGTATTTGTTATTGGTCTAGCATCTGCCCAGGAAAGAGAAACAGCTTCTATTCAATTTATTTTGTTGCTGTTCTCTCAGTAGTTCTGCTTTTAATTATTTGACTTGAGGATGGCATTTTCAGATGGATGGGCTCTCCTGCTCAGTCTTTTTATTTTTGTTTGTAGACCTAGTGAATGCATGTTGATGTTTGAGGAGACAACAATTGTAATGCCAATTCCATTGTAAGCACAGTTAAGAACATCTGAATCACAGATATTTCTGACTAACAGGAACAGAGAAGATTGGGACAAGTGTATAACCTTTTAAGATAGGACAATATCATTCTTAAGGGCCCACCCACAAAATGTAGTGAAGTCATAACCAAACTTCCATAGTCACTGGGCTGCACACTTACACATGTATTTAATTTAACCTGGTTAATGGGAAATGTCACAACTGGGATCATGCCAATTTAATGCCAATCCAATAATCCAGCATCTCACTTCCTCAAAATCATGAGCTATCACCTCTTTTGAGGAATGAAAATTATGAAGTTCTACTCATTTGTGTCCATCCATTTTTATCATTAAAAAAACAATTAGATAAAGACTTTGCAAGATCTTACATTACACTAAACCTGGATTTGCCATTGAAGCCATATCTGACAGGAAGCTTCATCCAGGACTGGCTCTGTAAGTACCTGATGTACGTATATGTTTAAGACAGGTTTTTCTCCTTCACGCTTGAGGATAATTTTTTTTTTTGACTCTTAGGTGTATACCTAAACAAAACTGAAGTGTTTAGGTATAAAAACAAAACCGTAGAAAGATTATTTAAAAAACAAACAAACCCTGAGGTGTACACCTACACACATCTAATAAATAATAAACTAGCTGGACCTGGCGTACCATATGCTGTTCTCCCAGAATCATTGAGGGTGACTTGCTCTGTTGCCCTGCCATGGCCATGACCACCACCACTGCCAGTTGACTGCCTGGGTCTTGTTGTGGCGGCAGCAGCGGCATCCCGCTGCCACCAACAGTTTACTTCCTGGGTCTTGTCGCAGCCTGTGACTAATAATAATAATAATAATAATAATAATAATGTTTTATTTATATCCTGCCTCTCACATGAGGATTGGGGCAGCAAACATAATTTAATACATTATCCGCAATCTACAAACATTAAAATAACATCATTAAAACCACTAGTCAAATTTTACTTATAAAAACACTATTAAAATAACTTAGAATAAGAAAAGACATAGAACAATTTTTAAAATGACAGAATAAAAACTGGAAAGTGGCAGCTGGGCATCTACTGATGAGTTGCTGAGGGAATGAGAGCAGGAGGGACCCTTGTGAGGCTGGGGATGTAGATGCAAATTGAGTGGCAGGAGTGGATTGTGAGGTGAATTCGCATGCAGGTGATGAGTGGTTGGGTGTGTATCCTGAGCAGCCAGTTCAGTACACTGGGAGAGGAAACATATCCAGGCCTATTGTATATACCCAAGCCATATATATATATATATATATATATATATGTTAGAAGGCTGCCATCTGATATCTGTGTGTCTGTTACAGGTAGCAATCTTAGCATTCTTATACTCAGTAGCTGCCAGTTTACATGTCTCTCTAACAGTTTATGGATAGTGTACATTAATGTCATTTCCTGTTTGTTAGTCTTAGCTACACCCTTTCTTCCTGTATTAGTTAGTCTTTGGTTTGTCCTCTGTTTTATAGTCTTCAGTTCTTCCTCTTCTCCATGTTTGAAGAGGACATGTTACACAGCCTTTCACCATGAGATGTTATGAAACCTTTAGGATTTCTAAGAAAACCTACTTCAAATGTTCTTACCAAAAAAGACTAAGCCTGCTTTATTGCTCTGCTATACCCTGCGGAGTGATGCTGTGGGTTGGTTGTTACTCAGGTCCTGTCTATACAGTCAAAATAATACATACACTATGTGAATGTATGGTGATCCATTCAAATGGCTGTTTGCACAAATAAGTGTCATTCAGAAGGGCGGCAGCCAAATCCACTGCAAAGTCTGGGTCTGCTGTGTCTGGGGCGGAAAGGATCCGTATGATTTGTGAATGTGCGACCGTTTGTACACTCCCATTCGCACAGATATGGACAGGGAATGTAATTTGATTGGCTGGACAAGCAGAGGGGGTAGGGCTAGCAAAGAGGGAAAGTGACTGTGGCTGCCATTTTGGATTTTTGGCTAAGCGAGGGTCTGGTAATTCGATCAAACTGAAATTTTATACTCTTTTTTATTTCTTTGTCTTGTAAATACGAAATAACACCTATGTGCATCATAGGAAACTTTTTAAAAATTGGAGGTGGCAGATTTAAAATCGCAAGTAAATCACTCGTGGCAGCCAGCTGGTTGGGGGGTCATGCAGAGTTAAGGGGGGAGTTTTGGCCATGTACGCAAATCGCATTGTTGCGAACACCTGCCTTTTTGGACGTGTTGGTATCTTTCCCCCTTGTATAGACAAGACCTCACTTTCTGCTTGAGAATATTAATTACTCTCATTGTGAGACACACTACTATGTATCACATTCCCTAACAGTATCTTGGAGTTAAATTCAATTGAATTCAGAGTGTCTTTGGGCTCATCACCGAGGGCCAGTCTGCCCAGATGGGTTCCTGTGGTCTGGCAGGGCCCAATCCATTTTCTCCCAGCAGAAATGGATTTTAAAAGGTATTTTAAAAAAACAATAACATTGTATCAAGCTCTACCCTGCCTTCCCCTATCTCAGCCCCATATCTGCCCCAGGGGTGATGAGGACTGCCTGAAGAATGGGGCAAATGCCTTGTGTCATATGGACTGCAGGGCTCTGAGATGGGGTATATTGCCCATCTAGACAAGCCCTTTGTTTCTGTTAAACATAGCTGAAGTAAGTTTATATATGTGATAAAGATTAAGGCTGAGATCCTATATCACATTGTACATTTTGTAACTTTATGAATCTATAACTACATTGCAGAAACACAATGAAGCCCTTGAATTAGTGAATTGAAGATACACAGCTGGACACTGGACAGAGTGCACTAATGCACATCAGGCACTTTTGCTCAGCATTGGGCACATCTACTGTGCATCAGACACATCTGATATGTCTCGGACACTTCTGATGTGCATTGGGCACTCCTGTTGTGCACTGGTACTTCCTAGTCAGTATCTAGATGCACATTGGTGAGTACCCCATTGCACATCAGGCCATACACCTGTCACTCTACCATTTCACAATGGCTGCCAATACAATGCAACAATATGGCAGTCCTCAGGTGAATGTGAATGTTGCAAAACCAGTCAATTCAACTTTGCTAATACATAAGGCCATTCACGAAAATGTAACCCCCAAGCAGAATGCCAGCCTAAGTAATTCTTAATCTTGAGTAAAATACTAATCAGATTATAAATTCCATTTTATTAATGTAAAATGCCCAGTATATCAAATTAGCACACTTTTATTTTATACTATGTAACAAATTAGTATTTCATTGACATAGCATGGAACTAGTACTTCCCCATCCCTCACCCCCTTGAAGATTAAATAATTAACTTCTTCATTTCTCACAATGAAAGCAGAACTCTTTTTCTTTTGCTAAATCCAGCAGTACTTGTCTTTGTTTTGACCCTGACACAGATTGTGTGAGTGTGTGCATTTGTATATCTATATATGTTTTTTAAATGTCCCTTAACTTTTCCCTGTGATTGCTCTGAGGGAGCAAATACCAGAGGCACAATAATTCAATTGTCCTTCAAAAGGTCTTTTGTATATTAGGCATTTTTCCCCTTTATGCTTGAGAAGACTACATAGGCTCAGCTTTAGGGGTAGAGATGGACTATTTTGTTCTGTTCATTGCAGCTAGCTATATTTGGCGTTCAGGCATCTCTTGGAAAATGTCATATTGGCTGATGTTCTCAACTACATGCTTAATGTAACTAGCCACACTTCTCTCTCTCTACAGAGTATGGTTCCCCTCTGATTCTGTTTTTGTTTTTGTTTTGTTTTTTGCTGGATGTGGTCTGCAATATAACAAAAGTAATTCAAGAGCTTGGTTGGAATGCTGTGTTAAGGAAAAGCTATGATGTTCTCAGACTAATTTCACAAGTTGGTTGCATTAGTACGATAACCTTGGCAATTACATTGTTGCTTCTGAAGGAATAATTTTGCGTTAGTTTTTTTTAAAACTCACAATCTGCAGTAAATATATGACAAAGAATTTCTGCCTTCAGAGGCTGTTTTCTGAAAAGAGAAACCACCCAGAGGACTGAATTCCACTTACAAAGACAGCATTTTCCAAAGAGATACACCACAAAAGCATGTCATTGGGGTTGGTAGGTCTTGGTCCAGTGCCTCATAAGTTAAAAGCAACATCTCCTAATGTCTGCTAAATGTAATGAGCAGTTCAAGTAATGAAGCTAAACCAAGCATAATGATACATGTTGGTGAGAGTCTCGACCCTGGCAGCTGCATTGAACTGACACAATCTCTGTGATTCATTCATTCATTCAATCTATGTAATGTATTTCTCAGAAAGACCAAACAAGGAGAATGTGTTAATGTAAACAGCACAGGTGGTAAAAATGCAAACATGAGCAGATTTGGCAGGAGAGACCCAGAGAGCAAAGGTCTAAAGTTTAGCAGCATTCCTAAAGAAACCAAAAATGCCTCTAAGAGATACTTAACAAAACTGGAGTGTTCAGTTTCTAGGATTAGACTGCCTATGGGTAACTGACATTGAGAGTGCTCTATAAACAAAGAAATGGTGGTTGAGGGAAGTGAAAGGAAAATGGGAGAGGGGGGGGCAATTATTAGGATATTGCATAGTAGCAGTGCTAGGGCTGTTTTTGAAGTATGCAGCTTTCCGCTTGTGCATAAAAGCACAAGAATTCTAGGGTGTGAAAATATCTGTCAGTATTATCACTTGGTTTTAATGTACTAGGAAACCATGAGCTTAACCAATACTTGCCTTTTGCCTTTATTTTGCAGCCCCTCTGCCCCCAGGAATGTCCTGTCCTTTAAGAGAAGGTATTGCTGCTGAAGAAAGTTTCCATGTTGATGGCTAACTACGGTTTTACAAAAAGGTAGCCAGTGGGAAAGCAGCTGTGTGGCAAGGGAGGTTATAGCACTGGGGTTCACCATGACAAGCCAGGTCTTACTTAGGAGCAATCGCAGGCTCACTTCTAGGGATAGAAAGAATATTCAAATATATTTGAAAAAAAATGATCAAAAATGTGCTTTTCGAGTGACAAGAAACTCTGACAAGAATAATCCTGGACTGATGAGGATCTCTGCAATTCAGGACTTTTTTCTATGCAAAGTTGGCACATGGTTGTTTTGCACAGAAAACAGTATTTTCTGCATGGGAAACAGCACTTTTCATGTAAGAAATAATACTTCTGTGCAGAAAATGCTGTTTCCCCATGCAAAAATGCTGTTCTCTGCACAAAATTGTCACATGCAGATTTTGTAGCTGAATAAGTCCTAAACTGCAAGTAGTTTGAGAAGTACAGTTTTCTAAGACTTTCACATAGCAAAGAGAAAATTCCTAATTGCTTCCTACAAGAAGAAAATTAACAAAGCATTACATCCCTACTCAGTTCATTAAAGATCGTTTCCCAAGCTTTATGATCACTTCTGCAGTTCTAAATTTGGTGTCACTGCAAGTTTTCAGGATATTTATGAAGATGCATAGTTTGACTTTTAAACTTCACCAGATTGCTGTTGTAGGCTTTCCAGTCATTTCTGACTTATGATGACTCTAAGGCAAACGTTATCACAGGGTTTTCTTACCAAGTCTTGTTCAAATGGTGTGAGAGAGTGTGACTTACCTAGGATCACCCAGTGAGTTTCCATGGCCATGCAGGTACTTGAACCCTGATCTCCAGAGTAATATTCCAAAGCTCAAACCATTACATTATGCTGGCTCTCATCAGATACTATCTCAATGTTTCTCATGTCTTTCCCATGAACGAATATAGTTTTTATTTTCCTGCTCTTGCAAACATCGAGGGAGCTATGGATGCCTTAATTGCCAGAGTCACTGTTTCATGACACTTCTGCAAGACTGAGTCAGCCCTTTTGTCATCTGGATCTTTCAAAGTTGTGTCATTTTCATGAGACAGCAGTGCACCTGAAATCATAGCGGACATGGGACTGTCCACCAAAGGGACATTAAGGAACTCTACATCCTGCTTTTTAAATGAATAAATCCTGTGACTGAAACCTACATAATCTCCTAGAATTCATGGGATAATTCCATTCAACCTCTATGATATCCTTAAACATTTCTGGGAATGGAAATTCGATCTCCTGAGAAGATCGTTTCTTTAAGATTGATGAAATTCTGTCATATTTCCCCTTTTCTGCTTGGGATACCCCAGGTGGATCCAAATGTAAACTCAAAGTTTGGAGAACCATTATTAACATACACTTAAAATATTTTAATGGAAATTATCTATTTGCATTTATTTGTTCATCCTCTTCATCATCTGTGGACCTTATGTCCTCAGAATCTACACTAACTTCCTCATCCATCCAATTAGCATTTCTTTCCATATCCTCTTTCAGTATCTCCTATTAACTGATTTAATTCCTTTAATATACACTTTTAAAAGTGTGTATAAAATCAGAACACAATCCTGCATGTGTAAGAACCAATGAAAGAAAGAAAGCATATTAACATTATCACACTGCCAGTAAGTGTGTGATTTTTCAGCACCCTCACTTACCCTGACCAAATCCTGAACCTTGATTATCAACACCTATAATTAGCAATGAGCCTAGAAATATTCCCACTACCCTGCCTATCAGATTTAGCCAACAGTACAATCTGATTAATTTCAGCAAGGGAGACTGAAGTAAGGGAATTCATTAGAGAAAATGTCTGCTTGTAATTAAATACTACAATATTATGTGCCAGAGAAACAGAAAGAGTTTGCATATTTCCTGCCCTCTTGAACAATTCAAACTGAGCAATTTGGGAACACAGCATTAATGGTATGTTCCCAAGATGAGAATATCGATCACATAGTTCTCCTATGCATGAATCAATAGATTCCTTGCTTTCATGTGAAGGAAAACAAACCAACTACAATTTAACCAGATTTTAAATATAATTGAATTTAACACAAAACAGATTCAAATTACAAGAAAAGAAGTTCCTCCTAAACATAAGGAAAAGCTTCTTTACTGTAAGAGGTGTTCAATAATGGAATAGACTGCCTCATCAGGTAATGGATTCTCCTTCCTTGGAAGTCTTTAAAAAGAGGTTTATTAGCTGTGCATTAGCAGTAGTTTTATTTATTTATTTAAAACTTTAAACCAAAACTATTGGGAATATTTAATATAAAAAGAATGTTCACCAAACTCCTCCCTGTAAACTCTATGAGAGTGAACTAAATGTTATAATACACTTCTAGTACTTTGGCAAATGTTAAGAGCTTCTCTCTCTCTAATCCTGATAAGATTTTGATAAAAACTTAGCGTCTGACAAACATGTGGGCATTTATCCTCTAACAAGAATTTTACATACAGTAGGACCCCCTTATCCACTGGGGATTGGTTTGGGGGGTAGATACCGAAAACTGTGGATAATAGTGAACACCACTGAAAATAATGGGACTTCTGGTTTAAAATACCATAGAGTTGCCTTGGAGGGCCTAGAAAATGGCTAGAGAGGACACATTTTCTAGGAAGACTCTGGAGATTTTCAGACGCCTCTTTCAGCGTCTTGCCGTGCAAGCAGCCTCTGGAGCAGTAACGAGGCTGCTGCGCGGCAAGGGGTCCATTTTGGATGATGCCATTTCTCTCTCGGTGTCATCTGTGAGTGTTGCGGCTAGCATTGGAGGCGTCCGCGCTGTTTTTTACTCACTGACCGTTTTAAAGTGTGGGGAGTTTGTTGCAGAACATTGCAAAACTTGTACAGGTTTGAAAGGGGTTCCAGATTTTGGGATTTGTAGTTAATAAAGCTGTTATATGGCTTTTGTTTGTTTGGTTTGGCAAACAATATCCTTGCTTGTTTAATCATATGACAGTTCTAGCTCTCTTGGTTTCTGTTTATCCATGTCTTCTTCCACATTAGTGAAGAGCCTCATACAGCACAACTGAAAGAAATCTTGATATGAATGTAGAGATTTGTTTTGCTTTTGCTTTTATAAACATATATGTCTTGCATGCACAAATAAAGCAAAAAAAGAAGAAATAAATAAATAAAGAAAGAAAAAAAACAGTCTTTATGAGGTTGCATATATATAATTTTATAAACTGATTCGCTTGTGTGTTATTTTATTGATGAACAGGAACAGACATTCGTATTAATGTGTAGACAAAAACTCTGAAGATACCAGATCCTGTCTGATTTTGGAATCTAAGTAGGGTCAGCCCTGATTAAGTACTTTGATGGGAGACTGCCAAAGCATACCAGGTGCTGTAGGCTATATTTCAGAGGAAGGTGTGGCTTGCCTAAGAAAATCCTATGAAATTCATGGGGTCACCTTAAGTTGACAGACAATTTGGAGGTACATATTAATATTGAAAAATGTTTCAGTTAAACTGGAATGATAAAGAATGTAGGCAAACAGAAGCCACAAGTAGGGACTGGGGAAAAGATGTTATGTATATTTTCCTATGAAAATATCCATTTCACAGTTCCTGAGGCTGACGGTGGCACAAAACCTATACATTACTGAGGTTTGCTAGGAGATTTGGCAATGAACAAATGCATCCAAAATCATGTGTATGTTTGGGGGCAGGGGGTGGGTTGGGCGGGAACTGCACAAAGATGTTATTGTCAATGAGGAAATACCTAAACATTCTATATTTTAAAAATGATTACTAAAATAACCATGGATTTTATTCAGATAAAAGTCTCATAACTCAAAATGGAATTGGGATGTGATAGGAGTTCTGGTGGCACTGGGAACTAAACTAACAGATTTTCACATCCCTAGCCACCAAACAATAAAACAGAAAGGGAGAAATCCACTAATATCTAATGAGCAAATAAGTGTATGAGCAAATACCTTCTCTCAGTAGGCCAGGAAACACATTTTCATTGCCCTCCCCCTTTCATTTGTTTTTGGGGGTTTTTTTGGGTGGGGGCAATTGACTGACTGTGGAGGAGGGGGCTTTTAATTGGTAGGGGTGTCATTTTTTTTTTTTGCTGATGTGCTTTAAAATGCTTTTAATTTAATAGTGTTTTAATAGTATAATTTGTTTATCTGTAATTTCAATATAACAACTTTTTGGGTATTTGTACCTTTTTAGTTAGTCTTCTTGTGAGCTGACTTGAGTCAGGTTCAGGGGACAGGAAAAGGCGGGATATAAATCAAACAAATCAATAAAATAATAAATACTGTAAAGAAGACCAAATCACACAATAGGTGACATAGAATGTATAGGATTTCATTATCTATCTCAAGGGTAAGCCTTTGGGCTATATGCAGCCTGGTGCCCCCCCCCCATACAAAAATGCTTCCACCCTTTGAAAAGCAAATGGTGCCCACAGAAGCCTCTGGGACACCCCCCCCCCATATTCTAAATGAGAAGTCACCCACTGTTTTGCTTCAGAAAGGGCTTTTTTTAAAAAAAGGAAACTAAAGAAATAAACAGGAATGAGTCAGGAGAGGGCAAAGCTCCTCCTGCGCAAGATAAAAATCCCCCCCATCTGTAGAAATGGGCACTCTACTCTACCATAATAATGATATGAACACCATAATCTACTATCTTCTTTATTTGTATGATGTTTATCCACAAAATTGTTCCTAAATAACTTCACAACAGCACACACACACACACACACACACACACACGGAAGCAGCTTGCAGAACTCTTCATCATCGAATATCAGTGACAGCATTGTTTTGAGATTAGGGAACACAATGCTGATCAATTCCTACCTTTCAAAAGTGTTGTAACAGTGATCACCTCCACATCCTTAGCCCTTAGATATCTTTACAGATTTGTGCATGGTAGCTGTTGTTGTTGTTGCTGTGTGCCTTCAAGTCATTTCTGACTTATGATGACCCTAAGGGGAACGTAACATGGGGGTTTCTTGGCAATATTTGTTCAGAGGGGGTGTTGCCTTTGCCTTCCTCTGATGCCGTGAGAGTGTGACTTGCCCAAGTGGGCTTCCATGGCTAAGCAGGGATTTGAACCCTGGTCTCCAGAGTCATAGTCCAACACTGTAAGCACTACACCACACTGGTGTAGCTTTATTATTACATAGCTTTATTATTACTTTTCACTTAGGGCCCTTTCCCACTACACAATTATAGTGCTATGGTTCCATTTGAAGTGCCATGGCAGCATCCTAAGGAATCCTGGGGTTTGATAAGGCACTAGAGTTCTTTGACTGAGAATTCTAAGTACCCCTTCCTAAACTGAAAATCCCAGAAGTCCATTGGCTGCTGCCATGACATATAGGAGATTATCAGATGACCCCAAAAAATCCATAACAGGAATGACAGGAGATGGCTAAAGGGCTCACTTATCACACAACATCATCCTTGTCCCATTATGCCCCCATGTTGCTCCTGTTCCTTTTTATTGATGGCTTAAGCTGTGTTCCTTTTTATTGATGGCTTAAGCTGTCAATAGATTGCCCGTTCTGTTTCTGAAACAGAATCATGGGCAAGTGATAAGGTGTCCCATTCTGCTGATGCGATGCCAGCCATGGTGGGAGGACCTTGCCAAACACTTCCAGTTGAGATCGGGGCATTGAGGTAAGTGACACACTTTTTTTTTAAACACTCCCTGGGTTATTTGGTAAGTTTAAAGTGTATTCTTTTCTTTTTCTTTTTAAATTTCCCACACAATAGTTCTCAAGGGAGAATGGCCGGGATTTGCTTTCCAGGAAGTGAATCGGGCTCTGTGAGAGCTCCATTCGCTCCTGTACTTCCTGAAGGGAGGGGAGCACCCTGTACGGTATGATTAAAAGTAGATCTGATCATTTTTAATTTTAAAACGGTACAGGGATGGGAGCAGGGCGGAAAATAGCTGGTGAGACACGGACGCTATATTTTGTCCCCCCCCCCCCGTCTGATAGGAGATTTTCACACTACACTGTTATAGTGTTACTATGCCACTTTATTTGCTCTGGCTGCCTCCTGTTGAATCCTGGGATTTGCAGTTTAGGGAGGGGCATTTGCAACTCTCAGAGAGCTCTTAGGCCTCACTAAACTACAAACCCCAGAATTCCACAGGAGGAAGCCAGAGCAGTTAAACTGGAATAGTAACGCTATAACAGTGTAGTGTGAAAATCTCCACAGAGTCCATAAAATAGAACCATAGTGCTATAACTGTGTAATATGAAAGGGCCTTTAACCCATTCTCTTTTGCCACAAAAGTTGCCTTTTCTCATCTGATGGTAGCATTTCCTTTAACAAAACTCGGAGGTGTAAAGTTGGGTGACAGTTTGGTCAAATGACAGATCACCAGCAAAGGTCTATCCTCTTCATAAAGGGTCTGGGAGACCAGCAACTGATACACGCACCATAAGGACAGAAACTCATTCAATGTACAATACTATGCCATAATACATAATGTGCTTTCAAAGTATACATGCCCAGTGTAACCGTTACCTTGGAAATACTCTAGCTATGAATGTGAACAAGACGTATGGATATGTAGCTAAATTGGAGCCTGAATTAATTAATGACAGGCCTCTGGCATTATTTGAATGTAGGATTCCTTTAATACTATATGTAGCCTAATACATCTATACTTTGTAAACTGAGTACTTTTCAAAGAGAATCTGGAGTCCTACAGAGCTGTCTTCAGAGCGGCTTTGATCTTTCTGGAGCATGTATCTTGTGTTCTGTAATTGCTCTAGTTTAACAAGGCTTCATACTAGTAGGGGATGGGGGACACAGAAATCCTTTTATTAACGCTATAAACCTAACTGACCATAGTACTGGGACATGCAATTGGTAGACATGCATACAGACAGACAGACAGACAGACACACACACACTCCAAAAGAAAGGGTTGTCATAAAATGGAATTAAATATTTATTAAACATGCTGCCAAAATCCAGGATGGCATGGAGAAGGGCTGAAGTATGATGAAAGCCTTGATCTCTACCTTTAAGCACTGTGAATGCTGAATTAGGAAGTTATGTCTGATATTTAGGGTTAAAGATGACAGCTCCAGGTTTCAAGTTGCACACAGCAGACTGAAGGATTAAGGCAACCAGCCCTGCTGTTTACAGGGGTTTCAGGTTTCAAATGGGGCAGTTCTTTGTACACTCTTCTCAGACAATGGTGAAGATTTCTCATTTACTTTGGCTTGGTCATATTAATCTTACTTTACAAATACAGGCAGTGATTTATATCATGTTTAATTAACTGATTGAGGGCTCCTGTGGTAAAATGGCATCGCATTAGGCTCTGTCCTTATGGCAAAAGCGAATCACATCTTTAGCCTTGCAAGAGCAAAATATCATGGGACTCACTGATGACAGGATGCAGGAATTGAAATAAGGTCCCTCCTGTTGTTTGAAAATCCAGTGAGAGTGGTTGCCATATGCTCATCATTTCCAAGGGGAAAAAATGACAGGACAGAAAAAGAACTGCTCTAGTTCTTCCAATATGTTCAAATCTCCAAAGAAAATGATAGTACAGCAGTTCTGTTCTGAGGCCAGATTTGACATGAAAGCATACAGGAAACTTTGGAAAAAATTAATGAGAGATTTCTTTTGTAAAACATAAATTACTTTTCTGCATTTCAATAACTTGCGTCAATAAAGTTGACTTGTTTTCAGCAAAGGGACTAGGAAAAGCTATAAGGATGCTACTTCCCACCTGCTCTCCAACCAATGAAATAAGCAAATATTAAAATTAACCTTGCTTTGGTAGGAAAAATGAATGTCCAATACAAGTATACCATTGTACAGATAAAATTTGCACTTATTTCTGGAGTACCAAGCTTTTGTTATTCACTATAGCATTTAAAGAAAATTTCACAAAATAATTTTATTCTAATGGTCTTCTTGGCATGCCTTTGACAATCTTTTAATGTTTAAAATAATCATAATCTTGGGTGTAGGTAAATATCAGGTGCTATTGATGTCCCTAAACATATTTCATGTCTTTAGGGATAGAGGAGGAAATGAGATTTAAGGCTTGTCTGGGGGGGCAATATACCCCACCTTGCCCCCATCTCAGAGCCCTGCAGTCCTATTGATGCCCTGTTTTGCCCCTGGGAAGACCTCATCACCCCCAGGGCAGATACCAGACACTCACGTCCTTCAGCCATTCCAGTGCTGTAAGGCTGCCATGGACATGGCTTCCCTTTTTCATTGATGGGGACAAGCCACTAATAAAAAGGAATGCTACATGCCTGGAACACTGGAAGATGACTTGATCTTTAAGGTTGCTCATTCCTGTTCTTCTAGTGATCTTTTGAGACTGTTTTTGCCATGTCTGATAATCTTAGTCACTAGTCTCACATGATCTGCACACTGGAGCTGAAAATCAGCAGTAGAAGCCTACTTTAGGAACCTGTCACACTACACAATTATAGTGCTATAATTCCACTTTAACTGCCATGAAACTACCTATGGAATCCTGGGATTAGATTGTAACCCTGAGGGCAGGGAACTGTTTTGTTGTTCTTTTTCTTGTAAAGTGTCATGTACATTGATGGCATTATAGAAATAAAAGATGATGATGATGATGATGATGATGATGATGATGAGTAGTTTGGAGAGGCACTAAAGGAGCTCTCTGGGTGAGAATTTCAAATCTCGTCATAGAGGGCGCAGTGGTTAAATGGCAGTACTGCAAGTCACCACATTGCAAGTTCGATTTCAGCGGGCTTCAAGGTTCACTCAGCCTTCCATCCTTTTGTAGGTTAGTAAATGGAGTACCCAGCTTGTGGGGGCAATTAGCTAACACACATTGGAAACTGTTTAAAGCAGTGTAGATGTGTAAATAGCTATTGTTTAAAACAATTTGTAAGCCAGCTCTGATAGCCTTGTGGCTGAAGAGCGGGGTATAAATAACTAAATAAAAAAAAAATATCCTGCAACAATTGTATTGTCTGTAAAAAATGTGATCTTTGGAAGCATTGCAGGATTAAAGCATGCATTTGTGCTAAAATGTTATTGCACACAGTGACTACCCACCAGCTCCTCCAAAACATTATGCCCATCCCTTTTCATTGTTTGGCACCTACAATGTGCTTGGGAGGTGTAACCTTTGAAAAAGTCCCCAGCCTCCCCTCCCCCCTTGTCCCTCAGTTCCAAGGGGGGTCGGGGTGGGAGAGGAATGGGAGTGGCTGCATGAGGGTGGAGGAAATGAATTCCTGTGGATGCTGGATGGCTCCTGGGCTCTGCTGTAAGGGCCTTCCAGGGGGACACAAACCATAGAGAGCAGCTGCAAATGTTTCCACTGCCTTGATCTGGTTCTTCTGGCCTGGAACCCCATCCAGGGTTCAGCCACCCACAGGCACACCCTCTCTGCTAGCCTGCCCATGCCCCTCTCTCCCCCCACCTCATTGTACGCCACCTGAGCAGAAGCCACCATGCAGGTGCAAAGCCTGGAGAAGCTTGCCTTGGGGAGCTATTTGCTGCTCCAGTGTCTGTGTCTGTCTGTCTGTCTGTGTGTGTGTGTGTGTGAGAGAGAGAGAGAGAGAGAGAGAATAAAGCATTAGCATACCATGCTGATGTAGTGTAGTAGCAACAGAGACTCTGGAAAGGGGCTGAATCTGTTGTTGGTATTATATTAAGCAGATTGCAGCAGACCCCCAGTTCTTCATGAGCTTCTGGTACAAAACAGGACATAAAACATGCAGGATGCTTCAATAAAGTTATAAAGCAGAATTGATGTTTATTATGGCAGAGAATACATCTTGGATAAGAAAAGTAGATAGAAAAATAGTTACCTAACTTAGATGAAGGAGTCCCTAAAAGCTGACTCTCATGTAAGAAAACTTGAGGCTTGTCTGCCTCATGTTACTGGTTGCTAGCTTCTGTAACAAAGGGTTGTAAAACACTAAAACTATTTGTGGCAAAGAAGGGGGGAGTGATCTCTGCAAGCAGGAAGTAAATACAGGTCAGAAACATTCCCAAAGAGTTGTAAACAAGCATTAATAGTCTTCACTTCCAACACCCCTTCTCAGTGATGTTTGTTTAAGTCCACAAGATTAATCTTCTCTCAGGAACTGGAAGTGGTCTCTAGGGAGTGCCTTGGTGAGAATATCTGCTATCATTTCTCTAAATGGACAATACTTCATGTCAATAAACTCCTTCTCTTGTAGATCGCTCAACAGGTGATGCTTCACATCAATGTGCTTTATGTGTGAATTGACTCTCCTAGTTTGTGAGCATTTTATGCAGCTTTGGTTATCTTTGTGAAGCTTTACAGGCTTTGGTCCAATTATTCCAAGTTCCTCTAGCAATTGGCATAGCCACATAAGTTCCTGACATGCTTGAGCAGCTGATGTATATTCTGCTTCAGTAGAGGTCAGCGTAAGAGGGGTGCTCCAAAAAAATGATACAAGGACTCCCTGAAACAACATCTCAGGCTTGGCCAAATCGATCACAAACAATGGTCCGCCCTGGCCTCACATCAGGAGGCATTGAGACGCACTGTCCACAATGCTGCAGCCTTATTTAAGAACTCACGCCAAACAAGTCTTGAATAGAAATGACAACGCAGAAAGAATCACAACCCGGAAACATCACTCAAGGAGACCTTCCACTGTGCTTTCTGCAACTGGACTTGATTATCTCGGATTGGCCTTTTTAGGCATCACGCGCTTGCAGAAAGCGTGGGATGAGTCCTTCCTAAATCTTCGTTTGTGAAGAAAAGCCAGAGAGAGAGAGGAGACTGCTACAGCCTGTTGCTTTTTCCTTGTTCAGCTCACCACTCAACCTCTATAGAAGAACAGGTTTCCATTGGTGAATTTACGATCTGTTAGGGCTTCAGCCCAATCTACATCTGTGTAAAGTACTAGTCTGGGACTGTTGGTGGCTTGTAGCTTTAAGTGTGCAGTACCTTTTCAGTATCAGCCCACTCTCTTTACTGCATTCTAATCCTTTCTTCTTGGTGAGTTGATTTTTCTACAGAGAATTCCAACTGCTGAAGCAATATCTGGTCTCGTTGAGGTGGCTAGGTACAACAGCTTTCCTATAGCACTTCTGCATTTATTGTTATTTGGTAGAGGCTCACTGAGTTCATCTGTCTTGAAGTAGTCTGTTTCCATAGGTGTGGCCACTGGATTGGCCTCCTTGAATTCTAGGTATTCCATGAGTTCACAAATCTTTTGCTCTTGACTGAGGAGATAGCTTCCATCTTCCTCTCTCTCTACTTGCATTCCCAAATAATGATGTCTCCTAGTCTTTTCACTTCTATCTCATTATTTAGATGGTTTAAGATTTCTTCACAATCAGTCTCATCTTGGTAAACTAAAATCAAATTGTCAACATAAGTAAAAATGTAGGTCCATTTATCATCTTTGTATCATGTGTAAAGACAGGGATCAGCTTTGCCTTGTGTAAAGCCTTCCTTGATTAGCATCTCATTTAGTTTTTCATTCCAAGCTCTTGCAGCTTGTTTTAAACCATAAAGGCCTTTCTGAAGTTTGTAAACAAGTGATTTGTTTCCTTCCTTTTCAAATCCAGGAAGATGTTCCATGTAGATCTCTTCCTTGAGTTGTCAATTTAAGAAAGCTTTCCAGACACCCAAGTGTTCAACATGTACTTTTCTGGATGCTGCCACACTCAAAAGTGTTCTTATTGTGACATCTCTCACCACAGGCACAAAAATGTCATCATAGTCCTCACCATATCTCTGGGAGTAGCCCTTGGCTACTAATCTCTGGGAGTAGCCCTTGGCTACTAAACACTAAAACTACTTGGGGCAAAGAAGTGGGGAAGTGATCTCTGCAAGCAGGAAGTAAATACAGGTCAGAAACACACCCACAGAGTTGTAAACAAGCATTGATGCTTCTTCACTTCCAACAGAATCTTCCTTGATCACTATGTTTCCCCACCCAAAGTAAGTCCACTGACAACTCCTTGGCCACACAAAATCAGCATAACAGCATGATTGCAGTTTTGCAAAGGAAATTATAGCACAACAGAAGCAGTAACAATTATTTCTGATAGTAAAAAAAGTTTTTAAAACAGTCTTCCATACAACCACAACAGAACAGGAATGACATTATGCAGTATGCTCCAACTGAAGGCTCATAGTCCTGTAACTGCATAGTGTGAAAGGGCTTTATCATACATATCCACTCAACCCTGGCAGTTCTTGACCTGGATGTTAGAGGGTTCTGAATTGTATCAGGAATCTACATGGGTAGTAAAAATTCCCTGCTGCAGAAGTTACCCTTCCAACATGTGGAAGTGATGAAATCATTAATACGTGAAAAGGCGGGGTGGAGCCAACAGCTCACCCCAGAATTCTAATCTTATAGAATCAGGGATGGGGGGAACAGGGCTGGTTTAAGGAATTTTGGGGCCCTTGCAACACTTTATTTGGGGGGCCCCCATATATTTATCTCAGGTCAATGTAACCTAGCCTATTCATAGTACAGGATATTCAGATTATTACATAATTTGCCACCAATAATTCAGTTTCAAAAACTATATTATAGGCACTAACATATATTTTTTTTGTTAGCAATGAACATAATGCTATAGAGTTCCTCAAAGTAAAGAAAGAGTGAACCACAAACTGAACATTAGTCAGCAGTGTCATGCAGCAGCCAAACAAGCCAATGTGATTCTAGGCTGCATCAATAGGAGTCTAGTGTCCAGATCAAGGGAAGACATAGTGCCACTCTATTCTGCTTTGGTCAGACCTCACCTAGAATACTGTGTCCAGTTCTGGGCACCACAATTCAAGAAGGATATTGAGAAGCTGGCACGTGTCCAGAGGAGGGCGACCAGGAAGATGGTAGGTGTGGAAGCCATTATGCCCTATGAGGAGTAGCTGAGGGAGCTGGGCATGTTTAGTCTGGAGAAGAGAAGGTGAAGAGGGGACATGAAAGCGATGTTTAAATATTTGAAGGGATGTCATACTGAGGATGGAGCAAGCTTGTTTTCTACTGCTCCAGAGACTAGGACATGGAGCAGTGGGTTCAAACTCCAGGAAAAGAGATTCCACCTAAACATTGTTAGGAAGAACTTCCTGACAGTAAGACCTATTCAACAGTGCAACATGCTGCTTCAGAGTGTGGTGGAGTCTCTTTCTTGGAGGTTTTTAAACAGAGGCTGGATGGCCATCTGTCGGGAGTGCTTTGATTGTGTATTCCTACAGGGCAGGGGGTTGGACTAGATGGCACTTCCAACTCTATGATTCTATGATTCTACTCCCAGCTCAGTCTTTTTAATTAGACGTATTGCTAGAACCAGAGGGGCCTAATGGTTTGAATGTTGGACTACGACTCCGTGAGACCAAACTCTCAGATTAGAATACGGTAATAGCGGTTTAGCTAATAATTTGCTGGTCTTTCATCCTGATAGTCAAAATCTGCTTTCTCCTTCTCCCTAATGGTAGGACTAGGACTAGAATGTTGGACTAGGGGTCCATTCACACTACAGAGCTATAGTGCTATTATTCCCCTTTAACTGCCACTGCTGCTTCCTATGGAATCCTGGGATATGTAGTTTGCTGATACACTGGAGTTCTATGGCTGAAAATTTTAAACACACACTCCCTAAACTGTAATTCCCAGGATTCCATAGAGTAAAACTCTGGCAGTTAAAATGGTATCAATGTGCTATAATTGTGTACATATTGTGAAAGGGCTCTAGGACTCTGGGAGACCTGGGTTCAAATCCCTGCTTGGCCATGGAAACCCACCTTGGGCAAATCACTTTCTCTCAGCCGCAAGAGGAAAGCAAGGGCAAACCCCCTTTGAATAAATCTTGCCAAGAAAATGCTATGATAGGTTTGCCTTAGGGTCACCATAAATCAGAAACAACTGAAGCACACAACATGCATAATGATAGATAGTTGCTCCCAATTTACCTTCAGCTTCCATACAACCAACTGACATACTTCTGTAGCCTTAGTTTTGTACCCATATGCCATTAGTTGCTGCCCAAAGCACTAGTGTAATGCAGTAACCAATGAATAAACTGGCAAATAAAAGAATTATAGATTTGGAAGAGACCACTAGGCCCATCTAGTCCAACCCCCTGCCCTGCAGGAATATACAATCAAAGCATTCCCACCTCTGATTACGCTAATTAAGGCTGGAAGAGTGGTTTGAGCATTTGAACTACAACTCTGGACACCAGGGTTTGAATCCCCACTCAACCATGGAAACCCACTGGTGGCATTGGATGACCTTAGGCAAGTCACACTCTCTCAGCCTCAGAGGTAGGCAAAGGCAAACACCCTCCTGAACAAATCTTGCCAAGAAAACCTCATGATAGATTCACCTTAGGGTTGCCATGAGATGGAGGGAGGGAGGGCCCTCTTTTGAGAGAGGGAGAGGAGAGTGTCTACCTTCCTTCCCATCTCCTTTGCAGTGCGGGGGTGGGGGTTTCCCTCCCTCTCCCTCCCTTCTTTCCTCCTTCTCTGCTCCCCCTCCCTCTGCCCTCCTCTGGTGCCCACGCTGACTTGCCTTTGTGTGGACCTGCTGGCCGACCAGCACCACTTTCTCCTCCCCTCATCTCCCTGCCAGCTGGGTGGCTTCCCCTGCCTGGGATGGCTGTGGGCATCGGGGATGGAGAGAGCATGTGGCTGGTGGGTGGGGAGCCAATGGGAGGTGGAGACTGCTGGCTGGCACCACCAATTCTTCCCCTGCTCCCCTTCTCCCTGCATGGCCATGCTTGGCTGCTCAGAGCATGGGCGGCCGGAGTGGCAGGAGGTTGGCCAGCCGGGCAGGTGGCTGGGGCAGTAGGGGAGCCCATGGCTGCTGCCTGGCTGGCAGAGAGTACCTCCCCACAGGGAATGCCACCCAGGGCAGACAGCGGTGGGGGGCGGGAGTGCATTGTGGGTGGCGGGAAGGATTGGGATGCATACACTGGGCTGGCATGGGGGGGCATGCATTGGGATGGTGCCCATCAGGGCCCTGGGGCCCTCCCACAGCTGTGGGTTCTGCAGGACCCTTAAACCAGCCCAGCAGGAAGTATAACTGAAGAGAGTGGAAGTGGAGAAATGACACAGTGGTACATTTTGATATCCTTGGGGTCAGTTACACGGCCACTTTTAATACGGAAAATGCCAGCTTACCTCCATTTCGATTCTGAGCCAACCAGTTTACATGATTTTTTCCATTCTGATGAATCCCGAGAAGTATGTGATTTTGCATTTCACATGGGGGAGGCGTGGCCTCTGTAACTGACAGTCATGGAGGCCAATCTCTTATGGGGGGTGGAAAGGGCCTTTTCCCCCTCCCCATCACCATTCAACCCTGTCTGCCATTGAAGCCTCTTCCGCCGCCTCCTCCTCCTCCTCCCCTCTACCCCATTTGCTGGCTTCTGGGGCAAAGGGGGAGGAGAGGGGCAAGGGAGGAGGAGGCTCCAGAAGTGGAAAGGTGGGCAATGGGACTGTCAATCCCATTGCCCACCTGCCTGCTGCTGAAGCCTCTTCCTCCCAGCGGCCCCCTCTCCTCCTTGTTTGCCAGCTGCTGGGATGAACAGGGAAGGGGGGGCAAGGGAGAAAAAGGCTGTAGCATCCCTCACACTCTGCAAATCCACCCTGCAAATAAAGCAAGGCAGTGATCTCTGGTGAAGGAACAGGGAGGCTGATCTTCTAGGAGGGGTATTCCCTCCCTCTCTCCATCCTTTTGCCTAGCCGACTGCAGTCATGGAGGTGAACACTGCAAGGCAGGCAGGCAGCCGGGGTTGCCCAATCTGTGTCAAAAAAGGAACAGTGGTGGATCCTGCATTCCAAAGGCATCCCTTGCAAGCCTGCATCCTCTGAGTCCAACAAATTACAATTCAGCTGTGCTGTGAGCCTGTTTCAGGGAAAATACTGGTAAATCACACAGCCTTTTGCGAATAGGTAGTTCACACCACCTATTGTGCGCATTTTCACGAACTTTATCAAAAAAGTCAGGGAAAGTAGCGAAAGCTTTTACCTCGCCACTTATGGGTTTTTTGCCCCCCCTCCTTCTGAACAGGGCGACTTTGAATCGAAACATGTGGGAACTAATAGGTGCCGTGGTGAATTCTTACAGGATTTATTTTGCCATGTAAATGACCCCCAGGTGTCCATAAGGAGATTCCAGAAAAGTAAAGCAATTCAATTCAATGTAGGCACCTTTGTTGATCCATGTCAACAAACCAGTTCTTTCCATTTGTATCCCCACCAGGTCAGCTACTGGGTCTTAATTGCCCACTCAAGATCAAGATACCCAAAATACTTTGCATTACTCAGGATTAGCTCACAATAATATAAGGGCTCTGTGTGAAATTCTTCACACAGACAAACCCTGAGATACTGTGAGGGTTGCAGAAAAGCTCAAAAAGAAGTGTGGGTGGGTGGCAGATGCCACGACTGTCCTTGCTAATCAAATGCCCCCCTTTTAGAAGGTGTGTATATAGGCCTATATAACAACTAAGGTATCAGAAATATTTGAGTCAGTGTGATATCATGATAGCAAATGGGTGGGGAGGGAAGCACTTCTGCTAATATCAGGGTATGGAGCTTCTTTAGCTGACTCAGACCAATGAAGACTTTTACTTTAAAAAAATCATATATGTCCAATGACTGACCAAATATAATCCCCTAATCAGTCACTAAAACAGAACTACATGTGCCAATGGCTTTTGCAGGTTACACAGAAATGTTGAAGTAAGGAACCTCCAAAAACAATGGCAATTAAAGTAGGTTTGATCATGTATAATGTGACCTCACAGAGTGGAGACTTCTGTACTGTGTGTTTGACTAATAGTTTTCTTTTGGCATTTAATATATATCTGCTTGCATTAACCACAATTTATGAATATTTTAACACATGTGTACTCAGTGGGGTACATTATCATACTGATATAAATAGAATTAATGAGCAGTCAAGCTGCCATATGTCATGACATGTGACAGGGTAGCAAAAGCATAGGTACAATAACTCCCACTTTCATGTTTCAAAATCCTTCTTCTCAATTTCCCTCCTTGTTCCCAGCTAGCAAATTCAAACTTTTGTTAAGCCTTTCTTAGAACTGACAGGAAACTCAGCTTCCAAACATACTGTATGAGTGACTTGTTCAGATATAAAAGTTTAAACATTCAAGATGATACAAATTGTTGTGCACTTCGAGCACTTTTCATTCAATATTTTGGATTTTCACTGAGGGTGAATAATATAATACTTGCTGTTGCAGGTTATTTCCAGTGCCAGTGTTTCACTCAGTCTCCTGTCCATGAGCCAATATCTTTTCAAAGCAACCAACTCTCATCTAAACACAAAGACCCCAGTCCAAGGATTTTATTTTATTTTATTTGCAACAACTAACAACAAGGTTCTTTTCCCCACCAACAGCAAATTTGATATTGTGAAAAAATAATGTTTATTGAAATTCTTTAATACAGAACATAAAATCAAGAAAGAAAGAAAAAAGCATGCTGATCAAACGGAGAAGGAAAGAAAGAAAAACCTAGAAACATTCCTGGTCCCAAACTCTGATATGGGTGCTGGGAATCTCAGTCAACTGTGGGCTTGTCTACCTGGGCAATTTACCCTGTCTTGCCCCCATCTTGGACTTATTGCTCTGTTTTGCCCCTGGGCAGTCCACATGACTCCTGGGGGAAAGACCAGGCAAAGATCGGGGGGGGGGGGAGATGGGGTAGGGCCCATTACAGCATTTTTAAAAAAATACCCAGTAAAATCTGTTTCAGGTCGCTTTTCTGAGGCTGATTACATGCAGGGGGGCTTGCTCAAATGTTCTGGGCCTACTTCCTGACATCAGAAAGTGTAATGCAGATGGAAGCTGCAGTGGCTGCAACGACAGGCTGGCATGCTTGTCTGGACTCCAGCCTGGTTCATGCCAGTAATTGGGGTGGGGGGAAGGACCTGATCTGTAGGTGAAATATGCCAGTAGGGAGCCAGCATATCCTGGCCTATTGTAGAGGAATCAGTCACCAGTTCCACAGCATGGTGAGGATGCAGAGCCACCAGAAACACATGCAGTGGGTGATGGACATCATGTTATTGCCTCTCTCCCCATACTAACACTCTTTTGGGCATACAGTCACAATCCAGAGAGTTTTCCACATATAAAAGCTGTTACAACCTCAATATCAGAGAACTGACATTTACCTATTCCCATTCTCAAAACTGTGTGTTGAAAGAAAATGAATGTCAACTAGTGGCAGAAGACAAGTTCAGATATCTAAAACTGACTTTGCTTCAAAAGTATCCACAATCATGGGAATGGGTCCATGCAGAAAACAGGACTTTTGTAGAAAACAGATATAATTGTAACCCCTCCTAACCAAGACTGAACAATTCACCAGCATTCTCCGCCTTCCCCTTGCTTAGAAATCTGTTGGCTAGCCAGGAATGGTCAGGGTTTCTTTGAGTAATAATTCACATACCATCCCAGTATGTTGGTGCTGTGTCTAGCAGGGCAGAGTTAGGCCTGAGCATCTAACTATGTCCCTGCCACCAGCAACCATAATGTCTTGAAAGTACAGTAGTTTCTACCCCTGTAGACCTCCATATGCATTGGTTCTGGTTCACATTTGACATTCTTCACATGGAGGAGTAGAGAACACCGCAGGCAAAGGTTCTATCCTGTACCCTACTACATGGAAACACTGGAGGGCCATCCAGTCCAACCCCCTGCCATGTAGGAATACACAATCAAAGCATTCCCAACAGATGGCCATCCAGCCTCTGTTTAAAAATTTCCAAAGAAGGAGACTCCACCACACTATGAGGACATGCATTCTGCTGCCAAACAGCTCTTACCATCAGGAAGTTCTTCCTAATGTTTAGATGGAATCTCTTTTCCTATAGTTTGAACCCATTGCTCCATGTCCTAGTCTCTAGAGCAGCAGAAAACAAGCATGCTCCATCCTCACTATGGCATCCCTTCAAATATTTAAACATGGTTATCATGTCCCCTCCTAACTTTCTTTTCCCCAGGCTAAACATATCCAGCTCCCTAAGCTGCTCCTCATAGGGTATTCCTTTTCCATCCACATCAATAGATCTTTTATAATTTTCCCTTGGAAGTGCTGATGTTTTGAAAAGCTGAATCTCTTGGTGGGAGAATTAGCAGCAGACAAGGAGCTTCAAAGAATTCAAGATTTGTTTGACTTTCCACTTCAGGTTAAAAACATGATGATACATTTATTCCATTTTTTTGCAAAGAGATCCACCAAATTGTCATTATCATAGCATGTGTTTTCTACATGTATGAACATTTAGCACATTTTGTTTTTGTGATTGGTTACTGGAAATGGAATATAAGTTCCATTTGCAAGTCTGATTGTTGTGGCACATGTCTCTGAGGAAATTCTTTGAAGGAGGGAAAACAGGTTAATAGTAGGAAAGGTACATGCTTCTTAATACCAAGTTTGACCCACAGTTTTATACCTGAAGACAGTGTGAGGATGAAGAGGTTAATTTAATGAGTGACCCCACCTCTGCTGCTTCATGGTAACTTTTTCTTCTCTATTAGGGCATCAGCTCAAGAATTAGAGACCTGAAATTTACTCAGGTGTGGTGATTTGGCAACAAGTAGGTGGACTTCTGTTCTTACTTCAAGCTGTACGAATCATTTCTTTTATCTCTCAGTTAATAAACTTGCTTAAAGTCATGCTAGGGACCTGTGACAGTAACAGAGCATAAAAGTGTGATGTGTGGTCCGCACCACTTCACTGAAGCACTATAATTTGTTTCTTTGGAGTCACTAAGTAAACAAATACATAAAATAAGGAGTAGCAGATGGCTTTTTAAAAGAAAATACTGACTTAGACTAAGGGGGTGGGAAGAAGCAAATAAATATTCTGCAATGTCCTCTAAAGTAGTAATTAGCATCCAGATTGTACTTGTTTCTTTAAAAAAGCATGAGTAAATATATAATAAGAGGTGATGACAGATCTGGCAAAAGTTTATTTGCAGCTGTAGCCCACCTTTATAACATTTTTATTTCAAAAAATAATAATGGGATTCTAATATTAGTTCTGATTGCACTGGTCATTTGTGCTGCAAAGGTAATAACAAAATTAATGAGTTAACTATATCAACTAGATTTCCCAGCAAGAGTCTAATTAAAAATGTATGACATTCACGTTTCCTTTTTGCTGTGCAGAAAACACTCACTGACACAAGAGCATCAGAGGGAGGGTGTTAAAAACTGAGACAGATAATGTGACAGAAAGACCACCTCCTTTCAGTTTAAGTCACATTTTCTTTTCAACTTTCATGACCCTTCCAGCTACAAGCCTAATACATCACACTTCTCACAGTGGAGGCAGCGGGAACAGGAGCAGCAGATCTCTTGGGAAATGTGGTTGTTCTTTTGCACAGAAAGAAAAGGGGCACCATCTAGTGCTCTTTCAAGGGAAAAGCTCTCAGTTCTGGCATGGGTGTGGCATTTGGGGGGGGGGAGAATAAACAATGGCACTTTTGCTTTTTAAACAACAAAGATGATCATCAGTTCAGCCCTTTTAAGGCTGCTTTTAGGATAGCCAGGGTCACAAACAAAAACAGCAGACAACTTGCCCAGGAATTTATCAGATGAAGCTCCAAAAACATTCCTTTAGCACTATAGTTTGCAGTGTAATTGTCCTGGCAACATAACCCTTTTTACCATACATAGCTGAAATTGTGTTAAAAAGCAGCCCCAGCATTACCGGAGCATGAACGCTAGTACTGTTCACATCCACATTCGTGATCTCACTGTTTCTCATGAGAAGACACGAGCGTGGTAAAAATTCAAAAAACAGCAAAATCAAAAGAGAAAACATACACACAAACAGAGAAATACACTCACAAACTCCCAATTAAACTGGGAAGATTCATAAAAAGAGCGTCCTGTTCCTGTTTTTCTTGTTCTCATCTGGAAGTGTTCTGCCCATTGACACTGTAATCGTGAGATAAAAATGGTGCATGGTTTCAAATGCTCTCAATACCGGCACAAAAATGCCACGGCAGATCTATTGATGGCTTGGCCTGTCAATAAAAAAGAACACCTTATTCACAACAGTGGAATGCTAAAGGATGACATCATGTGGTATGTGTGTTCATAAGACATCATTATGATGCTCTATTTGCCGCGTCTGATAAAGTCCCAAGTTTCCAAGTGAAATCATGTACTTTAATCTGAAATTTAAGACTGAGCTCATATGAAATCTTGGGGCAGTCAGAAGGTAGATCAGAATCTACTGGGTGATCTCTGGGCCCCCTGCATTAAGTTGGTAGGGTTTCTGAGTGAAAACTGTTTGTTCATAACAAATATCATGTTATCCCATCATGAAATGGAATGACATGAATATCAGTTTAAAAATATGTTAACTCTGAGCTCTTTTCATTTCTGATACTTTAAACCTATTAATGGGCTCACAATCCTTTATTATACACCTTAATATATACTTTATTATGCATCTTAATATACACCTTTTGCACCAAGCTTGGGCTGGTAACTCTCAGCATTCTAGAAAAAAACAAAGCAGATCCCATATACCTGAACTAGAGCATTTAGAGCATTTCTTTTAATGGAATGTCGGTAGAGAAATATTAAAAATACATTTTTCTCCTACTGCAGTTGCTTGTACAATGTTTCATGCATTCATTATACAGTAGGTGTGGACAAAGTGCAGTCTCCTGGATGCTGTTGGACTGTAATTCCCAGCAGCCCTAGCCAGCATTAGCCAAAGGTGAAGGATAGTAGGTGTTGAAGTCCAGCAATATCTGGAAGGCTGCATCTAGTCCTGCTGAACAGAAACACTAGTTGCAACATTATACTGTTTTTGGACTTTTTCAGACGACTTAAAAGTCATCCTGAGGAACCGCAAAAGGCACGAAGCTGTCTCGCTGCAGGGGTCCTTTTTCAGACAATACCGTCTTCTTCCGTTTCATCTCCATGTTCCATGGAGGGAAAAGGCACCACTTTTTACTCACAAAAAACTTTCATGAGTAAAAAGTGGTGACTTGGAACCATGGAACAGAGAGGTGAAAAAGAAGAAGATGGCATTGTCTGAAAAAGGACCCCTGCAGTGAGACAGCTTTGTGCCTCTTGTGGCTCTTCAGGACGACTTTTAAGTCATCTGAAAAAGTCCTTTGTCTCTTGTAAAATTACAACGTGGTGTCATAAATATCTCTGAAAATCTTTTTTTAGATATAAATTGACCAAAAGCTAAAGGCAACATAAATGCTTCATCAAATGGATCTGATAGCAAAATGAAATTATTACATAAGCACTATTAAATAATTCTGAGGTGTAATAAGTTAACATCAGTGACCAGGAAAAACCTTTTTAATGTTTCTTTGGGCACAGCCAGACTGATTAAAAAGACCAGAAAGTTCCAGATTTTGTTCCTGTTCTTTCCAGTTTTATTTTGCAGATCCATACATGTTTTCTTTATCCCAGACTATTTTCTGTCAGCTCCCAGTACAATTAGAGAGTTTTTATACCAGCTTCCTAGGTATAAAACCAGCTTCCTAGATTGGCTTATTTTAACCCAGTATAAAATCAGAAAAACCAGGAAGAAAATCTATCTGGATGTGCCCTTACTCAGTTACCAAAAACGGGCCTTTTTTTTTTTTTTTGGAATGCACAAACAATAACCAAAGAACCATTGACAAGCTTTAATAGGAAAGAAAATGCAGTGATAAGAATTGTTAAAATTTGTTTTGACCTTTTAAAATGTAGATTTTGGCTATTAATTGTGCCCAAATCAAAGAAATGGATTTCTTCTTCTTTTTATATTATTGTTGTGGTTGTTATATCAATTTCTAAACGGCTTACTACATTTTAATGAAACCTAAAAGCTGTGTGCAATAAAATTGAAAAATATCTATATCTATAAAACTCTTGGATATGTTGCCATTTCCCAGTGTGTTGATTGGCTCCTCAGGAAACACACCCAACCAATCACTACCCACAGGCAAATTCCTTCTCCACCTCACAATCCACTCCTGTCACTCAATCTGTGGCCCAGATTGGGACCCAGACAGTCAACTGGTGGTGGCGATGATCTGCCTGTGACAGGACCCTGGCAGTCAACTGGCAGCCCAAAGTGACAAAAGGAGTATACTAATAATAAGATTATGTAACTAGTTTGTTAATATATCTAATTATAAACATAAATTGATATACAGCAATATATTATGGTTTTGCAATATAATTGGTTCAATTTAGTACAATGTAATCTGCAAAAGTAGCTTATTTCAGCACGAAAAACAGCTTGTTCCAGCATAAATAATTTGACAATTATTTTTACAAACACAAATGGCTTAGCACAGCATAATAGTCCTCATTGACTTAATACAAAATAAATAAATCCAAAACAGCTTTTTTTCCAGCATGTATTAACAACAAATATAACAAATGGCCAATTCTATTTGGCTTAATACAGCATGAACTACCAAAACTGCTTTTTGCAGCATATATAACAAATGACCACACCCAAAACAGCTTTTTTGCAGTATATATAACCAGCTTTTTACAGCATATATAACAAACAATTTCTCTCTCTCTCTCTTTCTCTCTCTGGCTTTTCTTCGCAAACGAAGATTCAGGAAGGACTCATCCCGTGTTTTCTGCAAGCGCGCTGATGACTAACAATTTTTATCCAGACTCTTTATCCAGTTGTTTCAATCCTACTGGATCTTCATCAGTGTCTTTATCATCAGTGTGTTTAATATTTATAGTAGTCTTTCCTACATTAATATAAGCCTGAGGATTTTTTTCTTTCAATGATGCAGTGCCATAGTGACTACTAACCCCATTTTTATGATGATCTGTGCAGCATCTAAACCTTTAACTCTCATTTTATTTAAAGGGACGGTATCCTGTTTTGTTTATAGTACTCCCTACTTAGACACCCAAATATGGCTGGGAAATTAATATTTACAAGAACAAAGATAAATCCATTCTGTCATTCAAACCATCAGGTTGCATGGATTTTAATTTGTATATCCACAATGCTTCTCTTCTAAGTAACAAAATATTAGTCATGTTACCTTGAGTGGATTGGTCCTGAAGTGACTCTATAACAAAAGAAAACTTAAAGGAATCAGGTGAGTGATTTAATGTAGTAAAATGATCCACTAATGGGTTATCTGGAATCTTATTTTTGATTTTACTCCTGTGCTCTGTGATTCTGGTACGGAGATTTCTTTCAGTTTTTCCCAATGTAAAGTAAATTGCAAGGACAAATTATTACATAAATGACATGTGTGGAACTACAATTTGTAAAGGAGTGCAATTTATATTCAAACCCTGTTTTTGGATGTTTGAACATTTTAAATTCTAATGCCTGTTTACAACTATTACAGTTGCCACATTTATAGTGGCCACTGTATTTCTGTGCTGTATGCACCAACACAGCTTTCAAATTTTTAGTTCTCCAAAATACTATAATAGGAGAAACCTCACATCCAGGTATGTGATTAACCAAATGCCAGTGTTTTATTATTAATTTCCTGACATCCTGAAATGCTTGGTTAAATGTAAATACTCCAACTATTCGACTTGAAGAGGAATGTTCCTTTTCTTGAAAAAGAGAATCTCTATTTCTTGTGAGTGCCTGTATCCCAGCTGCTTTAATAATTTGACTGGGATATGCTCTATTTTTAAATGCTATTTGGTACTTATCAGCTGCTTCTTGATAATCATTTACTTGTGTTGCGTTTCTTCCGAGTCATAAAAATTGTGCAAAGGGAATTTTTCTTTAATGAATGTGGGTGACAACTGGAAAAATGAAGGAGAGAATTGCGATCTGTTGGCTTTTGATAACATTGGACTCCCAATTTATTATTTTCCACATATGTCATCATGTCCAAAAAAGGAATATTTTTGTGAATCCATCTGACAGGTAAATCTGATATTGGGGTTAATATTATTCATCCATTCAAAAAAGTTATGTATCTTTGATTTTTCAGTAAAAATAATGTATACATTGTTTATGAGCCTCCCTAATCTGCTGCTTCCAGATTATGGAATGGCCTGCCGGACGAGATCCGTCTTATTACCACCTTAGACAGCTTTAAAAAAGCTGTCAAGACGGATCTTTTCCAGCAGGCCTTTCCTGAATAATTATGCCGGCCCAAGACTCGGCTGTCCTTTCTGGCTGTGATTGTATGTTTTATTTTTTTTCTTCTAACTATAAAAAACTATATTTTTAATTATTGTATGTTTTTAATCCTTCATAATTTAATATTATTTTAAGGGGTGGGTGGACTATGGTATTGTGATTATGGAGTTTTTATATTGTAAACCACCCTGATTGCATTGCAGAGGGGCGGGATAGAAATAAAATTTTATTATTATTATTATATTATTATTATATTTATGAAAAGGATTTTGTGTGGTGTAAATCTATTCTTCTTCCAATGTTGTCATGAATAAATTGTAACAGATGGGGCCACCAGGCTACCCATTGCCACTTCCTTAATCTGTAAATAATATTGTGATTGAAACCTAAAATATTTTTTTCTAATATTAAATCCAGAATTTCTAATAAAAAATGTGTGGGTGGATTTTTATTTTGTCTAAGATTTTAAAACTTTTCAGCAATTATTCTTGCATCCAAATGGGGGATTGATGTATACAATGAATTTATGTCCATAGTTACAAGACAAGTGTTATCTGTAATTGTCATACCCTCAATTTGTTTTATAAAATGTCTAGTATCCTTTATATAGGATGCCGATTTTGTTACTAGAGGTGCCAAGAATGAGTCTAAATATTTGGCGAGGGGTTCTAGAATCGAATTGCTGTCTGATACTATGGGGCGTCCTGGAGGTGGAAAACCCCTTTTATAAATTTTTGGAAGGACGTAAAATATGGGGGTACATGGATTGCATTGTGTAAGACATTCCCCTATCAAAAGACTGATATAATTCAAAGCTATTACTTTGTGTGTCATTATTCTATTAGTAAACTGTATAGATTTTGTGGGGTCCTGTTTTAACGGTTTATAACTCTCCTATCATTTAGTTGCCTCATTACTTCTTGTTTTTCATCCATCAAGACAATTGCCCCACCTTTGTCAGATGGTTTGATGACTAATCCTGGTTTTTGGGCTAAGGATAATAATGTTCTGGATTCCTGTATGGCTAAATTGAACCAAGGTTGTTTCATAGATTTCTCTAAATTTTCAATATCTCTTAACATGACCTCTCAAAAGTAGATATGCTGGATTCATGAATTTGTGGATTAAATACCAATGGATGTCTGAATTTTTCTGGCTGAATTTGTTTTGACTCATGGAAGAAATGTTTTAATTTTATTTGTCTCACCAATTTAAACAGATCGATACGCATTTGGAATGCATTATATTTTGGAGTGGGGATGAAAGATAGTCCCTTATTTAACCCTCTATTTTCTTCCAGAGTTAATTTAGTGGATGATAGGTTAACTATTAAGTTCTGGGTTTTCTCCTCTTGTAGTATTTTGGATTTCTTCTTTAGTTCTATTTGATCTTCATGGTCCCTGACCTTTTTCTTAAAAAGTTCCCTCAGACCCTTCTTCCTTTGAAATGTCAGTTGAATACCCTTTTTCTGTGTCTGAATCTGTGTCTGACATGGAGTTGGGTTTCTTTGCAAACCACACTTTTTAAACTGTGTTTTCTTTCAACCACAGATATACTGTTTCATTTATATAGTTGATCTCATCCCGTTTACATTTCTTTAACTTATAGTTTTTAATTTCATTAGAATAATTTTTTAACTCTTTATCCAAATTTTCTATACATTTTCCTAAATCCTATGGTGTTAAATCTTATGTTATTTTAACTTGTGTTTGGTCAATTTCCTCATTAACATTTTTATTTCTATATTCAGTCTGTCAATCATTAATAACATGAGGTCAAATGAGCATTTGTTCAATATAGATGCCCATTTGTGTTTAAACTCCATGTCATTATGAAATATGCCTGGTCTCTTTTGAATTCTTAAACACTGGGACATTGCTGCTGCCACTGCAACAGGACCCAGGCAGTCAACTGGTGGTGGCAGTGGCAGGGCAACAGAGTGAGTCAACCTCGGCAATTTTGGGGAAATGTGGAACGCTAAGAAGGGGGAGGAAGAATGTAAAAATCCACCAGACTACCTTACAGGGTTGTCATTGAGGTCTAACAGACATTTTGGGGGGAATTTTTTAACAACATATGTTACGCCTGGTACAGCTAGTAAAATAAAAATCTATTAAAACATTAAAATGCAAGGATTTAAAGACTAAACATTCAATGATTAATTAAAACAATAATCAACTGAAAGATATAAAATCATGGGTTGGAAACACAGTTCTCAAAGTGAGCAGCACAGTTGGTGCTTCCCAAATAGTATGAAAGGAAGTCATTCCAAAAACAGAGGGGAAACGGCACCATGGAGAATGCTTACTTCCCAATTGTTATCTGGATGTTGCAGGACAACCAGCAGGTCTCCTGTCATGACTTTTGTAATTACATATGTATTTAGTTAATCGTTAACAAGCTAAAATATCTAATTCAATTACATTCAAGTTACAAAAAAGGGGAAATGAGCTATTAAGTTTATGTTAAATTGCCATCTAAGTTTGTTATATGCCTTACTAAAACCTTTGCAAGAATTGCCACACTCCCCCATCCTTGTTTTGAGCTTGGGAGACAAGGAAACAGATGAATTAATTTTTGAAAGCCCAATTTCCCATCAACTCATCAAAAATACTTTTCTTATTTTCGTATCCTCATTTCCTCCCTTCTTTTAGCTTACTGATTCCCACATGGGTCTCAGCAAAAGTCCTAACATTAAGAGCTTCAAGGTTCAGTTTCATGGGAAACACATGAGGACTTTTCAGTGTGAAATATAGGAGTATCACCTGGATGCCAAGAAGACCAGCCACCAGGTCAAGTTACCCTTGCTACCTGTGTTGGTTTAAAAACTTTAAAGCTTGGAATGACCTAATTTATAATGTTCTAGGGCTTGTCTACATGAGCCAGAATATACCAGGTCCCCACCAGTGTATCCTGGCTACAGATCTGGCCCAATCCTTCCCTGTTGCCACCTAAAAGTGGGAAGAAGTCCAGACAGGCATGCCAGTCTGTTGCTGCAGCCACCACCAGCAGTGTCTTCCTTGCTCTCTCTGAAGGCAGGAAGCTAGCCTGTGACATGTGACAAAGGCCACTTGCATGGGACCAGCCTTGGTCACTTGCTGCATGATGCCTTCCTGCTTCAGAGAGAGTGAGGCAGACTGGCCACTGAAGTAACAGGGTGGCCTGCTGGGATGGGCTGCTGTGGTCTCACAGGGCATGATCCGTTTCTTCCCAGTGGGAATGGATTAAAGCATATATTTTAATATAATAGTTTATTGGGCCTTGCCCTCCCCCCCCCATCTTAGCCCAGTCTTTGCCCCAGGAGTCATGAGGACTTCCTGGGGGCAGAACGTGGCAAAAAGCTCTGCATCATCAGGATTGCAGGGCTCTAAGATAGGGGCAAGTTATTTTATTTTATTTAATTATTAGATTTATATCCTGCCTTTCTCCCAATATGGGATCCAAGGTGGCTTACATTCATTAAAAAATACAGCTAAAAACATCACAAATTACAAAAGTTAAAAAGAATTAAATTAAATTATCATTATTAAAATATAGTTAAAACACATGAATTAAAAACATAAAGTCATAAAAATACAATAATAAAAGCAGCATACCAATTAAAATTCATGTTTTAAATGCCTGCCTAAATAAAAAACATCTTCAACTGCTGATGAAAAGAGTTTAGGGAGTGTTAGGGGATGATAGGAAATTCAGTCCCTAACAGAAGCCAAAAACTGTCTCAGCAGACTTGGTAGTAACCCTTTCCCAAGAATACTCACACACAGAATGTTTGGCATTCAGAAAACAGGAGGTGCTTTAATCTTCAAAGTTTCAGCTATTTACAATATCTACAAACAAAGTGCTACGCCAGGCATCTCAGAATCAGAGGAAGAGAATGATCTCTGTTCTAGCTTGCCTATATACACAGCAGTATGGCATTGGGCTTATTCAAGCACATGGTTACATTGCATCAGATTTCACCTTACATGGCTTTGCACTATTGTAACCCTTCTCATGATGTAACCCTTCTCCTCATGCAGCTGTGGCATGATTAGGCATGACTGCCAGTTCATGGAGTCATGGAGTCAGTCATCATGACTCAGCATGATTCCTGCAGTTGTTTGGCCATTTTAAAAGTGGGGTTCAGTCACCAACTTCTGATAGGAAGGTGGCCAACTAAGCGTCTTGTGGAAGGAAGTTCCACAGTCTGAGAGTGCTCTCTCCTGAGTCCTCACCAACTGCACCTGGGGTATATTGCCCATGTAGACAGGACCCTAATCGTGAACTAAAATAAACAATTCTGTAGCCATTTGCATTTACTAAATCACTTGATGGTGTAATTAATAATAAGTCACACGTGCATGTATGATTTCATAACTGGATCTATAGTATTTTTAATCTGTGTTCATATGAAGTAGGTTGTATTTTCAATTACAACTGTACTGACATCCTCCTCAAATTGCATTGTGGAAGAAGTATCCTTCTTTGGAGAAAACACATAATTACATAATCATTTATTATTTCCATTTATGCTATATTTTTCTTCCAATGAACTCAAGGCAACAAGAGGTAGAGCAAGCTGAGAGCTGGTGAGTAGACCAAGACTACCCAGAGTTTGATGTCTCTGTAAGGACTTTAAACCTGGATCTCCAAGTCCCAGTCCAAACCACATTTTCATTTTATGTCAGATGGAGAAGGCTCACTTACCGAAACTGCTAACCTCAAAAGCCCTTAACACAATTTATCCCACTGGAACTACTCTTGAGTAAGTGACATGGATCTTGGGACCTAATCCAAGACAATTAGGCTTTGAGTAAAGAACCAGCTCAAAATGTAATATGTTTATTAATGTAACAAAATGTAAAATTTCAAAATGTTTAGTACTGTTCTAATTTAATAAATCAATTAATAACTTAATTCTGGAATTAGGTCCATGTTGAAATCTCAATTTAAGTCTGTCACTTTAGTGAAAAAATAAATTGCTCCCCCTTTTTGATAGAAAATTTCCAATTTATTTGATAATATAATTGATTTTACTGGTTAGTTCCTGTCACATCACATAGGTTTATATTGAAAAGGGTGATCTGACATGGAGCACAGTTGCAAGTTGTCTCAAATCAAATGGCTAGTCCTCAGTAGAGCAGATGCATTCAGTCAATGGAATACATACAAAATGGTGATTTGCCATGAGTCAAAGGATCTACTGGAATAGTTAGATTCAAACGTTTATGTCAGTAAAATAGGTTGTTGAGAATCCAGTGCAAACCAAATATACAATCCATTTTGGCCATGTACAGAAAGTTCTAACATAGCTTGGTCTCCATGCTGATTTAGTAATATCCTTGGCCCATTTGTCCAGCATATTAGTGGCCAGAAAGTCTTACATGTTTCCTCAGAATACTCCACAAGCAACCTCAGCTGTTCCTAGGACTCAGTCAAGGGGACAGCACAAATCAGTTGTCAAAAAAGTAACTTTTCCAAGGTCTGGGCTAGTGATAGCATCTCTTTCTCTTTCCTTCATTTCTCTCACCTTCATTCACACACAGACACAGGACTTTATCAGACCAGGCAAATACGGCATCATAAGAACGCCTAATGATGTGAAAGGTGCACATACTAGATGAGGTCACCCTTTCATGACCATGCAAAGTCAAAAAGCCATCCTATTTTATTGACAGCCCAAGCTATCAATAGATTGGCCATGGTGATTTGTTGCTGGCATTGCCAGTGTTTGAAAACTTGTGCTATTGTACTCATGTGAATACGGCATCCATGGGCAAACACTTCTGTGTGAGATTGGGACAGCCAGGTAGGGGACGCTCTTTTTTTGATCCCCCATTTACTTGTAAGTTGTAAAGTGTATTCTGTGGTTTGCTGTACTTTTTGTGGGTTTTTTTATTTTTATTTTTGAATTTCCTGCACTAGTGTCCTGCACTAGAATCGGTGCAATTTCAACCCTGGAAGTAAACAGAACTCCATTTGTGCCCCATTACGGCTGGGGAAGCCTACTTGACACTATGGAAGGTAGGTCTGGTGTGGGGGGTGTCTTTTGCCAGCATAAAAATGACACAATTTATGCTGGCAAAAGAACATTTATGTGGGGTGGTCTGATAAAGTCCACAGTGCATTGGACATCTTTTGGATTTAGGTGATAGGCATAGCCAGACTATGCTAGGCTCATTTTCCACTTATATACAATCTGGATAGCAGCAGGTACTGGGCCTTGCTGGGCACACTTGTATTATTCATTCATTTAGCTGCCTTTGAATCCCATCTTGGGAAAAAGGTAGGATATAAATCCAATAAATAAATAAATAAATAAAGTTATGCGATTTATATGCCACCTTTCTGCTGAAGCGGGTCTCAAGGCAGCTCACAAAAGAAATTAAAACTCAAAAGCAATTAAAATTAATTAAAAGCATGCAAAACAAAAACAAAACATAACCATCCAGATTTTCCTTGTTATTACTCTTTACTTCTGAGCCTAGCATTCACTTTATACCCCAATTTGTGGTTGTGTCCAAATTCTATAGAACAGTGTGATGGACAAAGTGGGTTTTATTATTTTTTTTTTAAAAAAAACAAACAAACCAAAAAAAAAAACACCCAGATATTGAATTCTGCCACAGAAATGTGCATATTATCTAAATGCACTATAGGCAATATTGTCATTGATTTAGTATTTTTTAAAAAAACTTCAGTATCAACTATCATTATTATAAGTTAATGTAAGACATTTATATGCAAATTAACAATAATTAATACAGTGAATGATTTTATTTTTTAATAATAAGTGGAAACATTTAATGAATTTAGGAAAAATTAAGAAAAAGTTTTACAGTAGGGCCCCCATATCCTTGGGGCATTGGTTCCAGGCTCCACCATGGATAGTGAATTCTGTGGATAATAGCGAACAACCTTGCTGCTGCCACCTTCTCCCTCTACCCCCCTCCACCAGTCATGCTGTGCCACTGGACCACCATCACCACCCTGCAGAGAAGGGAGAAATGAGGCAAGCTTGCCTCCTCCCTCCCTCTCCTGCCAGCTCCATTGCACCAGAACCCTCATCCCGCCCAGCTGCTGTGCCAGAACCCCCACACCCTGTAGAAGGGAGGGGAAGGTGAGTTCAGCCCCTCCCTCCCTCCCCCTACCTGCCTGCCTGCCTGCCATGCTGGAACCCTCCTCCTGTCTGCCTGCCTGTCCCATTGGAACCCACCAAGAGAGGGGGAGGTGAGCTTGACACCCTCCCTTTCCCTCCCACCCACCATGCCAGAACCCATCCCCCTATCCCAGAGGAGGGAGGGGGAGGCAAGCTCAATCCCTCCCTCCCCTATCTGCCTGCCAGCCATGCCATAACCCACCACCCACCCCAGAGAAGAGAGAGGGAGGCAAGCTTGACCCCTCCCTCCCCTTCCCGCCCACTACATCAGAGCCATCCTGGAGAAGGGATGGAGAGTTGAGCTTGACTCCTCCCTCTCCTGCCCGCCGTGCTGTAACCAATCTCCCCCATGGGCTCGAAAAGGGGCACACAGCAGGGCTGAAACCTAATTGGTTGGACCCTGGAGGGGGCGAGCTTGCAAGGGAGTGCTTGCAATGCTGGAGCTGCCATTGCTGTTGTTGTTTTTGCCCCGGCACAATTCAAGTGGCAGAGCAAAAGTAGGGAGGTTTCTTTAAGCGGAAAATAGCTCTTGCACATCTGTGGGGGTTTTTAAGGGTGGGGAGATTTTCAGGACACAACTCACTCGTGGCTACCATTTTATTTTATTTATTTTGTGTGTGTGTGTGTGCTGCTCCATGTGAACTGCAAAATCGCAAATTTTCCCTTCCAGCAAGCTTGCAAATGAGTTGTGAGCACAAATGGACACTGCAGCGATAGGGAGTTAAGGTGTTATTTTTTGCAACAAATTCTCCCATCTAGCTATGCCCCTAATGTTGTTGGCTGCAGTTTTCTTCAGGCCTAGACAGCAAAGATAATGGTGAGCACTGATGGGAGCAACAATACCAGGAAGGCCATCAATTTCCCACTCCTTCTAGAGACAGTCCTTACAAGCAGCCGAATATGTGTATTTCTTGCTTGACTCCATTAAGGACACCACTGCCTCAATTCACTTCAATTTTTGGGTGGATTTAAAATGAATCCATGATGAAAGGAACTATTCTGCTTCTAATGTGTCTGAAACTGAGGGAAGGCATGTGTAAGAAAACTACATGAACTTTGGGGTTTTGGTGGGTGCAAGTATCTGAGGTTGACCTATTCCTGCTACCACACAATTTCTGTGCCTGCTGTGTTGCATTTGAAGCAATTTGTATTGTCTCATTTTTATCATGATAAGTAAAATGAGCACAAAAGTGAAAACTAGGACCTCTAAAAAATTTAATCTCAGGAAGGAAACACACTTTAAAACAAGGAATTATGCAGCCATCCACATGACGGTGGTCTGGAAATCCCATTAGCAATACCCAGCATAGCAAATGGTGAAGAATGCTGGAAGTTGTAGTCCACAAATATCTGCAAGGCTACCTAACTCCCAATCTTGCCTTGAAAGGTACTGAGAGTCTCATTATGCAAATGTGAGATTAATGGGGGAAGGGCATTAACTGGGAAGAACTGCCAGGAAGGAAAAGGAAGTTCTTAAGCCCCTGCCCCAAAGCCCAAAACATATCTCACTTGCAACCTTCAACCCAACTGTTCCCTGCCCTTTAAGTTCCAACACTGGGAATAATTTCAGCTGAGCTAAAACAAAAATATTTTAGAGAGATGTTGCATGCGAGGAGAGTCAGTTATGGGAAGGAAGAAGCACCTGCTCTTCCTCTACAGACAAATCAATTCCTCTTTACAGCACACTGACAGGTGTTTAAACCAAAGCACAGTTTTATCTGCTAGATTGTGTACATGGAATTTCAAGATAATTGGCTTCCTTCATTCGCTTCCACTAAATGGAAATTTCCATGCATTTGTCCTTTTGCACAGCTATCCTTCTGAAAATCCAATAATAAACCGCTGCATGAGGAAAAATCTCTTTAAATCTGTATGACTAAAATAGATCTTTTTAAAAACCAGTGCCCTCTGTTGTAGAGTATACTGAGCACATATCATTCTATGGGATCAGAACATATACTGTACCAGTTAACTAGTATCCACCCATCTCTTGTGGTTACATGCATTAGTAGAACCAAATAGTAAAGCCTGGAAGATTGTCTACTGCTGGTTGAACAAAATGTCAAAATTGGTGCTAGAGATTGCTTAAAACGTTTGGATCAAAAGCATATAACACATTTGAGACAATGGAGATTTTCATATGGGGGAAATAACCCCCCGGGGAGATTGGGAGCTGTTCTAGTAGCAGTGCTTCGTTTTGCATATCCCCTTCCTCCTCCCGATCTCCCATCATCCTCCCTCCGTCCTGCTTCCATTTCCCTCCTGGTATGTTCAGCTATTTTTTTACTAACAAAGAACTTTTGTTAGTAAAAAATAGCGGGAGGGAAATAGAAGCAGCACACAGGGAGGACAATGGGAGATCGAGATAAGGACGAGAGAGTGCAAAACAGAGCGCTGCTACCGAAACAGCCCTGTTTCTCTCCCGATCTCTTCGGGGGTTATTTCCCCTGTGTGAAAATCTCCAATGTCTGTGTATTAATATAACTGGAAGAGACTTGGTGAATTGTTCTTTTAAAATTGTATTTATATTAGCTTAGTTATATATAGTAATCCCTATAGGAAGATGTTTTGCCTTGAATACAGGGCATAAAAACCATACACAGACATATATATATATGGATTCCAATTATTTCATTACCAAAAAATGTGAAACAGAAATTCTTACTGTCTCCCAGTTTTTTTGTCTGGGGGCTACAACAGACAGAGAGAGTATGTATATATAACATCTCCCATTAAGTGTCCCATTTTTCTCTCGTCTTTGCAGGCGAGCTTTCCCGAACGCTATAGTTCACAGCAAAGCCCTCTGGTAATGACAGCAGTGGAGTGATAATGTACTTTCCTGATTTCCCGTTAATAGTAGCACTTGATCCAGCAATGTGTGCCAGTTCAATGGCAGAAGGATGCTTTAACATTTTCTAGAGGTAAAAGGACCAGTTCAATTTATAGTCTTGACCAACTCAGCAGTTTCACCCTGTTCTTCTGGCACAGAAATTGATGTTTTAGTTAAAACAAAAAAGGAGGGGGAGCACACAATTCCTTGCAAGTGAAACAAAGTACAATTGATTTTTTACTTGCTTTGAAATACTTGAAAACTGCATGATGTTAAGCTAGTACAAAAAAAATAAAATAAAATTGGGGGGTGGTTGGGACAAATTCCCGTTTTCATATTCAGTTCTTAACCAACATGTAACAAAGAAACCATCTGCATGCATTCACACAAGTGCCTGTAATCATTTAATGTGGTTTGAGACATCTTAGATTTACAGATTGTTCTGTACAGAAGTTACTACTACAATGTTGCAAAATTCTACCCACTTTTTAAGAGGTATTTGACAAATTAATTGAGGACAGCACTATCAGTGACCTTTTTTCATAATAGCTAAATGGAAATTCTATCTTCATAGCAATATATCACTGAATACCAAAGTCAGAATGCCATAGTATGCATTTCTGATTTCTATGTGTGGTTGTGAAAGCTGGAGAGTGAAGAAAGCTGACAGGAAGAGAATAATCTCATTTGAAATGTGGCACTGGAGAAAAGTACCACAGATACTATGGACTGTCAAAAAGACAAACAGATATTGTATGTTTGAGGGCAAATCAAGCCTGAACTTTCCTACTAGAAGCCAAAATGACTGAACTGAGGCTATTTTATTTTGGATATATCATGAGGAAACATGAATCATTGGAAAAGACAATAATGCTTGACAAAGTGGAAAACAGTAGGGAGAGAAGACTGCACTACAGGTGGATTGTTTCAATCATGGAAGCCAGGGCCCTGAGCTTACTAGACCTCAGCAGGGCTGTTGATGACTGGGGCCTTGGAAGTCTTTCATTCAGGGTCTAGGATGATTCCATTTCAGCACTGCCGATCCAGTGTGGCTGGTTTAGCATAGCCAGTTGATTATGGCTGATTGAGTGCAGTTGTTTCAGCACCTATCAGAACAGATGATTCAATGCCACTCGTTCAGCATGTCAATTTAAACAAGCAGCTATTTCACAGAGGTGGGGGAGGACAGGATTAGGGAGGTAAGGGATGGGATGGGATTAGAGTCCACACACACACACACAGGCCATGCTAACTCCCACCCAGCCAACCCCGTCTGTCCAACCCCTGTTCTGGCTGGGATCCCTGCAAACCCAACCTTTGGTTGATTTACTCCCAAGTAAGCCTTAATATATCCCAACAGCAGATATGCTCAAATAAACTTATCTGCCCTCGTCTCTCCTTCGAGGCTGCAGTCCTGGCCAAACCCCCACGATTGCCTTGGGAAGGGGAAGACTGCAGAGTCCCCAATGAAGTTTATGGGGGTTAATTCTCATGCTGGTGCTGCTCTGAGATCAGGAGAACCTGGTTCTGAGAGGACTAATCTGGGAGGAGGGCAAGGAAAGCAAGTAGAGCCCTATGATCCAACCTTCCTCTTCACAAGCAATTCTTACTCTCTCTCTCTCTCTCTCTCTGTGTGTGTGTGTGTGTGTGTGTGTGCATGCGTGCCCCAAAAAGGGGGATCCCCACCAAATTTTGAGAGTGGATAAACTTTCCCTAAGAGTTGAGGTGGGGAGGAAAGGCAGAGAGACAAAGTGGAAGAGCATTAAGAAGGGGTAACTTGGATGGGAGGAGGACACAATGCTGTCAAGTACATGGCCCCTGGCATCAACTGGACATCATCTCCCTCTCCCCATGAATTCCTTTCATCCACCCTGTCTCTTCACCACTCTGAAAGAGCAGCTTTGAATAATCCACTCTGACTGGTACTGAAACAGCTGCACTCAATCAGCCATGCTGAAATGACTCCAATCAACGGGCTGTGCTAAACCATTTAGAATCATAGAATCCAAAAGGTCCATCCAGTCCAACCCCCTGCCATGCAGTAATGCACAATCAAAGCACTCCCGACAGATGGCCATCTAGCCTCTGTTTAAAAACCTCCAAAGATGGAGACTCCACCACACCACGAGGCAACACATTCCACTACCAAACAGCTCTTACCATCAGGAAATCTTCCCAATGTTTAGATGGAATCTCTTTTCCTGCAGTTTGAACCCATTGTTCCATGTCCTAGCTGGTTCCATCCTCAATATGACATCCCTTCATTCGTGCTGAATTGGCAGTGCTGAAATGGCTGCACTGAGGTAGCAGCATGATGAATTGTCCCATCCCATCTCATTCAAAGATTTGCCATAAGCAACTTGATGATGAATAGCAAAAACAAAGCAACTGCCAAATACTAACTTTTGACACTAATAATAGGTAAACTGTTGCTCTCATATTCTTATTGGGGCCTACCAGTGTCATTTTGAATTCATCAAACCTGGTGAAGAGATGTTTTAATTTGGACTAGATATTTCTCTTATCTGAACCTACAAGGCAACTATTTTCCAAGCATAATTTCAATGTGGAGGAGGAGGGATTTGTGAGACTGGCATCACTTGGGGAAGATTTACCACCTCCTTTTCAAATGCAGTTTGATAAGGGCTCTTGTGATACACTACAGGGGAGTGGATAAAAGGTCTCTCTAGCAGAGGATTTCAAGTACCCATCCTGAAAGTACAAGTCCTAGAAATCCAGAGGATAGAGTCATTACAGTTATAAGTGGTATCAAACAATTATAAATGTTAGGGAACAAGGGAAAGATGACCAAATAGATGTCGAGAACAATAAAATCCCAGTCAGTTGTGTATCCTCAGAGCCAATGTTCCACCCCATGATGGTTGATCTCCCTTTACATTCTACAGAGCACCTTGGAAAGTTGACAGTTTCCAATCAGCATCTGCATGTTCCTTCCTCACATACACACCCCTAGAGAGATGAAATTGCCTACTGTGGGAATGCCACTCCTGTGGTTTGCACACAAATATCTGACACGGTGCAGAAGTTTTGTACTTTCAATCACATCCCCCTCTTCCACTGAGCACCACACAAGAGTTAGCAGGTCCAGACACTTATAAATTATTTTCAGAAATAGAAATTAAATTAGATAAAATTTGACACAGGGAGCATCTGGGATACTTGTTTGCACCAGTAGAGCTGCCATATCCATGTCAAAAAAATCAAACCAGGTGGATTATCACAGCATTCCTTTTTGAACTGTATAATCCTTTTTCTAGCTGAAGATTTAGTAAGCATTTCAACACAGCAGATCATTTATCTCAAATTCTGATGCTGCCTTGAATTGTGCATAGAAGTAAATCTCTCAATTAGAAATCCATGAAGAATGAAGGGAGGTTCCTAGCTGCCTCAGGTCTTAGATTTGTAGATCTGAATTCACTCTGCTGTGTGTGGAAGAATCTCCTCTAGCTTGTGTCTGACACGCATTTCTGATACCCATCTTTTCATGTTCCCATTGACCAAATGAAGATGGACTCTTCATATACACTGTGGTACAAACATTTATACATCAGCAGGCAGCAGTGGAGCCTCAAGCTACATATACACAAACATTACCCTAAAGTTTGGAGTCAGCACTATAAAATTGCCTTGCCCAAAATATAAATATTGTTTATCACTAGCCATAATCTCTGCTCAGGTTCTGTACAGCTTCAAATGGTGCCTCCAAAAAAGCTAGCATGAGCCCCCATAAGCATAACCAGTGTTGTTGTAAAAGATTTGTGCACATTTTGGTATGACTGCTGCTGGCACCTACATTCTCCATTCCCATTCCAGATGGCTCAAACAGTTTTGGAACTGTTTTTAAACTTTTGTTGTCTGCATATGACAAATGCATGTATCTGATGAAGTACTCATGTAAATGTTTACACTGAAGAAGAAGAAATCCCATAACCAATGCATTTTGCCTCAGCAATGTTCTGTATATTTCAAAGGTAAGTAATAGATCTCTCTCATAGGCTGCATCTACAGCAGTGACCCATCTTGGATGTTACATTTCAAGAAAGACCTTGACAATCTCATGTATGATCAGAGGATGGTGAGAACAACCAAGATAGTGCAGGATCACGAACAGAAACAAAGCTTAATGAGGAAGAGCTGAACAAAGCTAGGTATGTGTTTAGGTTTGAGACTATGGTAGTAGTCTTCAAATATCTGAAAGACTCAAGAAAAACATGGAATAGACTTCTGCTCTGCTGCCCAGGGCTAAAGCCAACTGGTGGAAATCACAGGTATTAGGTAAATGTTAACAGTGATGTATTCGGTAAATGTTAACTTCCTAACAATGATGGCTGATAGCAAGTGGCATAGAGTGCCTCAGAAGTTATGGGGAATTTATTTGTGTATATGTGCCTTCAAGTTGCCTGTTGACTTATGGCAGACCCATGAATTTCATAGGTTTTTCTTAGGCAAGGAATACTAAGAGGTGGCTTTGCCAGTTTCTTCCTCTGAAATATAGCCTACAGTATCTGGTATTCATTGGCAGTCTCCCATCCAAGTACTGACCAGGGTTGACCCTGCTTGGCTTCCAAGATAGATGGGATCTGGTGCCTTTAGGAATTTAGGCAGGTTAGGAGATAAATACCCACAAAGCTGGTATGGAAAGCAAATGGAAAACCAGTATAGAAGATAGGAAAATGAATAGAACAGTAATAAGGCCTGGATCAAAATTGATGTAGAAAATCCAGCTGCAAAACATACCACCTTCTTCATTAGTATAGCTTTCCATATGCATGGAGCTATTTAAGCAACATCTGTTAGAAGTCCTGTAACTGCATTCTGAATTGTAGAAATAGCAGTAAGGAAGTGGCTGCAGTAGATGATCCTCAAGATTTTTTCCAACTCCATAATTCAAGTACAAGGACTTTAGCAGATGCAATCCTTTTAAACTTCTTTTGCCAGCATTAAAAAAAAAAAAGCATTTTTATGCCAGCAAAAGAACACCCCTCCCCGCACTTACCTTGTAATCCCGGCAAAGGTTCCTGACAATAAAGAGGAAGTGAATGGAGCCCCAGTCACTTCCCTGTTTGAAATCTCACGTGATTTCATTGCACAGGAAATTTAAAAATAAAAAGCAAAATAAACATCAAAAAGTGAAGCAAAGCACATAATTTAAAAGTTCCAAGTAATCCAGGGAGGGTAATAAAAAGAGCAAAACTTACCTGGATGTCCTGATCTGACCTGGAAGTCAGTCTCTGAAAGGGGTAAGTACAAGATTTAAAGGGACAGAGGTATCGCATGCCAGCGATGCTGACAAAAAAACAGCAGGAGGATCTATTGACAGCTTAAGTTAAATGATGGGTTTGGGGCTCTATTTAACCACAAAAGGGCTACGTCGTCTGATCTGTGTGCCCTTTCATGGTTATGTGGCATTTTGATGATGCCATATTTTCCATGTCTGATAAAGTCCCAAATTCTAATTTTTAAAACCAATGTTTATAGCCTAATCTGTATGCCTTCATTGAAGCATTAGAGCAAATAACCTTTTTACCCATCACCCAGATTACTCCTGCCACACAAACAAAATTAGGTCTCCTTCCCATTCAGTTAATCTATGTTATAAAGTTAAGCTATGGAAGACCAAAACAGTAAGGCAGAACTTGTTTCTCTTTTACTAAAGAAATACATATTACTATACACAACAACTTGAACTAGTGATGGCCTGGCTGTTTAGTTAAAGCCCCCCCCCCAATATTTCAAGCTCTTTTTTTGTTTGTTAATACTTGGATAATGTGTTCCCATCATATGAATTTAGATGATGGATTCAAAGTATAGGTCAACAATCATTCCCCTCAGGATAGGATGCTGCAAGTGGAAGACACAGAATTTGTACATGAAGGGGAGATTTGCTATTAACGTAACCAAAATAGACCTATAGCTTCTCTATTACAGAATCATAGACACAGCAAAAAGCTCATTAGAGATTCTGAATATTCTAGTCCAACAGCCATATCCTGCAATAAGTGCTATAATTAGAAGAAACAAAAGTGGGTACTCAAAACAATTCTTTATGTAATTGCTGCATTATTCATCCTTTATTTTAATTCCAACTTGCTTACTAATTACCCACTGGTCCTCACAACCACTACCCTTTCAGCAGCCTCATTTGCAAAGTGTCTGGCAATAATCTCTCAGCACTGCATTATCTTGCCCTTTTCACCACATTATTTAATCAATAGGGTAATGACCTCAAATAAGCCATTTCCACAGCCATCTTGTCATGCAGTGCAAAACAAATGGAACCAGAAAAAGTATTTGTGTGTGCATGCCTTCAAGTTTGCAAAACCCCTTCCCTGAGCATCCATTTCCATTGCAGAAGGATTCTAATTTCATACAAATTGTTCTCTTTCAATTCTCTTGACAACAAATAATAGGTAAAACCACATATGGAATTGGTATTTTCTTTGAACTGGCATAATTATTAAGTGCATGCACTCAAGCTAGCTTTCACAAGAAAGATTTTTTTCAAATAAAAGTTGCCAATTGTTTTCTCTACTAGGTCATCACGTAGATCACCACATGGTGACAAAGACCAAATGAGGAAATTGTATGTGATGCTGCTAAACGAATTATATGTGGTATAAGTAGTTAATTTAGGCTGCAATCCCATACCCACTTATCTTTTAGTAAATCTAAAAGTAACTTTAGTAAACTCATTGGGGATTTATTTCTGAGCAGACATGTAAACTGTAGCTTAGGGGTGTAATCTTATAGCCCTCCAGCCCTGGACTACTACTGGTTAGGACTGCTGGGTCTTGCAGTCCAATATCTGGAAGGCTGCAGGATTCCTAACCCTGCTATTGATTAAACTCATTTTTTAAACAAGAAATTCAATTTTCATGCTTAGCAATACTGAGGTTCTGATATGTCATTTTACTTTCTGTGCAAGGTGGCATTAGGGTTGCTTTTTGTCTGTATTTTAAAACTAACCAACCTAATTTATACTAGCCAAACAAATATGTGGATTGGAACGCAGCTATCCCTCAGGGTGTATATGTCTCCAGATTTTGTGGTACAATTCTCAGCTCAAAAATTGTATACAATAAAGAAATATTGGGGAAAGTTGCATATCCAATGCATATGATAGGGGAAAATGTATACAAAAATTAATGTGCTCATTTATTTTATTTATTTTTTGGTAGTTCTAAAAAAAATTTGTGGGCTGATATAGAAATTAGACAGAAAGGGCAGAATTTGATAGAAATTTGCATTGAATCTATGAAAAACAGCCATATATTAGAAATAGATAAATTCATCCATCTTAGAACAGGTTGGCAAAGAAAAGGATGTAAATATACCTGTTTTATTTTATTTTAACCCACAAGTATATAAATAGCCACAATACTATTATTTTAATCTGCAAGTATATAACAGCTACAATACTTGCTTTGTGTCTTCAACTGTTTTGTGAGGATTCTAAAAATGTGTGCACCATCACAAACTGCCTATGGATTGCAATCTCCTTTGTGCTGAAGGCAAGAAAACCCAAGATTAGGTTGGCTGGTAGCTGAAGCCCTTAATATAACTTATGTTTTCCCATAGGAGCCAGGAGTAGTGTAGTGGTTTAAGCATTGGACTATGGACTTTATCAGATGCACTAAATCTGGTGTAATAACGGCACCACATAAATGTGAAAGGGCGCACAGATCAGACATCACCCTTTCGCATTTATGTATAGTCAAAATCCTGTACCTTTTAATTGACGGCTTAAGCTGTCAATAGGTCCTCCTGCTGCTTTTTTACTAGCATTATCAGCATGCAAAGCCTCAGGCCATTTAACTCTCATCAATGAAGAGTCAATGGCCCGACCACGCAGAACACCTCTGGGTGAGATCAGGACATCCAGGTAAGTGGCTAACTTTTTTTTACCCTCCCTGGGTTACTTGGAGGTTTTTTAGTGTGTGTATATATGCTTGATGTGACTTTTTATGTTTTATTTTTTAATCTTCTGCATAATGAAATCATGCAGGGATTTCAAAAGAGGAAGTGAACGGAGTTTTATTGCTAGAATTGCTTTGCCAGGAGAGGAGGTAACTGTGGGGGAGAGTGTTCTTTTGCCAGCATAAAAATTGATTTTTTTTAATGCTGACAAAAGAATGTTTTAAAAGGAATGTTTGATAAAGTCCTATGGCTCTGGAGACCAGGGTTCAAATCCCACTCAGCCATGGAAACCCATTGGGTGACCTTGGACAAGTTATACTTTCTCAGCCTCAGAGGAAAGCAAAGACAAATCCCAAATCTTGCCAAGAAAACCCCAAGAAAGTTTGCCTTAGGGTCAATATAGGTTGGAAGAGACTTGAAGGCGCACAACAACAACAATAACCCCACTATAGGTATGTTATTACCCTATCATTTGGGACTGCTGTTTTATTGTGAAGATGGATACGTGAGTTCATATAGCGAGCAACTAGTGGGTTTGTTTCTGAGAGTGAAACATAAGAGATTATCATATGTAGCTAATGTGGTGTCGAAACAATGCCAGTAGAACGCAAAAGGATGCCACATAGTTGCACATACACACACATCGTCCTTTTGCACTGTAGAATGCACTGCCTTGGAGTGTAGTGGAGTCTCCTCCTTTGGAGGTTTTTAAACAGAGGCTGGATGGTAATCTATTCGGCATGCTTTGTGTATTCCTGCATGGCAGGGATAGGGCTGGATGGCCCTTGTGGTGTCTTCCAACTCTATGATTCTATAAATCTATGATTCAAAGAGCTGAAGCCAGACTGTTGACTGGGTCAGGTTACAGAGTGCATACTACGCCCCTATGAAAAAAGCTCCACTTGCTCCCAGTTTGTTTCCAGTCACAATTCAAAGTGCTGGTTATGACCTGTATCGCTCAGGTTCAGGCTATCTGGCAGACAATATCTCCCTGAATGAGATCATCTGAAGAGGCCCTTCTCTCAGTCCCACCACCATCACAAGCACAGTTGGTGTGAACATGAGAGAGGGCCTCTTTTATTGGCTGTCCTAGACTCTGGAACTCCTTTTCCAGGGAGGTTAGAATGGCTTCCTCTTGTCCTTCCATTGGCAGGCTAAACCCTTTTTATTCCAACAGGCTTTTAAAACAGAAAGTTTTTAAAGAACAGGATAGAGGGTGCTGTATTGTTTTAACTCAACTGTTTTTAATAGCTTATCTTTTTTAAAATTGCTTTGTACTCTTTGAAATTGAGGTTTGAATTGTTTTAATACTCTGAATAATTTAATGTTTTATTTTAATGTTCACTCTTTTAAATTGTGGGCTGCTTTGAGTCCTAATTTTGAGGGGCAAAGTGGGATACAAATAAATGTCATCATACTTATGCGTGGCAGGGGGTTGGACTGGATGGCCCTCGTGGTCTCTTCCAACTCTACAATTCTATGATTCTATGATTCTATGATTGTGTTCCACTGTTGCTATTGTGGCATTTCTTTTTATTGACTGGCTGGAGCTGTCAATGGTTCACCTGTCCCATTTTGGTGCTGGCATTGCCGGCATCTGAAACCTTGGGCTGTTTTTGACTCATAAATACAGTGTCAACGGGTGGTCCTGCCAGAACACTTCTGGGTGGGATCATGATAAACAGGTAGGCCACCCTCTTTTTTGTCCCCTCCTAGGTTAGTTGTTATTTTTTAGTGTGTGTATGTGCTTATTTGAACTTTTTTGTGTGTATTTTTGAATTTCCCACATTTGCATCATCTCATGATAATGGACGGGATTTCAGTCCAGGAAGTGAATGGAGCTCTGTTAGCTCTCCAGTCATTCCTGGGCTGCCTTTGGATGCAAGAGAAGGTAAGTCTGATGGGGAGGGTTATTGTGTTGGGATAGGGACGAGTTTGGAGATTGTCGGACAGAAACGCTCTTTGCATTCCTGTCTGATAATCTCCATAGAGTTGTTAGGGTTAAAACTATGTGCATTTGCATTATTGATTTTTGAATATATGATGATTTTTTCTTTTTTATTTATATTTTTTAGCTTTGCAGATGTACAAGTATGAATACATACATAAAATACATAGATAAGATAAACATACTCAAAATAAACAGATAGCGTACATAAGCATTGTAATTTCACATTATTAAATATATATATATATATATATATATATATATCTCAACATATTTATAATATTTATAATATCCTGCATATAATGTAATATGCTTCTACAACTCCTACTTCTCTCTCCTTCGCAGGGCTTTTATATTCTCTGGCCCCGCCTCTCATCTCCCATCACAGGCGGCGCCGCCTGCGACGACAGGGTGGTCTCCAGACCGCCAATTGGCGGCAAAGGTGGCTCCCCTCACCTAACAGCTCTGCTGCACGGCAGGGAGCCGAATTATCTTTTTCACTTTCCTCTCCTTCCATCCTTCTACCTTCTTTCTCTATTACACCTCTGCTCCCTCCTCCCCATCCTTGCTTCTATTTTCAACTTACTCATGCCTTCGCACTTGCAATACCCTCAATTAACATCCATTCTTTACATTTATACAAACACACAAACAACCTTACATTGACTTCCTCCTATCTACATCTCGGAATGGAATACTTCTTGTTTAATTTCCTCATTGTCCCTCTATTAATTATTATCATATCCAGCTAGCTTTTAATTATATATCTATATCTATATCTATATATGTTTACAGGTCTAATATGTAATCTGCTCCTCCAAATATCAGAAAGATATGGTACATGTTAAGGTTTTGTTTTCATATCACAGTGTCTTCTTATTTTGTTTGTTTTCTCTTATTGCATATTTACTTTAGCCTTCCCTTTCCTTCCTCCCTCATTTTAATCATTCGTAATTTACTGATCTAGTAGTGTGATTAAGTCTTCCTTTATATTCCATTTTTTCACCCAATATTTTTGCACCAGAGACCACTTTTCCTTAACTTTAACTGTGTTTCTCTAATTCAAAATGTATGTTAATTTATCATTCTCATACATCTCCTTCATATTAAATAGCCAATCATCCACCAGGGGCATATCTTTCTTTCTCCATTTTGAATATATGATGATTTTTTCAAACAAAAAATACCTCTGCAGAGGGGGAGGGTTGATTTGGATTGTGTCAGGTGGAGGGGAAAATTTTATTTGTCCCCACACGCCCATTGCTCTTGTTGCTGCTGCTGTGTGCCTTCAAGTCATTTCTGACTTGGTGACCCTAAGGCAAGCTTTTATGGGTTTTTTTGGGGGGGGGGGCAATATTTGTTCAGAGGTGGGTTGCCTTTGCCTTTATCTGAGGCTGAGAGTGTGTGATTTGCCCAAGGTCACCCAGTGGGCTTCCATGCTGAGCAGAAATTTGAACACTGCTCTACAGAATCATAGTCCAGCACTCAAGCCACTACACCATGCTGGCCCCACCACAAAAAAACAGTGTTGGCATCATACAAAAAAAAAAAAAAGAAAAAAAAAAGACTCCAGGTAGGCTCTCCCACCCCATTTACAGGTGAATAGCTCTTACTCATGAATACGTGGCCTATTGCATCTTGTTTTACTATGAGCATTCTTTCTCTTTTTGTTTCCCTACAAGAGAGGTCTTTCAAGCAGCTCTAAAACCAGGGACATTTTCAGACATGCCAAAATCCCTGTTTGCCGCGCGAGCAGCCTCCCGAAACTGCTGCGCGGCAAGGGTCTTCTTCGGACGACGCTGTGCCTCTGGTGAAACCGTCCGTGTCACTTCCGTGAAGCTTGGGACGGCTCTGCGCAATATTTCAAGCACGGGCAGCCTCCGTGATTGAAATATTGCGCGGAGCCGTCCCAAGCTTCACGGAAGTGACACGGACGGTTTCGCCAGAGGCACAGCGTCGTCCGAAGAAGACCCTTGCCGCGCAGCAGTTTCGGGAGGCTGCTCGCGCGGCAAACAGGGATTTTGGCATGTCTGAAAATCTCCCAGGTTAATATAGTTTGGCTTGTTGGACTGGCCCTCTGTCTGTTCTTCTCCCTTACAGGAAGAGATAAAGGAAAAAGAAAAGTAGAAACTTGAGGTCTTTTCATATTACACAATTATAGTGCTGTGATTCCACTTTAACTGCCATGGTTCCATCCTATGGAATCCTGGGATTTATGGTTTAGTGAGGGGCATTTAAAATTCTCAGCCAAAGAGCTCCAGTGCCTAACTAAACCCAAGATTCTTGAGGATGTTGCCAGGGCAAAGTGGACTCATAGTGCTGTAACGGTGTAGTTTGGAAGGTCCTGAGGATGAGGTCAATTAGACTGTCAAACACAGTGGCATTAGTTTTTGTTTCATAAGAATAAAAGACATGGAGGCAGTATACCTTGCTTTCGCTCTCCTCTTCAAGGTGGGATGAGGCAGGGAATGGAATGCATTGCTACTAGAATGACAAATGAACAAACAGGAGGATGTCTTCTCAAACTGGTGAACCAGGGGCAATTCTAACTGATCCCAGTTTGATGATATTTTTCAGGTTCCTGTAGCTTGAAAGCAGTCAGTGTCTGAGAGGAAAGCAACAACTTTGCTGAGGTAGAGTTTGCTTGCAATACCTTACTACTGCTTTCCTCCCAATACAATAAACAACAGGGAAAGCATTTTATGCAGGGAGAATGCTGAACAGGAAAGGAGTAAAAAGCCACATCCCTTGTATTGTCATTCCACAGTGATACTGCTGTCTCTGTGACTGCATTTCTTTGGGGACGCAAAGGAACATACCTACAGCTGAGGATGAGAATACAACAAAGCAAAACAAAGACTTTATCACATGAGGCTGAAATGGAGGAATTACGCCAGGATAGTAGCTGTAATAGCTTACCTCTATCACATGACAGTGTCATTATACTGTGGTCAGTGTGCACTCTAATGGTTACTTTCTCACATCTTTTCATTCATGGGCAAAAGCTGTGAATAGCTGTCAATATCACTCTTTTCCTGGTATTGACAAGTGTGCGATAATTCAGTCCCGCTGTGATTCCAATATTATGGTGTGAGTGGGCATGCCTCCCTCTTTTTCTTCTCCTGATTCCCAATGAGAACACATAATTCAACTTCCAGTGGAGAGAGTGAAGAGGACCTCCATGACACTCTTTTAATGAACTGTCACCTTTTCTTGGTATTGGTACATTTTTAAAATTTCTATAGTTGTTAATTTGTTAATTAATTTGTTTTTTGTTTGTTTGTTTAACTCAAGTGGTGTCTTCTCACTATAATGGCCAAAACCACATTCTTGTGAAACTGCAGAAGTAGGAGAAATTTTTTAAAGGTGCATGCGTGAGCCTTCTCAAAGCAGCAATGACACACTGTTCCAACACAATGCAAAAACAAGTGTTACAATAGTGCAAGATTCAATCCCATACTTACAACACTAATAGGTTTCTGTACAATGTCCCATTAGTGTTGTGTGATTTCAGAAAAGTGCAAAAATGAATGTAATCATGCCACTATGTTTCTACTTTCCGCAATTGTAGAAGTAAAGCATTTATAGATGCTTGTGTGATAAAGTCCCAAGTGTCCTGTGTAATTTGGCCCTTACATACTGCATTCAGATGATCAACACAGGAGTTCCCTATAATACAGGGCGCAGTTGGACCTGGCTTCCCATTGCAGGTACTAGCAGACAAATATAAGATCAATATGGCTTTTGCACATGACAGGGGATAGTGCAAGTATCCAGAGTACACAGATGTTACAGTGTATACAGTATACACAAACCTGCTAACTCATCTAATATATGAAGTGGTTCTGAGCCAAAGACCCATCTTACCTTGAGGCAGTGAATGAGCTTTATCCTTAATTTGATAATCAAAATATTGTACATATGACACTATGACACCATAGTACTAGCAGAAAATAGCAACGACTTGGAACAATTACTGAAGAAAGTCAAGGAAGAAAATGCAAAGGCAGGGTTAAAGATAAACATGGAGAAAACAAAAATAATGACCACAGATGATTCACATAACTTTAAAGCAGACAACGAAGATATTGAAATAGTTAAACATTTTCCAAACGTTGGTTTAGGAGATTATCAGACACCCTTAATATGCCACCACAAGGATGCCAGGACATCGCCAAAGGGCTTGAATATCAGACAACAATGTCCCCGTGACATTATGCCCCCATGCAGCTTCTGTTCCGTCCATGTTCCTAAGCTGTCAATAGATCACCCATTCCATTCCTGAAATGGAATCACAGGTAAGCGATAAGGTGCCTCATTTTACTGGTGCAATGCCAGCTGTGGTGGGAGGTCCCTGCCAAACACTTTCGGGTGTGATCAGGACAACCAGGTAAGTGACACCCTTTTTTGTACCCTCCTGGGTTACTTGTTATTTTTTAAGTCTGTTTTTGTGCTTGCTGTCACTTTTTAAACTGTATTTTTGTTTTTGTTTTTGAACTTCCCGAGTGCTCATTCTCTCATGAGAACAGCCCAGGATTTCAAATAAGGAAGTGAATACAGCTCCACATGACCTGTATTCATTCCATGGCTGCCGAGGGGAGGGGGAAGATACGGCAAAGGTAGGTGCGATAATTTTTCGTTCTTGTGCCAGGAGGGGGATGGGAGGGGGTGGTAGAGGAGATAGCGAGACGGGGGTGCTATTTTTGTCCCTGTCTGATAATCTCCTTAGCTATTAATCAGAATGGGGGCTGTAGTCAAGAAATTAGAAGAAGACTAGGACTTGGAAGGGCAGCTATGGAGGAACTAGACAAGATCCTTGAGTGTAAAGACATATCATTGAATACTAAAGTTAGGATGGTCCATTGCATCACATTTCCAATTTTATGTTCAAGGGTGGAAGCTGCACAGTAAAGAAAGCTAATAGGAATAAAATCAATGCCTTTGAAATGTGATGCTGGCGAAGATTCCTTGGACTGCTAAACAAACAAACGAACAAACAAACAAACAGAGTCATAGAGCAAATGAAGCCTGAACTCTCCCTAGAAGCCAAGATGACTAAACTGACACTAAACTTTGGCCATATCATAGCAAAACATGACTCACTAGAAAAGACACTAATAATTGGCAAGATAGAAGGCAGTAGGAAAAGAGGAAGACCATATTTCAGGTGGATAGACTCAATCAAGGAAGCCATGGTCCTGAGTCTGTAAAATCCAAGCAGGGCTGTTAATGACAGGGTGAGCTCAAGGTCTCTTATTCATTGGGTTGACGTAAGCTGAAATCAATTTGATAGCAGTCAACAACAACAATGACACCATGTCCTAATTGGGTGCGGGGGAGGAAAGGATTTGAGAGGACTAACAGCACTCAAGCTGCTTATAGTTTTGGGCAGTTTCCTTTTTAGGTGTGTTAATAACAATGTACCAGTCATCCAAGCTGTCAGGCACCAGCTAAAATCTGTTCAGAGCCAGAATAATTTACACATGGGTGTACACCTCCCAAGAAGTTATCACTGAAGTACTCAAAGGTTTACATGCAACTCCTAGCTTGTTAGGTAACTCCTATAATGAGCTTACCTGTGATGAAATGGTTACAGGCAAACATTCCGTCAAGCTCTCACAGAAGGTGTTATAAAGGTAAGTATTACTGCATGAGCACAAAAGGAACTGCCCTGTTACAAGATAATCAGTTCTAGGTTATAAAGCTGCATTTTGGAAGCTGTTCTCCCCAGACAATTAACAAGACACCACCCTGACAAAAAACAACAAAGCTTCAAACAGAATTTTTACAAAACAATGTTTCCTTCCGCTCTCTTTTTAAAGGTAACTTGGTATTCATTTCCATAGCTCAGGAAAGTCACTTTATAAAAATAATTCACTCATTATATATTACAGCAGTGTATGTTTTGGGGTGAACCACAAGGCTCTCAGAGCAGTTTACAAATTGTTAAGCAATAGGACTTACACATATACACCACTTTTATAGAATGCTAGGCACTCTCTAAGCAGTTTACAATGTGTATTAGATAATTGCCCCACAAGCTGGGTACTCATTATGTGTTACAATATTTAAAAGGTAGCTTGTTGCATTTCTTATTACTTTTTATAACTTTTTTGATAAGTTTTGTATTTAGGATAAATACAAAAACAGCAGAATCTTTGAAAAATCCATTCAAAAATGTAGGAAAATGGCCCTAAGTGTGATTTTTAAAAATAATTGTTTGTGGGAGGGGTTTGTATTGGGAGGAAAGCAGTAAACACTTGAGTTACTAGTAAAGTAATGAAGTCTACCACCCTGTTTGGTAGGTGTGATGTTGTAAATCCAAATTATGTCATCATAATTACACAAATTCACTTTTATGGTTGTCCTATCATCAGAATGGCCCAAAGTGCACAAATTCTCTACTTTTTAAGCCATGCAGCTTCCCAGCAGAGGACTTTATGAGGCTCTGGAGAGGAGGGCCGTGAGCAATGATGCATCCAGTCCTCTCCTTGTAGCAGGATGTACTGAGATAGGACCCCACAGAGGTTCTGTCGTAGCTACATTTCCCAATGCAGAACATTGGTCTAAAGTTCCCATAGATTATGACACTTTTTGATATACAGCTTCATTACACACTCATTACTAAACTGGTAACTTACCAGTAACTGCATTACTCACTACTTCCAAGCACTACTTATTGCTTTATTAGTATACCTTAGTAACACATTATTTTTTTAAAAAAAATTAAAAAAATCTTAAAAAGTATAAAAGGTGTTCAAATGGTGTTTCCCCCCCCCCAGTCCAGTGTTTTGGAGTAATGAGTACATATTACTTGTTACACTCCAAAAGTTGTGACTCTACTAGCCACTACATTATTCCATCAGAGAAATATTATACAATCATAACCCTTCAGATAAAGCATTAAATTTAATTATACTGTACAGTGCACCTTCCCAATCCATGGGTTCCTGATCCATAGTTTCAAACACCCGTGGATTATCACGTCCCACACCTAAAATGGTGGTGATGTGCACACAAAATCACTGATACATCCACATGCATGTTGCCACCATTCAATAATATGGGACATGGCCATCCATGTTTTTTGCTATTTGTGTTGGATCCCAGAACCAAACCCTCACAGATCTGGAGGGCCCTTTGTATTATTTTTAACATACTGCTTTCAAGCTCTGCAAAACAGTGCTTAAAAGTGATATCTCTGCTCCCTTCAGCTAGTTCATCTAGTTTGAGTATGGATATATGAATTCCTTACAAAGTGCCAGGTACACTAAATGATAGACAATCTCTCTCTGGCTTTTCTTCGCAAACGAAGATTCAGGAAGGACTCATCCCGCGCTTTCTGCAAGCGCGCTGATGACTAAAAAGGCCAATCCGAGATAAACAAGTCCGGTTGCAAAAAGCACAGCAGAAGGTCTCCTTGGGTGATGTTTCCAGGTTGTGATTCTTTTTGCGTTGTTGTTTCTCTTCAAGACTTGTTCGTCGTGAGTTCTCAAATAAGGCTGCAGCATTGTGGATAGTGCGTCTCCATGCCTCCCGATGTGAGGCCAGGGCGGACCATTGTTGGTGATCAATTTGGCCGAGCCTGAGGTGTTGTTTCAGGGAGTCCTTGTATCGCTTTTTTGGAGCGCCCCTCTTACGCTGACCCATGGCGAGTTCACCGTAGAGTAGTATTTTTGGGAGGCAATGGTCCTCCATCCTAGAAACGTGCCCTGCCCAGCGCAGCTGTGTTCTCAATATCATGGCTTCAATGCTGGTGATCCCTGCTTGTTCAAGGACAGCAACATTCGTCACATAGTCAGTCCAGTGTATATTTAGGATTGTGCGTAGACAGCGCTGATGAAAGCGCTCGAGGAGTCGTAGGTGGTGGCGATAGGTGACCCATGTTTCAGATCCATAAAGAAGGATAGACAGTACAATGGCTCTATACACACTGATTTTTGTGCTTTACCTCAGGTGTTTATTGCTCCAGACTCTTTTGTGAAGTCTTCCAAATGCACTATATGCCTTTGCTAATCTGTGATCGATCTCTTTGTCAATCTTGGCATCAGAGGAGATGATGCTTCCCAGGTAGGTGAACTGCTGAACGGACGTGAGCACAGATTTGCGGACGGCAATGTGGGGATGGTGGTGTTCGTCCTGTGGTGCAGGCTGGTAAAGAACTTCTGTTTTCTTCAGGTTGACTTCTAGCCCAAACAGCTCTGCAGCTGTTGCAAAGCAGGATGTTAGGCGCTGCAGAGCTGCTTCTGTGTGGGCAACAAGGGCAGCATCATCGGCGAAGAGCAGCTCACGGACTAGATAGTTTAGAGTCTTAGTGTGAGCCCTCAGACGGCTTAAGTTAAACAAGCTACCATCAGTACGGTAGCGTATATAGATGCCGTCGTCTTCTTCAAGCTCTGCCATAGCCCTTTGGAGCATCGTGCTAAAGAAGATTGTAAATAAATTTGGAGCAAGAACATAACCTTGCTTCACTCCATTAGTTATTAGAAAGGGCTCTGAAAGAGCATCGCCATATCTGACTTGACCGCGCTGGCCCTCGTGTAGCAAGATAATCATTTTAAGGAATTGGGGGGGGGAGGACATCCTAGTCTTTCCAGGGTCTACCACAGACCTTTTCTACTCACAGTGTCAAGGCTTTGGTGAGGTCAACAAATGTTACATAGAGACCCTTGTTCTGCTCCCTACATTTTTCTTGCAGTTTTCTAAGGACAAATACCATATCTGTAGTACTCCTATTAGCTCTGAAGCCACATTGGCTTTCAGGAAGAAGTTCTTCTGCAATAGCAGGAACTAATCTATTCAGGAGTATCCTTGCAAGGATTTTTCCAGCAATAGAGAGCAGTGTTATGCCTCGATAGTTTGAGCAATCGGATTTTGCTCCTTTTTTCTTGTACAGGGTGATGATGACTGCATCTCGGAGGTCTGATGGCAGTTCCCCTTTTTCCCAGCAATTCACAAGGAATTCGTGGAATTTTTCGTGGAGTGCATGACCTCCGTGTTTCCAAACTTCAGTTGGGATTCCATCAATCCCAGCTGCCTTGCCGTTTTTCATCTGCTGTATGGCCTTAAGGGTCTCTTCCAAAGTGGGAGCTATGTCCAATTCATTTTTCATTGGTTTTTGTATCATATATTGGATAGCTGAGGCTTGGACTACTCGGTTGGTGCTAAAGAGACTTTGAAAATGTTCAGCCCAACGATTTAGGATGGAGGCTTTATCAGTAATTAATGTTTGACCATCTGTACTGTATATGGAGCTTTGGACCTGATAAGTAGGTCCAAACACTGCTTTAAGAGCTTCATAAAATCCTCTATGATCCCCCAGATCTGCACAGCGTTGTGTCTTTTCTGCTATATTGATCCACCACTTGTTCTGCATGTCTCGGAGTTTTTGTTGTAGTTTGCTACATGTGAGGCGGAAAGCTGCTTTTCTTACATGACAGGTTGGCTGGGCGAGGTATGCCTGGTGAGCAGCTCTCTTCCTTGCCAACAGCTCCTTGATCTCTTGGTTGTTTTCATCAAACCAGTCTTGATTTTTCTTGTGGGAGAACCCGAGGGATTCGTCTGCAGACTGGAGGATACTGTTTTTGATATGTTGCCAAAGCACTGTAGGAGAAGGATCTGTAGGATGGTCTTCAAGTTTCGTTTGTAGATTTGCCTGGAAGTTGTCTCTCATGGTAGCTTGTTGAAGATTGTTGACTTGGAGTCTCTTCTTTAAGATGCCACCCCTTTTAGGTTTGAACTTAAGATGAAGATTTAGTTTACATCTGACGAGGCGATGATCTGTTTGGTATTCTGCACTGGGCATCACTCGTGTATGACAGATATCACGAATGTCTCTGACGGACTAGAACGTAGTCAATGAGGTGCCAATGTTTGGATCAGGGATGCATCCAGGTTGTCTTCAAGCTATCTTTCTGCTGAAAGATTGTGTTTGTAATAGTCAGCTGTTGTTTTGCACAGAACTCTAGCAGGAGGCGTCCGTTATCATTGCAATTTCCAACACCATGCTTGCCTAAGACACCTTTCCAGGCTTCGGAGTTCTTTCCTACTCTGGCATTGAAGTCACCAAGGATAATAATTTTATCTTCTACAGGGACTTTTTGTATGAGTTGGCGTAGGTCTGTGTAGAATTTGTCTTTCTCTACAGGGTCGGCTTGCATAGTTGGGGCATATATACTAAAGAGAACAACATGTGGGAGGCGTAAGGAAATAATGCGATCAGAGTGTCCTGTTGGCAAGGTTTCGAGTTTGGAGGCAATGGAGTTTTTAATCATAAAGCCCACTCCTGAAAGATGTTTTTTGGTTTTGGGTTTGCCAGACCAGTAAAGTGTGTAGCCGGCGCCATGTTCTTTAAGGCTGCCTTCCTCGTGGAAGCGAACTTCACTAAGAGCAGCAATGTCAATATTAAGCCGTGATAGTTCAAGGGCTATTAGGGCAGAACGACGCTCAGGCCGTCCACTATCTTCAGAATCTTGCATGGTTCTGATGTTCCAGCATGCAAGTGTCAGTTTATTTACACCTTTGGAGGCCGGTGTGTGCCTTTGTTTCTTTGCCTTGGTTTGACCACATCAGAAGATTCCCGTTGGCCGCGGCTAGCCAACCAGGTAGTTGGGGATGAGCTTTCGTTAGGCCACCTTTTCTAGGCCCCTCTCCATATGGAGCAAGCAGTGCTCTCCTTAAAAAAGGCTGCTTGGTCGTTCAGGAAGCTGCCGAACAAGACTGTCATCTCCCGGGTCAGGCTTGAGCGACCAATGTCCTGAACTGCCTGCATGCAGGGTTGGGGCTGCGGCTTCCAGTGCATCTTTACACCTGCCGGTTTCGTCCCTCGCCTGTCGCTACAGGGCTTTTTTGGAACTGGATTTGTCCTTCGAGCCTGTGCAATGGATTTTTCTGGTGGAGCGCAGCGTGCACAGAACTGGCCTCACCCTTTAAACCAGAGATTCATCTGCCGTGGCCTTGCAAGCATGGATGTGGCAGTGAGGTCCTCGGGCCGTAGGTTTGATTAGAGTTTCCTTCTCTTAGATGGTTGACCTTACAGGGTTGGACGAGCACCATCTGCCCGGGTTTGGGATTAGAGTTTTCCTTCTCCTAGGACAGTTGCCACAAGGCTAGAGAGCCCATCCTGCCCTTTGACGCTCTTTGTCAGACCCTTCGGTTTTGACCTGTCTGGCATGGGAGACCCTACCAGTGGCTATTATGCCACCGCCAGCATAGCTCAAAACATCATTAGGGTACGCAAGCCTCTGTCCCACGACAAGGGGGCGTCAATGGAGAGGTGATAGACAATAAAGAAGTGGGAAAAAGAGAGCAGAGGAAGAAAATGATAGCCTCTTAATGAATGACCAGCCTGCAACTTCCCACAGCACCTCATCGGATACAGTACTGGATCCTCTTTCCTTGTCTTTCTCCTGGCTCCTTTCTCCTTGCTTCCATGCAGTGAAGATGCCCAAGGACTGAGAGAGAAAAAGGAACACACTGTAAGGCTGCAGAAGATCCAGCTCTCATCACTCAGCATGTCACCAAGTTGCTGCGCATGGCTCTTTCCTCTCTGCTCTTGGGCAGTAAAAATAACTGTCTTCTTGAGTTGGAAGGAGGGGGGGGGGCATATTACCCCAGAGCAGTGCCACAGACCAGAGAGAAAAGAAGCAGTTACTGCAGTGTATTACTTCATGTAAACTACCTTGGGACTCTCTCAAGACTATCCTTTGATCACCTTGTATCAAAAGGCAGATAGAAATCAAATAAAATAAATACATAGGTAAAATTATTCATTTACTGTTGAAAATAACTAAACATTATATACTATCAGTGTCGTATTTATATGAATGAATCCTCTCCATTGATGCCCCCTTGTTGTGGGAGAGAGGCTTGCATACCTAATGATGCTTTGAGCTATGCTGCTGGTGGCATAATAGCCACCGGTAGGGTCTCCTATGCCAGACAGGTCAAAACCGAAGGGTCTGACAAAGAGCGTCAAAGGGCAGGATGGGCTCTCTAGCCTTATGGCAACCATCCTAGAAGGAAAACTCTAATCCCAAACCTGGGTAGATGGTGCTTGTCCAACCCTGTAAGGTCAACCATCTAAGAGAAGGAAACTCTAATCAAACCTATGACCCGAGACCTCGCTGCTACCATCCATGCTTGCAAGGCCACAGCAGAGGAACCTTTGGTTTAAAGGGTGAGGCCACTTCTGTGTACGCTGTGCTCCACCAGAAAAATCCATTCCACAGGCTCGAAGGACAAATCAAATTCCAAAAAAGCCCTGTAGAGATAGGCGAGTGATGAAACAGCAGGTGTAAAGATGCACTGGAAGCCGCAGACCCAACCCTGCATGCAGGCGGCTCAGGCCTTTGGTCGCTTGAGGCTGATCAGGGAGATGAGTCCTGTTCGGTAGCATTCTGAATGACCAAGCAGCTTTTTTTAAGGAGAGCACTACTTACTCCATATGGAGAGGGGCCTAGAAAAGGTGGCCTAACAAAAGCTCATCCCCAACTACCTGGTTGGCTAGCCGTGGCCAACGGGCATCTTCTGATGTGGTCAAACCAGTCGAAGAAACAAAGGCACACACCAGCCTCCAAAGGTGTAAATAAACTGACGCTTGGATGCTGGAACATCAGAACCATGCGAGACTCTGCAGATAGTGGACGGCCTGAGCAACATTCTGTTATAATAGACCATGCACTATAATGACTTAATATTGACATTGCTGCTCTTAGTGAAGTTCGTCTCCATGAGGAAGGCAACCTTAAAGAACACAGTGCCGGCTACGTACTTTACAATCTTCAACAAGCTATCACGAGAGACAACTTCCAGTCATACCTGTAAACAAAACTTGAAGACCATCTACAGATCCTTCTCCCACAGTGCTTTGGCAACATACCAAAAACAGTATCCTCCAGTCTGCAGAAGAATCCCTCGGGTTCTCCCACAAGAAAAATCAAGACTGGTTTAATGAAAACAACCAAGAGATCCAAGAGCTGTTGGCAAAGAAGAGAACTGCTCACCAGGCACACCTCGCCCAGCCAACTTGCCATGTAAGAAAAGCAGCTTTCCATCTCACATGTAGTAAACTTCAACAAAAACTCCGAGACATGCAGAACAAGTGGTGGATCAATATAGCAGAAAAGACACAATGCTATGCAGATCTGGGGGATCATAGAGGATTTTATGAAGCTCTTAAAGCAGTGTTTGGACCTATTTATCAGGTCCAAAGCTCGTTATACAATACAGATGGTCAAACATTAATTACTGATACAGCCTCCATCCTGAATCGATGGGCTGAACATTTTCAAAATCTGTTTAGTGCCAACCAAGTAGTCCAAAGCTCAGCTATCCAACATATGATACAAAAACCGATGAAAAATGAATTGGACATAGCTCCCACTTTGGAAGAGACCCTTAAGGCCATACAGCAGATGAAAAATGACAAGGCAGCAGGGATTGATGGAATCCCAACTGAAGTTTGGAAGCACGGAGGTCATGCACTCCATGATAAATTCCATGAACTCCTTGTGAATTGCTGGGGAAAAGGGGAACTGCCATCAGATCTCCGAAATGCAGTCATCATCACCCTGTACAAGAAAAAAGGAGCAAAACATGATTGCTCAAACTATTGAGGCATAACACTGCTCTCTATTGCTGGAAAAATCCTTGCAAGGATACTCCTGAACAGATTAGTTCCTGCTATTGCAGGAGAACTTCTTCCTGAAAGCCAATGTGGCTTCAGAGCCAATAGGAGTACTACAGATATGGTATTTGCCCTTAGACAACTGCAAGAGAAATATAGAGAGCACAACAAGGGTCTCTATGTAACATTTGTCGACCTCACCAAAGCCTTCGACACTGTGAGTAGAAAAGGTCAGTGGCAGATCCTGGAAAGACTAGGATGTCCCCCCAAATTCCTTAAAATGATTAACTTGCTACACGAGGGCCAGCGCGGTCAAGTCAGATATGGTGATGCTCTTTCAGAGCCCTTTCTAATAACTAATGGAGTGAAGCTAGGTTGTGTTCTCACTCCAACTTTATTTACAGTCTTCTTCAGCATGATGCTCCAAAAGGCTACGACAGAGCTTGAAGAAGACTATGGCATCTATATACGATACCATACTGATGGTAGCTTGTATAACTTAAATTGTCTGAGGGTTCTCACTAAGACTCTAAACTATCTAGTCCGTGAGCTGCTCTTCGCTGATGATGCTGCCCTTGTTGCCCACACAGAAGCAGCTCTGCAGCGCCTAACATCCTGCTTCGCAACAGCTGCAGAGCTCTTTGCGCTGGAAGTCAACTTGAAGAAAATGGAAGTTCTTTACCAGCCTGCACCACAGGAGGAACACCATCATCCCCACATTGCCGTCGGCAACTCTGTACTTAAGTCTGTTCAGCAGTTCACCTACCTGGGAAGCATCATCGCCTCAGATGCCAAGATTGACAAAGAGATTGATCACAGATTAGCAAAGGCATAGAGCACATTTGGAAGACTTTACAAAAGAGTCTGGAGTAATAAACCCCTGAGGCGAAGAACAAAAATCAATGTGTATAGAGCCATTGTACTGTCTATTCTCCTTTACGGGTCTGAAACTTGGGTCACCTATCGCCAACACTTATGACTCCTCTAACACTTTCATCAGCTCTGTATATGCACAATCCTAAATATACACTGGACTGACTATGTAATGAATGTTGCTGTCCTTGAGCAAGCAGGGATCACCAGCGTTGAGGCCATGATATTGAGAACACAGCTGCGCTGGGCAGGGAATGTTTCTAGGATGGAATATCATCACTTCCCTAAGACAGTACTCTACGGTGAACTTGCCATGGGTCAGCGTAAGAGGGGTGCTCCAAAAAAGCGATACAAGGACTCCCTGAAATAACGTCTCAGGCTCAGCCAAATTGATCACCAACAATGGTCCGCCCTGGCCTCACATCGGGAGGCATGGAGACACACTGTCCACAATGCTGCAGCCTTATTTGAGAACTCACGCTGAACAAGTCTTGAAGAGAAACGACAATGCAGAAAGAATCACAACCCAGAAACATCACCCAAGGAGACCTTCTGCTGTGCTTTCTGCAACCGGACTTGTTTATCTCAGATTGGCCTTTTCAGTCATCAGCATGCTTGCAGAAAGTGTGTGATGAGTCCTTCCTGAATCTTCATTTGCAAAGAAAAGCCAGAGATATTACTACACTACACTTGATCTTAGCCAGATGCGGGCAAAACGCACAAGAGGAGCACAAGAGGACAATGTAACTCTACTGCAAACGGGTCCCAGTTTTGCACAGCATCTTCATCCTCTCATGCTGACTCTGTGGGCAGCGGCGAATAAGGTGTTGCTTTTCATTGCTGGGAATCAGCACGCAAGGATGACGAAGTCATGTGAAACCATGACCTATTTGTGGTACAGTAACATCATCTTCTTGTGCTCCTCTTTTGCTTTTTGCCTGCATCTGATACTCTCCTGTGATAGAAAAAGTAAAGGGTTGGATACTACTACAATTTTCCACTTACCTGGAAGGACGGTCAGGCTCTGACTTTTAAAATTTATCTCAGATTGTGCTGTAGATATTTTCCCCACAGGAGTGCATGTGACATGAACTTGCCATAATTCAGGAACAGTTATCATAGCATAATTTAAAAATAAATAAATAAGGCAGCCACAATTATACACATGTTTCTCTTGCATTTGCATACTTGGTTCATTTGGATTGAAGTCACAGCAAGAGAGGCTGTTGTTTCAAATAAACATTTCTGTCAGTGTGTCCAGGATAGGGGACTAGCTCAAAACATTATTAGAAATAAATGGACTCCCATAGGGAATATTGCAGGAGATGACATAGAAAGAGATGGGGAAGAGGGAGAATTTTGCTCAAACTTTCAATTTTGAAAAGCACAATTTATGCAATGAGCACTTCTGGGCTCACTCAAGAACCAGTTACATTACTCATATTTTCTTCTTTTATTGTGTGGTATTAGCATCATTACTAACAGACTCCTTTCTCAACCAATTGATGCACCAATTACATTACGTAACTATAGTGACAGAGAAGGCAAATGGTTAAGATGGGGGGGGTATAGGTTTTTAAAAAACAGTGAATGAAAGAGTATTGAAAAATAGAAGCAGTAAGTCTAACTTGTAGGTGTTATTCCTATGTGCCTGAATGTACACATTTTTATGTGCAGCATATTTTATGGACCTTGGTGAAGGGCAGCCTATTTGACAGGCCTGGTGACAACAAGGACAAGCCCCATTCATGTTATGCAAACTTCCCTACGAGAGTCTGACAAGGCCTAGTTTTGAACTGTAGGGGACCACCACTTCTCAGGAAGCCCTCTCAGCAGCCATTGAAACTTTGGCCACCTCAGCGTTGCCGCCAACTATCCTGGCAATTAATGCCAGCTGTGGTGGTAATTTTTATAATATGGACATCAGGTACCAAACTGAGAAGACTGGCTCACTTCACATAGACTATTGAACAGCTGTTGGATGGTAATAACTTCTAATCACCACCGACATTTGAACTGGCAGTGTGTGTAGTGCTTAATGGGACTTACACACGCATCTGGAGCTGAGAGACTTCATTGTTATGCATCTCCATGTAAACTGTGGCTTATACTTAATGCAATGCAGGCTTGAAAGATAATATATAGAATGTACAAAACCAGAGGAAAAATATGCATTTTGTTAACAGAACTGTTTTTTCAACTGTAAGCTATGAAAATGTGTCATGGAAATATTTTATGGCAGTGGTTGGGAAGGAAGCATGTTGGAGATAAACAAAGTAACATTTTTCAAGTACTGTATATACATTTGTAGATTTTGATTATTAGCTCTTCAACAAGCTATTCAACACTGCAGGCTAAAAGTTCTCCAGAGGTGTATGTTTCAATCAAAAGCTGAGCTTATTTAAATAAATGGGCAATTATTATTTCCCCTTTCTTTGATGCCTAATCAGAAATCTGTTTTCTCTGAACCTCACTGCTTTTTTTCTCCCTTTTGGCTTTGTAGCTGACTTACTACCTAATGGTTTATGCCACACTCTGTGAGAGTGTAAGTAACTTTAGGCCCTCAAATACAGGGCAGCTTTTATCACTGATGAAAGAAATTGTCTACAGGATACAGAGTAGATTAATGTGTGTCAGACTTCCCAAAGAAACTGGCAGTCAATTTTTCTTCTCCCTTTTTCAATGAGTTCATAACCCTTTCCTTTTAATAAGTAAATGCAGATGGTATACTACACAAAAACAAACTTAACTTCACAAAAAGCATTCCAAAACAACAACAAAAAATTGTTTCACATTCTGAGATAGCCTTGAGATTAAGAAAGCTTTAGTTGTGCTAGTTTTAACTAACACCTTTACAGTTCAATACAGTTTATGCTCTTCTTTTATTAAATTAGCAGTACTACTGTTAAAGGCGCCAGATCCTGTCTGATTTTGGATGGTAAGCAGGGTCAGTCCTGGTTAGTACTTGGATGGGAGACTGCCAATGAATACCAGGTGCTGTAGGCTATATTTCAGCAGAAGGAACTGGCAAAACCACCTCTGAGTATTCCTTTCTTAAGAAAACCCTATGAAATTCATGGGGTCATCTTAAATCAACAGGCAATCTGAAGGCACATACTCATGATACTGACTAAGAGAGCCAGCATGTTGTAGTAGTTTGAGTGTTGGACTAGGACACTGGGAAACCAGGGTTCAAATCCCTGCTCAGCCATGGAAAGCCACTAAGTGACCTTAGGTAAATCACACTCCCTCAGCCTCAGAGGAAGGTAAATACAATCCCCCCTCTGACCAAATATTGCCAAGAAAACCCCATGATAGGTTCACCTTAGTGTCACCATTAGTCAGAAACTACTTGAAGGCACATAACAATAACAAATACTGACTGAACAGAAGAATTAACCCAATAAATTTTGCTGCCAAGCACTAGTAGTTGAAACTTATTTTACCATTTATTGACTGAAGTAAACTGAATTGACTTCAATGCATTCTTCATCACATCCAAAGGCATGAAACTAGTTGAGGGGATGCAGGAGAGGTTGCATGGTATACACAACTTTGTCTTATAACTGGGTTGGGTTTGTGCTTTAGGAGAAATTGCTGTTGTGATTGTTATCAAATCTTCCACACACATGCACACCCATAAGTATCTGCTGCTTGTACCTTGGCTTTCAATCTAGTGTGTGATGGGGATCATGTAGCCTTCCAGATGATGTTGAACTGCAATTCCTAACACTTCTTATTGTCTTTGCAAGCTTAGGGCTTCTGGGAGTCCTAGTTTAACATCTGGAATGCTGTACTATTCCCACTCCTGTTTCAGCCTTTTTTGTTGCTGCATACCTTCAAGTAATTTCTATCCTACAGTGACCCCTAAGGCAACTCCATCATGGGGTTTTCTTGGTAAGTTGTATTCAGAGAAAGTTTGCTCTTTCTTGTCTTCCTCTAAGGTTGAGTGAGTGTGATTTACCCAAAGACACCCAGTGGATTTCTATGGCTGAGTGGAGATTTGAACCCTAGTCCTCCAGAGTCCTAGTACAACATTAAAACCACTACTCCATGCTGGTTCTCCAGCACTAGCCCTTTCTGAATGTTTAATTTGCACAGGATGAATCTGCATGGGGGAGTGGGATTGTGGAGCAGCAGGCGCATCTGTCCATCGTAAACAGACCATACATGGATCTCCTCAAAAATAGCTGCACATAAGTTGTGGCAGGCCTGATGTCACAAGTGAGGTTCACATAAGAGAAGTTTGAGAGGTGGTAAAAAACTTCAAAACATTAGTGCTTTCTATGCTATCCTCCATGAACTTCTTCTCAATTGAAATGATGCAACATTGGCTTTCCACTGGAATTCTGTGACATGCCATCCTTTCCTACTTGGAATTCTTTGACTTGTAGTCAAATATCACTGTTGTCTACTAGACCATTTAATACTGACTTCATCTATTCCAAAGCTACATTTCTGGCCTTGAATCAAAGTGGGAAGAGTGAAGACACTTTATAAATGCCTTCTAACCTTGAAAATTAGCACTGTAACACTCACAAATCCTTGATCCTCTTCAGATCTATGTATAGAAATTAAATACTAACAAACTATTGGGTTCAGATGACATCCACCTGAGAGGTTTTAAAGAACTCAACTGTGAAATTGTTGATCTCCTTTAAAAAGTATGTAAATGGTCACTAAGATTGGTCTCTGCACCTGTCCTTTGTATCATACCTTCACAGTGTAAATCTGAGGATAGAGGGAGATCTTTGGAGGGGGATCCTTACCGTTCACTAAATGGAACACGATTACCATTTAATTAACAAAGAATTTTAAAAAAAGAGACCAATGTTAGCATATTCAGAGGAACTTGAGAGAAGTGCTTAAAATGTGTAAGTTAGAAGATATGTTACAATGAGAATACATAAACTACTGAGAGACAGAGCAAGATAATGCAAACACATAAACTGGGCTATGCCTGTGTAATTTACTGTGACATTTAATAACACTCTACTAAAATTTCTAAAGCAAGGCTATCTCAGATATTTTAAGGTCATGTATCATTTAATGTCTCCGTCAACCCAAGCATCAGCAAAAAGTGTGACAATCTTTTCTATGAAGCTTTTAAAAAGTTAAGGGAAGTGTAATTGTTTGGGCCATATTTCCCCACTATACCTGGTATGGGAATGTTTCACCTTGGAAATTAAAGTAACATTCTGTAATAAGTGAGTCAGCTATGATATTTCAAGGCACATCAAGGACAAGCTTTACAATGGAACTATCAAAAGGCTATTAATAAGAGAAAAATATGAATGATGCCTACGTACTATTAGGAACAGAAAAAGTTATTGACCGTTAAGCTGATATTCCAGATGGCCTCAGTTTTTTTCATATGTCCCCCTAAATGTAACAAAATCCATATAACTCTTTTATTTAATTTCCTTCACTCCCCAGTTACTACAGAATACTGCTAGAGTTGAGTGAAACACTTATTGCTATAATTTGGAAAAGGGACGATGTCACTGCTGATCTATGCTACAAATATGTACTTTTAAAAAAGTTCCCATCTATAACTATGAAATATCCTCAATCTAAGTTCCCACAAAGGCTGTGGAAATTAATTTGTATTCACCATTTGTTTCTTTTTTTAAAATAGATGGCAACAATATTCTAGACAGTCTGTTAAATGGAAAACAACAATGGATTAGCCCCATAGGGCTATTAAGTTAATATGGAAGCAAAAGAATTCCCAACAGAAGCTGGGATAAGATTATTTTAGGTAGAGCTTGAAACGTTACTTTTAAAGAAGTAATTTTGTTCTCATTGTTTGTTATAGTGCTTGAAAAATAATCCATTGTCATTATGTATTGTTATGGTTACTGTGTGCCTTCAAAGTGTTTGCAACTCATGGTGACCCAAAGGGAAACCTATCATGGTTTTCTTGGCAAGATTTGGGCAGAGGGGATTTGTATTTGCCTTCCTCTGAGGCTGAGGGAGTGTGACTTGCCCAAGGTCACCTAGTGGGTTTCCATGGTTGAGCAGGGATTCAAATGCTGGTCAACAAAGTTGTAGTCCTATGCTCAAACCACTACACTATGCTGGCTCTCCATTATACATTACAGTGCTTAAAACAGTAAGTCATGTCATTGTTCATTACTTTCATTAGGGTTTTTTTTGGGGGGGGAGGGTGGACAAGGACTGAAAAATCAAGGGTATAAAACTTGAAACATTTCTGTCAAAATGCCTCTAAATATGTCCTGAAAAGTAATTTTAAGAAGTACAGGTTGAATATCCCTTATCCAGAACTCTGAAATCAAAATATTCCAGAATTCAGAATGTCCACATGGGTGAGTGAGATAGTGACACATTTGCTTTCTGATGGTTCAATGTGCACAAACTTTGTTTCATGCACAAAATTATTTAAAATATTGTGTATACAATTACCTTCAGGCTATGTGTAAAAGGTGTATATGAAACATAAACATAAAGTTTATGTGTTTATGTGGTCCCATCTCCAAGATATCTCATTATGCATATGCAAGTATTCCAACATCTGAAATATTCCAAAATACCTCTGGTACCAAGCATTTTGGATAAGGGATACTCAATCTGTACCTCAAAAGTATTTCTCATTGCATCAATGAATACATTAATTCATACTTGTTACATATGACATGTACTGTTGTTTCATCCTTATTCTGCTCTTGGACAGCCATTTTATTCTTCTGTTCTCTACTGATGAGTCAAGATGGGCTCCTTCTCCTTCACGTAATTCATTAAGTTACGATTTAGGCCTTTTATGTATATAGTGTATACTAATATCCATTAGTAAGTTTCTTAAGGTATTTAACTTGAAGCTGCATGTCTTTTTTGTCATCAGAATTCAGGGCATACTAATTATATTTGAGTCATGCCTCCTTAAATTGCTACTTTGCTAGAGGGAAGTTAACAGAATTTTACTTCACAGAGTTTCCAAGACAGGACACTCTAATTCCTCTACAAAAAACAAAGTAAGGAATGTCCAGGACACAAAGTAATCCACCTTCTGTCCTTGTTGTCAGAAGCCAGTAGGGCATGGGCAGTGGTGCACTGCTTCCTTCACCATTTTAGTATTGCTATCATATTATTGCTGTTCCTAACAGATGCATTTATTTGTAATTCTCTGAATAAAAAAAAAATCACACAGATTAATTCCATATTCCCCAACATTTCTCAGATGAAAATTGGAACACATGTGCTCAAGAAACGTCAGAGTATGGTCAAGGTGGCAAAAATTATTAATGAAGAATAACAGACTAGCCAGGAAAGTGTGCAGCAGTTGGCTTTTGCCTGAGCCTAGTGGTAAGGACAAGATTCCATCCCTTCTTCTTCTCTCTTCCCTTATTGTGTTAATTGAGTGCAAACCATCTTTGCCCTTTGAACCCAGTTTGCAGTAACTGTAGTAAGATGAGGACAAAGAGGGACAGTGGAGGAGGAGAGACAAACTGGGATATTTTAAAAGCAGCTGGAAGGGGTATGACTACAGATGACTGATCACAACTCTCCCTGCCAAATCAAGACAGTTAGAGGGCAGGGAATTCACAATTCATCTGCGATTACAATTTAATTAAATTCCAAGTTAATTAAAAATACAAAATACACAATCAAGTCCTAGTGAACAGTCAACAGATTAACCATTAAAACAAACAAACAAAAATAAGATAAAACAAAATAACATAAGATAAAACTTCCCAATATATTAAAAGTCCTGAAGTTCCTCAACCGACTTAGCCCTAAATCTGTACTGATATAGGCTAACCAATGCCTAACTGTAGGCTATTATAGCCTAATAATATAGGATAATATGATATCCTACATTATTAGACCCTATGATACTTGCTCAGAAAGCCACCCATACAATGTCAGCATGAAATGGTGTGGAAAGTATGAGATATCAGGAGACCAGGGAGTCATTTACATGGCAAAATAAATCCTCAAAGAATGCGACAAGAAGCCTGATAGTTCCCATGCATTTTGAAGCAACAGTGCCCTTTTCAGAAGGAGGGGGTGCAAAAATCCCATAAGTTGCACAGTATCAGCTTTTGCTAATTTTCCAGACTTTTTTTATTAAGTTCACGAAAATGCGCATAATTTGTCATGGGAACTAACCATCGTGTAAACTGGCATCGACCTTTTCGAATTACTGTGAGCAGAGCTGAATCCTGATTGGTTGGAGTGACCATTCTGCTTTATCCGAATAGACTGAGGGGTTGGAGAGAAGAAATTCACCCTTCTTCTGCTTGCAGCCCACTTTGGAAAATCTGCTCTGAGCCCTTCCTGTCTGTTTCAAAGGAAGGCTTTGGGGGTTGGGAAGATGATCGCTACAAGCCCCTGCTTCACTGGTGTGTGTGTGTGTGTGTGTGTGTGCATTCATGTGTGCTGGGAAACAGCCGATCGCATGTTCGTCCTTTTGTTTGTTTGTCCTTCCCTTCACTTGCCTTTATTCAAGGCTTCGGAGGCAGGGAAAACAATCAGGAATGAGGCTAGCCCCCTGCTTCTGTGGTGTGTGTTTGTGTGTGCGTGAAGGGAAGGGAAGGGGATCGCTCCACCATGCTTTTGCTTGTTCGTGCTTTCATTCACTTCTTTCTTTATAGAAGCCTTTCGGGGCTGGGGAAGACGGGAAAGTTGACAGATTGCTCTTTCGATCTCTTGTTTGTTTGTCCTTTTCTTCCCTCTCATTATTTATGGTCTCCATGACCTCCTCCTTGCTCCCTCCCCTCCTCCTGCCTAGCTTTAATCATCTGGAGGCGACCCCCCCCCTTTGCCTGTGTGAACTAAGGAAAACCAAAAGTGGCTGCATCTGGCTGCATCTTCCAAATATGCCAGGATTCGTGTGTCTTATGCACTCCTGATGCGAAAGAACGGTAATCCGGAATCTTGCAAACTTTTTCCTGTCTTGGAACCAGCCCCCAAGACACATTGGCAGCCAATTCTATCAGTCAAAAATAATACACTATTTTGTAAACATTTTGAAGTGTTGCCATTAATTAACCTTGAATGAATATTATGATATATTGAGGGAAATTACAGGGGAAAAGGTTTATCTAAATCAATGGTTTCATTTTGCATTTCATGCATTTCCTGAACAACAGTGCATATGGGTTGCTCTGTTTACTAAAGTGTATTGGTTTTCAAATTGAAAAGACTTTGGAGATTATCAGATGTGGGGGAACGCGTGCAAAAAAATGTGTTCCTAACTGTGCCTGAAGATCACTACAAGAACAGAAAGGGGGACCTTACCAGACGCTGTGTCCTTTGACCATTCCAGGAGTGGTAGTGTGGGTGTCAGTAAGGCGTCCCTTTTGTATTAGCACTAATGAAAAGGGATGTGTTACAGATGCACTACACCCCTGGAACACTGGAGGATGTCATCATCGGGTAAGGTTGCCCATTTTTGTTCTTGTCATGATCTTTTGCCACTGTTTTTGCTGCATCTGATAATCTCCTTTATATTATTTAAGAAAACAACGTGAAACTACTGATCATTCAGCTCAAACACCTATTGCAATATACAATTATATCTGTTTTGAATTCATTATATTTTACCCTACTTTTCAGTCATTATTGAAGAATTTGGGTGGCTGTTTTTCTTCCTCATTCCTGTGGTTTTTTCTGGGTCTGGCTGCTCCTGTGATGTCTGATCTGGAGTAACCTTTAGCCTGTAGGGCCAAGTTTAGGTGCTTCAGTTCGTCCTCCAGATAGTGGGGTTCATAGATCAGACATCCCAAGAGCAGCCAGATCCAGAAAAAAACCACAGGAATGAAGAAGAAAAACAGCCACCCAAAGGGAAGTTATTTTTACCATACATCAAAGGAGTCACAGACAGAATAGGGAAATTGATGAGGAAACACAACCTCCAAACAACCTATAGACCAACCAGAAAAATCCAAGAAATGCTACGCTCAGCGAAGGACAAAAGAGACCCTCTCACAGCTGTAGGGATTTACCACATACCATGCAGCTGTGGACAAGTTTACATAGGGTCCACTAAATGCAGTGTGCAAACACGAATCAACGAACATGAGAGACACTGCAGACTGGGCCAGCCAAAAAAATCAGCAGCAGAACATGTTATAAACCAACCTGGACACAAAATGTTATTTAAAAACACTGAAATTCTGGACCAGGCCAACAACTATCATGTCAGAATGCACAGAGAAGCTATTGAAATCCACAAACACCTGGACAACTTCAACAGGAAAGAAGAAACCCTAAGAGTAAACAAAATCTGGCTTCCAGTCGTGAAAAACTCTAAAATCAAAACTCAACGCTTGCAAATGAACTCCACTCAGGGACAGGGGGCTTCCCAGCAGACAATGGACCATGAGCTAAATAGACACTAATCCTCGTTGCATATCTCTCCCCAGAAACTAGCCATTCAAATACACAAATTTACATATCCTCCCCAACAGGGGGTCACAGTATATCATAGAATCATAGAATTGTAGAGTTGGAAGAGTCCAACCCCTTGCCATGCAGAAACACACAATCAAAGCATCCCCGACAGATGGCCATCCAGCCTCTGTTTAAAGACCTCCAAGGAAGGCGACCCCACCACGCTCCGAGGGAGTGTGTTCCACTGCCAAACAGCTCTTACTGTGAAAAAGTTCCTCCTAATGTTGAGGTGGAATCTCTGTTCCTGGAACTTGCATCCATTGTTCCGTGTTCTGGTTTCTGGAGCAGCAGAAAACAAGCTTGCTCCATCCTCAATGTGACACCCCTTCAAATACTTAAACAGGGCTATCATATCGCCCCTTAACCATCTTTTTTTAGGCTAAACATACCCATCTCCCTAAGTCTTTCCTCATAAGGGATGGTTTCCAGACCTTTCACCATTTTAGTCGGCCTCCTCTGTACACGCTCCAATTTATCAATATCCTTTTTGAATTGTGGTGCCCACTGTATTCTAGGTGAGGCCTGATCAAAGCAGAATAGAGTGGCACTATTACTTCCCTTGATCTAGACACTATATTTCTATTAATGCAGCCCAAAATCACATTGGCCTTTTTAGCTGCTGCATCACACTGTTGACTCATGTTCAACTTGTGGTCTACTAGGACTCCTAGATCCCTTTCACACATAGTCTCATTCAGCCAGGTCTCCCCCATCCTATATCTTTGCATTTCATTTTTTCTCCCTAAGTGCCATACCTTACATTTCTCCATATTGAATTTCATTTTGTTAGCTTTGGCCCAGCTCTCCAGTCTATCCAGGTCATTTTGAATTTTCATCCTGTCCTCTAGGGTTTTAGCTGCTCCTCCTAATTTGGTGTCATCTGCAAATTTGATAAGTATGCCCCTAATTCCATCATCCAAGTCATTGATAAAGACATTGAATAGCACTGGGCCCAGGACAGAACCCTGTGGCACCCACTGGTCACATCTTTCCAAGATGAAGAGGAGCCACTGCACACGCTCCTACCCAATTATTCTCTGAAGATGCCAGCCACAGATGCAGGCAAAACTTCAGAAATATACTCTTTCAGAACACAGCCTCACAGCCCAGAAAAAAACAAGGAAAATCTATGGATGCCAGTCGTGAAAGCCGTCGACTTCACATACTCCATCTTGCCCTCTCCATCTTAGAGCCCTGCATTTGCCCCATTCTCCCCCCCCCCCCGCTAGTCCTCATGACCCCTGGGGCAGAGACGGTGTTAAGATGGGGGAAAGGTGGCCCTTTATAACATTTTTTAAAATACCTGGTTTAATCCATTTCTGCCAGGAAGTAACAGATCAGGCCCCACCCGTTCACAGAAGCCCATTACTGGCAGGCTGCCTCATCACTGCAGCTGTTGGTCTGCCTTGCTCTGCTGAAGCAGGAAGGGGTCCCACAACATGTGCCAAGACTGGTCACATGCAGAGGGACTTGATCACATATTGCGGGCCAGCTCCCTTGGAAGCATGAGAGTATGGGAGATGGTGGTAGCAGCAACTGAAGTGACGGACTGGCATGGCTATCTGGACTCTGGCCCATTTGGAAGCAGTAACAGAGGAGGAACAGGCCTGATGCACAGTCAGGATATCTACATGAGTTGACATATCCTGGCTCATGTAGATGAGCCCACATTAGAGGTCTGAATGGCATGCGAGGCAAATTATTGACAAAAGCTACAACCTTGATACAGAGTTAGGTGTGCTGTGTTATGGGTTAAGTGAAGGGTGTAGCTACAGGGGGCAAAATAAGAATTCTGCATCCTTTCTGCCTTCCCATTATGAGTCAAGAAGCATGGCTTGAAAAGAAAGTGGCAAAGCAAGTGTTTTGCATGCATTTTGCATGCATTTGCATTTGGATCCTAAATTCAGTCTGTGGCATCTTCAGTTTAAATTACCAAGTATTTAGCAAAGCCGCTCTTCTCTGCCTGTTACCTTAAGTGTATACAGTACAGCCCCCATATCTGCAGGGGAATATGTTACAGGACTTACCGCAGATAGCAAAAAACATAGATAGTAGCAAACCCTATATTTCTGGCAGAAGCATACCATAGAATAGCACTGTAGGACTTCCAAATGCCTAGAGAGAACACCTTTCTAGACATTTGTAATGGGGATTTATCAATGTTACCCCTGTGCTTTACTGGAGATACCTTTGAAAATAGGTGCCAAAGAACTGTTGGCTTTAATCTCCTTATGAAAGTACACTCAGCAGCAGAGTTTCTGGTTAAAATACATGCTCAGGAAAAATGTATTGATTCCAAACATGCAGGTTTAAATAGCCATCCACCCAGCAAACCACTCCCAGTATCCACACTCTAGCATAAAAGAATCAAAGTACTCAAATGTAGCTTATAAAAACATAGAAAATACTTTACTCACAAGTTTCATGTTCATCTCGATCAAGATCAGGAACAACTTGAAAAAGGTAGACTAAACTAACAAAATATAACTGAAAGGTACATCTTAAAAACTAAAATATTCAGGAGTCTGTCTGAGAGCCTTGACCCTTAGGATGTCATCACGACTTCTGCTTCACCTTGTGGTGTCTTTCCAGACAAAGGACTTTTTCAGATGTGAACTTACTGCACAAGAAGGCTTGTAACAGTCACGACACTGCTGCGTGGCAGGGGCCCCGTTTCGTATGACACCGTCCCCCTGCCAAAGTCAACTGTGTCAGTTCCGTGAGAGAATGGACACAGCTGCGCCATATTTGGCCATTTTTTACTCACTGAAGTTGCCCATGAATAAAAAATGGCCAAATATGGCACGGCTGCCTCCAATCTCTCGCGGAACTGACACAATTGATTTTGGTAGGGGGACGGCGTCATATGAACGGGGCCCCTGCTGCACAGCAGTGTCGCAACTGTTACGAGCCTTCTTGCGCAGTAAGTTCACGTCCAAAAAAGTCCAAAAGGAGTTAAGACATGCCTCCTTCTCCAGAAAGGCATTCACATCACAAACAGGAAATTATGTCATGCATTCAGTTTACATTTACCACTTAATCCTTTCAGCAGTTAAAAAAGTCAGCTTATTGGATTGCAACTACATATCTCAATAATTTGGAGGTCCTACAGCATGATTATATGGTAAACGTCTGCCACAAGTGACCATGGAATCACACTGGAGGAACTAGAAAATGTCTATACAGAACATATTTTTTTGGATATGGGTAAGTGAAACCGTGGGTACCTGTCCCATAGATATGGGGTCATACTGTAATTTAAGGGGGGAGGGTAAGGAGCAAGAGATGGAGGGATGTATTAAAAGGCAGAGCAGAAACCAGAGGAGGAGGCCAGGGGAGAAAGAAATAGGGAATGGGTTTGAGGAAAACTTTTCACTTAATTTTCCAAATGCATAGTGTTGTGTGAGCAACAATCCAACCTAATGAATTTTAATAACGTAATTCACAAAGCATATTTTTAACTTCAGCATTGATTGAGTAATTTAGTGAGTTGTGGAAATCATTAGAATGAAGAAAGAATCAATAACTTTCTTCATCCTAATGGAATAACTTATTCCATACTCTGGGAGTGCCCTCCTGTGTGTGAGAGTATGAGAGTGTTTATACCTCTTCCTATGTTCTGTTTGCACCAATCAGTGTGACATTATGGTGTTGGTGGGGAAAAATAAATTTTAAGAATGTCTTTTTTCTATAATTAAAAAACAATAATTTCCAGCTGACTACAATGTTTTTGGTGAATTATATGAATAGCTTTAAAAAAAAAACTAGATACAAGGTATGTAGAGCTAATTAAAAGCTCAACAAAACAACAAATATGTGTTAGAATGACACTAACTGGAAATGTTTTTTTAACAAACATCATAAATATATAAATGAAGAATGTTATGAAGTTCATTAAAAAGTTGATTCAAAAAGTGTGCTGACAAAACTTTGGTAAGAGGTCAGGTAATTCAGAAGATGTGCAATTCTTTCACCTTCCTGCTATGTCACTGCTACTGTTAACAGCCTGGCTTTAGAAACAATGTATGGTGTAAGGGTAGTACCGGTAATCTATATATGTGGAGAATAAGTTACTGCTGTATCTTTTTTTTCAGAAAGTGCTTCATTTTCTGCAATTTGAAGGCACAGAGAAGCCATGGGGGAAATGCAGAAAAACAATTTGATGAGTACATCATGTAAACACCCCATAAAACATGGGTGGGAATATTATAACTATTCCTCAGCGAATTCTAGTGCAGAAGCACCTATGAGTAGTTAATATGAAGCAACCATCCATTTCTTGGTCATCTGTAACAGTACCTCTATGAACACAGAAAGTTGTATTAATGTTCTACAGAGATTCTGAATTTTCTCAAATGAATTTAATCTCATAGTAATGTGCTCTTGATAGCCAATTTCTGGGAAATAACAAAGGAACACAGCATGTGTTTCAACAAAAGTTAGCAGGTCATAGCTAACTTACATTTCTGACCTAAGAAGCCTTGCTTTAGGCTCCAGAATGCTTGATCTTAGATCTTTGGAGATGCTATTTTTTTTATTACAGTTGTGAAGCTGGGGGGGAAATCACCCAAAGCGAAATGCAACTGGTTCAAGGAAGCACCAGTCTGTGTCCTCTCTGTACTGTATGGGTGGTAAGAATGCTGCTGAGCTCTGTTTATTCTCAACAGTTGTGATAACCCATCTTTCCAACTCTGTGTGTCCATAATGCCAGAGTTGAATGAATGCTTTCCAGTCTTCCTTATCTCTAGCCAATCTCACTGACTCTCTCGGTTTCATTCCTTTCACAGCACAATCCCTATCTGTAACATCAATCCAGTGTTTTCTTTCCTACTCTCTTTCTTTCACCTCCCAATTATACACTCTTTATCAAATTCTTTGGGAGGTACAATTCTTACTACATGACCAGAACATTTAACCTTATTTATCTGAGGTAAGTTTCTGTGCTGGTCCAAAGAGTGACTCAGAGCTAAAATAGTTACTGAAGGAATCATGGAAATTAAAAAGCTTTTGAGATTTCAGGTTGAACAAATGACTCAAGGCTCATAATCCTGTCAAGATATCATGCATTTGTGTTTATTAGATTAGATTAGATTTGTATTGCACCTTTGTCTCAAAAATAGGACTCAAGGCAGTTCACAGTAAGATTGTATTTAAAAAATGCAAAAATACAACTAAAAAAATCAGTTTTATACTTTAAAATACAGTTAAATACAAGTAAATTATAAAAAACAAATTCAATTGTATCAACAAAGAAAATATGGTATTCATCTGATAAAAAGCTCCTTTTTCATCAACATCAATATTTGTCAAAGGACTTCCAGTATACAAAGCTCTTTGCTTGCTGGTGGAAAGACAACAGAGAAGAAGCTAGCCTGGTCTCTCTTGGTAGAGAGTTCTGGAGCCTGAGAACAGCCACCAAGAAAGAAATCCCTAGGAAGAATGTAAAATCATTGTTGCAAATTTCTTTTATTTTTCTAAGTATCTGTAGCAGTGATGTAAATCTTACATTATTATCACATTACATTAAAAAATTCAAATCTTTTCTCCCTGCTGGGTCAATTTATGAATGAGGGATTTGAGCATTTTTATTTTTATTTTTTTGTGATTTTGTTTTAGATATGGGGACTTTGGGGCAAAAACCTTGCAAAGGTTTCTTTTTTTCCTAGAAAATAAGTTTTATTGAGTGAAATGCACTGTTTTGCACAAAAAAAGAAAAACAGGGATAGAGCGACAAAGACAAGACAAAACAAAAGACACCCTCCGGTCTTCTCTTGAGCAGGAATAAAAAATCGTGCAACCGCCAACACTTTTGCCACTGAGATGTCTCTATGTATCAAGACATCATTTCTCATCCAGGATGAGAAAAATTGTGAGTATTCTTTACATCCCTATTCTGTACTGATCGCAGGGGGGGGCATGGTGGCAGCAGGTTTCAGGGCAATATCACTTCACCTCTCTTCACTTCACTTCAAGCTCCACAAGATGAGAAGGAGGAGGCCTCCATCATAGCAACAACATGCAGCCAAGGGCACAGTATCCAGAGCTCATTGCCACCCTCCTCCTCATGTTCTCAACTACTGCCCCCACCATCAGTTATGTCATGCTCCTTTTGCCATCCATGCCAAGCATCCATACCTCCTCATCACTTCAGGACAAGCTGCCTAAATTGGGGCTGCTTCCATATTTCTGTATTGAGGCCCATAGCTGCACTTCTATAGGGGCTAGCCCAGTGGTTCTTAACCTGTGGATCCCCAGATGTTGTTGGACTACAGTCCTCAGGAGCCCTCTGAGGTCTCACCTTGACAGCCAGGTGGTCCTCCCACTCATTAGTGAGGCTGTAGGATTGAACTCACAGCCTCACTAATGACTGGGAGGACCACCTGGCTATCAAGGTGAGACCTCAGAGGGCTCCTGGGAACTGTAGTCCAACAACATCTGGGGACCCACAAGCTGAGAACCACTGGGCTAGACACTTGCTTTAAAAAAAGAGCTTGGAATCTGGGCCAGATTATGAGGGAGGAGAAAATTGGGACATTTGTACCCCAACCAAACCATGATTGTTGGGGGGGGGCATATGGTAGTTCAATGTGAAAGTATCACGTGAGATGAGATAAGAAGATAGTCAGGGCCAGCCCTACCATTAGACAAAATGAAGTTTCTGCCTCAAGCAGCAAGTGTTTATGGCTTACACAAAGCCAGCAAGTGGCTGTATATTTAATTTGTTGTTCTTATATGTTTATTTAACTATGCTTTGGAATAAAAGTAGTGGGAATTATGTGGCCCTCTGGACATTGTTGAACTTCAGCTCCCATCATTCTTCATCACTGCCAATGCTGTTTATGGTGGCTAGCAACTGCAGTTCAATGTGCATTTCCCACCACTGGATTAAAAGATCTTTGCCTGTTCATCAAATGGTACAGTATACTAGGGACGGGAGGAGAAATTAACATCCATTGGACAACCTGGTACACATAAAGGGCAGACATTTGTAAACTCAGGGAGTCATGGAAGGAAACAGTCAGCAAAATCCAGCAGCCTTCAAAGTCCAAGTAGGAAAATGAAGTGAACCAACTCTCTGTTACTAAAGATCTGTTCCACAGGAAAATGTTTTAAGGAATGCCAAAACTTCTGAGGATTTCATAAACTGCACATATTTTAATCAAGTTTTCTGCCAGTAAGATATTTGACCTTCTTGGACCTGAACAGTATTTCTGAAGGGCAGGGGAACCTGCTTATAAATTCCTTGCAAATAACCTTTTGCCTGTGCAAAATGTGAACATATAGGTGCACCAGGGCTGCAAATCCTATGTTAAGACCAATGGGTGCTGAGCAGTTCAATAAAGTAGGGATTATAACCAATTTTAATTAAATTTTAAAATCTAAGTGATACAAAATGGGAAAATCTGTATAGCAAAGCAAATACCACATATTATTCAAGTCAAAATGTATTCTGTATCCATCCATATAACGTTATAGATTAATATCCTGGACAAAGGTAATAGGCATACTACTACTGCAAAGCAACACAAGCACTTGGCAAAACGCCACCTAAATCTTCTTATGCTGACATAATTTATTGTAAATTGCTCTGCTCCAGCATGAGATCTATGTGCTACACAAACAAAGAAACTTGGGACATCATCAAAACTAACAGACACATTGTGGCATCAGCTTTCATGGACTAGAGCTCACCATATAGGTGTACACCCATACAGGAACACATGGGTACAGAGATAAAGAATTGGGATGACATTCATTTTTATATGACCAGAACTCCTCCCTGCACCCTCAGCCCTGAACAGTTCCAAACCCTCCCAATCTACTTCATTGAGTCCCCCAATCCTCATAAGTAGATACGAGTGGTGCAGGGAGGGATGGGAAGTGAGGAGGAATCCACTCCTCCAATTGCATTTATTTATCTGCTACAGCTGATACAGATAAAGGGTAGCAACAAATGTCTTAAAGGGTCAAAATCCAGGATTCTTTTTGTACATTTCTTCTAGGTTGAGTGGATGGGTGGGGGCTATGTTCACTGTCCATGAAGTCACTTGGACAGGCCTGTCCTCCACTTCATCATCTATGCATTCAATTTTTCCGGCAGTGTGGGGAGAGACTCCCTAAACTTGGTTTGGCTCCACTTCCAATCTAGACAGGCAGGGCTATCAACAAATAGAAATAGGCATATACTCCAGGGAGGAGAGCCCAACCCCAAACCTCCCCAGTTCTGCCCTGCCTCATGGAGGATTCAGACCAGGGCTTTCTTTGCTCCAGCAAATTCAGGGTACGTTTATGCTCCGAGGAGGATGGCATCCAGCCATAGGTTCCGTGTGGTGGCTGATCTCTCCTTGAAGGAGCAAGAGACTATATTGGAATGTGATGTGCCAGCTGGCCAGTGCTCAGAGCAGGAACTCTGAGACATTCTCCCCATTGAGCTCCTTGCATGCTTCAGGGGCAGTGGGAGAGCATGATGGGGTCTCCTTTGTGGAGACAGACCACTCTGCGTCCCCGAGAGGTTCACCGACTGGCATGCTGGTCTCAGATGCCATTTCTGGTGACGCCGCAGGAGTCATTGAATCATTGAATCATAGAATTGGAAAAGACCACAAGGGCCATCCAATCCAACCCCCTGCCATGCAGGAATACACAATCAAATCATTCCCGACAGATAACCATCCAGCGTCTGTTTAAAAACCTCCAAAGAAGGAGAATCCACCACACTCTGAGGCAGTGTATTCCACTTCCAAACACCTCTTACTGTCAGGAAGTTCTTCCTAATGTTGAGGCGGAATCTCTTTACCTGTAGTTTGAGTCCATTGCTGCATGTCCTAGTCTCTGGAGCAGCAGAAAACAAGCCTGCTCCATCCTCAGTATGACATCCCTTCAAATATATAAGCATGGCTATTATGTCCCCTCTCAACCTTCTCTTCTCCAGACTAAACATGCCCAGCTCCCTAAACCGTTCCTCATAGGGCATAATGGCTTCCAGACCTTTCACCATCCTGGTTGCCCTCCTCTAGACACATTCCAGCTTCTCAATATCCTTCCTGAATTTTGGTGCCCAGAACTGGACACAGTATTCCAGGTGAGGTCTCACCAAAGCAGAATAGAGTGGCACTATTCCTTCCCTTGATCTAGACACTATACTCCTATTAATGCAGCCTAGAATCACATCAGCTTTTTTAGCTGCTGCATTACACTGCTGATTCATGTTCAGTTTGTGGTCCACTAAGACTCCTAGATCCCTTTTGCATGTACTGCCATCAAGCCAGGTGTCATCCAGCCTGTATATGTGCATTTCATTTTTACTACCCAAGTGTAGTATCCTACATTCCTCCCTGTTGAAATTCATATGGTTAGTTTTGGCCCAGCTTTCTAGTTTGTTCAGGTCATTTTGGATTCTGATTCTGTTCTCTGAATTAGCTACCCCTTCTAATTTGGTGTCATCTGCAAATTGATAATCATACCCTCTATTCCCTCATCCAAGTCATTGATAAAAATGTTGAATAGCACTGGGCCCAGGACAGAACCCTGTGGCACCCCACTAGTCACTTCTCTCCAGGATGAAGAGGAGCCATTGGTGACTACCCTTTGGGTTTTGTCAGTCAACCAATTACAAATCCACCTAACAGTGCATTGTCTAGCCCACAGGTTACCAACTTTTTTGCAAGAATATCATGGGGAACCTTGTCAAAAGCCTTACTGAAATCAAGATATACTACATCCACAGCATTCCCTTCGTCTATTAAGTTTGTAACTCTATCAAAAAAAGAGATAAGAATAGTCAGGCATGACTTGTTTTTGAGAAATCCATGTTGACTTTAGTGATCACAGCATTCCTTTCTAAGTGCTTACGGACTGTCTGTTTAATGATCTGCTCTGGAATCTTTCCTAGTATTGATATCAGGCTGACTAGGCGGTAATTATTTGGGTCTTTTTTCCCCTTTCATTGATGTTGCCACCATGGACCTTCCCCCACTGATTCTGGATGGTAAAGAACTTCCTCCACAGCTTGCTGAGCAGATCGCCCTGGTGGCTCAGCATTCTATGGAGGTGGGTGGGGGGAGGGGTTCCTGAGCAGCAAGCAACGACCATGGCTGATGGTTCCCGTGCTTTTTGGGCCCTGGGGGGAAGAGCTTTCCTGATCCTTCCCATGCCTTCTAATGGCTCCCAGATGGGTGGTACCAAGCAGAAGGGGAAACATGCCAGACCACAACCTACTCCTGATCAATCTCTTCCTTCACCTACAGAGACTGATCAGTCTTTTCAGCCTCCCGGGGATCACACTCCCCCCCCCCCCGCCGCCACGTAAGAGGCATAAAAAACAGAAGCATTTGGTTGTCTCTTCCTGGGAGGAAGGAAAGTCTGAGACGTTTGTTGGTTCTTCTGCTAAGGAAGAGGGGAATGAGCAGAACTCGGAACATGCCTCCCCTAGACTCTTTGAGGGTGGTTCCTTTCATCTGCTTTTGTGCAAGGTGGAAAAGGTATTGGGTCTTGTTTCACCTACTCAAAATTCAAGGGGCCTTAACCAGGATAGAGTTGAGGTCTAAAGGGAAATTGGCCCCTGATGTGATTCCTTTCCCTGATGTGTTCAAAGAGGTCTTGTAAGAAGTATGGGTTAACTCAGGTGCATCTAGAGTCCCATCTACAAGTGCCAAGTCTTTTTACAACCTACCCAATGATGTTATCAATAAGTTGAAGCTGCCAGCCATCGATGCCCCTGTGGCAGGTTTGATTTTTTTCTCGGGATGGTGATGACAATCTCAAGAGTCCTGAGGAAAGATGGATTGAGGCCTTTCTATGAAAGACCCATGAGTCATTAGCTTTGGTGATTACAGCAGCTGTAGCCACATGTCTTTTTGCCAGGGCCTCTATTAGGTGGGCCAAGGAACGGATAGCTGTCTTACCCGAAGGGGAAATCAAATTTCGTCAGGGTATCAATAATCTGACCAAGATGTCTGCATTCATGGCAGATGCCAGCCTGAATGCCTTGCAATTTTCTTCTCAGTCTTTGGCAGCTAATGTGGCAGCCAGACATAAGTTATGGCTGAAGAATTGGCACACAGATAATAAGGCCAAAGCCAACTTGTCTATTTGCTCTTTTAAAGGGGGGGGGATTATTTGGTGAAACCTTGGATGAGCTCCTTGTGGAGACCAAAGATAAGAAAAAGGCCCTTTCATCCTTTCCAAAGAAAGAGGTATGTCAATTCTTTTGTTTTCTGCCCAGAATTTCCATAGGTTCAGGCCTTTCTTTCAAAGGGATTTCAAAGCTTCTAGACCTTCATGGGCTTCAACGAAGCAGCAGGCCAAGGGCTGATCCAATTTCTTTTCTGGGTCTTCCACTCCTCAGCCCCCTAAGCAGGGTGGGGGGAGAGACTGGACAGCCTCTTTGACTGTGTGTCACTTCAGGTGTGTGGCAGGCTCTCCCTCTTTGCTCAGGTCTGGGACATTACTTCTTCAGATTCCTGGGTGAGAAGAACTGTCTGTCAAGGTTACACAATAGACTTTCTATCAAAACTGCCCCCAGTCTTCATACACTCGTCTCTGACACATGTCCTTCAAAAGCATCACCTCATGTTTCAGTCAATAGATCACTTGTTGCAAATTCAGGCGATAGAGCCAGTGCCAACCTTTGAAAGATTTTCTGGGTCCTACTCACTTCTATTTCTTGTTCCAAAGAAAAATGGGGTTTGGAGAGCCATCCTAAACTTGCAGGGGTTCAACCGTTGGGTGGCCAAGTGCAAATTTTGCATGGAGACTCTTTGGTCCATCCTGGTCAGCATACAGGAGGGGGACTTTATGGCCTCTTTGAATTTACAGGAGGCCTATTTACACATCATGATACATCCTGCTCACACACAATTCCTCTGGTTTGTTTATGGGGTGAATCATTAGCAGTACTGGGCTCTACCCTTTGGGTTCTCTGCTTTTCCCAGAGTGTTCACCAAAGTGCTGGTGGCACTGCTCTCTCATCTCAGGCTACAGGGGATATACCCTGTATCCATCCTTATTTAGATGACATTCAGATCCACATGTCATCTTATGCCAAGGCAGTTCAAGATATGGCTACAATCATTCAGTGTTTGGAGTTACACGGGTTTGTCATAAACAGGGGCAAGAGCCACCTGGAACCCATTCAGTGTCTGCAGGAACTGGGGAATATTCTGGACATGAGGTTGTACAGGTTTTTTCTCCTGGCAGAGAGGAGATTAAAACTTCAAAGTCTATTTCAGGCATTGTTGAGCCAGAAAAGGGTTCCACTGATGACCTTAGCCAAATTACTAGGACTGATTATAGCCTGTTTAGGTTCAGTTCCATGGGCCAGGTTTTATCTCAGGGAGCAAAAATGGTTCCTCCTTCCCTATCAGCATCTGGTAGCTCAGAAGGTTTCCTTGCTGGTGGAGACTTCTGCAAGGGTGAAAAGTTCCCTTCATTGGTGGATGACGATGTCCTTCAGGAAGAGTTCTGATACAGGAACCCAGGAGGGTGATTGTAACCACCAATGCCTCCCTAACAGGTTGGGGAGTGCATTGCAGGAGTCAGATGTGTCAAGGTGTCTGGTCCCTGTCAGAATGGACTTGCAGCATCAACTTCTTGGAACTTCAGGTGGTGCATCTGGCACTCCTCAACTTTCATCCTATCTTAAGGAACAAGCATATGCTGGTCCAGATGGACAACATCTCCACCAGGGCCCATATCAACAGACAAGGTGGGACTCATTCACACTCATGAACAAGACCACTTGGCTGTTTCTATGTGCAGAGGATCATCTCCAGTCTCTTGGAGGAGAATACCTTCAGGTGATGTTGAATGGCCAAGTGGATTGGTTGAGCAGACAGACTCTGAGTCACAGCGAATGGGATCTCAATTCACTTGTGTTTCAGATGATTGTTCACTGATTTGGTTACCCGTGGATCTATTCATGTCCCAGGCAAATCACAAGCTTCCTCGGTATGTGTCCAGGTTCTGGACCAAGGATATATTAGCCTTCAATGCTCTGACAATAACATGTCCCCAGGTATTGTGATACACTTTTCCTTCAGTAGTACTGTGGGCAAGAGTGTTGTGAAAAATCAAGATGGAATGGGCAGAGGTGATTCTTGTTGCTCCCAGGTGGCCTTGGAGACCATGGTTTCCAGATCTAGATCAGTTGCAGGTGAAGGAGGCATGGCCACTTCCTTCTTCACTGGACCTCCTCCTTCAGGAGGGTCTGCTTCACCCAAACCCAGGCTGGTTACAACTCCCTGCCTGGAGGTTGAGCAGAAAAGACTGTTGAAATTTGGATATGAGGGGATGTGGTAGAGAACATCTTAGCAGCTAGGCATCCGTCCACCATTCATTTATACGAATCCACATGGTAGGTGTTTTGTAGATGGTGCCGGCCCAAAGGGATTCGTCCCCTACAGGCCTCTGTTGGCACTTTGTTGGCCTTTTTGCAATCAGGCCTGAAGAAAGGGCTTTCTCCTAATACCCTATGGCACCATGCTTTGGCATTAGCATCTATTTTGAAACCTTGGCTTCCCATCCTCATGGTCAGGGTTTTTTGAAGGGAGTTTCTTTACTTAAACCACCCGTTGCTCACAGATTTCCTTCTCAGAAATTAAATGTGGTTCTCAAGGCACTCATTGACCATCCTTTTGATCCCCTGCAGTCAATAGACATGAGGTTTCTAACTCTCAAGGTTGTTTTCCTGGTGCCGTTACGATGGCTCTCAGGGTTTCTGAATTGGGACTATTGTCATTCAGTTCAGAAATAGTTGTGTGTTTTTTATAAGGACTCAGTCACTCTTCGTTTGGACCCTTCATTTATTCCAATGGTCAACTCAGTTTTTCATAGGTCTCAGGAGTTGATTCTCCCCTCCTTTTGCTCTAATCCTTCTGCCAAACAGGAATGGGATTGGCATAAGTTAGATGGGCGGAGAGCACTGAAATTTTATTTAGAACAGACTAGGAAGTTCCAGAAATCAGACTCCTTGTTCGTTTCCTTTGCAGAATCTTCTAAAGGGAAGGTCTCTTCTTCTGCAATCACTCATCGCAAAAACTCAATACATCAGTGCATTGAGTTGGCATATGCACACAGTTCTTTAGCTGTGCCAAGTGGTATTCAAGTGCATTCCACCCACAGTGCTTCCACTTTGGCTGCCTCTCTCTATGATGGCTTCCATTGGCTTGATTTGCAAGGCAGCTGCTTGGTCTTCTCCATCATTGTTTCTCCGACATTATTGGATTGATAAGTATGCCTCTGCTGAGGTGGCCTTTGGTTGCCGCGTGTTGCGGCAGGTTGTTCATTAAATTGTTTTTGGCTGAGGTGCCCACCCTAGTGTGGAGCGCTTGTGTAGGTCCCAAGTTTAAGAAGTCCCTCCGCACACGGCCAGAAAATGTAACATTTGTACTTACCATGAAGGTTCCTTGTTGGCAGTTGTGGGGAAGGAATCCTGGTTTGTTTTGGCTTGAGTTGATTTTTTCAGTCTTGTGTTAGATGTTGGAACTTGGCTAGTCATCTGTCAGGAGGTTTGGGGTTGGGCTCTCCTCCCTGGAGTGTATGCCTATTTCTATTTGCTGATAGCCCTGCCTGTCTAGATTGGAGGTGGAGCCAACCCACATTTAAGGATTCCCTCCCCACAACTGCTGAAAAGGAACTTTCACAGTAAGTACCAATGTTCCGATCTCTTACCAGAGGCACCTACATGCAAACAGAGAAACAGAAACACATTAGGCAACTGGCTTGAGGTGGAAGGATCCTTCTAAAGTTTTGCAAAAGCTTTAGAAGGCTCCTTTGATGTGCAGCAGGGACAGGCTGCGGAATAAATCTCAACCTATGCCTCAAGTCTGACACATTTGCTGTTCCCCTTCAAGAAATGCACCCTGTACCCTGGGGGCGAGTCTTACCTGCTGCTCCTAGGAAAAGCTTTAGAAGGCTCCTCCAATGTGCAGTGGATACAGGCTGCTGCGTAGACCTAAACCCCTGCCTCAAGCCCAGAGCATGGATCACATTTCTCAGAGGGGAACAGCAAATGTGTTAGGCAATGGGCTTCAGGTAGAGGTGGAGATCTGCCAAATGGCCTGTACTCACTGTACACTGGAGGAGCCAAGAAAGAAACAATGGGGTGGAGACTAGTGTTTGTGGAGTTGGGGGGGGGAATTATAGAAGTGAAGGTGTTGGCATCATCAGTACCTGAACTATAAAGCCCAGAGCATCTTCCTTCCTGTTCATGCAGGCAATCATTTGCTTTTTTTAAAAAAAGCACAAGCCCAAACTTGTTGACAATAGCACATAGAGAATTTTACACATTTATTATAATGTAAACCTTCAGATGAAGAAGTGAAACCATACAGTATGACTATAATATATTGGTAGGACAGAAGAAAACAAAATAAAAACATCAAGGATGATAGAGCTGCCAAGAATTTGTTGTTGTTTGACTTTCTTGCTTTCATTAGAGTCATTAACTGATTAAATCAATGCTTCACAGCTTCTCACTACAGCTGATGCTTGCTTGTGATGCTTATTGGGTGGCCTTGGCCAAATCGCTGTTGCAGCACTAATCCTGCACTGTCAGCTGATGTTCAAAAAGTTCCATCTACTGGCCTGACCACCAGTGCTGGGAAACAAATGTCTAACTAGGCATTACATGGGAAAACCATGATTACATCTTCAAAGGCTATTTTTCCCCTACTGAAAAGCAACCGCTGGGGGTGCCTTTGTGATCTGCATCAGGGCTTGGGCACTGATCAACACTTCCCCTGCATGTGCTCCTTGTGATTATAGATGGGTGGGGGAAGACACAGATATCCATATGTATACAAAGCTTGTGGCCAATATGGATGTTATTTATGCGGAGACAGATCTGTGATGTGATGAGTGAAGATTAACCTTTCCCTCTCCAACTACAATGTTTGTCTGGACAAGGCTCCTCCAGTAGAGGCAATGTGAACAATGCAGAGGGGAGTAAAAGTCAGCGGAAGGATTACTTCATGGGGAGGGCTAATCCTTCCTTTCCCAGCTTTGACATAGCTACATACATTACTACACATTGCAGTATTGCAGTGGGAGGAAGTATTGCAGTGGGAGGAAGGAGTGCAAGGCTGTGGGATTTGATAACTAGGTGTCATGGGGCAAAGATACCCTCCCTGTACCCTAATACAGTGGCTTAAGGCAAAAAAGCCAAACAAAACATAGCGTGGTGATGTCACATACACTTTGCCCCTAAATATTTCTAAATGAAGATAAATCAGGGCTCAGTTTCACAATAGGAAATCATAACTATCACTACCTGATGGGATTTCTAGAGAGGGCTAATTGAACCACCACAGCATGTTTGCAAAGCTCTTAAGACTAGATAGGAAAAATCTGATAACAAAGCTGCCTGCAAGTAGTGATTTCCTTCTCCACCTCACTAGTCATATGCTAGATGAGGATGACCCATGCATTATCACATTTGACTTTATCACATTTGTGACTTTATCATAAACCTTATCACATTTGACTTTAATGCATATCTGAGATGTAGGCCATCACAGTACTACTTTTACTATTATTTTGGTTGTGGGCTTATCTACACCAGCCAGGATATGCCAGCTCCCCGTTGGCACATCCTGGCTCCAGATCTGGCCCATTCTGTCCCTGTTACCTCAACAAAATGGGCCAGAGTCATAACAGAACACCAACCCATCACTGCAGCTGCCACCAGCACCATTTTTGCTGGTGACTCGGAAGCCAGGAAGGGGGCCTGCAACATGTGACTGAAGTTCCCCTACACATGACTAGTCTTGGTCCCATGCTGAGGAACCCCTGCCTGGCTTCCAGGAGAGCCAGGGAGCTGGTGGTGCCAGTGAGGAACGGCATGCTAGGACTGGTTCTTGCAGACACACAGGGTCCAATCTGTTCTGTCCTGGAAGTAACGTGGTAAACAGAATATTCTTTTACAAGGGTATAAAGGGCCTTAACCTGGCTTGTCCTCGTTCCAGCCCCATATCGGCCCTGGGGGTGGTGGGGACTGCCTGGGGCAGATTGGGGCAAACTCAGGAAGGAATGGATGAATCTTGCCAGGATGATGGGAATTGCAGTAAGGATAGTGATTCAGATTGGGAAAATCTAGAGCCACCCAACTCAAAGCATCCAAATTTTGAAATCCCTGTGACTTGCAAACAGGCATCCATCCGCAAACCACGCCATAAGCTCCAAGCAGTTTGGAAAATCTTCACTAGGAAGAGAAAGCCTTGCTCTAAGAAAACACAAGCGAAGCCAGTTCCCCACGAAACACCAGAGAAAAAGGAAATTACTTTTAAAACAGAGATTGGAGAGGCAAGTGAAGTTTCACAGATGCTTGCCCCAGAAATGGATCACACAGCACCAAAAGTGATCCCCTTGTGTGCCACCCCAAAGCAGGTACTGGAATGGCATAGCAGACCCCCAGATGGCACAAGCCAACTCTCTGCCTTGAGAAGAGCAAGCAATGCTTGTGAAGCTGAGATAGTGTCACCCACACAGACTCAAATTTCAGGAAAACTCTCCCTAGAATACACAGGCTTTCCTTTAGGAACAAATCTACAGGATGGAACACAGGACAGAACATCCACGGAGAATGGTGAGTATGATTTTTTGTGTGTTTTTAAAGTTAACTTAGCCCTTATGGAGTCCACAAATTTGGGAGATCCCAGTAAACCAACTCTGTTCTCAGAACCTCCAAATTTGGAAGTTCCCTGTCTGCCAACCTTGAAATTCATGCTGAAAGGTCCTGATTTATCAGATCTGCCCCTTAGTCTAAAAGGTCATCCAAATGAACCCCAACTGGGCAATGTAAAGTATGGACCTGAAGGGAATCTTTTGCGAGTTCCCCTTATGGGAGCCCCTCAGCACAACAGCCTTGATGCCCCCCATCACAGGATATGCTCCCCAGAGAGTGAGAGCACTCAGAAAAGAGAAATAGTGTGTTCAACCCCCACAACAGCAGTTTCTCTCCTGATTTTGGATAAGGGAATCCAAACCCTTGCTGCAGAAGTCCCCAATAGAAATTTTGTGGACTGCAATGCCCAGGAGGCTACAACTTCTCTAGCTTCCTTCACAATGGCAACATGCAGCTCAGTTTTAACCACATTCCTAAGGGTAATGGCTTCAAGTGCTAAACACCACTTAGATGAGATGCTGCAAACTCCAGCCAGTCCACAAAAAACACAAGCCTCCCTTCTTGAAAGTGTTCCTGGAAACCCTGAAAAGACAAAAGCAGAGAAATTTCTTTTCGTCTTTGCCATTCCCCAGAAGCTGTCTGAGTGGAACGGCAGACCTCCAAATGAAACTGCCCCAGCCTTTCAGAAACAACTAGAGGCTGAGACAGTGTTACCATTTGTGATGACTGAAAAGATGTCTCTTGACTGGAGAGATGCCAAATATTTTGGGAATTTTGCACACACACCCCATGAAACATTTAATTGCTAACAAGTTTATCCCATGAATGTATTTTTCTTCTGTAACAGTTGAATGGGAAAACTCAAGATATTTTTTTCTTTTCTTTCTCCCCCATCTTTTGGAATGGTATCCCCCATAAGGAAAGTTGGAATGGTATCTCATAAGGAAAGAAGTCCTCACATCCAATCATTTGTAAATAGTTCTGTGCCTTTCTTTTGTCTTCTCTCTATCATGGAAATTGGGGCATTTGGAGGCCCCAGACTCATGGCATGCAATTGTAATTCTTTGAATTGGGAAAACCTTTTTTTCTTTTTTAAGCATGTAGGAGGAAGTCAGAGCATTTTGATTCTCTGATCCTTTTCATTCATTGCTGACCCATGAAATTCTGCTGCCTGAAGTTCCCAAAAGTTACATGTTAATAACTGAAATTTGATTTTCATTGGGATTTTTGTTAAACATAGTAAGATACTTTTGCATTCTCAGATAGTTTTCTTATGAACTCCCACCTTTGTAAGCAACTTATGTTGGGAAAGAGAATTCCATTGTTTTAAAGGGAATTGCCCTATTTTCCATTTGAAGTCTTGTTATTTGACCATATTGTCTAAAAGCCTTGCCCCTTTTGCCAGATCTTTGGGAACCCCAATAATTTTTTTCCTTTGCAGGTCATAGTAGAATTTATGCTCCTTTTAGCCATTACTTTTTGCTTTGTTTTTATTGTTGTTATTGATTTTCACTTTAGTTAAATGAGTTACTCTAAAGTCCATGATGTTTTAGCTAGTTATCCCTCAGCTATTATCACTATGAATACTTTTGTATAATTTCTCAAAGCTTTTCTCAGAAATAGGTGTCTCATCAGTACTGGAATGGGGGCAAGCCAGGTATTTAGCCTATGTAGATAAGCCCTGTGTATATCTGTGTGTGGGAATGAGAGAGAGGGGGCATGTGATGCACGAAGCCACACATTCAACCATGACAGAGCTGGGATTGAGTCTAAACCTCCAAAACACATAATTCAGGGGAAGGGTAAGTCGGCCCCTGGCCCAGATGGCCTCAGTTGGAATTTTTATAAAGTTTACAGGAAGTGGATTGTTCCCCCTTTAACCACTTTGTTTAATTTTTTGTGGGATAATAATGAGCTCCCTGAAACGTTTTATCAAGGGGTCTTGATTTTTTCCCCAAAGGAGGGCGATCCTACTCTCCCAAAAAACTGGCACCCCATAGCTCTGACCAACGTAGACTACCACATGTTGGCAAAAATACTGAACAATCGGTTGGCTAAGGTTATGATAAGATTGTGATGGAAGCACAGTCTAGTTCTGTGCCAGGTAGACTCTTTTTGTTTGTTTCGGGAAGTGTTCCAACTCAGCAAGGAGGGAGCTTGGACTGGTCAAATCCTACAGATCGACCAGATGAAAGCTTTTGACAATGTAGATCATACCTTCCTATGGGAAGCCCTCAAGTGGAAAGGAGTGCCAGAGAGATTTATTGCTTTAGTTAAATTGTTTTATAGGGATGCAGAGATGGGTTTGCAAGTCAATGGTCATAGAGGAAAGAGGATTAAGTTAAATTCTGGGGTGAGGCAAGGTTGTCCACTGAGCCCTCTCTTGTATGTTATTGTTTTGGATGCTATCCTGTGTAAAATTAGTTTAGACAAGAGCATCTCGGGGATCCGAATCCCACATCCATTGGACAGTTCGAGGTTGGTTCGGTGTGCCTGTTAAATGTGTTGCCCATGCTGATGATGTGTCCCTCTTGGTTAAGGACAGGATGGAAGTTAGAAAGATTAAAGATGCTTTGGGGGCCTACGGTCGAGTTTCTGGTGCTCGACTTAACATGGAAAAGAGTTTTTTGATCAGAATTTTTGCTGCAGAGGACAAGATGGCAGTATTCCTCTAAAGGATGTAGTTGAAGGAAAGGAAGGGTGGCAAGCAGAGCAAGAGGCAAAGATGGATAGGGTGAAGATCCTGGGGCTGAATTTTGCAGTGGCTCGCGAGGGATGGAAAGAAATTGGTATCGCTGGTTGGAAAAAGTGAAGGAGAGGGTGGCCCTCTGGCAGAGATGGAAGCTGACCATTTACCAGAGAGCTGCTTTTGTAAATACCTACCTGTTTCCGGTGGAAGCCAACTTGGCGTCTGTTTTCCCACCTCCGGATTCAGTGATTAAAGAAGCTGACCGAGTTCTCTTCAAGTTCCTTTGGGGAATGGCCACGTTTCCCCTGGCAAGGGCAGTGGCTTATGGGAAAGTAGAACAAGGGGGCATGGACTTCCCAGCCCTGGGACCTAAGTTCATCGCCATCTTTTCTGCCCAAAATTTTGGGAAAGTTTCTCTGTTGCAAAAGGGTCAGATTCAACCTCAGGCTTGGCTAGTTTTGTTTTGTGAGTGCTGGATGGGGACTAGATGGGGAAAGACTTGGTGGGAGGAAGGCTCATTAAGTTTTAGGTTTTCTTTGCCTGAAAAATTGAATGCACCAGATTATTTGAGAGTCTTTTGTTTTTTACATGAAGAAATTTAGAATTCATGCTGAGGAGTTGAAGGGGGAAGACAGACCAGGTCAGAGCATCAAGAGCTTCAAGAGAGGTTTGTACAGGAAAATAGTGGAAGAGATTTACGTTAACCCATGTTTGCAAAAACGTCAGGCCAAACTAGATTCATCGGAGTACCTAAATCACTAGACTAACCCAATCGAGTATTTCATGGACAAAAGGGTCCCCCAAAAGTTGTGGGACTTGAGGTGGAGACTCTACCATTAAGGTTCTTAATCTGAGGGGAAGGAGTCCATGGACTGCAGAGGATGAGCAGACTTGTCCTCATCTGAAATGTAAAAAGGTTGAGATTTTGAGTGGCGTGGCATAGAAGGAGACAATCAGGCATTTTGTCCAGGACTGCCGGAGTGCCCGGGAAACATGGGAGGAGGTGGCCCGGGTCCTGGATTAGCCAGATTTGGCACAGCAGGCTTGGGAGATAGTGCTTTCGGGGACTGAACCTCCAGAGGGTGTCAGGGGACCCAGAAAGTCAGTGGGCCAAAAGAGGAAGAGGAAGGAGCCTGGTTCCGTGGCTGAGAGTTTTTGGAAAGTGCCCTGGTCCACAGTGCGCCTGGTAAATCTCTATGTGATGTTAGGGTTAGTTTTCCAAAGCCAAAGGGAGCTGAAAAGTCAAAATCTGCAAGATGTAAAAGGCACTGCGTATTATGTCAAGAACGTAATTGAAAATTTAGCTCTGAGTGAAAAAGAGAAATTGCCAAATCATCGTTGGAAAAAGTTTTGGCCATGGTTTAGTGAGACAACCCCAGCAATAACATAAAGGGATATTTTAAATATATTATTATTATTATTATTATTATTTGTATTACTTTGTATTTTTTAATTAATCTTTTATTGAATTTTTTTCTTTTATAAATAGGTATAATTGAAATGTGTAAATATAATGTAATTATACTGTGTTTAGATTAAGAGGAAAAATGTATTAGTGTTAGGATAGATAGTTTTATTTTTTTATTAGTAAGAAAACAATTATTATTATTATTGCATTATTGTTATGGCCTTTTGCGGTCAGGTGTATTTTTCAGTAGAATGGTCTTATTCCAGTAAAAAAATTCCTAATCCCCCCCAAAATTCCAAAACACAGTGTTTGAAATCTGTAAGCTACAAAAAAGCCACAAAGTGTCCACTTTAATTTTACTATTTTCTTCTACAGAACATAGTTGCTAAAAAACAAACAAACCCCCAACCCTCATATAATTTAATTTATTCATTTTATTAAGGACTGTCTATAGATCCCTGCAATCAGTTTTCAGGGTGGTCAGCAAGCAATGAATGCTTGTTTATTGTTACATATTATCTTGAAGCTTCCAAAATATCTTTTTGTTCTTTCTCTCAAGATGATGTCTTGAAGAGTTCTTGCAAAATACACCATTAAAATTTCAAAAACTTTGTTATCAGTTTCCTCCTTTCTTCCTCCTCCCAGCTGGTTCAAAACCAGGACTCAGAACTCCCAGCAGCACTCAGAATCTGTTGTCATTCCCCAGAAGAGAGCCGCACCACAATTAGCCATTGATCCAGCTGCTTGCATCATGACAAGAGAACTCAAACTCCCTCCTCCTTGAGGCAATCACTCCACCGGGAGACCTTTGAACATCGCCAATTCTCACAACACACTTCTTAACTGAATAATCAGATGCGTAGCCTATTTCTCAAAGTACAATTGGACACACACGTACACACACCACTTTCATTAAGCTAGAAGCTGTACTTCTATCAAGAGCCTGTGCCCAATGTCTCTATATGGGAAATACAGTTGAATCAGATCTTTAAAAGCATGCAGCTTTGAGTGTATTCCCAGATAATAATGCTTTACAGAATGATGACTCCCCTCTACACCTCCATAAAAGACTGTAGTACAAGAACTGTATGCCACAGAATCTCACAAAAGATAGTAATGTTTCCTTTACAGAACTTAACACCGTGATGTTGTTTAGACAAGGCAATATAATGTGGGTTACTGCACATTAATGCAAATCTGCAGCAGTCTTAATTTGTCAGCTATCTGTGTTTGATGTTCATGCAGAGCTATGCCTCCAAATCAAGATGGTGTCCACAAGTGAATTACTCATGTTATTATTTTCCACAAGCTGCTGCTGGATGGTATTTTTTTAATATGTAAATCAAGGGTGTGTAAGTGTGACCTCCTGCTTAAAACAGCGGTTTGGTCACCTCAGTGCAGCAACTACGCATTATTTTTAAAAGTTCAGGGAAAGCCTCAATGGCTTTTCCTATGTAGCTTTTGGTCCTCCTGTTACGCAAAACACTCATGTCCATGGAAAAAGCCACTCATGAAAATGATCTTATAAAGGGGAAATAATAACAACTCAAATGGCATATGAGAGGTTCTGTAACTTACAAGATCATTACCCTATGTATATGGATGCAGCCAGGAAAAGACACGGAGTCAGGTGTCAAAAATAACTGATGAAACTTTATTGACCTAAATAAAGCACTCACACAGGACACACATTTGTTAAACAAGCAAACAAGACTACCAGAGTAAGGCAAGAAATAGTTAGAAAAGGAAATTAGGCTGCAGCTTCTTGGGGTGATACTGTACCTGCTCCTGCAGCTGGGTCTCCTCGGAAGAAGTGGTGTTACTCTTGAGTAGCAGCAACAGAAAGTGGGTTGGGATAAATTTAGGAAGGGGGAGTTAGGATTATGGAAATGGGAAGGGAGTGCCCAAGGTCCGTTGGAAGCTGGCCAGAAGTCTGGGAGGTAGCAAGGATTTGGAAGGGGTGTGTGTCAAGGAACAGAGCAATGTAGATTCAGAAGGAAGGGGAATCTGAACCAAAGAACTTAAGTTTTCCAGGGGGATTTATATGGAAAATTCCTTTGAAGGTGCACTCTGGATCAAAGGAACATTTGTCTTCAGATAACTCTCAATTGCATGAACAAACAATTTCCAAACCAGTTCAGGAACTGGGAAATGGGAGTAATCTGGTATCAAGTGATTAACAGGCACTTTTCCTTTGACTAGGTTCTGATTTGCATAGCAATGAAATAAACCAATGGGCAGATAGCTGTCAGTCAAGTCCTGTATGTTACAGGAAGCATCTCCTTGTTTCAAAAGGAATGCTGCATGATTGTCTTAAGGTGTGAATGTTTGGATAATTTGGCAGGCCCACTTCATTGGCAGAGTCTGTGCATGAACTTTGCTTCACTCTTGTTTTTCCATCAGCCCTTGGGTGGCCTAGTTTACTGGCCAAGTTAATATAAAGCCAATTAAACATTGACCTGAAATTGAGATGATAGGACACGCAGTGGGAAGCATCATCTCCTCAGATGCCAAGATTGACAAAGAATCATAGAATCATAGAATTGCAGAGTTGGAAGAGACCACGAGGGCCATCCAGTCCAACCCCCCTGCCACGCAAGAGATCAATCACAGATTAGCAAAGGCATATAGCGCATTTGGAAGACTTTACTCCAAAAGAGTCTGGAGTAATAAACACCTGAGGCGAAGCACAAAAATCAGTGTGTGTAGAGCCATTGTACTGTCTATTCTCCTTTATGGATCTGAAATATGGGTCACCTATCACCACCACTTACGACTCCTTGAACGCTTTCATCAGCGCTGTTTACGCACAATCCTAAATATACACTGGACTGACTATGTGACAAATGTTGCTGTCCTTGAGCAAGCAAGGATCACCAGCATTGATGCCATGATATTGAGAACACAGCTGCGCTGGGCAGGGCACGTTTCTAGGATGGAGGACCATTGCCTCCCAAAAATAGTACTCTACGGTGAACTCGCCACGGGTCAGCGTAAGAGGGGCACTCCAAAAAAGCGATACAAGGACTCCCTGAAACGACATCTCAGGCTCAGCCAAATTGATCACCAACAATGGTCCGCCCTGGCCTCACATCAGGAAGCATGGAGACGCACTATCCACAATGCTGCAGCCTTATTTGAGAACTCATGCCGAACAAGTCTTGAAGAGAAACAACAACACAAAGAATCACAACCCGGAAACATCACCCAAGGATACCTTCTGCTGTGCTTTCTGCAACTGGACTTGACTATCTCAGATTGGCCTTTTTAGTCATCAGCGTGTTTGCAGAAAGTGCAGGATGAGTCCTTCCTGAATCTTTGTTTGCGAAGAAAAGCCAGAGAGGGGTTGTGATTCAATATCAGAATAATGGGATATGCAGTAGGGTTACACCCCCTCCTTCCAAATACGGCAAATCGCCATCGGATCTCATTGGGACAGAAGACATTTCCTGTGAAGTCTATGAGGAGTATTTTCACCATCTAGACAACACCTTAGATGTTTGGCCATTTGAAAGCAAGTCTCTTTGATTTTTTAGTAGACTTTATTTCCTACTAAATGTGCAAGAATAATTGCCTGAATGTGTTAAAAAAAAAAAACTTTAATGATGCTTCTGACTGGTTCCATTTGAACTGTTTGTATATTTCAAGTGTTTCATATCCCATTCATTTCTAACATAAATATCCATGCACTACCTTCCTGTTTATGCCTTTGATAGCTGTTATCATTTTTGTAAGGCTAATCTCCAAAGCTACAAAAGCTTTTGTAGCAAACCATGCAACCCTTCAAACCAATCCCAATGGACCAATCTGACAAGATACTTCCACTAAAAAGAAACCACCTGCTGAATCCTTCTGTTTATGGACATTATTTTCTTTATGGAAGGAGATTATTTCATTATTTTATTCTGAAACAGAGTTAGCAGACTTAAACATATCTTGCCTTGTTGCTTTTTTTGTTACCAGTTAGCTACTAAAGAAGGGAGCACTACTTCAATGGGGAGAATGCCTGCCAGGCGAATGATAGAAAATTAACACAAGTATAGAAGAACATGACACTACACTTGATTTTAGCCAAAAGGCTAAGAAGTGACAGCACAGAAGAATGAAGTTGCTTCATGTACGTTGTACCCATGATGGGTCCTCTGGTGACTGATGGGGTTGGCAGAACCGTCAGGCAGAATAAGATAGCTGCCTCAAGTGGCAGAAGGCCACTGCTTTTCTTTCCGACACCCCCCCCCCTGTTATTCCCAACTCCTCGTAAGCAGAGCTATGTACGACACTTAACCTGTTCTATACCAGCCAACCAGCTGCTTTCTCAGGTATCATATCCTATTATCAATGTAGGGAGTACAAGTTTCAACTGCCTGTCCACTCAATGTCTGTACAAGAAACTGGACCATCTTGCCTTTTGCCTCTGCCAGCAAAACATCTTCAGTAAGTCCTGCTGAGGATGCTACTACAAATGTTCCGACAGTGATTGATTGTGAAGTTGAAGGCTTTGTGAAGTTGAAGGTAAGAGTGTGTGTGGTTTATATACTGTGAGTACCTGTTGGAGAGGACCTTACATATCTCTCTGCCAGGAACCAGCCATTCAAATACACAAAGTTACATATCCTCTCCAGCAGGGACTCACAGTATATAAATCCCACAAACCCTTACCCAACCATTCTCTGAAGATGCCAGCCACAGATGCAGGTGAAATGTCAGAAATAAACTCTTCCAGAACAAGGCCTCACAGCTCAGGGGGAAACCACAGAAAACCTATGGTTGCCAACCATGAAAGCCTTCAACTTCACAGTCCCTAATATTGTGCGAGAAGGTATGGTCTTGAGAAGCAAATCCATGGGAATCATTAAGAAGAGGACAGAATGCTTCCAGGAGAATAAGGGTGTTCCTCTTAGAGTTGTTAGTGGAAGGAAGCAGTAGGTGGCAATGGAGGAAGCTTTAGGAGTAAAAAACAATCCAAGCCTGAGGTGCCCAAGCAAGGTGCCAGCCACCCAACATAGGTCACTTGCTTTCTGTCACCTTCTTCTGCACACATACTTTTTTACATCTGCCACTTTTACTACTGTGTATCATCATCATCATCATTCATCATCATCACCACCCACCACCACAAGAAAACTGGCAGCTCAAACCTGCATGCATTTCTTTGTGTGTGCATTGTACTGAATCTAGCAGTACTTTGTTTTCAATTAAGGCTGTAATCCAGTACTTGCTTACTGAAATATAAATCTGATTGAACTCCATGGGGCTTCTGAATAGGATTAAATGTTGAGTCCTCATGACCTTTAGCTGTGATAGGGTTAGAACATTTCTTCTGTCCTCAGGGTTTGTTCTCAATGGATCATCTATGCTCACAGACTGCTTCCCCCCTGCCCCATCTTCCCACCAACGCATAACAGAACCCTTCTTTTTCCCAATAAAACCCAGCAATATCAAAGGTGTCATTCTCCAAAGGGGTGGATGGATGAATAGTGTCAACTCCCAGCCACAAATGAGAACACATGTCAGCATCTTTCCCCATCTTTGTCCCTGCCACCATGTTGAGAAAAACATAAATAAAAAACATGGTTATATTGCCACCAAAAAAGATATCTCGCCATTCCCAAAGCAGTGGTGGTGGTGCGGAACATTTGGTAAATGATTGAAAAGGGGCAGAAGGTTTATTCTATTGCAGTGAAACCAACAAGGAGTTGTATGCTTATTTCATGAGACTTCATGGCCACTGAATCATTGTTTCGTTGGTTATGAAAAGTTGAGACAAGTCAGGATTGCTGTTAAATAGTTTAACAAGGAAGATAATCTACTATAATCTCATACTCTTATTCAGTCTGCACTGCATGGAGGAGGGAGGGTTTATATATACTGTGGTTTGAGTTCATTTTTAGAAGAGCTTTGTTATATAAACAACATGAGTGGTACCCAAGATAGTTCATGTTAAGTTTGTGTGCCTTCTGTTAGAATTATTTGGAAAACAAATTAATGTCACCTGTTTTTGCATTTTCGGTTTTTAAGGCTGAATCTAGTCAAGCAAGCAGGTTACTTGGCCTCGTAATTCTTAAGTGTTTTAATTGGCACACTCGACACAGCCCTGCATAGACTCTGGCATTCCCCAGAGGAGCTATTCTCTTCAACAAATCCTCATGTTGATGCAGAGGCTTGTACTGTGGATTGGCTTGCCATAGTTTTAGCTTCATGTCTTGCCTGTTAAACAGGAAGGGACTGTAAAGCTAGTTTCACATGCTTTGTTCAACTGATGACAACCGGTTCAAATTTGCACCCTACATGCTCCTGTATTTAATCATTTCTATCTCACAATGTAAAATGATATAGAGAATAAGAGAGAAATAATTTGTTGCAAAGAGGTCACCCAGGCCAATCTGTTAACCTTTGAAATATGGAGGTTAGAACCTGCGTTCTGAACAAGCAACATGTACTGTAGTGAAGAGTGTGAAGTAAAGAATTTTTCTAGCCCTTGAACATTCTCCTTCTGGCAATTTCCAGGTGTGAATGAGAAATGTCAGAAGGCTTGTTGAAACTTAACACTGACCCCTCAATTGACTTAAGGGGTTAAATTTTGCAGGTAGACATCATCATGATATGGGATTTTCTTCTTGCTCTGAGCATAGCATTCACTTCTATGCATGAATCTATTATGGTAGTATTCTTTATCTTTCCTTTAGAATCTGGTCTGACTTTTGTTTTTCCCTGTCTAAAAATGGAAAACTGCTCAGTTACCTTAACTACAGACCTCTAGTGAAACCAGCGTGACTTTCTTCCAATTAAATGTTCATGGTAGAAGCAAAAGAAAATACTTGATCCACCATGCTGAAAAGAATAACAGCAGAATGAGAAAATCAGATCCAAATCAGTTTCATCTGTTGTGGTTTAACAAATGGGAACAGATAACTGGTGCATGGTTTGTCGTATGTTTTTCAGTCTATTTTTGCCAAAACAGTTTTGCTCATTTTTAATGACTTTTTTTCTTTTTTACACTGGAAAATGGTCTTATAAGAGAGCACTAGCCAGGAGATAACAACTCTCCTTTATTCCTTCGTCTTTCCCTTTAAATCCATTTCCCCCTTTAAATCCTTCCTCACAAACTATATTTTCCATGTGATTTTTTACTTCTACTTAATCAGAAGCAGAAAAGGAGAAATTCTCCTAAACCAACAATAAAAAATGAGTAAATCTAAGTCAGAGCATGTAAATGTAAATGGTGAACAAAGAATTGTTTAACTCTAATATAATCTTGAGGATAATAGAAATCAATGGACAAAGATATTCTTAAATGTCTTGCTGATAGAACACTTCTAATAAAGCAGCATCACACCCCATATCTCCTCATTCTCATTCTTGACTTTAATAAAGCTGCAAGAATGGACTTAAAGTACAATGATAGCCATGTGCATTACATGATGAAGGTCTCAGATTCACCCTTAGTATCTCCAGTCTGTACAGTAGGACACCAGGCAGGTGGTGATGTGAAAACCCACTGCTTGAGACCAGGCATTACTCAGTATGGACAATATTACATAAATTCAGACACTGGAAAAGTGGCTGTGTTGTCGGCAACATTCTGGGAGTTGTGTCTAAAAGAGCTCTTCCTGATGAATAAGTAGTCTGAGCTGATCTAAGCCAAGCTTCCTAAGTATGTGAAACTATCCTAAATCCTATTGTTATCCCAACTAGAACAGGTCAACTGAACCAATAGTAAGTCAACACTTACATAAATTTGATTGATCCAATAGGCTAGCTAGGAGTGACAATAGGATTCATGGTTTGCCCAACTTTGTCCTTCCCATTTTTATTTCTCTTTTTCCTTCCTCTGGTGTTTTCCCTTAGAGAATTTCAAAGCAGAGTTCCATCTCTTCCATCCAACTGTGTAAAGCACTGTGCAGTAATGATGAATACAAAAGCCTGCATCCAATTCAAATGTGAATGAAACTAGCAAAACAAGCAGTTTCTCAATCTCAAACATTGTAAACTGAAGTTGCCATCAATTTATCAATTTGATGTTTGTGGTAAAAGCATGTTTCATTTAACCTCTTGCAGTAGAAGGCTTACATATTCATCAGACTAGGAATTCTGTTCATACATGAGGTTGTGGTAGGGAGGGCAAACTATGGAAATTATCAGACGAGTGCCTAAAAACATTATTATGGCAGTATATATTTGCCGACCAACTCTGGGAAATAAAGAGACCAGACACAGTCATGGGGTGAATAAAAGGGTCTTTATTTAACCCTACCTATTTAAATCCCTCAAAGATCTTCAGTGGGGGGAGGCAACTTAGTGAGGGAGCAGCTGAGACCATAGGTCTATCCGGGACCTTACTCCCCAGCTTCCCTGGGCAAACACTTGAGAGCTCGAGAAAAACCCCAATGCTAGGGTTGCTCCCAAACCAGCCTGCATCTGGAAGACCAACCCAAAAGTCCCCCACCCAAGCCCCAGGGATTAAGGTGGGGGATTATCCCTCAGGCCAGCCCCAATGTGGATCTCCTTCACTTCCACTAAGTCCCACGACTTTATTGGTCATTCCAGAGACCCTCCCTTCACCCAAATAGGTGCCAAGGTGCACACCGAGATCTACTCCACCCCCAATTTACAGCTATGGATAGGGACAAGCATCTGCTTAGTCCCTATTCCCCCACCAGCCTATCCAAGAGGTCCCTCAACCCCCTCTGAAGATCACTCAGAAAAACTGTTCCC